>VMYD01000149.1:0-1200000 GCA_007663325.1 Eucalyptus pauciflora
AAAAATATAATGTACGCGCACGTTACCAAAAAAAATCATAATGTACGCGCACATTACAAAAAAAAAAATATAACGTACACGCACATTACCAAAAAAAACTATAACGTACGCGCACGTTACAAAAAAAACTATAACATACGGGGAGGGCGTCCCGGGTCGGGACTCGGGAGTCGGGACTCAAGAGTCAAGAGCAAAGCAATAGATGTGAGGTGAGCAGGGGAAGGGGTTCCTTTTGGAACCCTAACCGGTTCGGCGACTGGCGTCCGATGGCGGCGGCCTTCAGGGCGAGCGTCGTTCGGCGAGAGTTTCAGAGGGTCGGGACTCGGGAGTCGGGACTCAAGAGTCAAGAGCAGAGCAATAGATGTGAGGTGAGCAGGGGAGGGGGTTCCAAAACCAGTTCCGAAACCGGTTCCGTGACCGGTTCCGGTTCCGCGACCGGTTCCGGAACCGGGATTGCCGGTTCCCGGAAAAATGGAACCGGAACCGGTCCTTTAAGAACCGGGAACCGAACCGGAACCTCCGGTTCTACCCGGGAACCGCGCTCACCCCTAATCAAAGCAATAGAATGTAACGGCATTCACAATCAAGATTAAGGGAATCACAGTTGCTCAAATTGGCATATTTGCTCTTAGTCCCGTGCACCCAAATTTGATTGATGATTCTTTCCTGACCGCGTCTACGTGCTTGTTTCCTATATTGATTCGTTTACTTAGGACAACTTAAGAATTTGAAGATTTCTACATATTAACACATGCTTCAGTGAGGGAAGCTCATTCTCAAGCCTGGACAGGGCTGAGCAATTTAATTCGAGTCATTTTTCTTGTTCATAATAAGCTTCTTGGATTAATTCCCTTTTTCTTTGGGGGTTAAATGCAGCTCATGTCTAAATTAAAAAAAATCTAAAAAATTGTGATATGATCCATCATCAATCTTTTAACTCATTGCTTGTTCCAGTTGGAGGGATTATATATGAAATTGTGACGTTGGATTATGAATCGTCTAGATCGATCATTCTGTGGTGTTGAGCTTCGGGGTCGGAGGCAAGATGTGCACCACATCTAGGGTGTACCCGACTCTCGCGGTGGTCGACAACGCCCGTCTCTTCGCCTTCAACGATGGGACTCAGACACTCATGATCGAGACTCTCGACCACCCCTAGAGCATGAATCAGCCTGTCATTGAGCGAGTGGCTATCGCAGGGAAAACTAAAGATTTCCCCCCTTTTTTCTGTCTAATTTTCATTTTAATCCCTCAATTTTGATGATTTAACATTATTCGCTTAATTTCTCTATAAAAACTTGCCCATTTTCTTATATTCACTATGTTAATCCTTCGAATTCCAACTTTACGCATACGATTTACAAATTATGCCAAGACCCATTGAGGCGCCACCATCCGGTGGAAATTGTAATAATAATCAACCGCTGTTGTAGCTGAACATGCGCCCAGATCTGGCGAGGCCGAGACTCGCCGAGGCCAGGTTGGCCTCTGGCAAGCACGCCGAGCGTCATCTAGCCGGTCGCTGGCCACGGCGGTGGCCGGTGACCAGCCAAAGAGAAAAAGAAAAAGGGAAAAATAATAAAATAATTAAAAAAATCTAAGAATTTTACCAAATGTGTTTCTATCCCGAGAATAGAAATTTTGGTAAGTTATTAAACATGTTCTTTTGCTCAGAAATTGTTCCCGAGAACAAAAACAGAAAAAATAATTTCTCATAAAAAATTATTCCCCGAAATATAATGACTACCAAATGCGCCCTTAGCATCCTCATGCTCGCATTTTAACTTTTGGATGGCACTATAGTTGATAGGTTTGTATCAGTTCTTTATTATTCCCGAACATAACTCCATGTTCAGACACCGAGGATAAACTGGTTATGGTGAATCTTATCACATAATGTTTATATCCCGCAGCAATATTGACGTAATATCATTCTTCAATCGAGTATCTTTCTTCATGATGATTTTTTCAACACCTGTGCTTGTTTTATACGTGGACGCGCAAATACGTAATACAAGTATAACATAAAAGATGTTATTGTAATTTCGATGAGCAATATTTCACGTAACTCTCATGTCGATGCTATGCAAATTCTGATGATGCACATACAAATAACAGGGCGAAATTTATGAATTGGATACGATAATTGATATTCAAAATCTGACTGTCCCTAATTATCGCATCAACCTACGTAAGGCGGGATTTGAGAAGGGGAATTAACTAAGGAGGAAAGTAGAAACATGGATTTCATCACTTTAATTTGCTGAAGGCTCACGGCATGATCCGTGCAAAACTTTACTTGAAGATCAGGTAGAATAATCAAAAAGCACAGAATTTTTATTTATTGTCACAATCTTCTACATCGACCGTAGATGAGACCTTGCAATGTGACCATTCCCTCCCTTGGGATAGAATCCTCCCGGAACGCTCTCGTCGCCGCTCCCATACACGATCCTCAGTATCTCCTCCGGCGTTCGGTCGTACGAGACCGAGTACTTGTCACCCGCAAGCACGTTCCCCTTGATCTTCCCCTCGGCGCCTAGGTGGAGGGGCACGACGAGGCCCTCATCCTTAAGCCCGTCGTGCCCCAGCTTGTTTCTCAGCTCCGACATCCGGTCCGTGAACTCTGCCACGGTTATCCCGTATGGCTTGACTTCCCAGGCAGCCCGCTCATATAGAAGGGCTCGGATCACTGCATCCTGACCCGATTCCACGCCGAGTAGGCCCGCGACAAGCTGAAAAGCATTCACAAGACGGGCACAAGGATTCATAGGTTGCTCATTAAAATTTTTATGAAGTAGATAACTTGTAGAGATTGTTTGCTGTACCCTTTTGGAAACACAGCCCTGAAGCTTGGGGTTTGCTCCAACATAGCCTGTGAGGCCAACATAAGGGACCAAGTAGGAGGCAAGCAAGAAGTTAATTTCATTGGCATATGGATCAAATGGAGGCTTTAAAGCATGCCCAAATGCATTGTCCATCACTTTGGCAAATGAAGCCGCAGACAAATTCAGCAGTGGCCTTGGAAACCCCTTCACTGTGTTCTTGATGGCCCTGCATTGATTTAAATATAAAAAAAAATTGAACAGTGTGATTTGGTCATCAGCAACTAAAAATTTCCCCCATGATGATAGGAACTTGTTCTAGATGGGTTAAATGTGTGGAGAACAATTAGCCTCAGGCATAAAAGAATCCCCAAAATCTAGGTTGGCAAATGAGAATTAGCACCAAAGTTCGTCTCTAACATTAAAAAGAAAAGAGAAAAAAAGAGAATGAGTATCAAAGTAAGGGAAAATAATTCACGGAAAAGAAAGATATGGGCATGACTTCTCTAATGAAAGGACTCACTTTAAGTGACCAACTTCCTGGAGAGCAAATTGCAAGATGATATCCTTGATGAGAGGACCCAAGTTGGCAGCCCTTGCTCCAGTTGGGGACGGACCTCCCATGGTCAAGTTTGGGGCCACCTTGTCCAATCCATACCCCAATGAGGCATAAAGGAAGAGCTCTGCCTCAAAGTACTCCAGATTCAGGGGAAACTCCAGTAGATCCACATCGCTTCTTGGGACTTTGTGACGATAATGGGACTCGAGGTCCATGCAGTTTGAGCTCGGGACGAGAAGGAGGAGGAGGAAGAAGAGAGCCATGGAGGCGGTGGCGATAAAGTTGGTGAATGCCATGACCTAAGCTTTGGGTGTCTGTTCTGTGTTTGCGTCGTGCGAGTCTCAAATTGGGTTGTGTGCATATATATAAGGTGTACCGGGTCATGCATGTGTGGCGTTGCGTTTAAGGGGAGGAAAAGGTGGATAAGTGCCTAGTCAAAGAACAGAGGATTGCTACGTGGGAGATCACATGAACAGTTGGGGTTATGGGAGGGAATTTAGGAAGGTGTCCTGCTTTTTCCTTGTTTTTGGTTTGCATTGGAAATTGTCTCGGCATGGAGATGTGGCTTTTTGCTATTTAGGGTAATTTCTTTTCGGCCCGAAATAAGAAGGGCGAAAAAAATCCTAAGGTTGTCTATCGAGGGTTATTTCTTTTTGGCAAGAAAAAATCCAAGAATTATGAATTCATTCGGTTTGGTGACTCGGCCGAACTTGGCTCTTAGTCACTCATTTAGTAAATAGAGATTTCCTCATGATATTTGGATTGGACAAACATGTATGTAACACCGGCATGTCATATATGCCCGTTCATAACTCTAATTAACATGAATAATTGCAGTCATTATACAATCTTCCACTAACATTGACTTAGAAAAAGAAAACACAACCTACTACGAGGGTAATAACTAATGATAGGATAATTATGGGATTAACATATGGTCCTTATGATGCAAATTATCTTCATAGAGTATCACGAGTCATGGGTGGGCTTGAATTTAATAATTGAAGCGTTAAAAAGATGCCAAATGCATGGCTACGAGTAAATTTAAAATATTTTTTTCTTGCAATGCAGGTCACCATGACCCTTCATATATTATAAATAATTATATACAAATTGATTTATGACGAAATTATCTTCTTGAGGCCAAATGGAGTAGGCAACGAGGAATTTCCCTTTATACATTTTATTTCTGTTTGGCAATATATCATATCTTTGACCATCTTAGAATTTTTTAATCTTCATACAGGTAACTTAAACAATGACAATACCTAAACTCGTAGTTAGCATAAAGTTCCGGAGACAGAAAGAAGTCTCTCTCTTATATGATTAAGTCACAAATTCCAGTGTCTAACAAAGAGTAAAAACATTTATTAAAATAAATTTATAAAACCAGACCTAGAAAAGTATATATAACTGCTTTTCCTTGGGTACTAGAGTTGCCCTAATGGCCACTCTTCCTACTTGGGAAGGGAGAGGTGAGGAGTTTAATTTCCCACCTTCTCAAAGGGCTGGGGTTGGAAACTTGAGTGAGGAAGCAAAGTTACCATGCGCATTATATACACAGTGGCTTGTAAAATAGACATAATATAGGGCCAAACCAAAAAAATAAATCGCTTTTCACCATGTTTTCTCCTGATATCATTTTTTTTTTGAATGAGTGCATTAGAAGTCCTAAAATATTTTTTAAAAGTACAATCAAATTCTAAAACTTGTTAAGTTTGTGCTATTATGGATCTTCATCAATATTTCACGTCACTCAAATTGGATGGAATTATCGAAAGTACTTGATTGCACTATAGGACAAGTTTTTAGATTTAATAGCACTTTTTTAAAGTTTTAATACTTGATTACGCTATGTTCACATATTTTAGAACTTTCGTCCATTTATTCTTTTCTAGTGTAAAAGCTAACAAAAACCCTAAATTATGCCAACTATGACAAATTTACCCTAAATGTTTTTGTGTGACACTGAAAATTTTAAAAGTGTATCCGGGTGACACATTTACTATTCATCAAAGTTTAGTCAATGAAAATCGTAAAAATTCTTTCTATGGATACTTGAAATCTCAAAATAAACAGTATTGACATGGCACCCACGTGATAACGTTATTATGACTGAAAATTCATCTAATGATATCTTAATGGTGGGTAAATGTGTCACATAATTACAAGTTTGGGTTTTTTTATGTCACTAAAAAAAGTTAGGATAAATGTGTTGGGGTTTTTTTGTGACTTTTTTCCTTTTTTCTACTTGGAGTGGCTATTCTCTTGTTAGTGTTTAATCTCTTTTCCTTCTTATCAATTATTTATTTCTTTCTCCGTTTACAATAAAGTTACCGTTGACCCCTCTTGACATCAAGCCCAAACATAAAGAAGTAAATAACTCATATAAGGTCATGAGAAGTACACATAACCGACAGGTATGATTGTCAAATGAGTGGATCGAGTCGAAAATGATTATATCTAAATTGATTTATTTAACCCGTTTTAACCAATTTATATATAGTAAAAATTTGATTACCTATACCCTACTCGGTCTATATTAGTAAAACATTTCCATATTTAATCTAACCAATGAAATTCCATATCCATCTAACTCGTTTTAAATTCTTTATGTGTATATGTTATTTGGATAAAATTATTGTTTCGACTATAAGATCTTAAAGAATTGCACAGAATGTTCAATTTTTGAATTGATTCACAATAAGATAAAGTTAGTATGTGATAGCGAATTAATAAAATCACAACAACAAATAACCCATAAAATGACTTGACTTATACAGGTTAAGAAATGAGTGTCAAATTGAGTTAAACTTCAGTGATTATTTATGTCATTTTTCCTATCTTTATTTTTAACTATGAACCCACTTAAGGAGATTATTGCTTTAGGCATTTAGAGTAAAGGGACCCCTAAAAGAACCCTAACACAGATGACTTTTGTTGTTGATTCTATATCACTTGATCCAGTTATGTTTTCTTGTCTCGAGATCTATCTGAAAGCTCCTGTTTCTTTGGCCTGTGATTTCATTGAACGGCATCTTTGTAAGTCCGAAAGATATCTTAATAATGTTGGGAATGGAACCGCAGGAGGATAGTGGAGCACAGTATGTGGTTTGGCCTCTCAATTGCGCCGAGGTCGAGCATGAAGACAACAGCGATTACCTGGAGCAACATGAGAATGGGTTGGAGCAAGAAGAAGACATTGAGGAAGATGATGAGGTGGATGAAGAAGATGGAGTGGCAGAAGAGGAGGAGGTAGATGAAGATGGCCGTGGGAAGGCTGAGGATCCGCCCACGAAGAGGAAGAGGGCAGTTAGAGACACGGAGGAGGAGGATTCCGAGGACAGTAATGTAGATGATGAGAGAACTCCCAAGAGATAAGGCCCCGACCCAGTTCCTCGTGTTGGCCCTGAGTCCATTAGGACTTGACACATCCGTCCCCACCTCTATCTGGGTCAAATTGTGACACTATCCTGGTGCTATATATAATGTATAGGACAGATGAAGAAATCTATATAAATTTTTTATATCTTTTCCTAATTTTTTCTGTCAGTAACATTTCATGTAATCCCTACTTTCGATCCTTTGAAAATTCTGATGATCCACGTACAAATAATCATGGCAAAATTGATGAATTGGGGTTTGCTCCAGTAGTCACCCTTCTAACTTGGAAGGGGGATGTGGGGGGGTTCGAATTCTCACATTCTCAGGGGTTGGGGTGGGGACGCTGTAGTTTCAGGAGTGGGTTTCGACTCCCACGCCATGTAAGGATGCAGGACAAAAGTCTGAAAGTAAACGTTAGAATAGAAATAGAGTAGGATCGAAAAAAAAAAAAATTCAGGGCAAAATTGATGAATTGGGTGCAATCATTGAAAATCAAAATCGAACTTGTCCCTAGTTATCGCATTAACCTAGGTAAGACGGGATTTGAGAAGGGGAATCAACTAAGGAGGAATTTAGAAACATAATATTCATTATTTTAATTTGCTGAAGGCTCCCGCATGATCTGTACAGAAGTACATTTGAAGATCAGGGAGCATAATAAAAAGTCACAAATTTTTCATTGATTATCACAATCTTCTACACCGACCCGAGATGAGACCTAGCAATGCGGCCATTCCCTCCCTTGGGATAGAATCCTCCCGGGACTTTCGCATCGCCGCTCCCATACACGATACTCAGTATCTCCTCCGGCGTTCGGTCGTACGCGACCGAGTATTCATCGCCTGCGAGCACGTTCCCCTTGATCTTCCCCTCGGCACCTAGCTGGGGGGGTACGACGAGGCCCTCGTCCTTAAGCCCATCATGCCCGAGTCTGTTCCTCAGCTCCGAAATCCGATTCGTGAACTCCGCCACGGTTATCCCATATGGCTCGACTTTCTTGTACGCCCGCTCGTACAGAAGGGCTCGGATCACCGCATCCTGACCTGATTCGACGCCCAGAAGGCCCGCGACAAGCTGAAAAGCATTCACAAGAGGGGTGCAAGGATTCATAGGTAAATCACTAAAATTTGACAAAGAGGATTAACTCGTAGAGATTGTTTATTATACCCTTTTGGAGACAGAGCCTTGGAGTTTGGGGTTTGCTCCAACATAGCCTGTGAGGCCAACATAAGGGACCAGATAGGAGGCAATCAAGAAGTTAAGGTCATTGGCATATGGGTCGAATGGAGGCTTCAAAGCATGCCCAAATGCTTTGTCTATCACTTGGGCAAATGAATCCGCAGACAAATTCAGTAGCGGCCTTGGAAACCCCTTCACTGTCTTCTTGATGGCCCTGCATTGATTCAAAAAAAAAAAAAAAACGGACAGTGTGATTTGGTCATTAGCAAAGGAAAGTCTAGGTCGGCAAATGAGAATTAGCATCAGTGTTCCTCTCTAACATAAAACAAATGAGAATGACTATCAAAGTTTGCAAAATAAATAACAAAAAAGGTTTAATTTTGCACTCCAAAATCAAATCATATGACATCTCTAATGAAGGACTCACTTCAAATGACCGACTTCTTGGTAAGCAAATTGCAAGATGATATCCTTGATGAGAGGACCCAAGTTGGCAGCCCTAGCTCCAAGTGGGGATGGACCTCCCAGGGTCAAGTTCGGGGCCACCTTGTCCAATCCATACCCCAACGAGGCATACAAGAAGAGCTCTGCCTCAAAGTACTCCAAATTCAGCGGAAACTCCAGTAGATCCACATCGCTCTCCGGGACTTCGTCATCGCGATGGGACGCGAAGTCCGCGCAGTTCGAGCTTGGGATGAGGAGGAGGAGGAGGTAGAAGAGAGCCATCGAGGTGGTGGCCATGAAGTTGGTGAATGCCATGGCCTAAGCTTTGGGTGTTTGTTCTTTTCAGTGTTTGTGTTGTGCGAGTCTCAAAGTTGGTTGTGAGCATATATATAAGGTGTCCCGGGTCACGTATTTGGGCATTGCGTTTAGGCGAGGAGGAAAAGGTGTCTAAGTGCTTAGTCAAAGAACAAAGGATTTCTGACCAAAAAAAGAAAAAAAGGATTGCTTTGACTTTTGTTTGAATTGGAAATTGTCTCTGCCTTGGGATGAGGCATCTTTGCTATTCACGCCATTTAGGGTAATATAAGAAGGAAAATCTAATGTTGCCTTTTGGAAATCGAGGGTTACTTTTCTAGGAAGAAAAAAAAAATCTAAAATAATGAATTCGTGATATGACTAGGTTCAGTGAATCAGTTAAATTTGGTATTTATTTTAGACCCTTATTTAAGAAATAGGGATTTCTTCATGAGATTTGGATTGGAAAAATATGAATGTACCACCAGCATGTCATACATGCCCGCTCGTAGCTCTCTTCAACGCTGATACTAGTGGTCATTATAATTAATTTTCCACTAATATTGACTTAGCAACAAAAACACAACCTACTAAAAGGGTAATAACTAATGATACGATAGCTATGTAATTAACATGTGGTCCTCCTTCTCGGGAGAGGGTTGGGATGATGACGAATTAGTTTCAGGAGTGGGTTTCGACTCTCACGCCCTGCAAGGAGGCAAGTTAAAAGTCTGAGGGTGAGAGTTAGAATAGAAGTAGAGTAGGATCGACAAAAAAAAAAAAAAAACATGTGGTCCTCCTGATTTTGACGAAAAGACAAAAACATATGGTCCTCCTGATGGAAACTAACTTTAGAGAATATCATGAGTCAAGGGTGCGATTATTTTTGCAAATTGAAGTGTTAAAAGATGCCCAATGCATGGCTAAGAGTAAATTTTACTTATTTTTCCTTGCAATGCAGGCCATGACCCTTCATAAATTAGAAATAAGTATATACAAATTGATTTATGACGAAATTATCTGCTTACGGCTGGGTGGAGCAGGTAACAAGCAATTTCCCTCAAAAGATTTATTTCTATTTGGCAATATATTATATATTCGATCATCAAAGAATTTTTAAACTTCACATAGTTACGCAATAGAAACGTATACAATGACAATAACTAAGCTTGCAGTTAGTATAAAGTTCTAGAGACAATAAGAAATCTCTCTGTTGTTTGATTAAGCCACAAATTCTAGTGTCTAACAAAAAGAACAAAAACATTTAATAATATGGATTTACAAAACAAGACCTAGAGAAGTCCATCCATATTACAATGGTTTCTATTAATTACTATGGTTTTCCCCTGTTGAGTAGGTCACTCCCATTGTGACACGATTATTCTAAACTTTTATGTATGGCACAAAAAATTTCAAATTTATACATGTGTGACACATTTATTGTTCATTAGAGTTCTATCAATGAAAATCATTAAAAATCCACCTTTATAGACGCTAGAAAGCAAATAGTGTTGATATGGTGCCCACATGATTTAAGTAAAATAACAAGGGTTAATACCCTGAAAAACCCTAAACTGGTACACTTGTGACAAATTTACCAAAAACTATTTTTTTTACCATCAAAAACCCCAAACTGATACACCTGTGACAAATTTACCCCGACTGACCATAAAAAAAACCCTAAACTGGTACATTTATGACAAATTTACCCTAGACTAATTTATTCGACCGCAAAAAACTCCAAACTAGTAAATTTGTGACAAATATACCCTCCGCTAAATTAGATTAATACCACAAAAAAATCACAAAAATTGTAAACTATGACAAACGACGCGTAAAATCCCAAATCGGTATACTAGTCAACTGTCACGTGTCATTTAATTTAATAATTTGACAATAAAATTTAACGAAAACTAATAGAGGGTAAATTTGGCACAAGTATACCAATTTTGAGTAAATTTGTCAAAGGTATACCAGTTTGAGGTTTTTTGTGGTAAAAAAATAGTTTATGATAAATTTGTCATATGTGTACCAGTTTTGGGTTTTTCAGGGTATTAACCCAAATAACAACAACATTATTTTGGCCAAAAAATCATCTAATGGAATCTTGACGGAAGATAAATGTGTCACATAGATACAAGTTTAGGGTTTTTTTTTATGTAATTATAAAAATTTTAGGATAAATGTATCACAACGAGTATGGTTTGGGTGTTTTTTCTGTTACTAAAAAGTGTTCAAGAAAAATGTGTCCTAGTCGACAATTTGAGGGTTTTTTGTGGCCTTTTCCATTTTTTCTACTTGGAGTGGCTCTTATCTTATAAGTGCTATCTCTTCCTTCTCATCAATTATCTATTTCTTTCTCCATTTTCAATAAAGTTAGTGTTGACCCCTCTTGACATCAAGCCCAAACATAAAGAAGTTATGAACTCATACGAGGTCATGACAAGTAAACTTAAATGATTAGTATAATCGTAAGGTGGGAGATCAAGTAGAAAATTGTCTGATTTAGATTGATCTATTTAACCCACTTAAATGGTTAGTGTTGACCCCTCTTGACATCAAGCCCAAACATAAAGAAGTTATGAACTCATACGAGGTCATGACAAGTACACTTAAATGATTAGTATAATCGTCAGATGGGAAGATCAAGTAGAAAATTGTCTGATTTAGATTGATCTATTTAACCCATTTTAATTAATTAATATTCAGTATAAATTTTGTAACCTAGACCTGGCCTAACCCATATTATTAAAGTACTTTCATATTTAATCTGACCTTTGGAAATCCGTACCATCTAGTTAACTCACTTTTATGTTTTTGGATAAAATTGTTGTTTCAACTATGAGATTCTAAAGAATTGACTTTCAACGATGCCTAGAATGTTCAATTTTTGTATTGATTGGCACTAAAGAATAAGAGAAAGTTAGTACTTGTTAGCGAATTTATAAAATTACAACAACAAAAAACCCACATAATGACTCAACTCATCATATATAGATTAAGAAATTGATATTAAATTGGGTCAAAATACAGTGATCATTATGTCATTTTCCCTATCCTTAATTTTTAATTTTTACTATGAAACTACTTAAGCAAGTCCTTGCTTTAGGCACCTAGAGTAAAGGGACTCCCAAAAGAACCCCAACCCAGATGGCTTTTGTTCTCGATTCTATATCACTTGATCCAATTATTTTTTCTTGTCTCAAGATTAATCTCAAAGCTCCTGTTTCTTTGGCCTGTGATCTCATTGAACTACGTCTTTGTATGTCCTAAAGATATCTTAATAATGTTGGGAACGGAATTGCAGCAGGATAGTGGTTTGGCCTCTCAGTCGCATCGAGGATGAGCATGAAGACAACATCGATTACCTAGAGCAACAGGAGAATGAGTTGAAGCGAGAAGAACACACTGAGGAAAATGATGGGAAAAATTATTTAAAAAGTTATAAACCTATTACACTTTTACCAATTCAATTATGAACTTTTCAATTTTGTCAATTGAGTCTTAAACATTTTCACCTTTTGCAAAAGTTGATTCAATCCGGGCAAAATTGGCCAATGCAAGATTTGCCCGTTTGTTCTAAGGACTAGAGTTGTATTTCCGAGCTGTCTTTTCTTCATCCCCATGATGACTTCTGTTGATCGAGGAATTGGCTATTGCAAAGAAACTTACAAATTTCCCCACTTTGTTAGGTCTAATTTTCATTGTAGCCCCTCACATTTGGCGATTTAACGTCATTAGCCCAATATCTTTATAAAAGACCAGCCTGGTTTCTTATATTCACCATGTTAATCATTTGAATTTCAATTTTGCGCATACGATTTTACAAAGAAAACATGTGAAGGTTGTTGTCTCTTGCTTATCCGAGACCAACAGATACGCCACCGTCCATTGGAGATTGTGATAATCAACCGCTGCCATGGCCCGTAGCAACTCTTGTTAGCATCCTCATGCTCGGTTTTCGTCTTTTGGATGGCACCATAGATTATGGGATTTGTATCAGGTCTTTCTTTATCATGTGCAGGGATGACTCCACATTCCGACACCGTGAATTGGTTAGGATGAATCTTGTCATATAATGCCACTATCACATAACGACATTGAAATGACCTCGTCTCTTCAATTGAGCATCTTTATTTGTCATGATTTTTGCGATGCATGCTTGCTTTACACATAAGTGCACGATTTCCTGATATAAATGTTCCGTGAAAGATATTTCATTATTATTTCGTCATTATTTTCGTTGGTTACATTTCATGTAACTCCTACGTTTGATCTTTGAAAATTATGATGCACATACAAATAATCAGGGCAAAGTCGACGAATTGGGTGCGATAATGAAAAATCAAAATCGAACTTGTCCCCAGTTATCGCATTAACCTAGGTAAGACGGGATTTGATAATGGAATTAACTAAGGAGGAATGTAGAAACATAAATTTCATTATTTTAATAGGATGAAAACTCGTGCGTGATCTGTACAGAAGTACATTTGAAGATCAGGGAGCATAATCAAAAGTCACAAATTTTTCATTGATTATCACAATCTTCTACACCGACCGGAGATGAGACCTAGCAATGCGGCCATTCCCTCCCTTGGGATAGAATCCTCCCGGGACTCTCGCATCGCCGCTCCCATACACGATACTCAGTATCTCCTCCGGCGTTCGGTCGTACGCGACCGAGTATTCATCGCCTGCGAGAACGTTCCCCTTGATCTTCCCCTCGGCACCTAGCTGGGGGGGTACGACGAGGCCCTCGTCCTTAAGCCCGTCATGCCCGAGTCTGTTCCTCAGCTCCGAAATCCGATCCGTGAACTCCGCCACGGTTATCCCATATGGCTCGACTTTCTTGTACGCCCGCTCGTAAAGAAGGGCTCGGATCACCGCATCCTGACCTGATTCGACACCCAGAAGGCCCGCGACAAGCTGAAAAGCATTCACAAGAGGGGTGCAAGGATTCATAGGTAAATCACTAAAATTTGACAAAGAGGATTAACTCGTAGAGATTGTTTATTATACCCTTTTGGAGACAGAGCCTTGGAGTTTGGGGTTTGCTCCAACATAGCCTGTGAGGCCAACATAAGGGACCAGATAGGAGGCAATCAAGAAGTTAAGGTCATTGGCATATGGGTCGAATGGAGGCTTCAAAGCATGCCCAAATGCTTTGTCTATCACTTGGGCAAATGAATCCGCAGACAAATTCAGCAGCGGCCTTGGAAACCCCTTCACTGTCTTCTTGATGGCCCTGCATTGATTCAGAAAGAAAAAAAAAAACGGACAGTGTGATTTGGTCATCAGCAGAGGAAAGTCTAGGTCGGCAAATGAGAATTAGCATCAGTGTTCCTCTCTAACATAAAACAAATGAGAATGACTATCAAAGTTTGCAAAATAAATAACAAAAAAGGTTTAATTTTGCACTCCAAAATCAAATCATATGACATCTCTAATGAAGGACTCACTTCAAATGACCGACTTCTTGGTAAGCAAATTGCAAGATGATATCCTTGATGAGAGGACCCAAGTTGGCAGCCCTAGCTCCAAGTGGGGATGGACCTCCCAGGGTCAAGTTCGGGGCCACCTTGTCCAATCCATACCCCAACGAGGCATACAAGAAGAGCTCTGCCTCAAAGTACTCCAAATTCAGCGGAAACTCTAGTAGATCCACATCGCTCTGCGGGACTTCATCATCGTGATGGGACGCGAAGTCCGCGCCGTTCGAGCTTGGGATGAGGAGGAGGAGGAGGTAGAAGAGAGCCATCGAGGTGGTGGCCATGAAATTGGTGAATGCCATGGCCTAAGCTTTGGGTGTTTGTTCTTTTCAGTGTTTGTGTTGTGCGAGTCTCAAATTTGGTTGTGAGCATATATATAAGGTGTCCCGGGTCACGTATTTGGGCATTGCGTTTAGGCGAGGAGGAAAAGGTGTCTAAGTGCTTAGTCAAAGAACAAAGGATTTCTGACCAAAAAAAGAAAAAAAGGATTGCTTTGACTTTTGTTTGAATTGGAAATTGTCTCTGCATTGGGATGAGGCATCTTTGCTATTCACGCCATTTAGGGTAATATAAGAAGGAAAATCTAAGGTTGCCTTTTGGAAATCGAGGGTTACTCTTCTAGGAAGAAAAAATAATCTAAAATAATGAATTCGTGATATGACTAAGTTCATTGAATCAATTAAACTTGATATTTATTTTAAACCCTTATTTAAGAAATAGGGATTTCTTCATGAGATTTGGATTGGAAAAACATGCATGTACCACCAGCACGTCATACATGCCCGCTCGTAGCTCTCTTCAACGCTGATAATTGTGGCCATTATAATTAATTTTCCACTAACATTGACTTAGAAAAAAAACACAAGAAGTGTGTTTGGGAACTGCTTTCGAAGGGGTTTTGGGGGGCTAAAGGCCTTTGGGCCAAATTGAAGGTATTTGGGGAACTACTTTCCAAGGGGCATTAAGGCAAAGTTGGCATTTGCAAGGCTGAAAACCCAAGGTAGGTCCTAGGCTGCCTTGGGCTTTCAGAATTCTCGAAATGCCTCATGTCACTGTTCATATTACTATTCATCTTCTTCTTCGGCGGTGGCTGATTAGAGATGAGCTCGAGAGGCCAACGAGGTCACAACTGAGGTCGGCGAGGTCGCGACGACCGTCACCAGCCAGTCACGCGACCCCGGCCAGTCGCGGTGATCGCTCGTGAGTCTCGGCAACCGCCTGTGAGTCGCGTCGCCACAACCCAACTCTGGGTCGCGTGACCTCTGGCGACCAAATCTGGGTTGCTGCGAGGTCCTGTGACCTCTGGCGGACCCAGATCTGTGTCGGGCAACCTCCGTGAAGGACCGCTAAGGGTCGCCCGACCTTAGGCGACCCTCGCCGGAGGTCGCCCGACCCTAGGCGGCCCTTGCCGATCATCTCCGGGGGCTGCCTAAGGCCGCCTACCTCACCGGTGAACTCTTTTATTTATATTTTTTGATAATTTTTTTCTTTTTTTTTATTAATCACCATAATCCTTTGTAAATGTAATCTTTCCATACACTATTTTACTCAAGGTACTTCACAAAGGGCTTTCAAACTACAATTTACCAAACACAATTTGCATTATGAAAAATACCTTTAACTCAAAGGTCTTTACATTTTCCTAAAGGCTTTCTCTAAAAGCCTTCCCAAACGCACCCAACGTACCACGAGGGTAATAACTAATGATACGATAGTTATGTAATTAACATATGGTCCTCCTGATTTTGACGAAAAGACAAAGACATACGGTCCTCCTGATGGAAACTAACTTCATAGAATATCATGGGTCAAGGGTGCGCTAGAATTTGCAAATTGAAGTTTTAAAAGATGCCGAATGCATGGCTAGGGGTAAATTTAAAATATTTTTCTTACAATGAAGGCCATGACCCTCCTTAAATTAGAAATAAGTATATGCAAATTGATTTATGACGAAATTATCTGCTTAAGGCCAAGTGAAGTAGGCAACGAGGAATTTCCCTCTATACATTTATTTCTATTTGGCAATATATCATATATTCGATCATCATAGAATTTTTTAATCTTCACATAGTTATGCAATAGAGACGTATAGAATGACAATAACTAAACTTGTAGTCAGTATAAAGTTCTAGAGACAATAAGAAATCTCTCTCTTGTATGATTAAGCCACAAACTCTAGTGTCTAACAAAAAGAGTAAAAACATTTATTAATATGGATTTACAAAACAAGAGAAGTCCATCCATATTACAAAAAAATTCAATGTAACTGCTTTCTGTTAATTACCATGGCTTTCCCCGATGGCCATCCTTCGCACTTTGAAAGGGAGAGATAACATGTTCGATTCCTCACATTCTCAATAGACTAGGGTGGGGACAGTTGAACGAAGGAGCAGAGTTTTGCAACCTATGCACCCTGAAACAAACCACCTTTTGTCATGTTTTCTCTAGATATTATCTTCTTCTTTTTGGGAACGAGTGCATCAAAAATCTTAAAATATGTTGTGAAAGTGCAATCAAGTACTAAAACTTATTAAATTGGTTCTATTGTGGATCTTTATCAACATTTCCTATCACTCATTTTGGATGTAGTTATCGAAAGCACTCGATTGGACCAATTAGACAAGTTTTTTAGATTTGATAGCACTTTTTAAAAAAATAATACTTGATTATGCTTTGTTGACAAATTTTAGAACTCTTGTCCATTTATTTTGCTTAGAGCAAAAGCTGCCAAAAATCCTAAACTATACCCACCGTGACACACTTATTTTAAACTTTTCTGTATGGCACAAAAAATTTCAAACTTATACATGTGTGGCATATTTATTGTTTATTAGAGTTCTATCAATGAGAATCATTAAAAATCCACCTTTATAGATGCTAAAAAGCAAATAGTGTTGATATAGTGCCCACGTGATTTAAGTAAAATAATAATAACATTATTTTGGCCGAAAAGTCATCTAATGGAATATTGATGGAAGATAAATGTGTCACATAGATACAAGTTTAGGGTTTTTTATGTAACAATAAAATTTTAGGATAAATGTATCACAACGAGTATAGTTTGGGTGTTTTTTTCTATTAGTAAAAAGTGTTCATGGTAAATGTGTCCTAGTTGACGGTGTGAGGGTTTTTTGTGGCCTTTTCCATTTTTTCTACTTGGAGTGGCTCTTATCTTATAAGTGCTATCTCTTCCTTCTCATCAATTATCTATTTCTTTCTCCATTTTCAATAAAGTTAGTGTTGACCCCTCTTGACATCAAGCCCAAACATAAAAAAGTTACAAACTCATGCGAGGTGATGACAAGTACACTTAAATGATTGGTATAGTCGTCAGATGGGTAGGTTGAGTAGAAAATTGTCTGATTTAAATTGATCTATTTAACCCATTTTAATTCATTTATATGCCGTATAAATTTTGTAACTTAGACCCGGCCTAATCCATATTATTAAAGTACTTTCATATTTAATCTGACCTATGGAAATACGTACCCATCTAGTTAACTCACTTTTATGTTTTTGGATAAAATTGTTGTTTCGACCATGAGATCTAAAGAATTGACTTTCAACGATGCCTAGAATGTTCAATTTTTGTATTGATTGCCACTAAAGAATAGGAGAAAATTAGTACTTGCTAGCGAATTTATAAAATTACAACAACAAATAACCCACATAATGACTCAACTCATTATATATAGATTAAGAAATTGATATTAAATGGGTCAGAATAGAGTCATCATTATGTCATTTTCCCTATCCTTAATTTTTTATTTTTACTAAGAAACTACTTAAGCGGTCCTTGCTTGAGGCGCCTAGAGTAAAGGGACTCCCAAAAGAACCCCAACCCAAATGGCTTTTGTTCTCGATTTTATATCACTTGATCCAATTATATTTTCTTGTCTCAAGATTAATCTCAAAGCTCCTGTTTCTTTGACCTGTGATCTCATTGAACTACGTCTTTGTATGTCCTAAAGATATCTTAATAATGTTGGGAACGGAATTGCAGCAGGATAGTGGTTTGGCCTCTCAGTCGCATCGAGGATGAGCATGAAGACAACATCGATTACCTAGAGCAACAGGAGAATGAGTTGAAGCGAGAAGAACACACTGAGGAAAATGATGGGAAAAATTATTCAAAAAGTTATAAACCTATTACACTTTTACCAATTCAATTATGAACTTTTCAATTTTGTCAATTGAGTCTTAAACATTTTCACCTTTTGCAAAAGTTGATTCAATCCGGTCAAAATTGGCCAGAATTATTGATGTGAAGGTCAATTGTCAAGGATGAAGGCATTGAGGAAGGTGATGAGGTCAAGGATGAAGAAGATGAAGTGGAAGAAGAGGAGGTAGATGAAGATGGCTGTGGGAAGAATGCAGATCCACCCGCGAAGAGGAAGAGGGCAGGGAGCAGATCCACCCGCAAAGAGGAAGAGGGCAGGGAGAAAGAGGATGCTTCCGAGGACAGTGATGTAGATGATAAGACTCTTATTATGGGGGGGAGAGAGAGAGACCTCCCAACTGATGAGGCCGTGACACAGTTCCTTGTGGTGGTCTTGAGTCCATTGGGATTTGATGCATCCGTCTCTCCACTGTTTGGGGTTAAATCGTGACGTTATGCTGGTGCTATATGTCATGTTTAGTATAGATGAAAATAATTATAATTATTTTTTTAATCTTTTCTAGTTTGCAAAGATATGTGGGGGATTGTAGGAAATAAGACGGTTTAGATCTTCATCAAATCTGATTGTAGATGACAAGGTGTCGAAGATTTCCATTTTCGCAGTATGGTGCAATTGCAACTTCTCTTTCCATGGGCTCTATTGAGTATGCAAGATTTGCCCGTTTGTTCTAAGGACTAGAGTTGTATTTCCGAGCTGTCTTTTCTTCATCCCCATGATGACTTCTGTTGATCGAGCAATTGGCTATTGCAAAGAAACTTACAAATTTCCCCACTTTGTTAGGTCTAATTTTCATTGTAGCCCCTCACATTTGGCGATTTAACATCATTAGCCCAATATCTTTATAAAAGACCAGCCTGGTTTCTTATATTCACCATGTTAATCATTTGAATTTCAATTTTGCACATAGGATTTTACAAAGAAAACATGTCAAGGTTGTTGTCTCTTGCTTATCCGAGACCAACAGATACGCCACCGTCCATTGGAGATTGTGATAATCAACCGCTGCCATGGCCCGTAGCAACTCTTGTTAGCATCCTCATGCTCGGTTTTCGTCTTTTGGATGGCACCATAGATTATGGGATTTGTATCAGGTCTTTCTTTATCATGTGCAGAGATGACTCCACATTCCGACACCGTGAATTGGTTAGGATGAATCTTGTCATATAATGCCACTATCACATAACGACATTGAAATGACCTCGTCTCTTCAATTGAGCATCTTTATTTGTCATGATTTTTGCGATGCATGCTTGCTTTACACATAAGTGCACGATTTCCTGATATAAATGTTCCGTGAAAGATATTTCATTATTATTTCGTCATTATTTTCGTTGGTTACATTTCATGTAACTCCTACGTTTGATCTTTTGAAAATTCTGATGCACATACAAATAATCAGAGCAAAGTTGACGAATTGGGTGCGATAATGAAAAATCAAAATCGAACTTGTCCCCAGTTATCGCATTAACCTAGGTAAGACGGGATTTGATAATGGAATTAACTAAGGAGGAATGTAGAAACATAAATTTCATTATTTTGATAGGATGAAAACTCGTGCGTGATCTGTACAGAAGTACATTTGAAGATCAGGGAGCATAATCAAAAGTCACAAATTTTTCATTGATTATCACAATCTTCTACACCGACCGGAGATGAGACCTAGCAATGCGGCCATTCCCTCCCTTGGGATAGAATCCTCCCGGGACTCTCGCATCGCCGCTCCCATACACGATACTCAGTATCTCCTCCGGCGTTCGGTCGTACGCGACCGAGTATTCATCGCCCGCGAGCACGTTCCCCTTGATCTTCCCCTCGGCACCTAGCTGGGGGGGTACGACGAGGCCCTCGTCCTTAAGCCCGTCATGCCCGAGTCTGTTCCTCAGCTCCGAAATCCGATTCGTGAACTCCGCCACGGTTATCCCATATGGCTCGACTTTCTTGTACGCCCGCTCGTACAGAAGGGCTCGGATCACCGCATCCTGACCTGATTCGACGCCCAGAAGGCCCGCGACAAGCTGAAAAGCATTCACAAGAGGGGTGCAAGGATTCATAGGTAAATCACTAAAATTTGACAAAGAGGATTAACTCGTAACTCGTAGAGATTGTTCGCTATACCCTTTTGGAGACAGAGCCTTGGAGTTTGGGGTTTGCTCCAACATAGCCTGTGAGGCCAACATAAGGGACCAGATAGGAGGCAATCAAGAAGTTAAGTTCATTGGCATATGGGTCGAATGGAGGCTTCAAAGCATGCCCAAATGCTTTGTCTATCACTTGGGCAAATGAATCCGCAGACAAATTCAGCAGCGGCCTTGGAAACCCCTTCACTGTCTTCTTGATGGCCCTGCATTGATTCAGAAAAAAAAAAAAAAACGGACAGTGTGATTTGGTCATCAGCAGAGGAAAGTCTAGGTCGGCAAATGAGAATTAGCATCAGTGTTCCTCTCTAACATAAAACAAATGAGAATGACTATCAAAGTTTGCAAAATAAATAACAAAAAAGGTTTAATTTTGCACTCCAAAATCAAATCATATGACATCTCTAATGAAGGACTCACTTCAAATGACCGACTTCTTGGTAAGCAAATTGCAAGATGATATCCTTGATGAGAGGACCCAAGTTGGCAGCCCTAGCTCCAAGTGGGGATGGACCTCCCAGGGTCAAGTTCGGGGCCACCTTGTCCAATCCATACCCCAACGAGGCATACAAGAAGAGCTCTGCCTCAAAGTACTCCAAATTCAGCGGAAACTCTAGTAGATCCACATCGCTCTGCGGGACTTCATCATCGTGATGGGACGCGAAGTCCGCGCCGTTCGAGCTTGGGATGAGGAGGAGGAGGAGGTAGAAGAGAGCCATCGAGGTGGTGGCCATGAAATTGGTGAATGCCATGGCCTAAGCTTTGGGTGTTTGTTCTTTTCAGTGTTTGTGTTGTGCGAGTCTCAAATTTGGTTGTGAGCATATATATAAGGTGTCCCGGGTCACGTATTTGGGCATTGCGTTTAGGCGAGGAGGAAAAGGTGTCTAAGTGCTTAGTCAAAGAACAAAGGATTTCTGACCAAAAAAAGAAAAAAAGGATTGCTTTGACTTTTGTTTGAATTGGAAATTGTCTCTGCATTGGGATGAGGCATCTTTGCTATTCACGCCATTTAGGGTAATATAAGAAGGAAAATCTAAGGTTGCCTTTTGGAAATCGAGGGTTACTCTTCTAGGAAGAAAAAAAAATCTAAAATAATGAATTCGTGATATGACTAAGTTCATTGAATCAATTAAACTTGATATTTATTTTAAACCCTTATTTAAGAAATATGGATTTCTTCATGAGATTTGGATTGGAAAAACATGAATGTACCACCGGCACGTCATACATGCCCGCTCGTAGCTCTTCAACGCTGATACTAGTGGTCATTATAATTAATTTTCCACTAATATTGACTTAGTGAAAAAAACACAACCTACTACAAGGGTAATAACTAATGATACGATAGTTATGTAATTAACATGTGGTCCTCCTGATTTTGACGAAAAGACAAAAACATATGGTCCTCCTGATGGAAACTAACTTCAGAGAATATCATGAGTCAAGGGTGCGATTATTTTTGCAAATTGAAGTGTTATAAGATGCCAAATGCATGGCTAAGAGTAAATTTTAATTATTTTTCCTTGCAATGCAGGCCATGACCCTTCATAAATTAGAAATAAGTATATACAAATTGATTTATGACGAAATAATATTCTTACGGCCGGGTGGAGCAGGTAACGTGCAATTTCCCTCAAAAGATTTATTTCTATTTGGCAATATATCATATATTCGATCAGCAAAGAATTTTTAAACTTCACATAGTTACGCAATAGAAACGTATACAATGACAATAACTAAGCTTGCAGTTAGTATAAAGTTCTAGAGACAATAAGAAATCTCTCTGTTGTTTGATTAAGCCACAAATTCTAGTGTCTAACAAAAAGAACAAAAACATTTAATAATATGGATTTACAAAACAAGACCTAGAGAAGTCCATCCATATTACAAAAAATTATATGTAACTGCTTTCTATTAATTACTATGGTTTTCCCCTGTTGAGTAGGTCACTCCCATTGTGACACGATTATTCTAAACTTTTATGTATGGCACAAAAAATTTCAAATTTATATATGTGTGACACATTTATTGTTCATTAGAGTTCTATCAATGAAAATCATTAAAAATCCACCTTTATAGACGCTAGAAAGCAAATAGTGTTGATATGGTGCCCACATGATTTAAGTAAAATAACAAGGGTTAATACCCTGAAAAACCCTAAACTAGTACACTTGTGACAAATTTACCCAAAACTATTTTTTTTACCATCAAAAACCCCAAACTGATACACCTGTGACAAATTTACCCCAACTGACCATAAAAAAACCCTAAACTGGTACATTTATGACAAATTTACCCTAGACTAATTTATTCGACCGCAAAAAACTCCAAACTAGTAAATTTGTGACAAATATACTCTCCGCTAAATTAGATTAATACCACAAAAAAATCACAAAAATTGTAAACTATGACAAACGACGCGTAAAATCCAAAATCGGTATACTAGTCAACTGTCACGTGTCATTTAATTTAATAATTTGACAATAAAATTTAACGAAAACTAATAGAGGGTAAATTTGGCACAAGTATACCAATTTTGAGTAAATTTGTCAAAGGTATACCAGTTTGGGGTTTTTTGTGGTAAAAAAAATAGTTTAGGATAAATTTGTCATATGTGTACCAGTTTTGGGTTTTTCCGGGTATTAACCCAAATAACAACAACATTATTTTGGCCGAAAAATCATCTAATGGAATCTTGATGGAAGATAAATGTGTCACATAGATACAAGTTTAGGGTTTTTTTTATGTAATTATAAAAATTTTAGGATAAATGTATCACAACGAGTATGGTTTGGGTGTTTTTTCTGTTACTAAAAAGTGTTCAAGAAAAATGTGTCCTAGTCGACAATTTGAGGGTTTTTTTTGGCCTTTTTTTCCATTTTTTCTACTTGGAGTGGCTCTTATCTTATAAGTGCTATCTCTTCCTTCTCATCAATTATCTATTTCTTTCTCCATTTTCAATAAAGTTAGTGTTGACCCCTCTTGACATCAAGCCCAAACATAAAGAAGTTATGAACTCATACGAGGTCATGACAAGTAAACTTAAATGATTAGTATAATCGTAAGGTGGGAGATCAAGTAGAAAATTGTCTGATTTAGATTGATCTATTTAACCCACTTAAATGGTTAGTGTTGACCCCTCTTGACATCAAGCCCAAACATAAAGAAGTTATGAACTCATACGAGGTCATGACAAGTACACTTAAATGATTAGTATAATCGTCAGATGGGAAGATCAAGTAGAAAATTGTCTGATTTAGATTGATCTATTTAACCCATTTTAATTAATTAATATTCAGTATAAATTTTGTAACCTAGACCTGGCCTAACCCATATTATTAAAGTACTTTCATATTTAATCTGACCTTTGGAAATCCGTACCATCTAGTTAACTCACTTTTATGTTTTTGGATAAAATTGTTGTTTCAACTATGAGATTCTAAAGAATTGACTTTCAACGATGCCTAGAATGTTCAATTTTTGTATTGATTGGCACTAAAGAATAAGAGAAAGTTAGTACTTGTTAGCGAATTTATAAAATTACAACAACAAAAAACCCACATAATGACTCAACTCATCATATATAGATTAAGAAATTGATATTAAATTGCGTCAAAATACAGTGATCATTATGTCATTTTCCCTATCCTTAATTTTAAATTTTTACTATGAAACTACTTAAGCAAGTCCTTGCTTTAGGCACCTAGAGTAAAGGGACTCCCAAAAGAACCCCAACCCAGATGGCTTTTGTTCTCGATTCTATATCACTTGATCCCATTATTTTTTCTTGTCTCAAGATTAATCTCAAAGCTCCTGTTTCTTTGGCCTGTGATCTCATTGAACTACGTCTTTGTATGTCCTAAAGATATCTTAATAATGTTGGGAACGAAACTGCAGCAGGATAGTGGTTTGGCCTCTCAGTCGCATCGAGGATGAGCATGAAGACAACATCGATTACCTAGAGCAATAGGAGAATGGGTTGGAGCGAGAAGAACACATCGAGGAAAATGACAGGAAAAAATATTCAAAAAGTCATAAACCTATTACACTTTTATCAATTCAATTATAAACTTTTTCATTTTGTCAATTGAGTCTTAAACATTTTCATATTTTGCAAAAGTTGATTCAATCCGGCCAAAATTGGCCAGAATTATTGACGTGAACGTCAATTGTCAAGGATGAAGACATTGAGGAAGATTATGAGGTCAAGGATGAAGAAGATGAAGTGGAAGAAGAGGAGGTAGATGAAGATGGCTGTGGGAAGAATGCAGATCCACCCGCGAAGAGGAAGAGGGCAGGGAGCAGATCCACCCGCAAAGAGGAAGAGGGCAGGGAGAATGAGGATGCTTCCGAGGACAGTGATGTAGATGATAAGACTCTTATTATGGTGGGGAGAGAGAGAGACCTCCCAACTGATGAGGCCGTGACACAGTTCCTTATGGTGGTCTTGAGTCCATTGGGATTTGATGCATCCGTCTCTCCACTGTTTGGGGTTAAATCGTGACGTTATGCTGGTGCTATATGTCATGTTTAGTATAGATGAAAATAATTATAATTATTTTTTTAATCTTTTCTAGTTTGCAAAGATATGTGGGGGATTGTAGGAAATAAGACGGTTTAGATCTTCATCAAATCTGATTGTAGATGACAAGGTGTCGAAGATTTCCATTTTCGCAGTATGGTGCAATTGCAACTTCTCTTTCCATGGGCTCTATTGAGTATGCAAGATTTGCCCGTTTGTTCTAAGGACTAGAGTTGTATTTCCGAGCTGTCTTTTCTTCATCCCCATGATGACTTCTGTTGATCGAGCAATTGGCTATTGCAAAGAAACTTACAAATTTCCCCACTTTGTTAGGTCTAATTTTCATTGTAGCCCCTCACATTTGGCGATTTAACATCATTAGCCCAATATCTTTATAAAAGACCAGCCTGGTTTCTTATATTCACCATGTTAATCATTTGAATTTCAATTTTTGCACATAGGATTTTACAAAGAAAACATGTCAAGGTTGTTGTCTCTTGCTTATCCGAGACCAACAGATACGCCACCGTCCATTGGAGATTGTGATAATCAACCGCTGCCATGGCCCGTAGCAACTCTTGTTAGCATCCTCATGCTCGGTTTTCGTCTTTTGGATGGCACCATAGATTATGGGATTTGTATCAGGTCTTTCTTTATCATGTGCAGGGATGACTCCACATTCCGACACCGTGAATTGGTTAGGATGAATCTTGTCATATAATGCCACTATCACATAACGACATTGAAATGACCTCGTCTCTTCAATTGAGCATCTTTATTTGTCATGATTTTTGCGATGCATGCTTGCTTTACACATAAGTGCACGATTTCCTGATATAAATGTTCCATGAAAGATATTTCATTATTATTTCATCATTATTTTCGTTGGTTACATTTCATGTAACTCCTACGTTTGATCTTTGAAAATTATGATGCACATACAAATAATCAGGGCAAAGTCGACGAATTGGGTGCGATAATGAAAAATCAAAATCGAACTTGTCCCCAGTTATCGCATTAACCTAGGTAAGACGGCATTTGATAATGGAATTAACTAAGGAGGAATGTAGAAACATAAATTTTATTATTTTAATAGGATGAAAACTCGCGGCATGATCTGTACAGAAGTACATTTGAAGATCAGGGAGCATAATAAAAAGTCACAAATTTTTCATTGATTATCACAATCTTCTACACCGACCCGAGATGAGACCTAGCAATGCGGCCATTCCCTCCCTTGGGATAGAATCCTCCCGGGACTTTCGCATCGCCGCTCCCATACACGATACTCAGTATCTCCTCTGGCGTTCGGTCGTACGCGACCGAGTATTCATCGCCTGCGAGCACGTTCCCCTCGATCTTCCCGTCGGCACCGAGTACGATAAGGCCCTCGTCCTTAAGCCCGTCATGCCCGAGTCTGTTCCTCAGCTCCGAAATCCGATTCGTGAACTCCACCACGGTTATCCCATATGGCTCAACTTTATTGTACTTCCGCTCGTACAGAAGGGCTCGGATCACCGCATCCTGACCTGATTCGACGCCGAGAAGGCCCGCGACAAGCTGAAAAGCATTCACAAGAGGGGTGCAAGGATTCATAGGTAAATCGCTAAAATTTGACAAAGAGGATTAACTCGTAGAGATTATTCGCTATACCCTTTTGGAGACAGAGCCATGGAGTTTGGGGTTTGCTCCAACATAGCCTGTGAGGCCAACATAAGGGACCAGATAGGAGGCAATCAAGAAGTTAAGTTCATTGGCATATGGGTCGAATGGAGGCTTCAAAGCATGCCCAAATGCTTTGTCTATCACTTGGGCAAATGAATCCGCAGACAAATTCAGCAGCGGCCTTGGAAACCCCTTCACTATCTTCTTGATGGCCCTGCATTGATTCAGAAAAAAAAATAAAAAATAAAATAAAAAGGACAGTGTGATTTGGTCATCAGCAGAGAAAAGTCTAGGTCAGCAAATGAGAATTAGCATCAGTGTTCCTCTCTAACATAAAACAAATGAGAATGACTATCAAAGTTTTCAAAATAAATAACAAAAAAGGTTTGATTTTGCACTCCAAAATCAAATCATATGACATCTCTAATGAAAGGACTCACTTCAAATGACCGACTTCTTGGTAAGCAAATTGCAAGATGATATCCTTGATGAGAGGACCCAAGTTGGCAGCCCTAGCTCCAAGCGGGGATGGACCTCCTAGGGTCAAGTTCGGGGCCACCTTGTCCAATCCATACCCCAACGAGGCATACAAGAAGAGCTCTGCCTCAAAGTACTCCAAATTCAGCGGAAACTCCAGTAGATCCACATCGCTCTTCGGGACTTCGTCATCGTGATGGGACACGAAGTCTGCGCAGTTCGAGCTTGGGATGAGGAGGAGGAGGAGGAGGTAGAAGAGAGCCATCGAGGTGGTGGCCATGAAGTTGGTGAATGCCATGGCCTAAGCTTTGGGTGTGAGTCTCAAATTTGGTTGTGAGCATATATATAAGGTGTCCCGGGTCACGTATTTGGGCATTGCTTTTAGGCGAGGAGGAAAAGGTGTCTAAGTGCTTAGTCAAAGAACAAAGGATTTCTGACCAAAAAAGAAAAAAAAGAAAAAAAGGATCGCTTTGACTTTTGTTTGAATTGGAAATTGTCTCTGCATTGGGATGAGGCATCTTTGCTATTCACGCCATTTAGGGTAATATAAGAAGGAAAATCTAAGGTTGCCTTTTGGAAATCGAGGGTTACTTTTCTAGGAAGAAAAAAAAATCTAAAATAATGAATTCGTGATATGACTAGGTTCAGTGAATTAGTTAAACTAAGTATTTATTTTAGACCCTTATTTAAGAAATAGGGATTTCTTCATGAGATTTGGATTGGAAAAACATGTATGTACCACCGGCACGTCATACATGCCCGCTCGTGGCTCTCTTTTGATAATTGTGGCCATTATAATTAATTTTCCACTAACATTGACTTAGAAAAAAAACACAACCTATTAGGAGGGTAATAACTAATGATACGATAGTTATGTAATTAACATGTGGTCCTCCTGATTTTGACGAAAAGACAAAAACATATGGTCCTCCTGATAGAAACTAACTTCATAGAGTATCATGAGTCAAGGGTGCGCTTGAATTTGCAAATTGAAGTGTTATAAGATGCCAAATGCATGGCTAGAAATAAATTTAAATTATTTTTCCTTGCAATGCAGGCCATGACCCTTCATAAATTAGAAATAAGTATATACAAATTGATTTATGATGAAATTATCTGCTTAAGGCCAAGTGGAGTAGGCAACGATGAATTCCCCCCTATACATTTAGTTCCATTTGGCAATATATCATATATTGGATCATCATAGAATTTTTCAATCTTCGCATAGTTATGCAATAGAAACATATACAAAGACAATAACTAAACTCGCAGTTAGTATAAAGTTCTAGACAATAAGAAATCTCTCTCTTGTATTTGTTAAGCCAAAAATTCCGTGTCTAACAAAAAGAATAAAAACATTTATTAATATGGATTTACAAAACAAGACCTAGAGAAGTCCATCCATATTACAAAAAGTTCTATGTAACTGCTTTCCATTAATTATGTGGGTTGTCCCAATGGCCATCCTTTGCACCTGGAAAGGGAGAAGTGACGTGTTTGATTCCCCACATTCTCAAGGAGCTGGGGTGGAGACGCTTGAATGAAGGAGCAGAGTTTTGCAACCTATGTACCTTGAAACAAACCGCCTTTGGTCATGTTTTCTCTAGATATTATCTCTTTTTTTTTTTGAATAAGTTCATTGAAAATCTTAAAATATATTGCGAAAGTGTAATCAAATACTAAAACTCGTTAAATTGGTACTATTGTGGATCTTCATCAACATTTCTCATCACTCAAATTGGATGTAGTTATCGAAAGTAGTCAATTGGACCAATTAGACAAGTTTTTAGATTTGTGTTGATAAATTTTAGAACTCTCGTCCATTTAGGGCATGTTTGCTAACGATTCTATTCCTGGGAACAAATTCTGATCATAAATTATTATTTTTTATTCTGTTTCCGAGAACTGATTCTAAGTAAAAGAACGCGTTTAGTAACTGTACAAAATTTCTGATTCTGGAATAGAATTACGTTTGATACCGTGTTCATTGATTCTATTCCAAATCAATTTATTTTAATTTTTAAATAATTTTTATAATTTTTCCTTTTTTTTCTTTTTTTCTTTTTTTCTTTTTTTTTTTCTTTTTTCTCCTATTCTAATTCTTCTTCAAGCTGGTTGCTGGCCCTCGGTGAGGCCGGCCCTTGTTGGCTCAGCCTCACCGGCAGCTGGGCGAGGCCCGCCTGGCCACCGACTGGGTTGGGCGAGCCTCACCGGTGGCTAGGCTTGCCTTCGGCGAGCTCGCCGGACCAGTCGCCAGCGACCGGCGACAGCGGATGGCGGTGGGTGGCGGCGGTCGCGAGATGGCGGTCGATGAAGAAGAAGAAAAGAGAAGAATAAGAATTTTGATTCTCAATTTTGTTCCCGGAACAAGAATCAACTTTTTTTTTATTCTTGATTCTTGTCCCAAACTGATTTTGGGAACAAATTTGTTTCCGAGAACAAAAATTTTACCAAACACGATTCTTGTCCCAAACTGATTCTGGGAACAAAAAATCAGAATTTGACACTATTGGGATGGTTATCAAACATGCCCTTATTTTGTCTAGGGCAAAAGCCGCCAAAAATTCCTAAACTATAACTATTATGACACATTTATTCTAAACTTTTTTTATAGCACAAAAAATTCCAAACTTATACATTGTGACACATTAATTGTCCATCAGAGTACCATCAATGAGAATCGTTAAAAATCTACATTTATGAATGCTAGAAAGCAAAAAGTATTGATATGGTGCCCACGTGACTTAAGTAAAATAAAAACAACGTTATTTTGGCTAAAAAATCATCTAATGGAATCTTACAAAAGGTAAATGCGTCACAAAAGTACAAGTTTAGGGTTTTTTTTTATAAAACAATAAAAAGTTTCAAATAAATGTATCACAACGAGTATAGTATGGAACCACCCACTGCGGTGGCGCAGTTGGCTTGAGCTTTGTGCCTCCCACGAAAGGTACCAAGTTCGAATCCCAGCGGCGTTACTTGGTGACTTAACCGCTGGCGTGAGTGTGGTGGCCAGCTTGCGTCAACCCCAAGTTCTTCTCGCCGGCTGTCGGCTTTCGGGGTTTCTTGGGTTACCAAAAAAAAAAAAAAAACGAGTATAGTATGGAGGTTTTTTTGTTACCAAAAAATTGTCAGGGTAAATGTATCACAGTCGACAGTTTGAAGGTCTTTTGTGGCTTTTTCCATTTTTTTCCTACTTGGAGTGGCTCTTATCTTATTAGTGTTATCTCTTTCTTCTCATAAATTATCTATTTCTTTCTTCATTTTTAATAAAGTTAGTATTGGTCCCTCTTGACATCAAGCCCAAACATAAGGAAGTTTAGAACTCATATGATGTCATGACAAGTACACTTAAACGATTGGTACAGCCGTCAAGTGGGTAGGTGCAATCGAAAATTATTTGATTTAAATTGATCTATTTAACCCGTTGTAACTCATTCATATGTAATATAACTTTTGTAACCCTAACCTAGCCTAATCCATATTTTTAAAATACTTTCATATTTAATCTGACCTACAAAAATCCGTACGCATCTAGTTAACTCACTTTTATGTTATTTGGATAAAATTGTTTGGACTATAAGATGCTAAAGAATTGACTTTTCACAGTGGATAGAATGTTCAATTTTTGTATTGATTGGAACTAAAGAATAAGATAAAGTTAGTATTGATTAGCATCCAAACCACCGCCTGTTTCCAAACCCAGTGGTACCTCACTGGCTATGGAGCCCCCTATTCCCTGCCATTATTTATCCAGCCGGAAGAGAAGCTAGGGAGCAAGTATGGGGTCACTCACCCCAGGGCGGTTCTCCCGTCTTTTCTCCATGAGCAGTTTAAGGACCTGCTCAAGTCCAGTCTTACGGGATATTATCCCAGCCACTATGTTTTTCTAGGCGTGAGAGCTGCCTATACCTCCTATAGTTTTTTTACGGCCAGGGAGGCCCCTACAAAGGCAGGGCAGCCCTGCCTGGATCAGCTGCAAACCCTCCCATAGGGTTTGCCCTTCATTTCTAGTGGAGCAGTTTAACGAGCTGCTCAGCTCGGAATCTTACAAGATATTATCCCAGCCACTATGTTTTTCTAGGCGTGGGAGCTGCTTATACCTCCCTTAGTTTTTTACGGCTGGGGAGACCCCTGCAAAGGCAGGGTGGCCCTGCCTGGATCGGCTGCAAACCCTCCCATAGGGTTTGTCCTTCATTTCTAGTGAAACAGTTTAACGAGCTGCTCAGCTCGAATCTTACATGATATTATCATAACCACTATATTTTTCCAAGTTGGGAGCTGCATGTACCCGCTTGTGCATCGCGGTTCCCGCTTTAGAGCGGGGGTGAGGCACCAACCCGTGCCCAAGGGCCTTGTTATCGGGGTTGTCCCCCCCGGAGCGCTGCAGTTTAAGGTCTTGCCGAGGACCCAACTCATCATATATAGGTTAAGAAATTGGTAATGAATTAGGTCAAAATTCAATGATCATTATGTCATTTTCCCCATCTTTAATTTCTAATTTTTACTATGAAACTACTTAAGCAGATTCTTGATTTAGGCACCAAAAGTAAAGGGACTCCCAAAGAACCCCAACCCGGATAGCTTTTGTTCTCGCTTCTATATCACTTGATCTAATTATGTTTTCTTGTCTCAAGATCTATCTGAAAGCTCCTATTTCTTTGGCATGTGATCTCATTGAACTGCATTTGTGTGAATCCTAAAGATATATTGATAATGTTAGGAAGGGAACTGCAAGAGGATAGTGGGGCACAATATGTGGTTTGGCCTATTAGTTGTGCGGAGGATGAGCATGAAGAGTACAGCCATTACCTAGAGCAATAGGAGAATGGGTTGGAGCTAGAAGAAGACATTGAGGAAGATGACGGAAAAAATTATCCAAAAAATCCTAAACCTATTACACTTTTGCCAATCCAATTATAAACATTTCAATTTTGCCAATTGAGTATTGTATATTTTCACCTTTTGTGAGTTGATTCAATCCAACCAAAATTGGCCAGAAATTGTTGGCATGAATGCCAATTGTCAAGGATGAAGACATTGAGGAAGATGATGAGGTCAAGGATGAAGAAGATGGAGTGGAAGAAGAGGAGGAGGTAGATGAAAAAGGCTGTGGGAAGAATGCGGATCCACCCACAAAGAGGAAGAGGGCAGGGAGGAGGAGGATGCTTCCAAGGACAGTGATGTAGATGATAAGACTCTTATCATAAGAGAGAACTCCCAAGAGATGAGGCCCTGACCTAGTTCCTCGCGATGGTCTCAAGTCCACTCGGATTTGATGCATCTGTCTCTCCCCTCTCTGGGGTTACATTATGATGTTATGCTAGTGCTATATATCATGTTTAGTATAGATGAAAAAACTATTTTTGAAAATCTTTTCTAATTTGCAAAGATATGTAGGGGATCATAGGAAAGAAAACGGATTAGATCGTTGTCAAATTTGATTTTAGATGACAAGGTGTTGAAGATTTCCATTTTCACACTATGGTGCAATAGCAACTTCTCTTTCCATGGTGCTCTGTTGATTATGCAAGATTTGCCCATTTGTTCTAAGGACTAGAGTTGTATTTCTAAGCTGTCTTTCTACATCCCCATGATGATTCCTATTGACCGAGCAACTGGCTATTGCAAGGAAACTTACAAATTTCCCCACCTTGTTCGGTCTAATTTTCATTTCAGCTCCTCACATTTGACGATTTAACGTCATTTGCTCAATATCTCTATAAAAGACTTGCCTGGTTTCTTACATTAACCATGTCAATCATTTGAATTCCAATTCTGCACATACGATTTACAAATAAAACATGTAGAGGTTGACGCCTCTTGATTATCCGAGACCAAGTAAGACGCCATTGTCCATCTGTTACGAAATCGCACGTCGATTCCAAAAAAATAACGCTCACAAACAATTCACCAGGCAAAATATAATAATAAAATAACATAATCAGAAGAACACGCCAGCAAATTTGAGATCAAAATTCACCTAAACTTGGGCTACGTCTCCACGCAGGGGTACTCTACGAATCCACCAGACTTCAGAAAAAGTTGAAATACAATGATGATATTTTCTCAAGATCGGGGCACAAAGAGATTGAGAACCCTCATAAAGAAAAAACTCACTTTTTTCTTCTATCTTTTTCTTCTCTCTCTATTTTTCTTTTCAGCGTCTTGACGGCTAGGGTCTTGCCATCGCTAATATAAAGGTATCACTTTTAACCTAAAAGAAAATCTAATAGAAAAGACAAAAAAGCCCCTAAAAATAAATATTTGGCTTCATCTATAACAATCACCCACTTGAAGACAAATATACACAAGCACCAAGCAACTTTGTATCCATCTTCTTCAAAAAATAGTAGTTGAAAAACTTATGCCTCTGCGATACTCTTCATCAATCAACATGGAGTAATACCAATGGTAGTAGTACAGAAAATATGCTGCTCTTTGTCTACTACCTTGGTCATCATGTCAGCTGGATTCTTCGAGCCATCAATCTTTTGTAGCTTTAACTCATTATCTTTTAATGCTGACCTAATAAAGTGATAATGCTTCTTGATATGTCTAGTCCTTGAGTGATAAGCTGCATTCTTTGCTAAGTGCACTGCACTTTGACTATCACTCCACAGTGTACCTACTGGTTGTTTTCGATATAACTCCTCCATGTAATCTTGTAACCACATGATTTCCTTGGAGGCTTCTATGATCACCACATATTCTGCCTCTGTCGTCGATAAAGCCACTACTTTTTGTAGTTGAGATACCCAACTCACTGTTGTACCTGCAATTGTAAAGACATGTCCAATTGTACTCTTACCACTATCTCAATCACCCAAATGATCTGCACCTACATAACCCTGCAACTCTAGAGATGTACCACCATAACAAAGTGAGTAATTGGAAGTACCTGCTAGATATCTCAATATCCATTTCACTGCATTCCAATGCTCTCTGCCTGGGTTCTGCATATATCGACTCACAACTCCCACTGCTTGTGTAATGTCTGGTCTCGTGCTCACCATGGCATACATCAAACTCCCCACTGCTGATGCATATGGAACTACCGCCATCTCATCTTTCAAAGCCTGAGCGCTTGGACACATATCCTTGGAAAGTTTGAAGTGACTCGCTAGAGGAGTCGCAACCGGTTTTGCTTTGTCCATGTTAAATCTCTTTAACACCTTGTTCACATAGTCTTCCTGCGACAACCATAATTTTTTATTTTTCCTATCCCCGATGATTTTCATGCCTAAAATATTCTTGGCCTCTCCCAAGTCTTTCATAGTAAACTGTGATGATAACATCTTCTTCACTTCTACGATTTTCTTCATATTGGAACTAGCCACTAGCATGTCATCCACATATAAAGAGAGATACACAATGTCACCATCATCATACTTGCGAAAATAAACACAGTGATTAGACTCACAGTGTGCAAATCCTTTTTCTTGCACGAAACCATCAAATTTTAGGTACCATTGCCACGGAGCTTGTTTCAAGCCATACAAGCTTTTCTTCAAGCGACATACCATGTGCTCCTTACCTTTGACTTCAAAACCTTTAGGTTGTGCCATGTATAGTTCTTCATCTAAGTCACCATGTAAAAACGTTGTTTTTACGTCTAACTGCTCAAGATGAAGATCATCCACTGCAACTATACTCAGCAAAACTCTAATTGATATCATTTTCACTACAAGTGAAAATATCTCGGAGTAGTCGATCCCTTCTTTTTTAGAAAATCCCTTGACTACAAGTCTCGCCTTGTATCTAATACTAGCATCTGCTTCATTCTTAATCATGTACACCCATTTGTTTAATAAAGCTTTTTTACCTGTGGGCAACTTGGTCAACTCCCAAGTTTTGTTATGAAGTAACGAGCTCATCTCGTCTTTCATAGCACACTCCCACTGCAAGTGAGACGTGTCTTCCTTTGCATCATTGTAAGTCTCCGGTTCTCCTGAATCTGTATATAAGACATGGCTCAGAACAGTATTAGCTGATGGATCAAAAATTACCTTTGGCTTTCTCACACGTGTAGACCTCCTCGAGACAAGTACTTCAAGGTTGTTAGTTTGCTCCGAATCACTGCGTTCCTCTTAAACTACCTCTTCACTTATAATAGGCTCATCTTGAACCTCTCTTTCAAGTGCACTTTGATCTACTTGAAACATTTTCACGGACATTGTGTCTAATTCAACATATTCTGGTTCTACTACATTCTCATGCTCTATCTGACGATCTTTGTACATCTTTTCTTCATGGAATACCACATTGCAACTGCGGATGACTTTGTTATTCTCATAATCCCAAAACCTATAGCCATACTCGTCACCACCGTATCCAATAAAGACGCATTTCTGGGACTTAGCATCAAGCTTTTTTCTATCCTCCTTGTCAATCAAAGCATGTGCAATACAACCAAACACCTTTAGATGAAAAAAAATTAATCTTTTTACCTGACCACCGCTCTTGTGGTATTTCTCCATCCAATGCACTAGATGGACTTCTATTGATAAGATAAACAGTTGCATCAACTGTGGCAGCCCATAAGTGTAGCGGGAGACCCGCGTGTAGTCTCATGCATCTCGCACGTTCTAGAATAGTCATGTTCATCCTTTCAACTACACCGTTCTCTTGAGGAGTTCTAGAAACAGTCTTTAACCCGTGTATGCCTTCTCGACTCAAATATTCTGCAAATTCCTTACTCGTGTATTCACCACCATTATTAGACTTTAGGGCTTTAATATGATAACTTGTCTCTTTTTCTACCATGGTTTTCCACATTCTGAACATCCCAAAAACTTATGATTTTTCTCTAAGAGCATAGACCCAAATCTTCCTTGTTGCATCATCGATGAATGTGACAAAATATCTCTTACCACCATAAGAGAGTTCTTGAGTAGGTCCCCATACATCAGTTGAACCAACTCTAGCTTATGGCCTTTATTTTGTCGCCCATTCAATTGAAAACTAACAGCCTTATGTTTTCCATAAATGCAACTCTCACAAAAATCTAACTCAACTTTTTGTAAACCTAGAAGTAATTTCTTTAAGTGTAACTACTTTACACCTTTTTCACCAATATGTCCTAAACGATAATGCCAAAGAGTAGACAAATTACCTGTAGCCATTGTAATTGCAACCATATCACTAATATTGTCTCATTGGAGAAGGTAAAGTGTACTTGTACGCTTTCCCTTTGCTACTACTCTTGCCCCTGAGGTTATCTTCCACTCTCCGCATCCAAAGGTTATTACCAAACCTTCTTTGTCAAATTTACTAGTTGAAATCAAATTTTTCTTTAATTCTGGAATATGTCTAATTTCACGCAAAACTAGACGTCCTCCTCCTAAGATGTTCACAGTCACGGTTCCTTTCCCAACAATGGGACACATGTGGTCATTTCCCACAACCACTTGTCCAAAATCTCCACTGGCATAATCATCAAATATGTCTCGTTGTGAGGTGCAATGAAAAGAAGCACCAGAATCAATAAACCATTTATCTGTTGTCAAGTCAAACCCTACAGACAAACACAAGTTATCTAGCAAAGATTCATTGCTAACCACATTAGCACCTTGATTCTCATCTTGCTGCTTCTTTTTGTAGGCTTCACACTGAAACCTCTGGTGTCCGGTTTTATGACAAAACCAACACTCATCTTTTGCAACCTGTCTCTTACCCCTTGATTGTGACCTGCCACGCCCGCTGAATTTTCCTCTACTTTTACTTCTTCAACGGTTCTCCACTGCGAGTGCAGTTGAAGATGTAGATGCAGAAAAATTATCTCCACCTAAGACTTTCCTTCGCATCTCTTCATCCATGATACTACTCAAAGCATTATCAAGAGTTAAATCATCCTTCATGGTGCTTGAAATTCCCTACACTGCGGTATTGTAGCTTTCTGGAAGAGAACATAAAAATAATAAAGCTTGAAGCTTCATATCTAAATTTATGCCTGCGGATTCCAATTGACCCGTGACCTGCGTGAAACTATTAATATGCTCTGCCACTGAACATCTATCAGATAACTTCATATTAACCAGTTTCTTCAGCAAAAATACATGATTTGATGTGGACGGCTTTTCATAAATATTTGTTAAAATATACATGGCTTCTTTTGCAGTTTTTGCTTTCGCGATGTGGTACCCTATCTTTTTCGTCAACCTTAGAAGAATCACACCTAATGCCTTTCGATCAAGAATTTTCCATCCGGCTTTTGCTGTCGGATCCACTTCCGCCATCTTGGGTTTCCAACCCTCAAGTGGTGCATAGAGATCTTTTTGATAAAGATAATCCTCTATTTGTAGTTTCCATCATCCGAAATCCTCCCCATCGAACTTATCAATTCTGATTTTATCTTCTGCCATCATGTTTGCTTTCAATCGAACGTCACCGAAAAACCCTCGATGTTCTCGATTAGCCAACCCAGGCTCTAATACCAGTTGTTACGAAATCGCACGTCAATTCCAGAAAAATAACGATCGCAAACAATTCACCAGGTAGAATATAATAATAAAATAACAGAATCAGAAGAACACGCCAGCAAATTTGTTATCGAAGTTCACCCAAACTTGGGCTACGTCTCCGCGCAGAGGCACTCTGTGAATCCACTAGACTTCGGAAAAAGTTGGAATACAACGGTTATCTTCTTTCAAGATCGGGGCACAGAGAGATTAAGAACCCTCATTAAGAAAAAACTCACTTTTTTCTTCTCTCTTTTTCTTGTCTCTCTATTTTCTTTTTTAGCGTCTTGACGGCTAGGGTATTGCCATCGCTAATATAAAAGTATCACTTTTAACCTAAAAGCAAATCTAATAGAAAAGACAAAAAAGCCCCTAAAAATAAATATTTGGCTTCATCTATAACACCATCTTGGATGGCACTATAGTTGATAGGATTTGTATTAGGGTCTTTCTTCATCATGGACGAGCATGACTCCGCCTTCCGACACAGAGGGTGAATTGTAGGGGTGTGCATGGTCCGGGCGGGCGGTTCTCGTCCTAGAACCAGGAACCGCCCACTAAGGACCGGTTCCGAAAAAATTGGAACCGGGATCCACCCGTTTGTTGCATTGATCCACCCGGGAACCGGACTGCCGGTCTGGTCCGGTTCTCGGGTGGATCCATGCAACCGATCTTGGCGCGAAACAATTTTGGTCTTCAACATAGAACAGTCGGATCTATGAGTTGGGAAGGAGGGGAGGAGGTCTATGGTCGGGTTTTCAACATAGAACGATCGCGAAACAATTTTCCGCGGCTGTGGCGGGTGGCAGCCAATGCAAGGGGGCAAATAGCGGCGGCGGAGGAGCGGCGACGGCGGCGTCGACGCTCGGGGAGGAATCGAAATGGCGATAGGATTAGGAGGAATCGAGGAAGAGACAAAGAGAGAGAGAACCGAAAACGAAGGGAATGAGGAGATGAGATCTAATCTAGGGTTTCTTTTAGTAATTTTTTTTTTAATATTAAAAAGGTTCCGGTCCGGTCCGAGTGGGCGGATCCGCCCATGGAACTGGACCGGTACCCACCGGTTCCGAAAAATTGGAAACGGGAACCGGACCGGTTCCCTCAAGAACCGCCGATTCCGGGCGGTTCCGGTCCGGTTCTGAGCGGTCCGGGCGGTTCCCGGGTATTTTGCACACCCCTAGTGAATTGGTTATGATGAATCTTGTCATATAATGCCAATATCACATGGCAACATTGAAATGATGCCGTCTCTTCAATCGAGCATCTTTATTTGCTATGATTTTTGCGATGCATGCTTGTTTTATACACAAATGCACGGTTACATGATATAAATGTCATGTGAAAGATATTTCATTATTATATCATCATTATTTCCGTAGGTAACATTTCATGTAACTCCTACGTTCAATGTTTCGAAAATTCTGATGATGCACATACAAATAATTAGGGTGAAATTGACGGATTTGGCGCGATCATGGAAAATGAAAATCGACCTTGTTCCTAGTTGTCACATCGACCTAGGTAAGATGGGGTTTGAGAAGGGGAATTAACTAAGGAGGAATGTAGAAACATAAATCTCATTATTTTAATTTACTAAAGACTCCCAGCATTAGCTGTACAGAATTCTATTTGAAGATCAGGGAGCATAATCAAAAGTCACAAATTTTTCATTTATTATCACAATCTTTTACACCGACATGAGATGAGCCCTAGCGATGCGATCATTCCCTCCCTTGGGATAGAATCCTCCCGGGACTCTCGCTTCGCCGCTCCCATACACGATCCTCGGTGTCCCCTTCGGCATCTGGTCGTCCGTGACTGAGTACTCGTCGCTTGCGAGCACGTTCCCCTTGCTCTTCCCCACGGCGTGCAGGTGGGGAGGTGCGATGAGACCCTCGTCCTTGAGCCCGTCGTGCCCGAGTTTGTTCCTCAGCTCCGAAATCTGGTCCGTGACCTCCGCCACAGTTATCCATACGGCTCGACTTTCTTGTGCGCCCGCTCGTATAGAAGGGCTCGGATCACCACATCCTAACCCGATTCGACACCGAGAAGGCCCAACAAGTTGAAAAGCATTCACAAGACGGGCACAAGGATTCATAGGTAGCTCACTAAAATTTGACAAAGAAGATTAACTTGTAGAGATTGTTTGCTATACCCTTTTGGAGACAGAGCCAGGGAGCTTGGGGTTTGCTCCAACATAGCTTGTGAGGCCAACATAAGGGACCAGATAGGAGGCAAGCAGGAAGTTAAGTTCATTGGCATATGGGTCGAATGGAGGCTTCAAAGCATGCCCAAATGCTTTGTCTATCACTTGGGCAAGTGAATCCGCAAACAAATTCAGCAGCGACCTTGGAAACCCCTTCACTGTCTTCATGATGGCCCTGCATTGATTCAAAAAAAAAAATGGGACAGTGTGATTTGGTCATCAGCAGAGGAAAGTCTAGGTCGGCAAATGAGAAATAGCATCAATGTTCCTCTCTAACATAATACAAAGTGAGAATGACTATCAAAGTTTGGAAAATAAATAACAAAAAAGGTTTGATTTTGCACTCCAAAATCAAATCATATGACATCTCTAATGAAAAGACTCACTTCAAATGACCGACTTCTTGGTAAGCAAATTGCAAGATGATATCCTTGATGAGAGGACCCAAGTTGGTAGCCCTAGCTCCAAGTGGGGATGGACCTCCCAGGGTCAAGTTCGGGGCCACCTTGTCCAATCCATACCCCCAACAAGGCATACAACAAGCGCTCTGCCTTAAAGTACTCCAAATTCAGCGGAAACTCCAGTAGATCCACACCGCTCTTCGGGACTTCCTGATTGTAATGGGACTCGAGGTCTGCACAATTCGAGCTCGGGATGAGGAGAGGAGGAGGAGGAGGTAGAAGAGAGCCATTGAGGTGGTGCCCGTGAAGTTGGTGAATGCCATGGCTTAAGCTTTGGGTGTTTGTTCTTATCAGTGTTTGCGTTGTGCAAGCCTCAGATTGGGTTGTGTGCATATACATGAGGTGTCCTGGGTCACGTATTTGGGCATTGCGTTTAGGCGAGGAGGAAAAGGTGTCTTAAGTGCTTAGTCAAAGGACAAAGGATTGCTTTGACTTTGGTTTGAATTGGAAATTGTCTCTGCATGGTAACGAGGCTTTTTGGCTATTTAGGCTATTGAATCAGAATAGGTCTAGTCCAGGAGACAAATCAATAGGAAATGCTATTTGCTTGGAAAGAAAAATAGGGTAATTTAAGAAAGAAAAAATCTAAGGTCGCCTTTCGGAAATCGATGGTTATTTTTTTTGTAAGAAAAAAATCTAAAATAATGAATTCATGACACGGCTCTTAAACACTTGGATTTTTTCCAATCTAAGAAAAAATCAATGTTCAATTAATCGGCTAAACTTGGTTGGTAGACACTTAGTGAAGAAATAGAGACTTCTTCATGACATTTTTTTTTTTGTTGGTCCTACTCTACTCCTATTTCTAACTCTCATTCTTAGACTTTTGTTTTGCCTCCTTGTAGGGTGTCGGAGTCGAAACCCACACTTGAAACTTAATTCGTCCCCACTCCAACCCCCCTGAGAAGGTGGGGATTCGAACCTGCCACCTCCCCTTCCATATTAGAAGGGTAGCCATTGGAAAAACATGTATGTACCACTGGCACGTCATATATGCCGGCTCGTAACTCTATTTAACGCTAATAACTGTGGTCATTATAATTAATCTTCCACTAACATCAACTTAGAAAGAAAAGCACAACCTACTACGAGGGTAAAAACTTATGATAGGATATTTATGTGAGTAACAAATGGCCCTCCTGATTGTTGCGATTAAGCGAGCGATCGAACAATAATATAGATAGAAGAAGAAAAATAAATCGAACACTAGATTTACGTGGTTCAATCGTAAAGACCTACGTCCACGGGGAGAGCAGCAGCAAACTACACTATAGATCAAGCGATACAAGGAGATTACACACTCAAGTCACTCAAACACTCTCTCAGTGTTTCCCAAGCCCCAATTACAACCAATAACTCACACAGTGTTTAGCCCTGAAAATTCCTCGAAAATAATCTCTCATAATCTCTCAATCTCACGAAGGAATTACACGCAAATCTTACCTCAAGATTTAATCGGCTACAAACACTAAACTTCTTGGATGTAATTCACGAGTAAGAATGACAAAGAAAATCCCTCACAAGCACTCGACAACTAGATGGCGCTTCAAGACCAACTCTTCATGATCAATGGCGGAACACCAAGCACTCACGCGGCGCTTCTGGACAATTTTTGTGATCCACATCTACCACCCACGACCACAAGTCTATATATAAGTAAAACCCTTATTATTATGCCAACTTCTAATAGGATTCTATTTCCTATCTAAAACGATTTTATCCAAAACATATATTTATATATTTTAAACAAAATCCAAATCCAAGTCAAAGTTGAACTTTCCTATTTCAGCGGCCGAATTCTCCAATGCAGATTCAAACTTTGGGAAGTTGATCTTCGGATATTCTTTGCTCAATTCCGAACGTCCGTAACATATCCAATTCGGAATATTCTGAATTTCACATTGGTCTCAAACTCGAGACATATTTTAACAATCTCCACATTGGCTTGACGTTTGAGCTAAGTTGCAATCGATTCGCAAAAATTCAAACTCTGCTGCTACTTTCCCATAACCCCCATTGGGCTCAACCGCCACATATATTATCCAAGTCCAAGCCTCGCTTGAACTTCACCATAACCGAGGACCTCATCAGAATACCAACTCCACATGCACCTTTAACTGCTCCACAAGGATTTTCCGACACAACCTCCTTAACCGCAGATAAAGCAAAACCATTGTTGCATCCATATCTGTTAGGAGATCGAATATGTACCTTGTTAATTTCAGCAGTTACAGCAACCGTTGGCTCTATAAGCTCCACCTCGCTATGAGCACCATCTATGTCGATTACTTTGCTAGTACTCGTACTCGCTACCTCAGGAGTTTCTGGTTGCAACTCCACCTCAAGCTGAACACCATTCAGATCCGTTTGAACACTGCTATAATCACTCCTAGTCAAAAGTACTGGAGACTCATCAAGGGTAACTTCTCTGCTGTCAACAAGTAAATTTATATTCGGGCACCACAACTAATTGCCCCACTCACCTTGTGCATAGCCATGGAATATGCACCTTGCCCTCCAATCAAGCTTACCATCACTCACTTGAAAATAACACGAGCAACCAAACATTCTAAGAATAGAATAATCAGCAACGTTACCTGACCACACTTCTTCAGGAGTCTGCCATTCAATAGCAGTTGATGGGGATCTATTCATCAGGTAGCTTACCGTACGTAGCAAATCAGCTAGAATTCTCCTAGCAATACCAACACTAGAGATAATTTTACGGGCCATCTCTAGTAATGTTCTGCTCGTCAATTTTGCAAATTGTTGTGATTTATTGGCACTAGTGCAGTGTTTCACTATGCCTTCTTTCATGCAGAATTTATTTGTCAGCTCCGAGCAGAACTCCATGCTATTGTCAGTCCGCACATACTTGATCGACTTACTAGTCTCCGTCTCGATCAAAGCTCTTGACTGCGAGATCCTGACACCAGCATCAAACTTGTGCCTTGGCACAAACACCCAGGTCTTCTTCGAGCAGTCAAAGACTCTCGAACAGATGCATCCGACATCTCCGCAGCGAAACTTGTCATTGTCTCACCTTGAAGTTTATACAGGCCATCATGCTTGATTCCTTTCATTATCACCAAGGCACCTCGTACAACCTTCAGAACTCCACCTTTTGAAGAATACATGCAACCAGCTGAATCTAGGGCACCCAAGGAAATTAAATTCTTTTTCAACTCTGGAACATGTCTTACTCCAGTCAATGTCCTCACAATACCATCATGCATTCTGATTTTAACATCACCAACACCCACAACATCGCACTCAGTGTTGTTCCCTAACTGGACTTTATCACTACCCATGCACTGATAAGTGATAAACCAGTTTCTATTTGGTGTAACATGAAAAGAACAACCATAATCCATAATCCATCCATCAAACGATGAATAATCAGTGACAGACAAGACATAATCGGCACTATCTGTTACAGCTGCAACATTATCTGCAGAATCAACCATAATTCCATTACCCTTCTCATTCTTCAGCTTAAGGCAATCCCTTCTAAGATGTCCCCTCTTGCCACAGCTCCAACAGACAACATTAGCAGTCCTAGACTGACTACGCCTGTTCATATTAGTACTACTATTACCCACACGTGTTATAGGTCTTCCTCTATTTTCACCTACTAAAGAAGCAGATATAGGTTCGCCAGATTGTCTTCTATGAATGTCCTCGCTCAGAATTAAATCTCGAACCCCATCAAACGTCAAACTTGTTGACCCAGAGGAATTACTAACAGCAGTAACAGTAGTATTCCAACTATTAGGCAATGAGGATAGCATAATCAAAGCACGTACCTCTTCTTTAAAATCAATCTCAACTGAACTCAATTGACTAACAATCACATTGAATTCATTGATATGATCTGCAACCGACGCACCTTCGCTCATCTTTAAATTAAACAGATGTCGCATCAAACAGACCTTGTTGATCGCAGAGGGCTTCTCGTACATATTTGACAGGGCTTGCATCAAATCAGCAGTGGTCTTCTCCTTCAAGATGTTAAACGCGACGTTACGAGCCAACGTCAACCGAATAACACCCATAGCTCGTCTATCCAGCAAATCCCAATCAGCTTGCTTCATCGTCTCTGGTTTCTCCCCAGATAAGGGCAAGTGCAGTTTCATCTGGTAAAGATAATCTTCAATCTGCATCTTCCAGAAACTAAAGATAATCTTCTGTCGCCATCGATTCGCTTCAACTTAGCCAAGCCTGGCTCTGATACCAATTGTTGCGATTAAGCGAGCGATCGAACAATAATGTAGATGGAAGAAGAAAAATAAATCGAACACCAGATTTACGTGGTTCAGTCGTAAAGACCTACGTCCACGGGGAGAGCAGCATCGAATTTCACTATAGATCAAGCGATACAAGGAGATTACACACTCAAGTCACTCAAACACTCTCCCGGTGTTTCCCAAGCCCCAATTACAACCAATAACTCACACAGTGTTTAGCCCTGAAAATTCCTCGAAAATAATCTCTCAATCTCATGAAGGAATTACACGCAAATCTTACCTCAAGATTAATCGGCTACAAACACTAAACTTCTTGGATGTAATTCACGAGTAAGAACGACAAAGAAAATCCCTCACAAGCACTCGACAACTAGACGGCGCTTCAAGACCAACTCTTCATGATCAACGGCGGAACACCAAGCACTCACACGGCGCTTCAAGACAATTTTTGTGATCCACATCTACCACCCACGACCACAAGTCTATATATAAGTAAAACCCTTATTATTATGCCAACTTCTAATAGGATTCTATTTCCTATCTAAAACGATTTTATCCAAAACATATATCTATATATTTTAAACAAAATCCAAATCCAAGTCAAAGTTGAACTTTCCTATTTCAGCGGCCGAATTCTCCAATGCAGATTCAAACTTTGGGAAGTTGATCTTCGGATATTCTTTGCTCAATTTCGAACGTCCATAACATATCCAATTCGGAATATTCTGAAGTTCACATTGGACTCAAATTCAAGACATATTTTAACACTGATTTTGACCCCAAAAAAAACAACAGATGGTCCTCCTGATGGAAAATAACTTCATATAATATCATGTGTCAACGATGCGCTTGAATTTGCAAATTGAAGTGTTAAAAGTTGTCAATTGCATGGCTATGATTAAATTTAGATATGTTTCTTGCAATGCAGGCCATGAACCTTCCCTATATTAGAGATAATTATATTGGCAAATTGATTTATAACACAATATCTGATTCTAAGGCCAAGTGCAGTAGGCCACGAGGATTTTACCCTTTATACAATAAAATTTTATTGGCAATATCATCTTTGAATTTTTTTTAATCTTCATCTATTTATGCGCTGGAAACGTAAACAATGACAATGCCTAAACTCGTCGTAGTGTAAAGCCCTAGAGACATAAAGAAATCTCTCCCTTAGATATAGCTATTAATTCCAGCGGATGACAAGAGGAACAAAAACACAGCTGCGCTATTTATACCTCTGATATGACTAAATCCTCCCAATTTTACTAAAAGAATTGGTTTATCTTTAACCATTCAAGTGCAATTAAGTGATGGCTCCAAATTTATTTACTTTTCTATTTTTAAGTTTTTTCAGTTTCTATAAAGGATTTAGTTACCAAAAGGACAAAATTCCCATGTATATTAAAAGGAACTATTTTTTTTAATTGATAGATTTTACTTGCATAAAAGTTAGTTTTATCGAAAAGAAAAATTTCCAAGAAACCTAGTTCTTTTCTTCGTTATCGATCAAATTTATAGATAAATTGTCGAGTAGAATCTATAATTAATTTAGCATAGATAATTTTTTAACACAATCATTTGTTAATAAATTTTCACTTTTGTTGAGTATATGATCATCAAATCCCATCTTATTGGTCTTATTATACATATAATATATAATACATAATATATAATGGGATGATTAGATGAAGGAAAAAAATTCTTTGAAGATTTTTCAAAATAAAATCACAATTAAATTCTCTAAAGTGCAACTTTAAAGATGAAATTTTATAAATCAAAACATTGCATAAAACAATATTTTTTAAAAATGTCAGTCAAATCTCATTATTTCAAATTGACAAACATTAATATCATTTGTAAAGTGTTCATGAAAAGATAGTGAGATATCTTATCGTGCATAATATTTTTTGTGTGTTCTTAGATATTTCAATAATGCCTTACATGCTTTGTGTAAAAATATCTCCATGATAGTAAGGAAAAAAGAGAAATCCTTTAATATAGTTTAGTAAAGGGACTTTATATATATAGGCTAATGAAATTAAAAATAAAAATTCACCAAGAAAGTGGGCTTTATGTGATAAGAGAGACAAAAAAAAATAGATAAATTATTATAAGAGTAATGATGAAAAAGAGACTTTTAAGTTTTTTACTTTATTAAGAAATTTCTCTTTTTTTCTTATTATTAACGAGATACTTTTATATGGAGCATGTAAAATATTATAGGAATATCAAGGAAAAAAGAAAGAATGGGGTTATCACTTTGCAATTGAATGATTAATGCCTATATTATCGTTTTAATATAAATGGGGTGGATTTAGTCATATAAGCAATGGAAATAGTGCCACCTTAAAAACATTTATTAATATGGATGTATTAAACCTCGACCCAAAAAAAAAAGGATGTACTAAACAAGATTTAATTAATGTCCATCCATATTTTTTTCAAAAAAAAAAAGTCTATATAACTTCTTTCCATCATGTTTTCTCCAAATATTATTTTTTATTTTAGAATAAATACATCAAAAGTCTAAATTTATTGTAAAAGTACAATCAAGTTTTAAAAGTTATAAAATTTGTACTATTGTTGATCTTCGTCAACATTTTCCGTCACTCAAATTGGATGGAGCAAACAAAAGTACTTGGTCACACTAAATGAATAAGTTAAAGTAATTAATTGCACTTTGTTGACATTTTATAGAACTTTTGTCCATTTATTGTTTCCACTTAGAGCGGCTCTCATCTTACCAATGTTAATCGCTCTTCCTTCTTATCAATTATCTATTTCTTTCTCAATTTCCAATAAAGTTTCTGTTGACCCCTGTTGACTCTAGGCCCAAACATAAAGAAGTTAATGACTCAAATGAGATCATGACAAATACACTTAATCGATGGGATGCCTAATAAACTAATCAATCACGAAGGCCACAATATAGACTTGTCAAAATGGCTATAAATCTATTTCGTAACCCATATTTGATGGGTTATATGGATAAATCAATCACGATGATGATGATTAATAAACTAATCACTCACTCAATTCCGTGTTTGCTTACTCCGTATGCTCACCTCGCTTTGGATATGAATTTTCTTAGATTACGTTAAGTATATAAGTGTTTAGTAATATGGGTCAAATCAAGTATGGTTCACTAGATTCATGTTCAATGAAAATAGGTCAAAACGAGTTAAATTAGTCAATATACGTGAATCATTTTTGTCCCAACCCAACCCACTGTTTGACAGACCTACCACAACAATACAAATTAACCTAGAAGGCCCATTGATCTTGAGGAGGTCATCAATCATGTTGTTCCAAGAGACAGATTTTAGGTGAAGTAAATGACATGTGGCCACAATTGATTGACTAAAGTATGCGCCAAAGATTGAGTCAAGGGGATCAATTGACTAGAGATGAGCATCGGTCTATGGTCAAACCTGGACTAGCCCAACTTGACCAATTCTGGTCTGATCCCTAAGGGGACTAGGTCGTACCTTGGTCCTAGGGCCCCTAGACCCTACACTATGTGGGTGGTCCTCAGTCCTAGCAATTTAGGATTGGTCCAACTCGGACCAATCTTGTATATAATATATATATATATATATATATATATATATATATATATTATAAAATATGATTTTGTCTACTCTAAATTCTAGCACATCCTCCCCTATTCTCTTTGCAATTCAATTTGTCATGTAAATTAGAAAGTAAAAACCTAAACCGAATTTGGGGGAAAAAAAGAAAGAAACCCTCTCACTCGCCTCGACCTTGCTCGCTTTGCTCACGACTCGCTTCTCTTTGCTTGCCTCACTCACCTTGTCGCTCGCCTATGTTCACTAACCTCGCCATTCACCTCTATTCTCTCACTTCTCATGTTCATTTTTATGATTTGTTGCTTTTAGCGAGTGTAAGTTTCTGTTGTTACCTCATTTTATATTTATGTTTGATATGTATTATGTTCATAATTTGGTTGCTCAATGTTGCATTATTGATGAATATGTAATTTGAAATAGTACGTTTGTCATTTTAAGGAATATTTAAAAGGAAACAAAAAAAATAAATAGTTGGTCCCCAGTTGATTCTAGAACCGGATCGAACCCATAGGGTCAGTTCGGTACTCGGTCCCAAGCATAACAAGGTCATTCATTGATCCGAAAAATTGAGAACTGACACTATGCGGATTGGTCATTGGGTGGATTAGTCCCTAGGTTAGGTGCTATACCAACTTAATCCTGACCATACTCATCCCTACTATCGACTAAGGATAACTGTAGCTAAGGAATCAAGAGCTATTACAAGTCATTCCTAAAGGACCATGCAAGTTGAGGCGTTTAGAGATTCTTGTGAGAAAAAGCTTAGGACACGTAATGGAATGACTCAAAAGATATGGGAGAGGTTACAAATCATCCCTAAAGTATTGTGCAAGTTAAGACATTTAGAGACTCTTGTGGGAAAAGATCAAGACGCATAACGAAGTGACGCATAAAAGATATTGGAGGAATCTACATACGTGCAAGAATCACACAACATCAGTCAAGATATCAGAAAATCACCAAGAGCATTGTAAATTTGGAAGCAGAGAAGATTATTCATGACAAATTGATTTGGATTAGATTTTGTCTAAGTTTGAGTTTCGAGTCTGGGTTTTATAAGGATTCCAAGTTTTAGTATTCATCTTTGATTGAAAAGCTTTCCAGTCATATTCTGTAAGCTTTACACTTTCTCTTCACACTTCAGTCATCTCCATGAAGAAGTTCTTGTCCAAATTTAGTAATCGAATAAGTATTCAATCCAAGTCCATTTGTTCTGATTCACTAATGTTCCATGTAATGATTTCCTTATTTGTTCCCAATCTGCTGTACGTGCATTATTTTAGTGGTTCGAATTTTACAAACTCCTTGAAACTTTCGAGGCATATTAAAATCGATATACTTTTGATTTGAAGTTAATATAGTACTTTAGTCGAGCACTGACCATCCTCAATTAGACTTAAAACACTAAAACATGAAACTTTTTCGAATTATGTATTCGGTTCTGAACTTAAGTATTTACGAGAGACAATAAAGGAATTCCCTCAATTAGTTCTATGTTGGTATCAGCTTAGAAGAATAAAATTATATGAGTCCTGTGGGTGGTCTTATATCAAATGAAGCGTTAAAAGTTGTCCAACGCATTAGGATTAAAGAAGAGCCTACCTATTTTTTTGAAAGTGATTATTATTCGGTCCACAACTTGAATTAGAGATAGCACAGCCAGAATTATTTTAAACAAAGGAATCTGTCATTCTTTAGAAAAGGGAAAGGAAACATTAGCTACGTTTCGCTTTAGGCTTTTGATCTCTTTCTTCGCTCTATATACCATAATTAATCTTCATATTTAGAAAAGGAAAAGGCTAGCATAACCGTCCTTTGCAAAGCGACGGTCTCACGGTCAAAGGGAAGCCATAAATATATTTCGAGGAACTTTTTACAAGCTCAATTGAGAGACAAAATCACAAGAGAACTCACGGAATCAATTTTATTTTTTTTGAATATGAAGAAATAAAAAATAAAATAGCTACTTGCAACAAGTTGTCAGTGTTTAGCTGAGGTATGGCCGTTCCTATTCAAAACTAATGGCACGGTTATTTCTTATGAAGCATCGACACCCTCTAAGAGCTTTCGTGTCATGTCCGACACTTTCAAACACTCCCAGACACTTTAAAATATGATAATTTGCATCTCTCGCAAAAATAAATGAACAAAAAATATTTTCATCGTCCACAAATATATTTAGGCATAAATTATTATCAATAATAAAAATATTTTTTATTAATTAATTATTTCAAGCAATACAAGTGGTTACTATTAGAAAATTTTGTTCCAAAACATTTATTTTTTGAGAAGTATTAAGCACATTTCGATCCTCAAATTGGAAAGATGCCGATTCGTTCAAAAGAAAAGGACAAAGGTCATTTTCAGAAGGAAATAGAGAAACAAATGGCCGACTCATTTGTTGTTTAATGCAAGAAGACATTCCTTTTTTTCTATTCTTAAACTTTTTTTTCTAACCAAAAACCTCGGAATATCCTAAGCCACAAAAGATGCCGCTGGCCCCAAGCTTTTGTCCCCTCGGACATCACCACATATCTTTAGCCCTCCTTTTTGCTCCATCATGTACAGTTCCTTATTTTTCAAATTTGGGTTCATATGCACTTCGCTTTCGAGAGGTCGGCAGACCAAAAATTTACCTTTCCTAGCTTGGCCCCCCCGCACGATAATGACTCGGGCTACAGAAGGATTGCCTACTCGATCGGCGATCATTAAATAAGAGAAGGATTCTTGATCAATTGGATTGGTGGTCTCTTATCTCTCGTAAATTATAGGAATGACAAATATCGGAACAGGCAAAGGTTTCCCTCATCGGTGACTTCTCCTTGCATCGTGCGCATCGCACCGAGCCTCATGTGCTCTGGATGCATCGAATTCGTTATGCGTTTGAACTTTCATCATTCGAATTCCCTTTTTCCGAAGAAACCCGCCAATCTTCTATAGCTGACAATACCTCACTAGATTAAGATAGTATACAAGCATGTTATCCGGCTTTTCTTAACCTTTTAAATGGCTTGTTCGGAAGACGCGCATGTCGAGTCTAATTACCTTTTTAGATTGGGTAGATCTTTCATTTAAATATCATTTCACATAGATCTCCGATTCATGCGAGACAAGTTCAAAATACTGTAATAGGATTAAATTGTTGATTAGGAGAAAACAAAATCAAGTGCTTTTCATAAAAAGAATGTCTAATTCCTTCCACTCTGATCCAAACTATTTTTTCTCATAAAAAAATCACTAATAGTTAGTACTCAAATTTGACTTCGTCCGTGTCTCCTAACGATGTCATTAAAGATTTGATGTGTCATTACGATTGCATACCTCTCTCTCTCTATCCTTCTCATGTGTCATTCCCGGTCGCCTTTGTTTTTCCTCTATTTTTCTTTTCCCCTTTTGCCCTTCCATCTTCTTCAGCCCCAATTCGACCTCAAAGAATCCCTTCATCGCGAAGAAAAGCAGTCATGGCAAAACCAAAACACCGCACCATCTAAAACCCAAAAGGCAAAACCCGCGCTTTCAAAAGATCTCAAGCTTCTCCCCCAAGAGAGAATCATTCGCGAAGGGAGAAAGAGATGTGCAATCGAATCACTCATCGAATGAAAATTTGACGGGGACAAGATTCGAGTATCCATTGGAAGTTGATATTTTTACGATAAAATAAAACAATAAAAAAGTTCGAGCTGGAGCCTGACTTATAATTGGTGCATTTTAAAGTTGATCGACCAATCACCTCGTTAGATTTAGTCCAATCTACGAATATTCACATTTGTCCTAGTAAAAGAAAAATGAGTTAGTAAAGATAGGAAAAGATAACAATTAAATACAAAACCAAAGTAAAAATAATAATAATTTTGATGCATCGGACACGTATAAGTTCAATGCATCATGGCTATTTATTTCGGTGGATGTTACCAGATTTATAGGCTATGTTCCTAAAGTTAGGGGTGATTGGTTTACCGATTGCTTTGGGTTCAATTCCTGAGTTGGACCGATCTGATCTAAGGTTTAGACAATTTCATTTCTCCACTCTTTAAAAAAATATAGTAAAAGAAAAAAAAAATTGTATCGATCTGTTCTAATTCAATTGGTCTAGATGGTCTGGTTCCGTACCTAGAAACGGGAGCCAGACAGTTCTATATATTTGGAACAAGACATCGAACCGGATTGCCGTGTGCACGGTCCCTATACGAAGCACCAAAATAATATCTCTAAAACGTGGACCCTAGTCAACATTAAATAAAAGGACCATATAAATGACCACGCATCATTATTCATTACATCACAACCCCATACATGCACGATTTAAACTCTTCACATACGAATTCAAATACCCCCGAAGCAACCAAGCCAACACCAACACCACCCAAATAAAGGCAAAAAAAAAAACCTAATCTATAGTCATCACTCTCCCTTCCGCGTACGTAACCCTTTTCCCATCCCTCATCTCGACCTCCTTTTCCACCTCCGCCATCTCCATCGTCTTCTTCTTCTTCTTCTTCTTCTTCTTCTTCTTCCTCGAGGATGGCTCTCGTCACGGAACAGATGAAGACCAAGGCCGAGGTGTACCACGGCGACGAGATCTGCCGCGAGAAGCTGAACCTCCTCCTGGCGGAGATCGGCCTCCCCAACGGCCTCGTCACGGCGTCCCAGGAGATCGAGGAGTACGGCTACGACAAGGGCGCGGGGCTGGTGTGGCTCAAGCACCGCCACAAGGCCGAGCAGAAGGTGGCCGACAACGTGGTCGTCTCCTACGACACCGTCGTGTCGGCCTACGTCGAGCCCAACCGGATCCGCAAGCTCCGCGGGGTCAAGGCCAAGGAGTTCCTCAACGTCTGGGTCAAGCTGAGCGAGATCCACATCGACGGCGGGGGCGGCAACCCGGCGCCCACGGCCGAGCTCATGATCACGTTCAAGACCCCCGTGGGGCTCTCCCGGTCGTTCCCGGTCTCGGCCTTCGAATAGCGCGACGTCGCCGGAGATGGCGACAATTGGTTGGATGAAAATCGGGGCACAAAAATTGAACTGTTGATAAATTTGTATAAAACAAGGTACCCAATAACATATTATCTCTTATTTGATTTATTAAAAAGATTTTTGCTGCCTGCTCCTTATCTACTGTATATTGTATATATTAATTTAGTGAATTGATTAGAAAATGGGGTGGTTAATCGTATTTAGTAAGTGATGGACCGTGGAAGAGATTGGGGGAGATGCTTTTCTTAGTGGGGGGTTTCCCGAAAGATGCTGCCCGCGAAAAGAATATGCTCCTTAATTTAGAATGACACTCCTTTTGTTCGCTTCCTCACGCGACCTTTTCCGGAGCACCATCCATCATTGCGTGTGGAAATCAGTGAGGACGCTAAGGAAGGCGCTAGAAGAGATCGTTTTCGCCATTTATTTTCTGGGCGGATCCACTAGATTCCCAATTTTGGGACTGTCAATTCGTCTTGATGTATTACAGTGAGCTAATTCGTTCACGTGAATGGTCAACACGGGCATCACCATCTCTCTTTGATCGTACTGTTTCATTTCATGTTTCACGCAAGTTGGGAGATGGCGATAGGTAGGATCGGTTCAGGGGTGTTGAGTGAATTTACGTATCGTGAAATGTAGTCGGATCCAATACGGTTCGGGGGGGTTGGAGTGAATTTACGTTTCGTGAAATTGATTTCATTAGCTGTAGCTTATGCTCGATGGGAATTCGCATCGAATGATATCTGGCCAGGGGCGACAGCCCCACTAGCCCTCTTGCTCCGTTGTTGGTTGTAAGCAACCAGGTCGCTAAGATTTTGCCTAACTGTCGGAACCTGTTCTGGGTAGAGTTTCCTACTCTGTGACCGAGTTATAGATGCCCGAGATCGAGGCAGTATGTTTTTTCGCCCTCACTCTCGCATTCCCCAGCTAATACTGAAAAGGAAAAGGAATGCAAAGAAAGAAGTCAGATCAACATATAGCCTCGTGAATGCAGTGACGTGCCATCCAAAGAGCAAGGCTGAACAAAGGAAGAAGTTTTGATTGACCAAAAGTTAAAGCACTTGTGCATGTGTACATCAGTACACAGATGCGTTAAACGTAGGGATCTTGGCACAGCTACATTGTATGATCCACGACCAGATGTATACGTGAGCAGTATCCAACTACTTTGATGCATTCCAAGAGCCGACATCAATGACACAGAGGATCACCAAATGTGACATTCAGCTAACCACAATTCACAAGCTCACGAACCTTGCACATTCATCGTCAGCTGCCTGAGACACTAGCCAGATTCATTGGATGAAGTTGCAGCCATACAGAACTTTCTATGAGAACTAGACATATTCACAATCTGTACCGACCTAGGAGCCTATACATAATCAACCGATCAGTCCTACACCTTCAAAACAGGATCAGAGAACAGAAGAAACGAACCATAGCGGATGGCCATTGCAAGATGTGGACAATGGCATCCATGTCGGACAAAGCAAAGAGTCAGGAGTAAACTTACAATTGAAGCAGAGGCCCAAAGTTACTGAACAGTCGACTGCTTCAAACAGACCTACGACCCTGGAAAAGAAATGAACCAAGAACCACATCTTAAGGTCGTCATTTTCCAAAAAAAACACCACAACCAGATGCATTGAGCTACTGGTGCATATATGTGCAACTACAGCAGATGCCTAATCGTACAAGGATGAAACCAAAAAGTTCATAGTCCGATCTACCTATGATCAATTTATTAAAATTTATGTATGGCACATATCGAACGTGGCATGCTCTCCCTATGTCAAAGAAATAAATGTTCAGAGGGGCTGTAGTTCATCGTACCCGGGAAGTGATAATCCATCGACCACCAATCCATTCTTGATGAGGTCTAAGATTGTGATGTTCAAATTCCAATTCCTCACTTGATGTTATAAAGTAGACTTTGTACTTCAAGCCCCCAAGAATTTGGGAAATATGACCCACCCACCAGCCATCATTATACCAAGCATCAACCATTTCGTCCTGTGCAAAAGTGTGTACACATTTAATGTCAGGAGGAAAAGGCCTTATATGTGAACTCTCTGCTACTTCTTTGAGGAATTCGGTTTCGTCATCCGTCTGCAAAGTCTGATACTCAACCAAAAACTTGTCTCCAGTCGTATCGAAGATCACTGCAGGGTACCAACAGCCCCTATAACCATCTTCATCGCTTCTCACCTCCACTTTCATTCCCTTACTGAAGTTCACTTTTATATTAGCATTGCCAAACTCCGTTTTACCTCTTAAACTTGCTATTCTCAATACCACCTCAGTAGAATTATCCTACATTTTGATATTCCAAAGTTAGAACCACGGAAAGAAAGGATGATAATAAGTAAAATCGTATGGCAGAAATCACTGACCAAACAATGAGATATGCCATACATAACTACTGATGCTGTCATCCATCAATCAAAGAGTTGTTTGCTTATTTTGTCTCTGAGCACAGGCAGTCATGCGGCAGCTGAAATGCATATGTTTTTACTTGATACCAGTCATATATTTAATCCTAGTAAAGTAACCAATATGAAACTGGTCATGCTTTGTTGCAATCACTTCATGACTTAACTTTCTTTTCCAAAGGTAAAACTATTTATTCAAATAATGGAGGTTTAGATGTTAAATATTTTCTCATATCCACCAAACAAATACACCATAATTTATTGTATGCACAAGAAGAAAGCTAGAGTTTCTGTGGATAACGTTATGATAAAGCATTTATCGAGCATGATGCTTATTGACAGGTGTGACTTTCTACTGCATGACCCGGAGTCCATACATATAAGCTTCATAGTTCACTCTTCCAGCAAAAAATATTTGATCACTTCAACATAGGGTAAAGCAAGAAAATTAACCGATAACATGGGATGGCACTGCATTTGCAACGAGTCTCTTTTCAATAACCCATTAGCTACATGATTGTCCTAGAGAAGCAAGTCAACCTTTTTAAGCAACCGATTAAGTGTTACAATTAAATAAAGGAATCTGGTCTTTGAATTCGAAGAGTTATAAACTCAGATCGGGAAAACATAGTACAACTGCCATGTGAAATACTCTCCAGTTCATCAGACGTCATTGACCGGCACCAATTTGCATCAAAGTAATTGAAATATTGTTTGACTGATTAAGTAATCCTCTAAACTTGCGAAATCACAAATTCGACACCATCAAGAACTCCTCATGTATAGCATTCTCCATGCAACCAATCAAAATCACAACAAGGGGTGGGGAACGTTCGGCCAAGAATGAAACGAAAGCATGAACCTGAATGACAGAACTCCACCAAAACAATTCATCACAAAATCAGAAGCAACCGTAGTTCCTACCCGGGAAGCAATGACCCACTTGCCGTCACTCCAGTCCTGGTGAAGCCTCAGATTAGACTCATGGAAAATTAGTTCTTCATTGGATGTGCTGAAGTAGACAACATACTGAGAGCCTTTTAGAACTTTGGAAATTACACCGACCCACCATCCATCATTGTACCAAGCATCAACTTTGTCGAGCTGCTTGAAACGCCTGGCTGGAAGATGAGGAGGGTAGGGCCTGATATACCGTGAATATGCTTCTTCCCTCAAAGGTTCAGTTTCGTCGTCTGTTTTCAAGGTTAGGTATTCGACCAGATACTTGTCATTTCCTATATAGTTGATGACAATTGCAGAAAACCAAGAACCCTCATAACCTTTTTCATCACTGCTGACCTCCACAGTTTTACCCTTTCCAAACTCAGGGGGTGGCAATGATGTCCCTTTATCGAGTCTTACCTTGAATTTTATCTTATGAGGCTTTAACTCCATTGTAGATGATTTCTCCTGCAAGTCAATTTTCAAGAACTACAAATGCGTTAGAAGAAAGATGGAAAAAATATAAAATATCCTCAATGCCAGGTCTAACTGAGCATATGGAGTCATTCAGCCACCAAAGATACATAACAACTTGCCAGCATGTGCCGGCTAATGCCAATGGAGGCCAGAGGTAACGACGCTTCAGAAACATTACCTAACCGAAAGTCAAGAAAATGATATCAGATCAACATGTATCAAAAAGAATACTTCAAATTTATCTACGCCAAAGCTAGGGAACACCTACGAACTAACTTTGTCGCCACCAAAAATTTTGCCCTCCTTTTCGCAGGCTTCCGGGTACTCCTTGATCTTGCAAACTCACACTCATCTAAATTGCAAATGCAAGATAAAAATCCAATCTGGGCATCCACTGTCTACTACTCACAGAGAAGCTCGATAGACTATTGTCAAGTGCAGCATAAATAATTTGGCCTCCTAAACCGTTCCAGCCCGTGAAAGCATGAATCTTTATGACATGGCAACAAAAACAACACACTATCAATTCGACTAACTCACAAAAGGAAAGGTTTCACGTTAATCTTAGCTGAACAGAGAACCTACAACGGACATAAACTATTCTCGACCATCAGTCTCTCGACGGACTAAGCACCGTCAACAGCAAGAAGTAACGGAAGACGAAAAGAAGCCGCGAGACGTCTCTACCTGCATTTCACCGCCGGCGAAAGGCGGGGTCCAAACCCCATCGCCGCTCCACTCCCGATGACGCCTCAACTCCCACTGCCCAAACTCCACCTCCTCGCTCCCCCCTCCCACCGCCACCAGATACCTGGAGTCCTCGCGAATCTCCCTGATCTCGCCGAAACGCCACGCGTCCTCCCGGTAGGCGTCCACCTCCTCCCCTACCCGGAACCGCTCGTGCATCTCCCGCGGCGGGGCGGGCCTCGCCCGGGCCAGGTCCACGTACTCCCTCAGCCGCCGCCCCCACCCCCGCCCCTCCGGGCCGCCGCAGCCGTCGCCCGTCAGGGTCCGGTACTCGACGAAGATGAGCTTCTTGGCGCGGGCCGGCGACCGGAGCACGGTAGCGGGGTAGAGGGCGCCGCGGAGGCCGAGGCCGGGGCCGGGGCGGAGGATCTCGACGTCGTCGCCCTTGGCGAAGGGGGAGGGGAGGGGCGGCATTTGCAGGGTCGTGCCCTAGAAGAAGGAGAGAATCTGCGTGCGAAGGAGATGGCGTTGGGGAGGAAGTGAATGCTGACCGAGATCATCGAGAGAGAGAGAGAGAGAGAGAGGGCGCGAAATGGTGGTGTTGGGGTTGGGCGGGTGGTGCTAAAACGGGTTAATTAGCGAGGAGGTATAATCTTGCTTGCTTTTTTGGCTAAACCAAAGGGGCCCCACTCCCTCTTGCTTTTGCTTTTTTTTTTTTTTTTTTTTTGAGTATGGCAATTTTGAAAAAAGAGACTACATAGACAATGACTCGACTTTGTTTTAAGGTGTGATGCGGTCCCTGAATTTTTAATTTTGTTAGACGGGGTCCCTGCCTGAACTTTTGATATTGTTGCTATATGAAGATATTCGATGTCGACCCTCAACCTAAATTCATTGAAAGATAAATGAATCTTGATATGGGGTGATTGATTGTAGATGTAATGTGATTAGTCTCGTGTAATTGAAAGTGCGGTTGGGAGCATGGAATAGGCACACTTTTTCCATATTTGATGAAGGTTGGTTGGGTCGAGTATTTCGATATGAGGACGTTTTGAAAACTCTTTCAGTGTTTCGAGTTAGATAAAATTGACGGTATGAGTTTTCGCAAAATTTTTGAAACAGTCAAAGGTAAGAAGTGGAGGTTACCTAATGTAGAAAACCGGCATTAAGATATTTATTATGATGAGCCGTTAATGTTTGTTTTCTATTATAGGCCTGAGTGAATTTCTTCAAACTTTCAACACCATGTAAAATATAAATACAGATATCTTTGTATAAGATGTTACATAGAGGTGACCGAGGTTTATGTCCATCCAAAATCAGCCTTGCACTACGACGTGGATGTTCCCATGGAACGAGGACCTTGCCTGGTCCATTCAAGTCCAATTCCAAAGAGAATTGGGTAGGTTCGCGAGTTCAAAATCCGGAAACCAATCGGGTTCAATTTAATTTCTAGGTTGAGCCTTAAACTTATTGGTTATACAAAAGAACTGAGTCTATTAGAAATATATATATCACTTTTTTGATAAGTTAATATATAAAAAAAAAAAAAGAACTCACAAGGACAACATCTGAACTTTAAAAAAAAAAAAAAAGATATCTAATTTCAATACATTCAAAATTAAAAAGAAATGAGGGATAATTTTCCGGTTTCATATGGCAATTGGTAGGTTCAATTCTAGGTCGATTTTGGGGTAGGCTAGTTTGTAGCAGAACCACGTGGACCACGTTCACCGCTTAAATTATTACACTATTATGTAATATATCGTTTTATTTGTGAATTACAAATGTGAACAGAAACATAAGGAATAAATTGCTTTAGCTCTTTTGACTTTTTTAAGACTGTTTTTAGAATGATATCTGTAAAGTATTTTGGAGTTTGCTTTTCATATACTCAAAGTAAACGTGGATTTCATGGCATATTAGAGTATGTACATCGCAACAGGTGGATATATATATTTCTTGTACCATAAGTTCAAACAATATCGCAAACTCACATATTAGTTTGTCCACGAAGATTCGCCAGGCCGCATACTCCTACATATGTTTGTGTTTTATTTCGACATGATATGATGTTTATATTCATCATTGCATCTAAATCTCTTTACTTTTTTTTTTTGTCTAACTTCAAAAAAAGAAAAAAGAAAAAAAGACAAGTAAAATGAACACGCTAATCCCATCTCAATGCAAAAGTAAAAATTACCATCACTTCCTTTCGAAATATATGAAAATCAAACACATTTTATTATTAATTTTAACTCTGTCCCACAGGGAAAATGAAAAATAGCAGGATAAAAAGAATAATTTTTTATCTCTGCCTGCGGAGATCTTGACCGGTCAAGAAAGGGCCTCGCTGGGCTTGTCCAGAGGCACCAAGTGACCAGCACCTCTTACTGTTACTAGTGCCAATCCTCCCTCATATTCCACTATCCTCCCCGCAACCTGCTCCAAAAAAAAAAAAAAAAATTATTATTATTACTTTTTGCACACTAATCCCACTTTTTTTTTAATTATAATTGCGGCATTTTCGAACAAAAATATTATAATCGCAGTATTAATTAATCATATTTTGCTTAGAAAAGTACGTGTTTAAAGGGAACGAGAAAGCAAAATGATAATAATTCACAACTGCTAACCTGATGATCATGGTACCACGAGCGCCAGGGCGATTTGATAGACAGCCCGAGAGCTTCTACGCAGTACCTCGACCCGATCACCGGCACTCTCCCGTCCGCGTCGCCGCTGTCTCCCGAAGCCCAAACCCGAGGTCGATCAATAACATCGATAAATTGTTTCTTGTTCTCTTCATTAGGATTATTCCCGACTCCGTAATCATATATATGATCGCGAGTTATTTAGATGCGAGTGTCGAATTCCACTAAATACATCGGTAGCAATGTACTTGTGTTGATACGATCCAATACGACTGATAACGAGAGCACGGGCTCGCGAGAGTTCAATGATATCTTTTGTGTTCTTTATCATGTTAATGGTACCAGAAAATGAGAGAGAAAACCATGAAGCAAATTGTGATCTTACCTGTACATCCATATCTTGAGCCCACCCTTGATGAGCTTGGTGTAGATTGGCAGTACTGAGAAGACCGAGTAGCTATACGTATTTCCCATGGATTGACTTGGGGGAAACAAGAAGAACAGATGCGGAAAGGAAAAATCAGGGAAAGACGAATGCGTCAGAAAGCGATGAAGATGATGATGGATGAAGATGGATGATGATTCAATGCTTATTGAGTCGTCTGCATACGTACTTGCACGCCTTCCAGCTGATGGTGTTGGAGTTGACTGTCCTCACGTGGAGAGAAGATTGAACGTCTTGTCTGTTGAGGTACATCTCTACATACTCAGTGAAACATGGGTCATACCCTCCTGGGATTCTCATCCTCCTCGAACCGTATCCATTCACCTGCAACAATCGCGTTTCCGGCCCGACTATAATCAGGACTCACATAGACTGAGCGAATGAGTCGACTGTATCCAACATGTGGTTGACGAGATGAGTCGACCGTGTGCGTTTGTGATTGCGTTGGTTACCTTGGTGAGTGGCTCGAAGCGGCTTTCACTTGTGTGAGACAGAGTAGAAGATGCCGAGGAGGAGTTGAGGAGACATGTCGGGGCGTAGATGTTGTAGATGTCGATCTCTTGCAGGTAGGTCTTGAACACGGTGTTCATGCCCTCGTTGCACTCGTCAGACCAGTCGGAGACTGTGAAATTGCAGGCTCGCTTGCATTTGTGGTAGAGTTGGTCCGAGATCACAGCGTGGCTCCATGCATACTCGAGCACGGCCTTGTAGTCATAGTAGTCATTCGTTTCTGGATTCCCTACCTGCAACTTGACTAGTTAAGTTCGTATTGCTACTCTCAATATTGCTTCTTTTTTTCCGGATTATTGATTCGTTATATGTCATCAGTAGGCTCACAAGTTAAGATGACCGTGAGACATTAAGACACTGTTGCTTTTATTGGGTGATTGAATATGACTGTAATGCAATTTCTTCTTTGCCATTGTTGATAAGCAGTCACGAAAGAGATTAACAAAATCGAAAATGAAAGTTGAATAACAAAAACGAAATGTTGGGATCGGAATCATCAATTTCTTGGGACAGGGTTCGAGGCTTGTTGAGTAACTCACAATGAAGCCTTTAAGGTTGATTGGTGTGTACTTAGCCGTGTCTTTGTTCCTGTCATAGATCAGCTCAGCTAGCTGAGGAACATAGTGACCTGTGAAAGTAACAAAGAAATGTCTGAACCAAGCTTGGCATATGAGAGAGAGAGAGAGAGAGAGAGAGAGAGACCTGCATAGCTTTCTCCAGCAAGGAAGCAATCATGGGTCTTGAACTGTGGGAACTTTTGAAGCCAATTCACTAAGAAGCTGTATGCATCTTCAGCTGAGAATAATTCAAGCACTCTCCTTCATCAGTCATTAAGTTCATTTCAAGAGCAACAGCTGAACCGAAAGAAAAGTAGATATTTACCAACGAAGGCATCATCCAGCATGGACAGATCAGAAGATGTGTCGGTGTAAGAAAACCCGACTCCAACTGGCGACTCCACGAACAGCAGGTTCGCTTCTGCAGCACAGTGTCAACAGCTCATCAAGTTCCTTTATTTTCCTTTGTTTTTTCTCTCTTTTGTCTTTTATGCTAAGGCCAATTATGACTGGGTTTCTTCGTAAAAAAAGAAGGAAAGACCTTGATTCCAAGCATGTTTGTTGTAGAGAAGGCCAGTCCCGTTGGTGTTTACTCTGAGGGGCCCCAATTCGACGGCAGCGCCGTACCCGACCGATGAACAACCAGGCCCTTCACAAATCAATTGCCAAACGGAACAGCAAAAACCATCAACAATCAAGCATTCTTGTTTCCATCATCAATTAGTGCAAATATTGCATGTTTCTACCTCCATTGAACCAGAGAAGAAGAGGTCTCTGTGAAGGTCGAGACTGGGCCTCAAAGAACCAGTAGAAGAGGGCCCTCCCATGGGCCTCATTCACTGTGATATAGCCTGAGAAGTGAGAGATGGAGGGGGTCGAGGGCTGCCCTGGGAGGTTTATGACCCTGTCTGATTCTGAGTCCTGAGATAATACTCCTTCCCCTTCCGGTGGGAGTGCCTGCTTCTGCTGCTGCTGCTGCTGCTGCTGCTGCTCTGTTTCTTGGGGTGTTTTGACGCAGGTGGTGGTCAAGGGGCTGCTCAGGAAGACTAGGAAGTGGATGGACAATAGAGCGAGGGTGTTGATTGAGGATAGTGATGCCATCTCTCTTGTTCTCAAGAAAGCTTTGGATGGACCAGGAAGTGTGCGGGAGGCCCCCTTTAAATAATTGAGAGAGTGAGAGAGAGAGAGAGAGATGCATTCTCGTTGTATGTCGATAACATAATGGACTGTCTTACACCAAGGTCATCATCACGTGGAGAAAGTCCAATATACAGGAAAAATCTCTAGGCTAAGTATTATGTTCTCTCTTTGCCCACAAAAAAAAAAAAAACTCGTATTTTTTTCAAAATCCGATTCCAAGAAGAATTAGGTAGGTTTGCAAGTTCAAAATCTAGGAACCAGTCAAGTTCAATTCGATGGCCAAATTGAGCCTTGACCCTACTGGTTACACTTAAGAATCAGGTCAATTCGACCGATTCCCAAATAGAACTAGCGACTATATATATATTGTCGAGCCTATTGCCTACTAGAAGAGGAGATTGACATGACCAATCTTTCATTGTCAAAGGACGCAACTTCAAAAGCAATCAAGAATCTATTATCGAATATATATATCTTTATTTATGAATATTTGATAACTAGCAAACCATTACTTTAGAAAACCTCATATGAGTTTTATAAAGGCAAGAAGTGTCATATCGGAGTTTCTATAATCTATAAAAAGAAATATTTACACCTCAAACTCAACTAAACCCAACAAATTTCATCGCAGATATATATACAACTCTCTCAAACTAAACCGAAAATCCAACTTCCAAATGTCCTTGTCAATAGAACTTTTCTACTATCAGTCGCTAATAAGTAATTTAAAAAGATTTGGAAAGAATGAGGTGAGTAATCACAGTTCATTAAGTAATATATATCTTCTATGTAGTTTGAGCATCCATTTTGCACATTTACAAAACAATACTAGGGACTCATTTTTCAAATCTAATACATAGTATGCGTACGGGACCAAAAATAAGTTGCATCATTTCAACAAAACCTTAAATGTGTCAAAAATCCACATTTAAATTTTGTGCATCAAAACATGCTCTTTCATAACTTATAATATATCTAATCTATATCGCTTTCATGAGTTTACAAATTTAAAGGAGATAACACTACTCACCTAATGCCTCAAAACTAATCAATGAAGGTTACTTAATCCTCGAACTCACAATCCAATCATAAAGTGAGAAATAACGTTGAAATTGAATGAAAGGCTACCTCAACTCGGCTAACTAACCTTAAACACTAACAAAACGACTCACGCACTCACACATTGTTCATCCAAAGCGAACACCCAAAGTTGTTTGCAATGTGGAGCTTGCGCAAAAATTGATCATGCCATAATTCTTTTCATTGAACTCTGCTTCAAGTGAACTTAAAGTAGAAAAGCCCTTTCGGAGTACTAGAATATCCGTAAATTGGCCGACCTAAAATCAAGCCGAAAAATGATAAAACTCGGCCCAAAAGCTGCTAGTCACATACTGTCCATCATGCGCGTCCAACTTCGAAAATTTGTTTCAGGTAGATCTTAAGTATGAATCAATTCTGTAAAAACTTACAGCTCTATAAAACCCTAAATTATCAATATTTTATAATTTATCAACTTAAAAACCCCACATTAGATTTCGTAGTTTAAATTTCATTTGATCCAAAATTGAATCTTAATTCCAAAAATTATCCTGATTAGAAGAACGAAGGGTGCGGTCACTTACGGAATGTTGCGAACCGAAGTAAATCCAACACGATGAGGTCTATGGGCGTACCCACAAATCCCTCTTCTCCTTCTTCCGTTTCTTTCCATTTCTTTCTTTATCTTGTCCTTTCTTTTCCCTTGTCTATTCATTCGTGCGTTTTTCCTTTTAAGGATTGAAGTCCACTTTCTTTTTCTTTTCTTTTTTTTATTCAACTCTACTTTTGACCAAGTCAAAAGAGATAATAAAAATAAAAGACAATATTACATACATTTATATATATATTAAAACTTATTGCTTCTATAATAAATTAACAACTCAAAATAAAATATTGAGAAAATTTCAAATTAGAATCTAAAATATCTTCATTTTCTATTTAAACTTTAGAAAAAGAAAAACATATGCGGCCACCGCCCTATCGTCAGTAGGGTGACGATGGCCAATGTGGTTGCTAGCTCATAGGTGAGGGCCAGCAACCCTCGCCTAGCCAACCCTCTCCCAAATCTGGGTGAGAGTCGCCCTGCCCTCACCCCAACCTAGTAGCCCTCACTCAAATCTAAGAAATGGTCGCTGTACTCTCCCGCTTCTAAGGAGGGCCTACTGGCCGTTGCCTTTGGGCAACTAGGGTCACCGGCTCTTGACCATAGGCGGGTGGGGCTATTTTTCCTTTTCTTTAAGTTTTATTTTTTAAAATTTTTTAATCTAATTTAATTTAAATTTAACTTGTGCTTTGACGAAAATATTCTTGATCGGTCGGAATATTTTGTTGACCGACAAGACTAAACTCTTATTTAAAACAATCATAACCAATTCAAGTCCTCTTTTGGGATTTTATAGCTACTTTAGGCCTTTATTTGAAAAAATAAGAGCATTTCGGGTGTTTATTTGGAATTTTCCCTAAAATATAAGAGCTCACAAAGACAAAGTCTGAACTAAAAAAAAAATGGATATTTATTGTTAAGTATCTTCATAACTAAAAATAAATGAAGGACAATTATTTAGTTCTGCATGGGAATTGATAGGTTCAGTCCCAGGTCAGCCTTAGAATAGACCAGCTTGTTTATTGATTCCAACTTTGGAGCTGAGCCACGTGGATGATGTTCATCCCTAAATTATTACACTATATAAGCCTATATCATTTCATTCATAGACTTTAAATTGTGAATAGAAATATAGGAAATAGAGTGCTTTTGACTTTTCTAGGCGGCTTCTAGAGTGCTTTCTGGAAAGTATTTTGGAGTTTTCTTTTTACATAATAAAGTATACGTGGATTTGATGGCATATTAGAGATCAGGTGCAATTCATTACATATATAATAGCATGGCGACATGAGAGCGAAAAAAGAAAAAGAGGAGAATAGAGTTTCTCTCACTTTAGACATAACAGGCTCTGCAAGAGGCCCGCATGACGAGCTATTAGCTTAGTGGTAAAGCATGCCCTTGATAATTGCATTATTGTGCTTGGGCCGAGGGCTCTTGATCACATAATTATGATTCGTTCGTTTTACAGAAAATATTACGTTTTCAAAAAATATTTTCCTGAAAATCATTTTCCACGAAAACGACTATACTAAAAACTAAACATGAAATAGAAAATAATTTCTATTGTTCAATATTTGACTTGATTTTATAAGAAAAAATTCCAAAAAAAAAAAATCGAAATTTATTTTTTTAATCTACCCAAAAAATAATTTTAATTTTTATATTTTTTTAAAAAAATTGAATTTTCATTATTTTTTATTTTTAACTTTTCCTTCCTCCTTCCTCCTTCTTCCTTTTTCCCCCTCCTTCCTCCGTTGCCACGTGCCTTGGCAATGGCTGCCCCCTTGGCGACCGGCCAAGACGCAAGTCGACGAGCCCAAGCTCTGGTAAGGCCAACGGGCACGTGGCTCGCCGAATCCAAGCAAGGTCGAGCTCCCTTGAGGTGGGTCGAGCGAGGCTTGACCACCAGACGTCGACAAGGCTCTAGCAACCTCAAGCAAGGCTCGAGCCTTGCCCTCCCCGCCGAGTCTAGCCTCGGGCGAGCTTGAGCCTCACCAACTTGTATTAAGACTTGAGATGGCCTATGGTCGATAACCAGCCGAGGAAGAAAAAAAAGAAGAGGAAAGAAAAAAGAATAAAAATTAATCTAAAACTCGATTTAAAAAAAAAAAAAAACATAATAATACAAAGAAAATGTATTTGGTGAAAAATGTGATGGAAAATGTTTTTCACTTTTTGAAAAGCGGAAAATATTTTCCACACTTTTGAAGGCATTTTTTCAATTATGGAGAATGTTTTTCTCAACTAGTTTATTTTCCACAAACTAAATTTGTGAAAATCCGAAAAATAATTTTCTAGAAGCTATTTTCCGTGAAACAAATCAAGTCTTACTTTAATGTAATCATCAATGTCTGACCCTGAGATGTGGATCATAATACACACACCCCATTAAGTTCAAACAATATCATATTTCGATCATTTATCAGTACATAGGGCTCACATATTAGTTTGTCCTTGAGATTCCCCTAGCCTTATACTTAGGTAAGTTTGTGTTTAATTTTGACAGGATGTGAACTTCATTAAAAGATTCATTGCCTGCTTTGATACATGAAAACCAATTCATGAACAAGGTTTAAATTAAACATTGCATCGTAATCTCTTTATTATTTGTCTAACTTTTTTTTTTTTGTCAGTCCTACTCTATTCCTATTCTACACTCACTCTCAGACTTTTGTCCCGTCTCTTGCAGGGCGTGGGAATCGAAACCCACTCTTGAAACTTACGCGTCCCCACCCCACCCCCTGAGAAGGTGGAGATTTGAACCCCTCACCTCCCCCTTCCATGTTGGAAGGGTGGCCACTAGAGCGAATTCTAGTGGTTTTGTCTAACTTCACACACAATAAAAAGAAAAGAAAAATAAAATAAACACTCTAATCCCATCTCAATGCAGAAGTAAAATTACCATCACTTCCATTTTAAATACGTGAAAATTAAACATTTTTCTTTTTTAGTCTCTGTTCCACAGGGAAAATAACAAATAGCAACAAAAGGATAAAACAATTATCTCTGCTTGGGGAGGTCTTGACCGGTCAAGAAAGAACGGAAGAGAGCAAGAGCTTCACTGGGCTTGTTGAGAGGCACCAGGTGACCTGCACCCCTCACCGTCAACAGTGTCAATCCTTCTTCATATTCCACCATCCTCCCTCCAACCTGCCAAAAAAAAAATAATAATAATAAATTTTTCTCACTAATCCCATTTTTTTAATTGTAATTGCGATTTTAATTGATCATCTTTTCCTTGGAAAATCATGCGTGTAAAGGAAACAAGAAAGCAAAATGACAATGCAAGCAATAATGACTTACCTGATGCTCATGGTACCACGAACGCCAAGGAGATTTAATAGACAGCCCGAGAGCTTCGACGCAGTACCTCGTCCCAATCACCGGCACTCTACCGTCCGCGTCGCCACTGCCATCAATAGCGTCGATAAATTCTTTCTTTGGTTTTTTTTTGGGATTATTTCCAGCTCCGCGAGCATATATATGATCGCAAGTTATTCAGAGAATTTATAGGCGAAATGTTTTCTTTGATTAGATAGCCAAAAATTAGGGGAAACCATGAAGCAAGTTTTATGCAAGATGCAGAGAGTGTACCTGTACACCCATATTTTGAGCCCTCCCTTGATGAGCTTGGTGTAGATAGGCAGCACTGAGAACACCGTGTAGTTATACGTATTCAAAATGGAATTGCTAACCAAAAAACAAAAATAAACAATTGATGCATTATTAAAAAAGCAGTACGATGATGATGATGATTATTTAATGCCCATTGAGTTGTCTATATACTTACTTGCAGACGTTCCATTTAAAGTTGGAATTGACTGCTCTCACATGGAGAGAAGACTGAACATCTTGTCTATTGAAGTACCTTTCTACGTACTGAGAGTAACACGGATCATACCCTCCTGGGATTCTCATCCTCCTCAAACCATATCCATTCACCTGCAAGAATTGAAATTTCGGGGCCGACTATGATCAGATTCGCATAGACCGAGCGAACGAAAGGACATAAATTGTCCAACTTTCATTCGCCAAACACCCACATGATTCTGATTGGCCGTATCCGTCGCGTTGGTGGTAAAACGAGCCGTATGCACATGTAACTGAACTTGTTGCGATCGCATTGATTACCTTGGTGAGCGACTCGAAGTGGCTTTCGCTAGTATGAGATGGAGAAGAAGATGTGGAGGAGGAGTTGAGGAGGCATATCGGGGTGTAGATGTTGTAGATGTCGATCTCTTGCAGGTAGGAAGCGAACACGACGCTCATGGCCTCGTTGCACTCGCTAGACCAGTTGGAGACATTGAAATCACAAACTTGCTTGCATTTATCGTAGAGCTGGTCCGAGATCACAGCATGGCTCCATGCATACTCGAGCAGGCCCTTGTAGTCATAGTAGTCATTCGTTTCTGGATTCCCCACCTGCAACGTGATTAGTTAATTTCGTGTTTCTACTTTCAATATTGACGTTTTCTTACGGATTATTTATTTGGTTTTTGTCATCAATAGCTCTTCTTTCGAAGCAAGGAGCAGAATTCGCTCGGGTTCGGCCTTCGTCCTGTGCATCTGGCACGCAAGTTAAAACGAGTGCAGGACATAAAAGATGCTGTGACTTTTATTGGGTGTTGATCACGAGGGTAGTGCATATTTTTCTCTACCATGGTTGATAGGAAGTCACAAAATAGGTTAACAAAATTGAAGTCGAAAGTCACGGAGCATAAACAATCATTAATTTCTTGGGACAGGGTTCGAGGCTTTTTGAGTAACTTACAATGAAGCCTTTGAGGTTGATTGGTGTGTATTTAGCTGTGTCTTTATTTCTGTCATAGATTAGCTCAGCTAGCTGAGGAACGTAGTGACCTGTGAAGAAAACAAGGAAACGTCTGGTTCAAGCATGGCATATGTCACAGAGAGAGAGAGAGAGAGGGAGAGAGAGAGAGAGAGAGACCTGCATAGCTCTCTCCAGCAAGGAAGAAATCATAGGTCTTGAACTGTGGGAACTTTTGAAGCCAATTCACTATGAAGCTGTATGCATCCTCAGCTGAGAAAAACTCAAATACTCTCCTTCATCAGTTTTTAAGTTCGTTTCAAAAGCAACAGTTGAGCCAAAGGATTGGAACTTTTTCTGTTTACTATAATTGAATCAATTAACACATTACCGACAAAGGCATCATCTATCATGGACAGATCAGAGGATGTGTTGGTGTAAGAGAACCCAACTCCAACTGGTGACTCCACAAACAGCAGATTTGCTTCTGCAGCACAAGTCAGCAACTCAAATTAAATTGCTCCGCTGTTCTTTGCTTTTCTCTCTCTCTTTTGTTTTCTCTACTGAGACCAATTATGACCGAGTTTCTTTGCCAAAAAGAGGACTTTTCATATCCATTTCTTGAAGGAATGTTGCTTTTGTAGATAAACTAATTCTTGAATGTGACAATGGACTAAAATAGAGGAAAGAAAGACCTTGATTCCAAGAAAATTCGTTGTATAGAAGGTCAGTCCCATTGGTGTCCACTCTGAGGGGCCCCAATTCCACAGCAGCACCATACCCAATTGATGAGCAACCAGGACCTTCACAAATTAACTTCCCAAAAGTCAAAAACTAGCAACAGCAAAAAACCCATCAACAATCAGACATTCTTGTTTCGAATGATACCTCCATTGAGCCAGAGAACAATAGGTCTCTGTGAAGGTTGAGTCTGGGCCTCGAAGAACCAGTAGAAGAGGGCCCTCCCGTGGGCTTCATTGACTGTGACGTAGCCTGAGAACTGGGAGATTGAGGGGGTCGAGGGCTGCCCTGGGAGATTTATGACCCTGTCTGATTCTGCAGTGTCCCGAGATTCCTCCCCTGGTGAGAATGTCTGGGGTCGTTGTTCTGTTTCCGGGGGCGATTCAATGCCGGTGGTGATTGAAGGGCTGCTTAGGTAGACTAGGAGGTGGATGGACAGGAGAGAGAGAGTGAGGGTATTAATTGAGGATGGAGGAGATGATGCCATCTCTCCCGTTGCTCCCAAGGAAGCTTTAGGATTGACCAGCAGGGTCCCGGAGGCCCTGTTTAAATAATCGAGGGAGAGCGAAAGCGACTGGGAGAGAGACAGGGAGAAGCAATGCATTATTATTCATATGTCCATTACATAATGGACTTCTGCCAAGTTCACTATCGAGATGCGTGTGGCTTTTTACCCCACGAATCCACCAGCTAGACCAACCTGTTATGGATGATCAGTGCTTGACTACATCAGAGAAGCGGGACTTGAATGTATGTAAACTTACCCAGAAACAAACGGATTGCAGGTATCCTCGGTAGGTTAACAAGTGTAGGAATCTATCTTGGCTAGAGCATTATCTCCTCTATTCCCCACACACAAAAAAAAAAAGGAAAAAAGAAAAATTATCATCTTACTGTCGATAAACCTAGTAATCGAGCCATTTATAATCATTAGCATCTGAAGTGGAATAGAGGAGCTGTAAAGTTCTGCACTCAATCTGATGATAAAGGCCCATAGCTGTGCACTTACCTTGAATTCCAGAGCATCTGCGCACTATAATTCTCATCTCGTGATTTCTCTGACTTCTCTCATTTTTTGTGGCTGGTGAGAGAGATTGCATTGATGAAGACCTTCATGGAATTGCGCTGAATGCGTCTTTTTTCTGACGAATTGACACGAGTATCTTGAGAATCGGATTGGGATGAGCCCAAAAAGATTAAAAGCCTGTCCACTTTCCGGTTTTGTGAAATCAAATGACTGGCTGATACAAAAAGTGATAGTGTCCGTACTCTCCGTCGGCGTGCAATTTCATGGCTAGAGCATCCCAGCCACAAGTGACCTAATCTTGTTACGCACATGAACGCGTGACCGAGCTGGCACAGTGGATGGAGTCAAATCATGTAAACGTAGGTTTCGGGAGATCGTGAATCCGTGATAGCTTAATATGTTCAAGGGAACAGATCTGTCATCCTCTCAATTTGGCCTCGAAACAATGACATCCACTACAAACGCATCACAACCGCTTGGTATTAATGATCTAGAGAGCCTGAGCTGAGCGAGTAACCAGTGAACATAACAATTCTAGGTAACGTGATACTAGAGATACTTATGTCCTGGCACCACCTAATATTGCAGCCTACAGAATGTAACTGGAGCCCGTACCTGGAACAAGTTTAGTCTTTAGCCCTGAAAAGAAGAAATTCAACTCGACCACGGGTAAGAAGAAGCACGACACCAAACTCGCAAGCCACAGAATATAGATTTTCCACTTTGTCTTATATTTGAATTTACAGTGATTTACAACAAACTAAAGTGAAATTATTCATGTTACCGGAATATTTATTCCTCTCACATTGGCGAGTATCATATCAGGCAGGCACAGCCAACATGCCTTGCGAGAGGGTCGGAGTATTACTCCTGGAAAATCTACCATGTATTATACGTATATACACTTACACTAGGGATTGGACAAATTTTTACTTGGGGCCACCCAATCAAATTGCACCAGGTTTCGGGAGATACGAGGAGAATGATAACCCTACTGATGGATCGTACACTACATCCTCCTCTAACACAAGCTTTTGCCAAGCTTTACCGCACTTCAGGAATATGCATCCTCCAACTATTCCTTCGATGTCTTGAAAAGTTCACCTTGCTGCAGAAAAGTAATCGAGAACATTTAGCCAAAAAAGAACCAGAGAATCTTGATAGGTATGATAAATTAAGGGGTTATTGTTGCTCTAATGTCCAACATCAAAGACAGGATGAAGTTCGGAAGTAATAATTGTGAAATTCATCTAAATGTCGAAGGAAAAAATAGCTACAAATAAATACCCGCTTCGTTCATTCTCAATCATAGCAGGTTTGCTTCCACTATTCAGCATAATTCCGAAACATAGAGGTCAGCGGCAATAACAAGATTCATCATGCAAAGTAGAAGGTTGTGCAGGCATTTCCTTGAGGCTAATCTAAAAGGTTGTGTGTTCAAATTTCAGTCCTGCTCTACAGGCCTTTCCCTTTAAAAGAAAAATAAAAGCAACAACTCTCTCTGACCTTGTGAAGAAATAATAGTTCAATGTCCAAACATGTAAGAGCATGTCATAGCGAAGTGATTGACCATACAGTCCACAAGGTTAAGTTCTCAGTTGTTCATGAGAACAGATGGTGAAAGCTTCTATACCATAACTAGTAGCTTCACAGGAGTGCAGCCTATTAGATCAGGCTACGTTTTATGGTAGCCAAAAAACTAGATGGGGCTAGGATTATCATCAACGTCAAGTTACATACAATGTACTCAGCAACTGTTTGAAGGAATTCAAGTTTTGCCCTGCCACAACCCCCCTTGAAGGACCTTTTGGAGAACCTCATAGTCATAGGGTGTGTTTGGGAGAGCATAACGTGTACTCAAGTTGCATACTGTGTACTTAGTTTCTTAAGTTCCTTGTCTGAAGTCTTGCTTTGGTTTGATTGATGACGCAGAAATATAGGAGTCGGAATTTGCCTCGATCCCTTTTGATCTACTCAGGCAAGACTATTCAATGGCAGACACCTTTGATAACTATCTTTGATGTGCCATGACTGGTAAAATTAGACTATTACAAGAACCAGAACATTAGCATATGACAAAGCAAACATCAGTATCTTACATAGAGACCGACAACAAAAATCAGAGACATTAAGGAAGAGGCTGAAGGATCATTTCTTGTTCTTCCTTCTGAGATTTCCTTTTCTTTCTCAGTAGGAAAGAAAGGAATATGCATCTGAACAAGCGGCTGAAGGGGTCCTGAAGACCTTCCATCTCATAATGTCCAAATCTCCAATCCTGGGGGACATAAGGCCGTTGAGTAGGTTTGTCCAGGCCTCCTGTAAGAAGGTAAAACAGAATCACAGTTTGGAAAGAATGGCTGAAAAGGTTTGGCCAAATACTCTGTTGTGGGAACTAGAAGCACTTCCATATCCGTCCATGATTGGTATTTAAGTTCCTATAGATCTCCTTTTCTGCTATAACTTGAAATAAAAAAGAACTAGCTTTTTCTGACCAAAAAAAAGCGTTCCTGAAACCTCTCAAAAGTAGGAAACTACATGAAGCCACCAAACACAAATTAGACATCTAGGTTATCTATCTGTTTCTGGCCAAAAAGAAGTTGTCTGTCTGTTAAACTAATATAGCACTGTGGATGCAGATACATAATTTGGTCATACCTGCGTACATCAATCCATGTTTGTCCACTGCTCGATAGAAAGGCCTTGTTTTTTTATCTTTAGCGGCTCTATAGAGTTCGTTCCATGCAAGCATTCGGTCTTCCCTAGTAATTCTACCTGTTGTTACCACCTGAGGCAAATGGAAAATGATCACTGAAAGGTAAAGAAGGAGAAGAGGGGGGTAGCCTGCCAGGAGTTGAGTGGGGGTATAAACGAACTATCAAGGTAGCAAGCATAGACCTTACTTTAGAAAACAAATGGTACGATGGGCGTTGTACCCGAGCAAGATTATTGGCTCGGTCAACTGCTACTAGTCCGAACTTTGGACCATAACCGTCTGCCCACTCCCAGTTATCAGATATAGTCCAGAATAGGTAACCAAGCACACGAACCCCCTACAGATGGAAAGAAGCAGAGCTAACCAAAGCGAAATCGGACAAAGGATAATTCACAGAAAAAGTTGAATTGCAGAGTTGCAGGTCAAACCATGAGCATAGCTGCATAAATAGCAAGCAGATGTTCCAATAAATATGGCCGACGTATCAAATCTGTCTCATCAGAAACTCCATTCTCTGTAATGATGAAGGGTATATTTAGATGCTTGTATCTTTCATTGAATTGTAGCAACATGCGATACAAGCCATCAGGATAAACGGCGCGTCCAGATTCACTATATTCATCGGTCTCCACTAGTTTCAATCCAGCACCAGAGACCACCTCCTGAGAAGCAAGAATGTGTATACATTATTGCAATGATTTTTTAGTGGTATGAGGATGTCAGATGTCAAGTAGAGAAAGAACCTGTCCATAATAGTTGATGCCTATAAAATCGAGCTTCTCAGATATACTATCCACATATGGGAAGAGAGTCAAAGAATTGGCCAATGAAACAGAGGCAACATCAAACAGGCCATGAGGACGCATAAAAGAGACATTGTGTGCCACTCCAACTGGTGCATTTTTTGACAAGGCTCCGCTGTAAATACCACAAATTATTGTGAAAAAATAGCATTTATACTAAAAAGGTTATAACAGTAGCCAATGTCAATGAACAAGGTCAAGGCAGCATAAAAACTTTTAGCAGCAATGACTTAGACCATCTAAATGAGACTGACCACATAACAATACACTGGAAGAGTGAGTACATGTATGCATGCACCAGTGCTGTTGACACTTAACACATAATATTGATGTTCCAAAAGAAAATTAAGGATTCAATCGGAGAAGAAACCTTTGTCCATGGATATAATCATAGGCCTTCATGTGTGCAACAGCTATCCAATGCATAGCCTGTTTAAAAACTCCAGTTGGCAGTGCAGAAGTGGCAGCCTCCAACATATCAGGGTGACCACCAGGCCAAGCACCAGCGCAGTAGGTAAGCATACAAAATATATGAGGCTCATTAAATGTAACCCAGTAATCCACACAATCTGAAACAGAGTCAACAACAAGCCTGCAATGCAAGATCACTGAAATTAACTTTAAGCATGTGTACATACATATAATTCGCTCACAAAGTAATGATGCAACATAAGATCGGTGCTCATGACGAGACAGCTGCAATATAATACAGGACAGTATCATTTGGACTAGTTCACAGCAGCGAGCTGTGCCACAAACAAGCAGAAGCTGAATATATTCCTTTTCTACTGCTTCAACCCCTTAGTGAAAATTGTTTTACTCTCAGCACACCCTTGGAAACTGCATCGGTTTAGCTCTGAACATAGAGCTTCTGGACCATGAATCCGCAGAGAGGAACAAAATGAAACCACGATTAAAAAATATAAAATTGAACAAAGGTTTCTGTGAGCTTTGAATACTACAGTCTAGATACAGGTGACTAATTTGATTTCGCTGAACAGTCAGTCAGACTTGATTGCACTGTCGAAAGAGAGACAAAGCCTGTAATGTCCGAACCCCACAAAACAATCAGTGGATATGGTAAGGAAGACTAACATTGTAAATTTCATGAAGTAATCAACAGTTTTTTCCATCTTCCAGCCTCCATATTCACCTGCCCATGGTGGCAAAGAGTGATGAAAGAGAGTGAGCATCACCTTCATACCATAAGAGCGAACCCTATGGATGATCCACTTATAGCGCTCTAAAGCTGCATAATTAACCTGAAAAGGACAAGTGCAGCCTATCAATTATTTCCAATGAATGATACTCTTCATTCATAACATCTTCATGTTAAAGACAGTTCAGCAAAACACATTTAAGAAAAAGCAATTTCTTTAATCCAAGTTTCGATACCGCAACTTGGACAAATCAAGAATCATCATTAGTTGAGTTTCTGAATGGCCAATATCAGACTTACACTATCTTTAAGTCCGTTGACTGGTTCCTCCGGCATGACTCGTGTCCAGTCTATCCCCATTCTGAAAACACTGATCCCAGTATCTTTAGCAAGTTTTAGTTCAGTGTCAGGATCAGACCAAAACCTTAATCTCTCCTCCCTGAAAGTGATTCAAACAATACAAACATCAATTCCATAGAAAATTAATCTACAAGTCACCTTTATTTTTTATTATTAGTATTTTTTAATGTTTGCCAGAGACAAAAGATACTCACTATAATGGAAACAGGGAGATGATAATATATGTAGATAAAACTCAAGAATATGTCAATAAATCCTATTGAACAGAGAAAAAACACATTTCCCGGACATATATTAAATGATCAAGTGCCTAGGCTTTCAACACTTGAAAACTTAGGCTTACGGATGTGGAACATTATGCCAGGAAGCAACATTATGATGGCCCGCTTCATCTGGTGTAGCATCTGTTACTTCTTCCTCCACGGACTTTTCGAATCCTCTAATCATGGCTTCCATAGAAACCGTAAGAGGCCTTTTCTTTTTCACTATTTTATTAGCATTTTTGCTTGATGATGAAGCTTGCTGAGAACTGCCATCTCCAGCAGCTGAAGCGATCACTGCATCTGCAGTTTGGGGTCCTTGCTGTGACTCCGGCTTGTCACTGGGGGTCTCTTCTGCAAACTGGAGCCATGCATCATCAAGCTTATCCTCAACATGTGCAGGTGCTGTCGCCAATCCAAAAAAAAACTCCTCCCCCTCTGCAAGAGTTAGAAATTATAAAGTTATTCAGCAAACCAATCCTCCCCCAACACCCCCCCCCCTTTCTCTCAATCAACAGTTAGTATTGCGTATGCGTCAATCCATGTAGGTAAACTCTATTCTCCGCTCCCTGATCTAAATCATCACGACACTCGAATCAGCCAACTTCAAATTCTAAATCTCCCTCTGTTTAACAACAGTGGTGTCTAACTGAGGACAGTCATTCATGTTGGCCATGATTCATTAACAATCACATCACATGTGTCACTCATTCGAGATCACAACTTATACACAACATTCTCATCATCCCACTAAATTTTGTGCGCTCACACAGGCTGCACATCAAACTGCATCCATGAAGAGTTCGAGAGTCACAAATTTCTTATGTCCACAAATTATTAATGAAGAGATAGCTGAACAGGACGACATTAATTCAGTTTGCAAGAAAAACAGGTCCTACAAGATAGTGCATGTGAAGAGCTAACTTATAAATAAGTGACAGACATATTTTCCCTCAAAGACTCAAAATTTATGACAGCATCCAGGTGACAATATGAGAACCGCAATTGAGGGACTATGATCAATCATAAAGGTCGAGGTTCAAATATAGAGAGTGCTCGTGCGTGACTCTCAGTTTTAGCATTTGAGATTTGACTTTTCTTCAGTACCGACAACGTCGAATCTTCAAAATCACCTTAAATATTTGCCGCGGCTTTACGAAAACTACAACATTCCATTTTTCATGGAATGACTAAAGAGCAAACCATTCCAAATGGAGCAGCGTGCCAACGAGCTACGACAGTCGTCAGCAAACGCTCACTACAAACTCACTGTCATCCAGTACCGTTTCAGAGATTCAAAGCGGAAATCTCAATCCCTCCCCAGAATCTCAACACCGCAACTCCTCCATCGACCTCAGCAACCACTACGCACGCACCCGCGCACCGCAATAAGCGACAGCGTTCGCCGTTCGCCCGGCGAGCGACTCAGGCTCGCGAGAAATCAATCGATCATCGAGCGAGCGAGCGAGGTTGCTCGGAGATACGTACCGGCGCCGGCGTTGAAATCGGCGAGGACGTCCGCGGACTCGTCGATGGGCGACTTGAAGGGGCGCAGGTTCTTCCTGCGGAAGCGGGAGAAGGAGAAGGCGTTGGCCGCGACGGTCACCGTCACCAGGACCCCCGCGACCTTCGTCGCCGACACGAAGATCGCCGCGAACGCCATCGCTGGGCGCCGGAGCTGCCAGAACGCCGAGAAGCTTCAAGAAGCGAGAGAGAGAGAGTGTGTTCTTCCGTTTCGGATAGGGGGGCGGAGATACGGGGATGGTTCGAACGATCCACGCGTCGCGATTTTAACGGCTGTCTTAACGGACTTGCTTCGCGCTCTGGATTTCCTGATTCCGACGGATGCGTTAACGTGCGAAGTTCGGACATCGATACTCCGTCAATTTTCGGACTTAAAGAAAGATACCTCGAATCATGTCGGTTTCAACTTTCTACAAGCAAGTAGCTGGCCGAGTCGAGCCAACTTAGCTAGAAAACGTTACATGATTTCAAGTCGGCATCTGACTCGAGCTCGATTGAGATAATTTGAAATGCGCAATTCGACTAAGCAACATGTTTCTGTGGTCTAGATTCGACTGAATTTGGAACTCACTGCGGAGTAGTTCCGTGCCCGACCCGTGCTCTGTTTCGCCCGTCCTTTTCTTAGATTTTTCTCCACGTCTCTTGCTGCTGCCTTGTCTTCACCTTCCGTGGGCTCGTCGTCGTCCTATCCCAATGCGGTCCTCACGCTGGCCGACGCCGAGGTCGTGCCACTGCCTCTCATCTCCCCTCCTGCAATTCGGGCTCTTCCTAGTCGCCGCCACGGGCTTGTCCGGCCCCGTCCGTCGTTCATTTAGTCGCCGAGAAGTTCTCATGTGGGCTTTTCTCTTGTGACAAAAAATTCATTTTCTTGGAACATGCTTCTCTCTTGTGACAAAGCTTCGTGGCCCAGAACATAGATTAGACTAAAAAGGGGGCCAACGGGCAATGACCGAGAATCAAACATGAACCAATGGGGCAACCTGTGAAGTGGGCCTAAATTTGACCCGGCCCATGAAAAAGTGTAAGAGCCCAACCCGACCCAATATTTCGCACCGGCCCAATTATGATTTTCACTTATGAGCCTAGACTGTCACCATGCCAATCCATACATGGTACACGTACATTCAATTAATGCATCGAAACCCTTAATTAATCTCGATAGAGGCTAAACTGTTAAATTTTTTTTTTTTGGCCGGGTGCTGGGCTTTTCCCTAGGACTGAGAGGATTCCTAGAGACAATATTCATGAATTAATGAGCTATTTTATTGCTTCCAAGAGTCACCTGGGAAAACTAAAACTAGATTTTCCTAGCTCCCTAGGTAGCCGCTCGTCAATTTGCAAAAAAGAAATTATAGGCGAAGCATCACATATCTTTCTCGAATTCTCCAATTTTTCTAATTTTAAATTCCCCAAATTGAAGTAACCCAAAAGATCGTAATTTAGTGTCGTCATTATAATAATGGAGCAAGAGGGTAAAGTTTCGACTATAAGAAAGAGAGAGAGAGAGAGAGAGGTGATTTCCGAAAATCCCTCAGACCACGAGCCCTGCGCACTCCTAGACGCTTCCCTGGCTCCCGAGGATTAAATTAATTAGTTTAGCAATTTTATGTATCATGTTGTCTCTAGGGTCAAATTGCAACAGTTTAAACTTGTTGGGTCACCCATTTTTAATCGTGTGTCTATTGTTTAGTTGAGCTCGAGCGGAGTAATTAGAGAATGTCATGTTATCTCTCGTCATTTGTTTTGATTTCAAGAAAATGAGAACGTATGTGTGAGGTGTGTTAAGAACGCGACAAAGGAGATAGGTAGCTACATATTCGTTTGCGGTCAAAACATCGTCGCCGAGTACTGTATGCCTAATAAAGAGACAATTGGGGTAAAACTTTTTTGCCGAATACAACACCGGAAGATGATTTGGTAAGGCAAAAGATTCTCCATTATTTTAGTGAAGAAAATGTATATGCAGATTGTCTAGTAAATTGGATTATCCAACCCAACAATGCGGGTGATAATTATGTAATAGATAGGTCATCGATAGGTTTGCTTTCTTTATTGTTATGGGATCACATCGGATTCCATGTTATGCAGAAGACATGCATTCACAGTAGATGAAGCGAAACTATGGTCGAAGATGGCACTTTGTAATCTCCTAAAGAAATAGCAAGGGCTAAACGTGCTAACCCCATTTGAGGCGGACGACAAAAAGGGTGTCGGAATCTCCATTCGAGGGAAGAAATCGAGTTCTCAAAGCAAGAGATAAAGACCCAATTCTTCATTATTCGGACAGAGATGAGCCACTCCTTTCCGACCCTTAAGTTACCGAGGATCAGCTTTCCGGAAATTCACCGAGAAGATAACTGCGTCTGCACATTTATCCTGCACGTTGGAGAAAAGAGGAGAGACCTCCAGATGAAAAGACGTGTGAAGGACATGCGCGTAGTGGAGTGTTATGCAGAAATTGGGTCTGAGCAAAGTTACCATAAGAGTCGACGTTGGACACGGACGGGAACGCGCGCAGGCTCGCAGACCACCATTTTCCAAAGCGTACCGTCTTTCGTTTTTCGCACATTTCGATTCCTTGGTACTTTTGACTTACCGAATTTTCAATTCCATGTAATTTCCTCTAGTGCGTTTTAATTGAGATGTACTTTGTTTTCATGTAATCTCGATGCCTATGCACTTTACTTCTGACCACGCTTAGCTTCACGAGCGATCTCAGTTGCTCTCCAATCTTATTAAGTTTGGATCGCCTCGGCTTCTACCAATCTTCTCGATGACACCATTAAGAGTGTCATTCAACACATTCCCTCAAAACGGTGTTCGGCAAGAGCCGGAGCTGCTGGGGTTTGTCAGAGTTTCCGTACCATGCTGTGGCATCTATGACCCTCCGGTCATTGTCGGTGGTCCGGTGGTGAGTACGTGAAAGAATTTTCTTCAATTCCTTTATGTTTGGAGGAGAATTGCACTGTAAATTATGAGGGTTTGTCTTTAAGTCGATGTGCTTATGTTTGACAAAATAGTTGTTTACTTATGTTAATCCATTGTTTGAAGTTGAACCACGGAAAGAAATTATGAATCTTGATGGCTGGATATTTTGAAGTGCAAGAACTGCCACCGTCTCAAGTGGCTTCGCTTAAAGCACGGAAGCAAAGTCCTGCTTGACTCTCGCGGGCAACTTTTCATTGATGAATGGGAATTTTCACTTAAGCCGCAAGGAAGACGTTAGACGTGCACAGCAAAAAACCGATACGTGCATCATAACATTATTCCCCTCATGTGTAAACGCAATGCTATATATGCTCCCGTTTTATCTAGGTATTCTTTTGCACCGACATATCTAACTTGAATCTCCATCAATGCCCAACTCTTCACATCAATTTTTCATATGGGATTTTGCGCTAAGACTACTCACTTGTACCTCTTAACAAACATTGTTCCCTCTTAATCCAGTTATCCTTCTGCATCAACATAATTTAACTTGAATCTCCATCAACGCCCAACTTCATTCTTGGTCTCTTTCTCTAAACGGAACCATAAAATTTGCCATCGAGCCCATGGTGTCAATCTCCCTTAATCAAGTTATCATTCTGCATTAACATATCCTAACTCGAATCTTCATCAACGCTCAACCTCATCTTTAGTCTTTTTCTATAAACCGAACCATGAAATTTGCCATTAGGCCCATGTTGTCTAGACTAAACCATGAATGTTTGCTATGGGTTCTTTCACCTAGGGAGATCATTAACTTGCTCTACACCACACTAATCGCCCTTAATCTAGGTATTTTTTTGTATCAGCATATCTTAACTTAAATCTCCTTCAACACTCAACTTCACCCCAGTCCCTTTCTCTAAACCGAACCATGAAGTTTGCCATCGGACCCACATTGCTACGCCACCATTGGCTTTGATTTTGCTAGGAGGAGGTTTACCAATCGACCATCGGATTTGATATTAATTTGTTGGGAGGGTACATTAGAAAGTCGATACCTTTCACTTGAGAAGATCGTTGAGAAGGAGCTCAAGTCCGAGCCTATAACATATTAGTTGGACACACCTTGACTCAAAACTTAAACCAATGAGTAATGAGTCAACTAAGATATATTAACTATTTTACACTACATTAATTTTCCGATGTGAGATTTCTTCCACACAACTCATACATGTATTTTAATGGTATCATTGAAGAATGGAGACCAATGCTCAGGTTTATACTTGGTAAGCCTATCGAATGAGTTATTTGGAAACACAGTCGAAATCACAACATAGCCGTTTTCTTCGGAATAAAAGAAGCTGATTTATTGTAAACTTGCATTATCCGACCTAGCTTGGTCATGACCAAAGCAAGGCCGAATTGTCATTAGTGCAAACAAAAAATAAAAATAAAAGAAATGCCACGCCGTGCATGTAAAAATGCTTTCGGCATGGCGGTTTTGATATCATGTTTTTTCCTGCTTCAACAAACACATCCAAGCATCCCAAGCACGAAACCCTAGATACTAGAGCGAACGAATCGAATACGGGCTTTCTTGGTCCGTTTGCTGCGATGTCGGAATGAGCACGAGGGTTCGCGAATTGCAGTGACACGTCCTCGTTCCAATTCGTGGCATGAAATCTTGGCCTCTTGCAGGGAACAACACCAAAAACTAAAAAGCAAAAAAGGGACTGACAGCATGTACCTGTTCCTCAGTTAAAATTCGAGAGTTACAACACCGGGCATGGGAGTCTGCAACGTCGTGAAATTTTATAAACGAACGAGCGGTTCCTCCTCTCGCTTGTGAAAACACAGAGAGTGGACCACCGGAAGACACATCTCCCCTCCACCCCCCATGAGCCATCAAGAATCTTTGCAGGGAGGGGTCTCTTTTGTTCCCTTTCCTCCTCCTCCCAAGCGGGTCTTGCCAAAATTGCATGATGATGGCTGGACCGAGGTGGACCCGAGCCGCTTCTAAATTTGCTCGGAGAAGAGAAGCAAAGCGAACTGAACCGAACCGAACCATGATAGCTAGCTTCCCTAATGCCATGAAATAATGATGCACCAGAAGAAGAAACAAAGGGAGGAAAATATCAAGCCAAAGGACAAAACCAGCCCTGGTGGCATCCATCTTGGAGAGGCCTCTCTCTCTCTCTCTCTCTCTCTGCTTTCCACCCCAAGATCAGAAAATTATTGGTTTCCTGATTGGGTATTGTGGCGAACTTTCATGGGAGGTCATGCGAGAGGGACAGTGAAGAATCCTGCAGAAAAAATATAACCATTCTCATACTACGGCCAAGGACTCTTGCGCTTTTGATGGACGGTGTTTGCATATGTGATTTCCTAGTATTCCGGTGATTCCTTGTCTCGACCTGAACACATCACCGCCCTCTCGCCATGACATGATAGACCCATCATCACATGTCACATCTGGCTTTCCAGCATCTGCTCGCTTGCAGTTCTAGGGCAGCAGAGCATATTTCATGAGGGTTAAAAATGAGACCGATCCTCAACGTAGTTTCAACATAGCTGGAGTGTAGTTAATTGTGGAGGACGCTAAGTACAATGAAATTAGACATTATCGACATAAAATTCAAAGGAAACTAATTGTGTTGAACGACGACATATCGCTTGCAGTTGAATAACCCCAACTCATTCATTCTTGCAAATCTTGGGTACGAAAAATTCTTCTGAGTTTGTTGCCTTGAATCCTCCTCAATTACATGAATAAAGCCATTAAATGTTAAAACAAACATGTCCCTAAAAAGAAACCTCAACGTTGAATAAGAGACTTTAATATGGGGGGAACCATGCTTGCTAAAAACCTCAAAAGAAGGCTATTCGTGATACACATTTCGACTAAAAAAGGAAAGTTTGTCGGAGCACCAAATGGCCGTATCCTAAGAGTTCAAAGCCGGCATACCAATAGAAGAGGAGGAGCTAAAACGAGCCATCGCAACTCCGATCCATTGGCCATGAACATCGAGAATATAGTAGATGATATGACGAACAAAATCAATACCTATAAAACAAAACTATGGTCCGCAAATTATTTTGTGGAATCTAATGTACGCGCCACTCAAATCATGTTGTTACCTGTTGATAGGATCTCCCGTACGAGCCACGGACTAGAACCGTGTTAGGGTTTGACATCGAGCAAACGTTGGAGTGGTCAATACGGGTACCAACTTCTTGTCCGTGACTATAGAGCCGGCATGTGCAGAGCCAATCCAATTTGTTCGTACAAATTAGAAAAACAAGTACTCTTTAACCTCGCTCGCCGATCTAATACGCACGCAATTACGCATGCATGGCCTTCTTTGAACGCTGCTTATAGAGGTTCACTGAATGTGGTCATTTTGCTTGCTCTTGGACTGCTCATTGTATTGATGTGCACTGCATCAATCGGCAAACGTGACCTTACAACACTAGGAAATCCATTTGTTTCGAGGAAAACCTCATAATTCCAGAAGTTAATTTCCCTTTATCAGATTAGGGAATTATTTTCCTAACCTTAAACATGAATACCATAAATGGATTCCTTTTGCCGATAATTTTCAACTAATCAAACGGGTGAAAATCCAAGAAACTAATTCATCAATAACTCTTTCACTCAAACAAGGCACATCCTAATGTGACGGTGTTCGTCACATGCTCGCACGACGACTCTTTTATCTCACCTATACAATATCTAGGGTACGGAATTTATTCGCTTTTTGTATATTATTAAATTAACTTCCCTTCTATAACAATCATGACATTAGGGAGCTTGAAACGACGCCACGCATTTCAATCGAAGATAAAGAACAGAGGCCGAGGAATTGGGGGTGATGAATTTTCATTTCTTTGACCATATTATTCATCTTTGGAGACCGTGATTGCCCGCATACCCTTGCGATCCCATTCCCCCACAATTTTTATTTTATTTTATTTTTTCGCTTGCTTTTTGCGACATTTATTTATTTATTTTATGTTGGTTACGTATGATATGTGCGATAATCAAGACAAAAATATTATATACCTTCTTTGGATTTTGGTAATTAATTTATGTTTCCATGTCGTATAGATTCTCCTCGTCCTCTATTTGTTGCCGTATTCCGGCATACACCAAGGAATTTGTCCATTTTGAGCCGAGTCTTACGGAGTATATTTTTCATAAAAACAATAACAATAATAATAACAATAATAGTAATCCCGAGTGTCTAGTTTTTTCATTAACCATGCATGTCTTCTACATATTTCTATGTCTATTTTTCGAGCATTGAATCATTTTGAGGAACCACATGTATTTTGTGGGTAAACCCGCTATACTCCAGCTGGATGGGATTGTCCACTCGGATTTTCTCAATGACTTTTTTTTTTTTAAGGGTAAAAGGTCATGAGATCTACCTCCAAATTATTATAGTTCTTTGGCTCCATCTACTTCACGGAAAACCAATAATTTAGGAAACATTTTCTTAAAAATAATCATTGCATCTCTTGAAATAACTAATCAATGGAAAATATTTTCATTGTCAACAAAAACTTATATTTAAACATTTTTATGGACGGTGAAATTTTTTTCATTTATTTATTCATTTTTAGGAGTAACATAGACAATCATATTGAAAATGATGTTTTTCAGATTATTTATTTTTTGCGAAACAAATACCTAGTCTTACACACTTCACATGGGTTCTTTCATGTCCTTTTTAAATGTGAAAAAGAGATTATCCAATAACTAACAGCTGAAATTGGCATTGTTTTACTAAAATGAATCTGCTTTTAATTAACTACACCCATAGTCAATATTCACCTCCAACAATAATTATATGAATTAACGAAAATTTACGAAGTTAAGGTTAATGGCCAATTGAGTTTATCCCCATCAGCAAAACCTTTTAGATCCGATCCCGGAATAAAATCATACCATCTATGGATCGTCATTATAATTTGCTTACTTATACGTTTTGAGATTGAGCGAAAATTCTTAAAAAGAAATTGGGCAAATGAATTGATGATTAAATTACATGGAAATAGTCATAAAAAAACCTTCTTCTTCTTCTTCCCGCAACTAGGAAAATGATTACGACGAATTCATTTCATAATATATCGAAACATCTTCTTCTTCTTTTTATTGCTTTTCCTTTTTGGCGGGCAGAGCATGAAATTTAGGTACGACGAAGGGGTGAAGCTAAAGCTGGCAGGCAGAAGAAGAAAGCCCGCCCGCGACCGGTTCAACCCGACGGACAATAACATGCCAGGTGGACAATCGTGCGGTCGTCCTTTCTAGAGACCTTTTCACGCGTTGACTCAGGAATTGCCAGGCGACGCCTCAATTATAGGACGGCCGATTCCAGACACCATTATTTACTTTGTCCTTCTTCTTCTTTTCTTTTTTCTTTTTCTTTTTTCTTTTTTAACCCTCTGGTGGATATTTATGGCATGTACCGGGATTACGTGAGCTCGCTGCTGTTCGAACCGTTGAATCATCTGATTCTTACGCGGGCGGGCCCTGCATGGTTCAGTGGATGAGATGGAATAAGCCCATTTGGTCCCGGTACAAATCTATTTCTAGAATAGAAATTTGTTCCAAAAATTTTAATTTCTTACGCAATCTTGGGTGCGGAGCGAGTTTCTCTTGATGTTAACGATTTTGAAAATTTTAATTTCTGATTTCTTCTACAAATCTATTTCTAGAATAGAAATTTGTTCCAAAAATAGAAAAATCAATTTGTATCATCAAACGGATTTCTGTTCCAAACCTGTTCTAGAGAACAAAGAAACATATAAATAAAGAAGTAGAAATTTTATCATACACGCCCTAAATAACTGCAGAGCATGAGTTTACCCAAAACTTAGATAAGTTGAACTTGAGCTTCTTGCTTCCATTGGAGCTAAAGGTGAGCTCAATTACCGATTTATAGCGGCTCAAATACAACCTTAAACAAGTCTCTCAAATAGGCCATCTCAAGATAACCTGATTTTCCCTTTTCCCCGGGTCGAGAGGCGGGCCGGCCGTCGGTGTCGGCGGCGGGGTCGGCCTCCACCGGGGGCGGGCGGGTCCCCGGGTGGCCAAAAGGTCTTGCCGACGTCATCTCAGAGTCCAGCTTACATTCTTCCTGGGCCTGGATCGGGACCTGTCGCTGTCAGATCCGTTTGGCACAGCCCAATGGATGGCTTTGGCTCTCTCTGCCTTCCGAACGAATCACCGAAATCTCTCCTCCTTATAACCCTCTCCATCTCCAACTCCTTCTCTCCACTCCCAACATCATTTCTCCCTCTCTCCCTCTCTCTCTGTGTTGCAGAGTGGAGAGGGAAGAAGACGCTTCGGATGATGAGACGCAAGCAGGCCTGTCTTCAAGGTACGCTTTGCATCATCAGACTACGGTTCCCCAGCATGGACCCCTCGCGTGTTCTTGGCGCGACGCCTGCTTGTGTTCTTCTCTTTTATTTTCGCCTGCTGAATCAAGTACCGCCCGACGCTTTCCGGACAGTCTTCGCCTGTTCTCAATGCCGGGTGATCTTGTTTTTACGCATGGAGATGTAAGCCGCATGTGATGCTGCTGAAGCTCGAAAGCAGCCGTTCCTCCACATGCATATGTTTTCTTGATCACGAGTTGCGCCTTTCGTTGATCACAGTGATTGTTGCGAGGAAAAACCACGGGCGCCATGTACCTAATTCGATTCTCTTCGCACTCCAAATTCATCTCCACCAATTTAATATTTTGATATTACTTTATCTTTTGTAGGTCAACTTGAAGAGGTCCCCATAGATGGAATCTTTGCTGGATTTCAAGCAAAAGCAGCAGCAGCATGGAGCTCTTTAGCAATGGATGCTTGCTCGTGCTAGTTTGGCCCTATCCTATCTGAGCTTTTTCCCCCCAACTTCTCTTTTTTCATTTTTCCATTTCTATATTCTTGTCCTCCCCCGTCCCGTTCCGCCCTTCTTGACCTTGTAAGACCTTTTCTTGACCTTGTAAGACCCCCCTCCGTTCCCGCCCCGTCACTTCTCCTTCCGGCCCCGGGCTCTGAATCGCGAGCGAGCGATGTAGAGTACCGTCGCCTGCCTTCCCCGTTCCCACCCAACTCATCTTCTCCTTCCTTGTCTATCCCTCCTGAGCTACTCCGTCCCGAAATAAACAAAAAGAAGGCCGAACATGCCTATATCTCCTTTCTCCCGAAACAAAGCTTATCCGCCTGACATGCGGACTTAATTGCGGACTTCAGCCTCTGCTAGCCTCTAAAATATGTGAAATGAAGACTTAGGGAAGGATAGAAAAGTGTGAAATATTACCAGGGTCTCTTCTGGTTTTCTATGTTTTCTTAGCAAAGAGAGAATATTAATTGCTGTTGCTGTTATTCTTGAAGGTTTATATGGAGTGTATGTATGCCCTTTTCGTTGTTGAGTAAAGGGCAATCGATTGCAAATTTCTTTCCCTCTTTTTTCCCTTTTTTTGTTTTCTTGCATCTGTATGGGAGGCAGAAACATGCGGTTGCCAGGGCATCGGTTTCGTTGTTTTATATGTTGTTGGGAGAGCCTAAAAATTCAAAAAAAAGAAGAAGGAAAAGATAAAAACAAAGAAAGAGTGCGTGCAGATCAGAGTAAATATTCTCTCACGTCTCTCTCTCTGGTGAGAGCTTCTCTTCCTCGTGACCGTTCTTATGTTATGTACTGTATTATTGGAACTCTCTCTCTCTCTCTCTCTCTAAGATCTTTTTTCTTTTATTTGCATTTTTACCTCTAGCTGCTGCAATGCTATTAATGAGGAGTGGAAGAAAACAAACGGTGAAGGACTCCCATGATCATTGTACCAGAATAAAGAAAGAAAATAAAGCTTCTGTTTTTTCCACACAGAGAGAAAGAGAGAGAGTTTTTGTTTTTTGGGGATTTGCTTCTTGTTCTATACAAGACAAGTGGGTTGGAGGCGAAAGAGGCCTGGATTCTTTTGCAGTTGAAGGCGTTTTAGGTCCACCTTGAAATTTTCCCCTTTTTTAGCCTTCAAAGGAACATGGTTCGATCTTGCGAAGTCCATCGCAGTTCGGATCGACTTTTGACCTGGTCGCTTCTTCTTCTTCTTCTTCTTTTAATCCTTTTGGGCAGTCGGTGTTGTGTCCGCGATTCTTTTGAGCAGCTATTGATTCATCACTTGACAGGGTTAAACCGTGTAGGTAACATTTCTTTCGCATTGGATGTGGTAGCCTTAAGTCCCATGCACACTACGTAACTTGACGGAGTAGACAGATCAATTGGTAACATGTTCACCAATTATCGTGAACAACCCATTATGATTAAGCTCATCCCGAGTCTCCTAATTCTTGGCACCTCTGAATCAACTGTGATTGGCATAAGGGTCTTGTTAACGAGTCGAGCAACGAAAATCGCAATAATTAAATCCTCGTACGATGCGCTTTGTTAAGAAGAGAAACGATCTATTTAACAATCCCGATCAGAATTGAATTACCATAGAACAATTGTTAGACGGCATAAGTTCATTTTCTCAGCGTGCAAAAAAGGGTTAGAACTCCTGCCATGTATTTCACAAACACCTTAAGACCGCAGCGTCACTTTTAAGAAGCCGTCGCTCTCAGCTGAAGGTGTAGGAATTTCGAAAAACATATATTGTCATACGCACAAGTTACAATGCCTGAGAACGCGGATATAGTACAATGTCAAGATGTCTACAATACAATCGAAGTAATAACAAATAGAGTTTTACTCTATGTCTTAGTTCAGCATCGACTACAGTGCGAGCTTGCGTGTGCCACGATTGACAAAAAATTGAAATGGATCGGACCCAACTTACATGCGCTGGTAAAGTATTCTTTTTTTTTTTTGTGACGAGTAAATGAAACCCTACTTTCTAAGCATGCAATCCCACAAGTTTGTCGGTTCAGATGGCAAATCACCTTTCGGTTCGATTTAGATTCTCCCATATAATTGGACCGGCATGACGCATTCATAATCTTGTGAGTTAGCCAGCTAGTATTGCCAACATTAGGGGAAAAAATATTCTTTATTGACTTTGTACAAATAAAAAAGCCTCTGTTTGTTTTAGTCAACAAAATAATGAAGCTAGGCTTAGTTGGCCCTCAAGATTCCTAACCTTAGCATTGGGAACTTGTCAGCATCACCTTCAATCAAAAGTAAAAAATAAAAAAATAAAAAATAAAAGAGGGGGAAAGAGGGAAATTAATGAATAGGGGTTACCAACCTATTTCATCACCTATGTCAATTCACGTCCACAGGTATGTCCCATGGAGAGAAAAATTTGACATCTGTGGTGTGATGTTGATGTTAGTTCAATTTGAACATGAATTGAATAACTCTAGCTAGGGCTAAGGAAAAGAAAAAAATCTATGCGTGATTGGACATTTGTAGGGCCATGAACTCAACTTAATGTGCTTTGCAATTGCTCATCTTCAAGGTTGCACCGAACAACGCATCCCGAGAGCACATTCATTGATTTAAAAATTGAGAAAGGAGGGAGTTGTGCAAATCAGCTTGGAAACATCATCATATGCAAGAATCGATTGAGAGATTTCATTGCCTTACCTCGCTATTGCGAGTAATTTATGTAGGAATGGTCGGCCGAGATGGAAATAATCACGTGATTGCATAGCACCTTTCATGTAATTAGTACATGTTACTTTGGGAAAAAGCTAGCCATATATGATGATAAGTAATCGATGAAGCATGTGATTTAGGTCACATGTTGGAGTCAAAGCACTTGCGCAATGAGTGCATGATGGGAAGGAATGGTGCTGGTTCCTGTTTAGGGGGTTTGCTTTTGGAGTTCCGCGTACGAAAAGGAGGCAAGCCGAGAAATTTCAAGCACAAAATGATGGCGGCCACTAGTGGTGGGGGTGTTAGAAAAGTGAAGTGTCTTTTACCCTCGTCTCTCACTTGGCTAGTTTAGTACTCTCACTTGGCTAGTTTAGTACTTGGCTAGTTTAGTACTCTCACTTGGCTAGTTTAGTACTCTCCCTTTCTCTCTCTAGCATTATTGGGAATTCGTCGAGTTATATAGATTAGATTCATTCGGACATATATAGGTTCTCGAAAAAAATGAGAGGGGACATCTTGTTTCAACATAGGACTAATCTAGAGTGATGTTTTCACTTTGTCACGCTAGAATTCGATGTGAATGGCTAGGAAGAAGAATAGAACTATTAATTGCGATCCACACCTTGCGGCAAATCATGTGTTCGAATCACAGCACCTCGTGGGTAAGATTCGAACCCCTGTCACCTCCAAGATAGAAAAGTCATCCAACTCCAATTGGGCCATTTCGCCCTCTACTATGATATGTATTGCAAGGTATTTATCTACGGACAAATCATACGGCGGGTCAACCAACCATGGAAGAAAACGTGGCACATCGTGATCGATACCCAGGTGTTTTCTCTTGATACACCGCTTTAGAATTTGTAAAGATACCGTCAGAAAATGGTTGTGAGTGACTTGTTCCCATTAAAATTTAATTTGATCATCCTCAAGAATAATCTACTACACTATCCTATAAAATGGCTTCGTATGGTTTGACAACTTTTCAACTAATCACAATTTATAATGTTCGGATCGCACAATAGCAGTCCGATACATTCACATAAGTTGCCAAGAGAGAACTCAAATCCAAACCTATAGCATATCAAATTGGACCCCACTTCATTTTAAAACTTTAACAAATGAGTTATGGGCTAATTATGACTATTAATTGTTTCACATCACACCAATTATACAATGTGGGATTTTTCTAACGCAACTCACACATGCATCTCCCCCTCACATGTAAACGAAATGTCAAATCTACCCCTTAATTTAGGTATCTTTTTGCATTAATATATCTCGATTTGAATCTCCACTCGTTGCCTTGTGAGGGGCGCAAAAATAACAATGGCCACTTTCATCCCTAGTTTTTGCTTCTTCGGACTGAACCATGAAGATTGCCATCTGGAAATCATCACACCATAAACCCCACAAACCCCACATTCACCCAAGTCTTCTTCGTAGATTGAACCATGAAGGCTACATAAATCGTGTCGGTCAAGAGATTCATTCACTGAGAAATTTACCAAAGATTGATACACATTAGGAGTGTGTCATCTATCTACCACTAGTTCTGATATTATTTGTTGGAAGAAAGTAGCAGAACCACGGTATCTTTATTTAGGAGATTGTCAAGAAGGATCTCAAGTCCAAACCTGTTAATATATCTATTTAAATCTACATTCACTAAAAAATTTAAACCAATGATTATAAGCCAACTAAGAGTATTACTTACTCCACACTTCACCAATTTCTGATGTTAGACTTTTCTAACACCAATCACATGTGCATCTCAATCAATAAGTTTTAAAGGTTGTGTGTGTGCGTGCACAAAGATCGGATATTGAGTTCAGATTTTAGAGACAAGTTCCTCCAAATCTAGGGCATCACTCTTTTTTGGGTGAACGCATCATAAGCAATTACCTCTAATCGCCAAGGATCTACATCCCCAAATTTTATGTAAACAATCAAACTTAACCAACCATTTCCTAGATGAAAATAAATTAATCGACAGTAATTCGTTTTTCTTTTGGCCCACCCTCTCTGTCTCTATCTCTGTCTCTGTCTCTGTCTCTCTGTCTCTCTCTCTCAATGGGGTATGTGGGAGCCAAGGGAAATGTGACCACAAAACAGCTAGAATTTAGGTTACCCTCATGATTCTCCCCTCTTCACATATTCCCAAAAGGGCTCCCCCTGGCGTTAGGCATCTCCAACATCTGGCCCCATCCCCTCGATCCCCTCTTTCCTTCTTTTGGGTAACATCCTAACATGGCTCCTTCATTAGGTCCTCCCTTACTTTTCCTGAGAATCATTACTCTCAAGACCTTCCCAAAGTAGGAATACGTCCTCCCCCTCCCCTCAATAATGGAGGATGGAATTCCCCCCTTCCCCTTTTCTTCCAATCCTTAAAGATGGAGAAAGATGAAAGGAAGAAAGGCAACGGTTCAACACTCGATCTCAACCCGACCTGCCACGTCGAGACACTCAACGCTCGGCCTCGAAGTTCACTGAGTTTGACTTCCCAATCTGAGATCGGGCTTGATTTAAACTCGGTATGGTTATGCAGAGTTGATGATGATGTTGTTAGAACTCTTGGTCGCTCAATGAGTGAAGGGAATGGAAGATCCATACGTGCTTTCATCTTCCAAGAAGTGCAAATAATGGCCTTGCGACTATGGCTTGAGTTGCCATTATCTTGCTCTCGAGTTTGCAAACTACGTTTAAAACTTACTGCGAATTGCACCGTCAAGCACCTTTGTCAATGAAGTCGCTCCCCATCCTTTCCATTTTACTACCGATCCTAAAACTTCACTCTTATCCTAACATGGTAAATTATCGGGATAATTATACAAAAAGTCATAAATTTATGGTACGGATGTCGTTACAAAACTAAAATTTTTAATTTGGCCAATTTAATTTTAAAAGTTTTGACAATTTGTCAATATAATCATTCTAGTAAATTTTGACTGACAATAATTTACATAGATGCCAGTCGTCCTACATAGCACGGTTGGAGGATGACTAGCGCTGACGTAAATATCTTTTGCAATTTTTCAGAATCTTTTATTTTTTTTCTCTTTCATTTTTTCTTATTTTCCTCAACTGGCTGATGGTCACAAGCAAGGGTTGCCCTTGCCAACCATCACTTATCATCAGCCATAGCCAAGGCCTCAATGATTGGCAAAGGAAAATAGGGGGTAAAGGAGGAAAAATTCATATTTTTTTTTTAAAAAATTGTCCACGTTAGTACCGGTCATACCATATAAAGAGAGTAGTTAATACTAATTAGACCACCACGTTAGTGATTTTTTTTCCAAAATTGATTGAAAAAGCTACACCGGCTAGATTGAAAATTTTAATATTAAATTTAACATTGATACCGTATGTTTATAAATTTTTTGATAATTTCTCCATAAACCATCTCATGACCAAGGAAAATGAAAAAAAAAAAAAAATCAAAACAACTTGATTACAGTCTTTTCATTTCATGAATTGGATAGTTTATGACTCGACCGCCGTGCAAGCACGGGATAATATTCAATCAACTTCCTCTCATTAAACTAAGAGGAAAACAACAGGAAAAACCAATCGAAAGGTATCCACACACATCATAATTAGTGGATATAAGTTAAGTGCTTCACTTATAATTCCGTACGGGCAAAGTCGTCCGGTATAATATATATTAAGAAAGTGAAGTCGGGTGCCCACTTTTTTTTTTTTCTGTAAGGACATCTAGAAACGTATTAAACAAATTATAAATCTATAATTAAACTCCCCAATCCTATCGGATTCATGAAAACCACAAAGCTCTAGGAACATTGTTTTCAATCTTTGGTTGTGGTCTAGGATCCCTCTTCCTTAGCTTAGTCTAATCCATTGCCATCACATCCGAAATACTTTTCAAGCTGACAAGACGCCTGGAAGCTCATCCTTGCTAGCCTCCAATCATCCCTAAGATCCTCATCCTTAGCTTAGTCTAATCCATCCAATTCCATCAGATGGAACGATGTGGATACCAGAACTTATCTTTGATAGCATGGGATTGTTCTGTTGTTCATGAATTCAGAGTCGTGCGGGGTCGAAACCCTAGCTTTCTGTAAGCTATGTTTTCGACCGAGCCTCCGGTCACATAGGTGAAGAGATCTTAAAACTGCATGTGAAAATCAATCATTAAGACAGCGGACAAGATAAAAACTTCGAGATATCTAACTGTCATTGATTCCACGAGATCTTAAACTCTATGTGGAGCACAAATACTCCAATATTAGGGTAATTTAGAGTGAATATGCAAATCGCTTAAATTAATGAAAGCTAGGTGGATAATCATAGTATTGAGAAAATGTTTGCGTCTATAAATTTTCCATGAGATAGAGGGTAAATTTAAGCACTTTGCCTGATCAATTGGAAGCATGGAGAGAGAAAAAAAGGCATGGTCATCTTTGAAATCTATTGGATCTTTATAACCATTGACACATGCAGAGGCTCGGTTACCCGAAAGCCCATGGAACACATCATGCAATGTCCATGAAATGGTTAGGTCCTGACCATTACATGTGGCATTGACTCAAAGCAGTTTGCATGCAGTTGATGAGATTTAAATATATGTATTCAGTTCTCAAGATGAAAATGCCTTAATTGCGCCAAGCCCGACAGTCACATAGAAATGATTAGATGCGAACAACTGTCTAGGGCCACAATGATACAAAATTCAGGGACTAGAATGCAACAGATGGTTGAACTTTGGGGATTATTAAATAAGACTTTGAAACGCAGTGGTAAACTCTGGGCCAAACAAAAGGGACTAAACATGCCTGATGGCCAGGCCTATATGTTATGGGCTCGACCAAGTAAAATGCTAGGTAAGTCTCTGGGCTAAAGAATTCTGGAATGGACTGATCATATGTCTAAGGCAAAAGAGAGCATCTTCTCCTGCAAACAGATTCAGTGACCCCGCACATACGAATGGGACTTTACCAACATTTTTATATTAAAAGTCTCCACGCAATATCAATCAATCAGGCATAATTGGCCCGCAATTACACTCCATCTCAGCCCCATTATAAAATATAACTAATAAAATGGTGCACTCAACAATCTGGCAAAAAGAACACGTGAAAATTGACTTTTTATAATGAACAGACTCGACCTTGGATTTCATTAATTTTCCCAAATGGGATTAATCTGAAAGAGGTTCGAGACGTTATTTTCTTATCAGCCGCCGCCGGCCATGTCGTTCTCGGGACCAGCGGACTGCTAGGACCATGTTACAAATTCTTAAAAATCTCGAGACCATTGTCAAGAAAGTCAAGGAATTCAACCACTAATTCTTGTCGTCCGAAAACGTGCGATTCCCAAGAGTTGTATGGGCCTTGGCCCAACTGTTTTGGTCTGATTTGCAACTCTTCTAATTACCTTCCAAAATTTCAAAGCTTGGGGTATTCGGCTCCTCCATTTCCACGTTCTTCTTCATTCCTTCCAAGGGTCGTGCGAGAATATAAGGCCATTCAACTCAGCATTAACTACACAACCCCACAAGTTCGAGAACCCCAGCCGCCCTATGGAGGACACCTTAGTCGACGCACGTGTATTTGATATTATTAATGACGGACCAACTCGATTGATTTTTAGAATTTCGACCCCGCTTCCAATCATGACTTACCTCATAGACGAATTATTCAATACCGTCGGAACACTTATATGCAACTTTGCAATATTTAATTCGCGAGAGGATTGAAGCTCCTATTTCTTCCCAACTCTTCCTTTTCCCCGTTTCTCTTTTTTTTTTTTTTTTTATCTTCGCGGTGATCGATTAGAGTTCGGACAACAAAGTTCGAGTCGAAAAGGCTGACTTTGAAATCCGCCGACTCCGACATCGGCGCAGGAAGTGACCCACCCCTTGCTGGAGTTAACGAGTTCTCACCATACAACGTGCAACGAGAATTTCAAACAAGGAAGTGATTAAATTAGAATTGATTGACCCGTGTTTTGTGCATTTTGCGTGCTGTTTATTAAAAAATTGCGTACTGCCGCCTAGGCAAGCACTAAGGTGCTAATTCCCCCATTGATTGTTTATTAGCAAGCACCATCGATATATCCGACACCTATCTCTTTTCTCTGAATAAAAGTATTGCCATTGCTAACATAAAAATAATTGAATTCACATGAGGAATAAGAATCGTCGGCAAGAGAGCGCTGATAACCCATAGAAAAGACAAATCCCTTATGAGACACCCGATGCGGATTGCTTATCGGTAAAATGGATAGATCCGCCATTTCTTGAAACTTAGGAAAAGCTAATTCGTCGAACCAGATTTAGCGAACTGAAAAATGTTAATTACTTATAAGTTATCTACGTAAAAAGAAAATGAAAATGAAAACATATAACGGATGGGGCTTATTCGGACGTATCCGGGGAAGATGCTTTTCATTTTTCCTCTACATACAACGAGTTAAAAAATGGGAATTAACCTTGCATGCGCCATTAAACTAATGTGTTGTAGTGCCACATGAATTGGATAGTGTGGAATAAGCACTCCTTTTCGTGGGGCGCAAGGAGTGGAATAAGTACACCTTATAAAGACTTTTGAGTCATCCAGACGTTTCTCTATGTGAGCTTCTTATTTTATTGTCTCTTAAAACTGCGATTTTCAACTCGAGCAATATAAATAAATAAATAAATAAGTCCTCGCCTGTACCCGTGGCGGTTGATCATGTGGCATTAGGGCATACTCTCAAGTGGTTTGCGGCTCCTCGGGTCAGGTGTGAATCCTTTAATCGCTTTACGGCCACCCTAAGAAATCTTGATTTATCTACAACATGGGCTCGGTCGGGCCATCATGTAGGGTGACTCTACTTTCGCTGGTAGAGCGGTGGTGAAGAGCTCGTTCAAAATGAGTGGCTAATGATCCAAACTGAATATTCCGTCGTGAGTATGGAACTCCTATGATAACACCCGATGGGATCATAGACACCGATTGGCCCTTGACATCTCTTCGTTCGTCTGAAAAACAAAAAGTCCTCACACATAGTTGAAATGACAATCCATGCATAGCTTTATGTGTTTGTAGTTACTTTCATTATCTTGTTGATAAATGAATATTTCCTCTCCAATTGGTCGATTGTGTTTATCTACACACGCATCGTAATCGGTGGATATTTGAGATTTGATTATTAGTTTTGGGTATCGAATTTATGCTCGAATCTTCTCCCATTGAGGGAGCCAAATGGTCAAGGTCAAACTTAAGGGTTGATTAAGGAATCGGTACTTTTGAACGGCTAGAGTAATTGAACACAATCTTTTCTTCATCAGATTGCCGGTCCTTCTAGTGCTTTTAAGCGAGTTAAGAATCTTTGTTGTCTTATGTTGTAAGTATGACGGTCAAATAAAACATGCATATATATATATATATATATATAGAAAATGTGTGGCATGTCGTGTTTGACAAGCAATGTCTAGTGTCCTAAGTAAAGATGAGTTACTTAAAAAAACAGTAAGCTGTTCAAAAAGTCCGTCTCTTTGACATCAAAAGTGAACCAAAACCACGACGGCTCTCGCATGTGTTAAATAAAGAAAGAAGAATCTACGACAAAGTGGAAGTGTATCATAAACCAAATAGAAATGCTTATGTGATTGTCCTTAGTTAACTTTGAGAATAACGGTTTGTTTAGAATCACAAAAGAATAAATAACAAATCGAAAATTATTGTGGAGTCTATTTTTTTTAAAAAATTGTGGCTCACAATGTACTGTTATTCTAACAGTAATCCAAAAATTATTATGCTAACAAAACCCTAAACCAAAAGACTATTTCTACCGGAATCGTACTCATCTCATGCCCTAAATGTACCATCCAAGGAAACAACGGCATGTTGATTTACAGAAAACCAGCCGAACTTAGAAGGATTCCCTTTGAAGTTCATCTTGAAACAAAGGGTTCTCTCGGGTGCTTTAGATAAAACCGATCAACGTGTCTGACGGCTCACATGCGTACGCTCACACAGATCGAGGGCAAACATTTCACTTTCCATAAATCGAATAATGCGAAGGCGATGATACCAAATAATTCCGAAGACAACAACAAGTGGAATAACGAGATCCGGACAAGATCTGAATTATTGACTTGTACTATGATGTTAGGTCAGACAGCCATTCTACTATAGTCTCCAGGAAAAGGATCCACAATGCACATCCTGGAGAATTTCTTAACGAGCTAGTTTTGGTGAATATATGATATCTCCACGAGGGATCTCCTCTAAATCATGTGTTTCTCATAAAGCCCTACCCAATTTTCCAACTTTAGATTCAGGCCAAAAAGGTTAAGCTAGGATCGCAACTCCATTCCTCAAACTCCAAAGCTTGCATGTAGAAGGAGATAACTAAAGTTATCCACACATTAAAGATGTAATCTCAGCCAAATGAATCATAAACACCAAGTTCATCACGCGATCACTCAATGCATAAGTGGAAGCTCCATCATGCCAACTTCCCGCGAGTGTTACGGCCTGGTAATACCTTCTATACATTTAGGGCATGATTGCCCTAAGAAGAAAGAACTCACGAAAGCGACCAACACCCACACCTCAAAAACTTTTCCTCAACTTGTGGTGTTGAAAGGACTTGAGAGGAAGGGAAGAGAAAAAGGAAAGCTTTGCACAATTCATCCCATTACGAGCATTTCACTTTCGGCGCAAAGCTTCACGCAAGTGATCAGTGAGCTCAAAATTGGAGATGACAGATGTACAGGGATGGGGAGGAATAACTTGGACTTTTCGACACGTCAATCACCTGAAAATGTAATGGCACGTTATGAGAATGATGGCATGACCATCCTCGAAGAAATTATATCCCATACTCATCCTGTCAAAACCAACCAACTGTTTATACATAAATCACAAGGCTCACATTGGACTCCATAAACTAGGTACTTCTTTATGCATATGTTATATCGTGATTGATTCTGTTCATCATATCACTCACGGAACTGATTCTATATAATATTCTCTAGTACCGCCGATAATTGCCGTGTTTCTTTTCGCATGGCTTACTGTTTTTGTCCTTTGAGTGTACATACGTTTGATGTGATGATTGCACATGTGTTGGTGTTGTGTGGAAAAATTATGCTTGTGGGGTCGTCGTCTCGGCCACTGTTTGTGAAAGGGTTGCCCTAGCTGTGGAGGTTTTTTTCTGAATATGGCAACGTGCGGTTCATCCATTTGTGTGATGATCAATTTGGAAAAGAAAAATCGAAGAGCCTTATAGGAGATCAGATGATGATTTGAAAAGACGGGATTCTATCGATTTCGTAGATATCGAACATGGGGAGCGCTGACTTTTTTGGATGAATTACACCTCAGTACTCTGTACACTTGCACTATCAACGTACAGAAACCATAGCATACGCTTCAGTAAGTAGATATCGTCAGAACCCATGATAGAGGCTTCAGATAATCGTATAATCGAAGTAATAGAGTTCGAGTTTGGCTCATGTAGCCTTGTGCTCTACTTATTTACCATCAATGCTATGATCAATGACCAAGACGTTGTTCGTCCCACTATCCTGGTTCTTAGGATGCATTTATTTTGTGGAAAGTGAAAAATTTGGAAAATGTTTTCAGGACAATACAAAAAAAATAAAATCATAAACCTTTTAATTGTGTTGATTTACTCATAACCATTTTTTTACATTTTGTCAATTGAATATGTTCGACCAATTTTGTTAGGAAATTGCTTATGTGTAGGCCGACTATTTTGAGGCATAACCAATATTGACGTGCACAAGTTTATACTAATTTAATTTTTTGATTTTTTTTTTGAATTTTTTTTTGAATTTTTCTTTTCTTTACTATTTTTTGACTAAGGGTTGGCAAGGGTCGCCGGCTAACCCTACCAACTTTAGGCATGGACCGCAACGCTCTCGTTGATCATTACGTGAGAATTGGAAGCTATGGCCGATGAGGGCATGGCCCTCGGCCAATGCCTTCACTATGGCTTGGGAGGGTCGCAATGGCCTCACCGGCCATAGAGGATGTGCAGGCCCTCGCCCGATTTGGGCATGGTTGTAAATTGTAATGCCTAGATTAGCAACAGCATTGCAGCCTTCACCCAAATTTGGCCCTCACCTATGGCTAACAAGAGTTGGCCAGCAATTCTAGACGGCCCTTGGTACCTCCAAAAAAAAGTAAAGAAAGAAATGGAAAAAAAAATCATAAAAAATTTATGAAAAATAAAAAAATACTAAAATATTATTAAAGATGTCCTAAGTTAGTGTCGGTTATACCATATAGGACGACTAGTTTCAATGTCAACGATTTACAGTTAAAATTGATTGAATGAACTCAATTGGTAAAAGGTAAAAAAATTTATAACTAAGTTTGGCACAATTATAAGGTTTATGATTAAATTAGCACAAGTGCAATATGTTGAAGACTTTTTCAATAACTTTCCCAAATCTTTTCCTAAAAACGATTGGTTATATCATTTATAGAAATGAATAGACAAAAAATATTTTCTTCATCCACGAAAATATTTAGACATAAAATGTTATCAATAATTAAAATATTTTTTTATCGAGTATTTATTTCAATCGAAATAAGTGATCTATTAAAATATAAACCATTCATTTTTCATGAATCAAGTGGGGACTTAATACAAATTTTAACAAACACATTATATTATATTAAATGTCAAATGAAGCTCCTATATTTCATGATCTTACTTTATCTCCATACATCTTATGTAAAATTTTGCATGGATGACTAACCGTGACATATATATATAAGTATAATCTAGGGACTGATGGCTTTCCCTTCTATTGAAGATCAGAACAATAGTTCATAATTTATGAGTCATGCTTTAATTTTTAAGTGTTGGCATCACACAGCCAAATTAGGCTTTCATCTTCTTTCTTCTTTCTTCTTCTTCTTTTTTACTTCATAAGACAAATACTTGATATTGGGGCATGTCTATTTTTGGAAAAGGAAACTCAATGTGAATCCTCGCACGGTTCAAGTTCAATGTCCCGTTGCTCTTTTCCTACTTTTAAGAGGCTTCCTTTAGTAATCTACTTTTTAGTTTCAACTTCAAGAATACTTATGTAGTACCGACACGACACGACACGACACGCCGACACGTCATTTCTTAAAAATAAAGAATTCCGACACGTTATATATTAAATATATAAATACATAAATAAATAATAATAAAAATAGCCTAGAATTAATCTACACGAAAAATATTAATTTAACATCTGTTAATATCATTCATTATTTTAATTTGTTACAATAATACATAAAACTTAGAGGAAAAAAACATTGTTTAAAGAAAAATGCTGAAATGATATTTTTAAATTTATTTATTTATCATATATAGCATTTTTTATTACTTCTTTCATAGTAAAAGACTTTTGAAAAAACTAAAACAATTCTAAAAAAACAAAAATGAAAAAAAAAAATTGACCCCATGTGTGTATATTTATAGCATTGTTTATTACTTCTTTTTTGTATATTTATATTTTGACCCTTCAAGTATTATAAATTTTTAAAATTGACCCCGTGCGGGTCGGAATCATGTGTCGGAATTCCGGACTCCCGTGTCGGAGCGTATCGAAGAGAGTTGACCACGTGTCGGATTTTTCGACACTCGTTGATTGCGTGTCGAAGCGTGTCGAGACGTGTCGGAGCATGTCGGAGTGTCGGACACGACACGAAGGCTCCCAGAGAGTGTTGGTGTTACATAGAAAAACACTATGTTTGAATTTCAACTTGGAATTACAAAAATAAACTATCAATTATTATCAACTATAGGTTAAGTGCTCTTCAAGATTGAATAGTCGATGCAAGAAAAACCCTTGCAAAATAAAAAGAAGGCCTATTTAAATCAAGGGGAATTAAAAAAAAAAATCCTAAACTTGTTTCATTCATACCAATTTAATTATGAACTTTTCAATTGTGCCAATTTAGTCCTAAATATTTTTTCACATTTTGTCATTAAAATTGATCTAGTCAATTTTGATCGGAAATTGATAACGTGGTCACTAACAGTCTTACATGACACAACCAGCATTGATATTAATATTTTTTTTTATAAACTTTTAGATAATTTTAAGTATTATTATTATTATTATTTTAATTTATTCCTTTTTTTAGGCGTGAGGACTAGTAAGGGTCGCCGATCATAGGCAAGGGCCGAACGCGCTCGCTGACACTAGGCGAGGGTGTCACAGCCCTCGTAGGCTCTAAGCAAGGTCCCACGTGGTATGTTAGTGTTGGTCGCATCACATAGAATCGCTGGCAACCATGTAATCTATTTCCAACCAAAATTAGTTGAATTGACTTAATTAGCAAAAGATGAAAAATTTATAACTAAATGGGCAATAATTAAAAAATATAATATAATAAGTTTATGACTTTTTTTGTAATTTTTCTTTTAAATAATGACAAAAAGATCATAGTTCTCTTTTGGATGTCCACTAAAATCGGTTTTGATGGATGGATTGATTTCTGTCTGTTCATGGATATTCCTAAACAGAATTCAGGTTTGTTGGTGGTGGACATAAAATCACACCATCTTAATGGAATCATTTGATTTAATGAAGCTCTATCACGACCCCTTCCGGGCTGTTGAAACCCTACTTTGATCCCATTCGACCCAAAAAAAAACCCTCCTTGATGCCCTTTCCATCAAAGGAAGAAAAGGGTGATGACAATCACATCACAAGCTCTTTCCAAGTTGTCTTGTCACTTCAACTACTGAGCATTTTGTCAACAAGTTAACTTTGTTTGACCAATCGACGAACCCCACCAATGGAAAAGTCATTCTATGAGGCAGGGCGCGCGAGATTTTTCCAAATTCTATCATTGATTGATTCATTTGGGACGGACTTAAAAAGATTAATCATGTTTCAATTCAAGGCGCGAGTGAAGGAGGAAGAGAATCGGTATAGGCATGTGTAGGTATTTAGGGTCTACTAGTCCCCAACCAAACGCATTGTAAGAGAAGAAGGTCTAAAAGCAAGTACCTTTCTATCACCAACCAAATAGTGCTGACAATAACCCTCCACTATCAGAGGGAAAGAAAGAATTCTTTCCTTGACGCGTTACCATAGATCAAATCACACATCTCTAGACCCTCTAACCCTAATCGCGTGTCCATCTTTCAACCATAAACATCGCCCCGTTCGTTTTCATTTTCGAAGGTAGAGCGGATGCGATATGCTCGATTTGTCGGTGGCTAAGATCCTACCGACGTATTTGTGGTTTGTTTCGACGGGAAAGACTGCGAGATTATCGTCTAAACCTAATTACTTTGTTGCTACAGCGGCACATCCTTGGACGAAGCTATGCATTAAGCTCAAACCGGAGGTCATATGGCATCAAGATCGAGGCTCTTAAAACGAGACACGACGGTGTTCTAGGGACCCTTCAATGATGGCAAGACGAGACATGGCAATAGCCCACGTGGAACTTCGCGTATGGCCTCGTGCCTTGACCAAGAAGGGAAGTCTCTTAAGTCGTTGTTCTTCTTTCGTTCTTCTTTTTTCCTTTCGGTCCACTTCAAGGTGGGCCGACAGATGAAAAATTGAAGATTTGCGTTTGGATAGTTTGACGAGAAAAGCATGGAGGGGTTAAATCGAAGTGCTTCTTTCCTGGGTTGAAAGAGAATGCGAATGGAGTCCAGTTGTACATTCCTTTCGTATCTTGGAGATAAATACAGATGCATCGACCCCATCTTTGTTATCAAGTAGAAAGAGGTTGCGTATCCTAATTAGTAACCGGCGATCTAACTTCGAGAAACCCTAGAAAAGGAGGAAAACAGTCAATCATTCACCTCATATATATCTTAACGATATCCTCTTTGCAAAAGAGTTGAACTTTCTTCTTTCTTTTTTGTCTATTCCTTTCTAAAACACACCATAAAAGGGGACACAAACGCACGTTTCTTTCCATTAATCCTTCCTGAAATATGTGCTTTTAATTTTGAATTTATTAACATAGACATTACCCATATTTATTTTGTGCTCAGTTTAGATGAGGGTGATGTTCAATTTTGTAACTCGTCACTTCGCTACAATCATTAAGTCTACAAAAGTATAATCGTAAATTTAGGTCATGATAATGAGAAAATGATATGTGGGATAATGAAACATCAAGAAAAATAATGTTAGGATGTCAAACTCAAAAACTTAACTTTATAAGTAGAAGGAAATCGCATGAATTTAACAAATATATAATTCTTGTAAACAAACAATATGTGATATTTAAAAAAGAAAAGGAAAAAAAAAAGATAAGGAAGTCGAGGAAAAATCATTTAAAAAGTTCCAAACACATTGTACGGTGGCCAATTCACTTATAAACTTTTCAATTGTGCATATTTAGTTACAAGCTTTTTTTACAACTTCTCAATTCTTCTACCTAATTTGAGGCAAATGACATAGACAACAGCTGTTTTGCGTGGCATAACCAGCACTGATAAACCAATTTTCAAATATATAAAAAATTTGTGAATTTTTTATTCTTTTTTTTTTCCAACTCGAGATTGGCGAGGGTATTGGGCCATTGCCCAGATCCAAGCAAGGGGTTCGCAGCCTTTCGCCTATGGCTAGTGAGGGTCGGCCAGCGTCCTTGCAGCCCAAAGTTGGAAAAAAAAGCAAGAAGAAGAAGAAGAAAGAAAAGACAAGGAAAAAGGAAAGAAGAAAACAATGAAAAAATCATAAAAATATAAACTTCATAAAAATTATCTACGTTAGGGTTGGTCGTACCACATAGGAGAGTCGTCATTTATATCAGTGATTTCAGCCAAAATTAGTTGAAATGACTATATTAACAAATTGTCATAAGGCTAAGCATTAAAATGGCCAACATTGAAATGTTTTGGATTGAATTTGCCACTACATAATATGTTTGGACTTTTTTGGCAACTTTTCCACAAGGGCAAGAGCCAAGAGCCTCAATTTTCAAAGACAGCACTGTCAAATCAATGAAAATAGGAATACAAAAATACGGGTACGATGACTAAGCTATGGTATGGTTTTTCAAAAATTAAAAGGAAAAGAAAGAAAGAAAGAAAGGAAAAATGCCGGTGATGAGGGGCATCAATTAGAAACGAAAGGCAAAGTCATAGGTGGAATTGTTGGACAAATGGGACATGTTTCAATGGTTTCGGCTGTCAGTGCTTCAGTCCAGGAAGCCTCCCCGATTGGGCGGCCCAATTTCGTCTTTTAAAAGAAAAAATTAGAAACTATATTGAGTCATGTTCATCTGCTTTGGCAAGGACACGTGGCAGCTTCCCAACACGACGACCCCCCTTTCCGGGGGACCACTTCGGTGGCTTCCCTTCCAGGCACGCGGCCTACAAAGATTCCCGCCGCCGTAACCATTTCCTCTCTCTCTCTCTCACCATTTTATCACGTTTCATTATGTCAATTTTGAACAGCGACGACTACGTTTGTGGCTTTAGTTCTTCAAGAAAGATGATCTCTCGTTGAGTGATTTCTTGGCTTCGCATCTTTTATGTAATTGATGTCAGGGTTGACATACAGAATCTCGCCGACAGAAATATGCATCAGATGAAATCTGTGGGCGAGTTTGGAATCGGAGTTAATCTCTTTCTCTCTAACTTAAAAATTCTCAAAACTTTCACTAGTAAATTATTAAGATGCATATGATGAATCGTGTTAGAAGAATACATAGTATGAAACAATTAATAGCCTCGGTCTGCTTGTATCTCATGAGTTTAAACTTTTGAATGAAATTAGATCTAATTGATTGATGGGGGGGTTTGAGCTTAGGCTCTCCCTTAACGATCTCCTCAATAAAGATCTTGGGTTTATGTTGTTCCCTTTTTAATAAATGGTACCGAAGTCAATCATTGATTGATTAACTCCCAATCTACTCAATCTTTAATGAGCATCTCAAAAAAGAAATGTCATGACCAACAAAGGGCAAAGTCCATTATTCAATTTGGCGAAAGAGACTAAGGATGAAAGACGATGTCGTTGTTGTCCTCACACACAAGGGCATAGATTCAAGTTGAAATGCCTCGACATAGGAGGATTGTTGAGACACACATATTAGTTGGAACAGTTAACAGTTTTAGTTTATCGATAACTCATCGGTTCAAGCTTTTTTAGTAAAAATGGGTCTAATTGAATATATTGATAGATATGGACAAGAGCTCCTTAATGGTAATCTCCCTAAGCAAAGTCATTTGATTTTTGCAACGTCGACCAAACATACACACATAGGCATGCACTCGATTTATGGTTTTTGCTTATAGACTTTCAGCAAGATAGAAATGGAGCAAAATTCTCCAACAATCATGCATCACCCCCTCGTAATAGGCTTTACTAGTATAACAATCTTTGAGTTACTATAATAATAACAGCTTGTTATGAATCGCAAATTCTTTAAAGAGTAGACCTCATAACAATTTATAATTATTTGTTATTTGGGTTTTTATGATCCAAAACATATTCTCATTCTCACAGTAAATTAAAACTATCACTTAATTATTTATCCCACATAATTAACCATATTCACCCACTTCTTATTATGTGATAAAATTCTGCGAACCACAAATTTTTGGAAGAATGAACCACACAATAATTTATAATTATTTATTATTTGATTTTGTGTCCAAAATAAACTGTTATTCTTACAGTAAATTAAAGACACCTAATCATTTCTCCCTAAATTCTATCTAACAAATGGGGTATAGCCATCGTATGACCGTACAAAATCTCTGGAAAGTAAAAACAAGCAAGAGAGAGAGAGAGAGGGGGAGAGGAAATAGAGATGATGTTTCGTTTAGACTATTACTCTCACGGTAAATTAAAAAAAGTAAATCAATCATTTCTCTCTAAATTCCGTCTAGACAAATGGGGTACAACCATCATTTGACCATACAAAATCTCTCAAAAGCAAAATCAAGCAAGAGAGAGAGGGAGAGGAAATAGAGATGATGTTTCATTGAAACTGTTATATTCACAATAACTTCAAGACCATCACTCAATCATTTCTCTCTAAATTCCGTCTAGACGAATGGGATACAACCATCATTTGACCATTCGAAATCTCTCAAAAGCAAAACCAAGCAAGAGAGAGAGGGAGAGGAAATAGAGATGATGTTTCGTTCAGACTGTTATTCCCACGGTATATTCAAGACCGTCACCTAATCATTTCTCTCTAAATTCTATCTAGACAAAATGGGGTACACCCATCACTTGAACGTACGAAATCTCTCAAAAGCAAAACCGAGAGAGAGAGAGGGAGAGCGAGGAAATAGAGATGATGCTTCGTTTAAACAAACTTGAAAAAAAGGCAAAAATCCCCGCCAAGGGGGCTTCACTTGGTTCCCAAGAGGACGACTGATCAAGCCACGCCACGTCCCCAATCGCATTGCCGCTCGAACCCTTTTCTTGGGGCAAATCTAGAAACATGGGACTTCTTCCTCCTCCGTTCAGGCCCCATGGACATCCGTTTTTTGTCAAAAAGCTTTGCTATTAAGATAATGGCTTTCGACTTTGCTTCCCTTTTCTCCCCAAGCTTTTTCCCCCCCCCTGCATCAACAGCGCTTTTGGTGGTAAAAAAGACGGTGGAACCAATAATGCACACCCCTCTCGCTTGCATTAAACAAGCCTCATCTTTCTCTTTTGATTAGCTTCCAGCCCATGTCCTCCCACTATCGAGACAATCAAATCACGATCGAACGAGAACGAGAATGAGATCGAATGAGGATAATGAAATATGCTTTTGTCATTTTAACTAATTAAGACGTGTCTTTCGTGCTGGCGAATCGCCCTGAAGATTTTCTAAGTTGGATAGATAAAGTTCCATCTTGTCAATAATTAATGTTCGATATGGACAGAGGAAGAAAAAAAATAGATTAAGCGAGAATAAGCTCGAGTTACAAGTTCGCCCCCCAATCAAAGAAAAAATAAAACAAAGAAAATACGACCAAGAAAAATCCGAAATTAGGACTCCCCTACGGAAATTAACCGGAACCGCTACTACAATTTTTTCGTTCCTCGCTCGGCAAAAGTTATATTTTTCATGCGGAGCGAGATCGATTCCCCTATTTTCTTCACAAATTTCCCTGTTTACAATCGAATTTCGCTTTCGAGCCTCCTAATATAATTTTTTCATATAATTTCTTTCCTTCTTCTCAGAAGTTATTGTTGATGATAGAAGGTGCGTGCTGCTGCTGCTGCTGCTGCTGTTGTAAGTACCAATCATCCGCCATGTTCCACAAGTTGTCCGACGTGCCCCCATCGTCCAACCACTGATTGTTGTTCTGATCCATGCACGGTTGGAAGTCCATTCCGTAGTTGTTGAAGTATGCACAAGGACTGGTAAGAGACGACTCCTGGTAGCATCCTTGGCCATTATTGTTAGGCTGGTAGTAATCCGGGTTCGGGTTGTCGCCGGCCGGGATGGGGTAGTACTCGGTCAGGTCGGTCAGGTCCGAGACGGGTGAGACCTGCGCACCGAATGAGTCGGAAGATGCCGTCGTGCAGGAGTTCTCCGGGGTGCTGTAGCTGGGCGCCGCATTCACTCGCCCACCCCTGAAGTCGCCACCCATGCCCGCCAGGGCCTGTGGGAAAGCCATGCCGCCGATGTTGGATGCTGCGGTGGTGGCCATTGTGGGGGGGACTGCCATGGCGGCGGTAGCGGTCGAGACGGAGGCGGCTTGGATCCTCTCGACCAGCCTCGGCATCCAGAGGTATTTCATGGCGTCCTTGAACTGCTTGCTGTTGACGTCACATTTGAGCTGCTTCGCGTGCTTCTGCACCCGGGTTCGCCAGTAGTTCTTGATCTCGTTGTCGGTCCTGCCCGGCAAGTGTTGCGCGATCTTCGACCATCTATAGACAGTCACCCGGAAAAGAAAACCGTCAATAATTCATCTCGACGGGAAATGAACGTGTCTCCATATTTTGGGGGGGCATAGAGATACGTACCGATTGCCCCAGCGAGAATGGAGCTCGAGGATCAAGAGCTGCTCTTCGAGGGATATGTTCCCGCGCCGGACGTCGGGGCGGAGGTAATTCAGCCACCGCAGCCGGCAACTCTTTCCGGTCCGTTTCAGACCTGTTGAATCCGTCGTCGCAAAAACGAGCATTGATTAGAATGAATAGAGCCGAGTTTCTTTTTTTTTCTGGGTAAAAGTAGCCATCAAAGATACAGCAAGGGGAATGGACAGCAAAGCAATCCCTATCGACCTCCCGTGCGCATGCTTTTTCGATATACGCAACCTTTTACATCCAACTTAAAGCGGGCGGGGTTTCAAAAAGAAACCACCGGCCATACGACGACATACTTCCCATGATGTTCTTTGATTCTTTTAAGGAACACGTAACCCGCACATCTCCTCCAGTCTCGAACGGAAAAAGACGATAAAGAAGAGGGAGAAAGAAAAAGAGGGCGAGCTGTATTTTTCACATGTGGGGTTTCTCTCTCGAGAAAACGTGTCCCGCTTGGCTTTCCACTTGACTCCAAGTCCAACGCATTTCACGTTTGGCTTCTTGGACAGATGGACGGCCCAAGCCGAGATGAAAGAGAGACCCGGGGCTTCGCTTTCGATCCGAGAATGACCCCGGCTCATCGATCGACAAACCAACCAACTTCGCGATGCTACATAACGATCACCGTCCATAACATGCACCAGTAAATCTCGAGAGTTCTTGAATATTGATCCGTAATTTACCTGCGCTGCGGGCGAGGGAGTTCCAGCGTCCTTCGCCGTGGTTGGCAATGTAATTGACGAGGGTGAGGTCCTCCTCCACCGTCCACGGACCTCGCCGCAAGTCCTCCATCATCGCCTGCTGATCGTCCTCCTGGCTGTCGCTGTCGCCGCCGCTGCCGCCGTGGTGGGCGCCTCTGATCATCCCCCTCGCGTCCATCCGCACAGTCCTCCTCCCGGCCGCCGCTACCCCCGTTCTCGATGTCCCTCCGCGTCCCTCGCCTCGTGGGGACTGACCGACTGGTTGATTGATGGCGGAGAAAAGCTGGAACGAGGAGAGAGAAAACTTGGGCCTCTGCGAAGAGAGAGAGTGAGATAGAGAGAGAGGAAGGAAGAGAGATTGATGGGATTAGTACAGGGAGGACAGAGAAGGTGGGGCTTTTATAGAGGAAAAGAAGCGGGGTTGGGCCAATAAAGATCGGAAAAAGAAGAAGGAAAATAATGGAGAATAATTATTTTTCATTTTTTCTTTTAATTTAATGTAGCGAACGTGTGAAAAATGCAAAGCCGCAGCAGGGGAAAGGGAGAGACATGTTGTTCGAGTAAGTGTTTAGATTAATTTAATTTAATATTAATTGTGGTGGGATCGAGGCAGCTTGTTTGACTCTTTGACTTTTCCGACCTATCTTCGAATTTTAATGTGATTGGGAGAGAGAGAGAGAGAGGGCTTGAAAGCGTTTTCCGTCCTTCTCGAAACAATTTGCTACTCCATTTCTTTTTTTTAATCCCGCTTGGATCGTCCTTACGATCGGTCCAAAACATGAATAGGGTGTAATTGGATTTCCTCTTTCTTGAGTGATATTTTTATGATGTCGTGAATATATTTTTCATTCTCTTGATTCTTGAAATGCTTTCTTATTTAGATCGAGGATGAAAAGTTCTAGATTTATTATGTGGGTGGCTGGGGAGTGAAAATGGATCGTCCCGAGATCACGGTTTGGTGATATCATAAGCAAAATCATGAGTTGCTTCTTTTTTAATGCGTTTTGACCTGCTAGAATGTATCGAGATGATAACATCGGGATTTACCATATGAGCGAACAAATATAAGTAGAGAGAAAATAACGAAATGCGAAATTATATTTATTTCGTTCCTTTTTCCTTTATTATCTTCTCTAGTGAAAGCTATAGTACGAGCTAGAGCCTCCGTTCACAAAATAATGGCACCAAGTGTCTCCCATTGGGCCGTCCCTAAGCTAGCTTCTTAATGGGACTCGCTAAGTCAACTTAATTACATAAACTACACAAATTCCACTTAAATTTGAAATAAGCTAAAAATAAAGGAGTGCCGATTATTATTCGATTTGCTTTGTAAGCCTAGCTCATTTTTATGATCTTACATGACAAATGTTAGAATGTCCAATCTAAAAACTTAAGTCAATGGTTCAAGGAAGCTCATATGTATATAAAGAGTGGTAAAAACTTTGCAGACAAATCATGTGAGGTGCTTTGACATCCTCTCTCACATGCAAATCAGATTATAAATAACACTTGGAATTGGATGAATTGGATAGGACCTGACTCTGGTACCATACCAGAATGTTCAACTTAGAAACTCAAGTCAATAAGAGGATGTTGGTGAATACTTGAGCAACAAAGTTGAGACCAATTGTTGTCGTTTGTGAGAGTGCGCGGCATGTATTTAGAGTACTAACATTTTCTTATTTATCATATCTTGAATATCTTATGTAGCACGACTGTTTTTTTGCTCATTCAGCATGAGTAATTAGAGGCCTTCTTTCTAACTTCTCTTCACACATATTGGCTCCTCGCCAATTGAGAGTGCGCGGCATGTATTTAGAGTACTAACATTTTCTTATTTATCATATCTTGAATATCTTATGTAGTACGACTGTTTTTTTGCTCATTCAGCATGAGTAATTAGAGGCCTTCTTTCTAACTTCTCTTCACACATATTGGCTCCTCGCCAATTGTTATCAATCGCTTATTTAATTGTCATCGATCGAGATCACAAATATTATTTGGTGTTGGTTTATTTCTTTCAGAAAGCATAGAATATCTCATGTGATTCCATGAGTCGCACCGGATTATTTATTTGACACCATGCTTTTTCCTTTTTTTTAGTGTAGGTTCATTTAGTACATTCTCTATAACCTCTTTGAATTTATTGAATCATATTTCGTAACTATGTATACACAATGCGCATGAGTAGCATCAAAAAAGTACATCGTGTTTTTTTCCTTTTTTCTCTTTCCAACTCCTTTATCTTTTTCAAGTCAAGAAACGGCACATTGATTTAGTGAAACTCAACCCCACCTCCAAAATGGCTACGGCCACGGGCATTAGGGTGGCTTTGTGTCATTTAGTTGATCTTTCAATTGCCAAAGGACTTTAAATGCGCCCATACTTTATTTATAGGAATTGCCTATTTGAAGTAATTGTCCAATGCTTAGTGTTGTTGCCACTCTACCACCCCCATTAGATTTGCAGCATACCTATGAGCTTGTGTACGTAAGAAAAAAAAAAGATAAAATTTTTATAAAAAAAAATAATAATCTCCCTTATGCTTCCGATTTGTTTTATTCCAGAGTCACTTAAATTAATTTTTCAAAGAAAAGTGATGAGAAACTAATCTTTTAAAAGATTATCCAACTTATGACAATACCCTGAAATGAAAGTCATCACAAATGTATATCTAAGAACTGGATAAATTCTTTTCCTTCCTAATATAGATCGAACTCGACATTGATCCTCGCAACCAAGAATTTACTCTATAAATATAAATTCTTCGTTTTTTTTTCTCCCAATGTATATTTAAGAACGAGATAAATTCTCTTGTTTTTACTAATAGAGATTGAACTCGACATCCATCCTCACAACTAAGAATTCTCTCAACAAATATAAATTCTTGGTATTTTTTTCCCTCTCTAGTCTCCACTTCTTTTTAATGTAATTATTTTCGAATAGGAGCGTGGAGGCTCGAGACTATTAAGAAGCTGAAAAGCCAAATTATATATTTAAATGTGCAAAACTTTTAAATAGCGGTTCCTTTCCTGAGGCTCTTTTTATTCCTTGCTATACTATCGAGATGGACCACGTAGGTATTACAGGCCGTCCGCTCCCTTTAATTGCGGCCGAGTGTGCAGACAAGACGGTAGCTTTTTTTTTGTGCTTTGTGGCACGAGAGCTGTCCCGGTGCGGGGAATGTCAGAAGAGCCATCGAGCCGCCCGTGTCTATGTCTCGGAGATCCTTCGAGGGGCGGGGGAAAAGGAAGGGGTCGCTTTTCTAAGTGTACGGTACTAAGGATAGTCATGTCTTAGGGGTTGTGACATTCGCTAGGGTTCTTGTTTTTTTAAGCTGTGAAGACGTGGAATAAAGAGAGATGTGTAGGATCTTTCTTTGATCTTATTGAACAAGAGTCCTGTTAGGCTCGATTTGGATTAAGAGATAATTGATTATGTTTGGTGCTCGTGACGGGAGATGGGAGTGCTGTGACCGGTGCCCATAGTTACCATTAGAGATGAGCATGGTTCTAGGGTAGAATCTGAACCTGAGAATCGAACCGGTAAGAATTTGTAAGTTTTAGATTCCAAGGTATGCAGAACAGGTTTTGAGTTCTAAAAAATGAGGAACCTGTTTCGATAAATATGTTTTAGATTCTCAGTTGAAGGAACGTAGAACCTACAACCTAGAACCTAAAACAAGTTTTAATATTTTTCTTGATCCATGTCTCTATGCAATCTTCCGATAGTCCATGCTATTCGATGATGAATGTATAATCTGGAAACACTAGTCCAATTTCCATTTTATAGCTAAGATTTTTACTTCATTAATATTTATATTTTTCATATATCTAAATATAAGTTATGATTAATGAATTGTAATCTTTCAAATAATAACATAAGTGGGACTTGGGTAAACCTTGGAACCTATGACAAGATAGATTACAAGTTCTAGGGTATGCAAGGTAGGTTTCAGGTTCAAAAAAAATAAAAAACTTATTTCAACGGGTCGGTTCCAAGTTCAAGATAGAACCTGTACGGAACTTAGAACTGCTCAACTCTACTTTTATCTAGTTAAATTCATTGCCAAAAAATCATTTTCTTTTGTTGATAGTTTTGTTTATTTTGTATTCTCTTTGATAAATGACATGCTTATTTATTATTATTGTGTTCATTTTCATTTTGTTTAATTAAAAAAAAAAAGGAATCTGTTGGACCTTGGAACTTGTGATAGGGTGCAAGGTTAGTTCTAGGTTTCAAGTTCCAATGGGTAGGATTTAGATTCCAAAATATGAGAAACATGTATATAGTAAGTTTCATGCTCTATCTAGGTTTTAGGTAGGCGGAACCTAAGACCGCTCACCCCTAATTACCATCATATCTACTGTTGGATTCTCACCGTGTGGGGATCTGACATCTATTGAAGGAAGAAACCTAGCTTCTCCATATGTGTAGGCGCAAGCACGCTTTGTCTTCCCCCTTTGCTGAATTCCTCGGCTTGGAGGTAGGTAATGGTTTTTGAGATCGCAAAGCCTAGTTATAGCCGCTTTCGACCCCGATTGATCTCGGACCAATGCCCGTTTAAGGCATCGACCTTGGAGCAACATTAATTAAGGGAAGTTGAGACCTAGATCTCATATGTAAGCTTGGCTTGAGCTTCCCCCGAGTTGAGATCTAAGGCTCAATCTCAACTAGCGAGCCTCAAATCCCAGCTCGCTGACGACGAGAAGGTGCAAAGCCGCTGGCGTGAGGTGGCGTGCAATGGCGGTGGGGATGTGGCCTTGTCCTCTCCAAAGGCTTTTGATTAAGGAGAGAGAGGATTTTTCGGGTGAGATATTTGGTGGATACGTGACGCAAATCTACCAGTCAATAATAAGATGTAGCAAGAGATGAGCATAAGGGGTGGGAATTGTACCTCCACACCCATGTACAACATTCTATCAAGGCAACGTTGGGGTTTTGCCCCCATCTTTCCAAAGGAGCAAGTTGAAAGAACCCACACAAAAAAAAAAAAAAAAAAGACTTCCATCAAGTTTGCCAGGGGGTTATAATAATAAATCAAAATTTTGTCGAGTACGTAGAGACAACTAAAACTCAACTTGAAGCTAACTAAAAATTTGGATCGCAGAAAAATTGCTCCATATTTGAAAGTAGCACAACAAATCTTAAATTGCTTTTGAACATAAATTATTCATGATGAATGTCACATTAAACCCGTCATAAAAAGTAAATTGCGCTACTAGATTTTCTGTAATATCACACCATGTGTGGATAACTTATACTTAGATCATGACAAATTGGCTTGGAAAAATCACATTTTATGGTATGTCGTGCATGATTACGACGAAGCATGGTAGTTTCGTACAACATTAGCATTCCATCATAGAGAATTGGCTTTTTTACGTGGACCAATGAAGGCTCGCGATGCAAGGAAATTATCGCATTGGAGAACATGTGCTGCGACAATCGCACATTTGTCGCTTGTAAGACCCAATCGAAGTACTCTCTTGTATGAAAATGGAGCAGCTTTTTCAACAAATTCAACGAAGGAACTATTATTTTTTTCTGTGGCAATTAATTAATTAAACCTTTATTTTATAATGTAATGGCCCTTTCAAGCACTCTCTTTAATGGCTATGAGTTAAAAAGGTGATTTTACTTGATAAGTGATCATAAAATAGTCATGTAAACTGACATATATTCGCAATTTTTTCCATTGTATCCTATTTGTGGATTTATTTATTGGATATTAGCTGTTGTGTTTTGATCATATGAATTAGTTCCTAATTTTATAGAGAAAATTGAGTGCATTTTTATTGATTCTTAAGATATAATTAGAGCATGACAAAACTCATGTTCAAACTCTCTCTCTCTGTCTCTCCTTATTTTAACGAGTTTACATAATCCCATGACCATCATCGACCCGTCCCTTTGCCCGTTATTTTTCCCATGTGGCGAGTGATATTTTTGGCCAATTTTTGCACGCCGAGCTAACCACATGTTTTGGGTCATTTAATTAAAGGCGGACCATCCACGCTAGGGTAAGGGAAACCCTATGGAATTACTCACTTACAGTTATAGGCTGACCCCAAGTAATTATGTCGAAGTCAAGAGGACCTCACACTTATCGAGGTGCAAGACTCTAGATGACTTACTCGATCGATTATTGTTTCTTATTACACTTGTTCTTAGGATAATTTCTCCTAGTAGGTCCAACCCAATTACTTTATATTATATGGGTAGAATTTCTTAATTCTTGAGTGTAAAATAATACTATGATCTCAATGATTAATAACTAATTTTTGTGTATGATAACTGAGCTGAGGAAGGAGACTTTTTATTTACATGCCACCCTTATTGAATAGATGTCGTCATTTATCAATTGGTTCTCTTCGATAAAATAATTAAATATTAACCAACGTCTTCATCTAATAGCTTGACGAATAGCTAATATTACAAATTATACAAATCATGATGGATTTGTCTCGCAAATGAGCTATTTTATTCCATAAAGTATATATCGAACGATATGTTAATTGGTTAAAAAATGTTAATATCCAGGAAGGTGATGGTTCAAATTATCAAAGGGGGTACGTTTCCATGACGAAATAGTCATCCCACTAACTGAAATTTCGTCCGCAAGCAGGTAAAAGAAGTCAATTATAGAGTGAGTGAGCGAATATAATAAACAAAAGCTGACACGTACCGACTATAAAATAAAAATAAAAATTAAATCAGTTATATCTCAGTTTATGTAAGTCGTAGCAATGTCCCCATCTCAATGGGGAAATTAATCAACATTCTAAGTCACTGTTCATGTGTACTTCGCTTTCCCCTAACACATGATATTTCCTTTGCCCATCACAATCATCAGCTAAAAAAATTTTTGTTGCGTTTGCAACCAAACCCCTCATCCAATCCAAAAAGAGATCGCATGTATATAAAGAGTATATAAATCAAGTAGATAAATCATATGAAATACTTTAATAGAATATAATGAGATCAAAGCTAGTCGTATGTGCCCAATTGGTCCCCCTTTTTTTCTTTGTATCACGATATTTTTCATGAGAATCCATTGTCAATCGTAAATATTCAATGCAATCAAAGAAGTACTGAACCCACCACAAAAGTTGTAGAATGCAATTCATCTGTGGCGTGTGAGAAGGGTTAATTGAAATGATTAGGGCAAATAAACCAGAGGTTAATATGATTAAAGTGGACTTCCAGAAAGATTCTGATGGTTCACTTGCATCCTCCCCAGAAGCAAACTGCTAAGAACAAAACAAAACAATAAATAAACACATGAATAAGAAATAAATAAAAGAAAAAAGCCATTCTCTCTTCTATCTACCTGTCTGATGCGTGCCTACTAGGGTTAAGTCAAATTTCATTTTCTTGTTAGCCGTAGGTTCCTAGAGAATATTTTCTGTAGTCATTAAAATAGAATTTACAGGAATCTAAGTTGTTGGATCCGGAGATTTTTTGGACATGACCCTTTGAAATCAGAAGTCTTACTATATAGTGTAGTTGGTAATGTTTTACCACAAACTCGGACACAAAAAATAGAAATGAAAAACAAGAAAGACAGTCTTAAAGACCAAGATGATCACCTGAGGTCTAAATTTTATTTTACTCGGGCTTTTTCCATTATCTACGAATTCGAGAAAGCCATTATCGTGCTTTCTTTATGTCCATCGGAAAGATCTTGAATTTCACTGGAAATGGAGTTGGGTTTCTCTAGTTACTTAACAATCACTCTATCGAATTAAAGTCCAAATTCAAGAACCAGAAGATGAGAGAGAGAGAGAGAGAGAGACAGAGAGAGACACTCACTCTCTCTCTCTCCCCCGTCGTGTCCTGAGATCTTGAAACCTCAGAGTCCAATGTTGCTGAATCCCGTTGCATCATTAGTGGAATCTGTCAAATGGTCCCCCGAAGATTAGAAAGTTTTAGCCAAAGCGCTTCGAGGATTTAACTTAAGTGGGATAATCATGAGGAGGGAACGACGCTGACACGCCCCCCATCCATCGCTTCGCTTCTTGGGTCCTCTTGTCAAACTGCAAAGCCGTTTTTTCAGGGCAAAAATGGAGTTTGGAGTTGACACTTCCACTTAGACGGTGAGATCTCTCTAGAGAGAGAGAGAGAGAGAGAGAGAGAGAGAGGAATTTATAAATAGAGAAATAGAGGGTAGGATTATTCTCTTGGAAATTCCATAGCCTGAAGCGTCTTTGACCGAAACATATATGGGTTAGACCCAAAAGCCAAATTCCCTTTTTTTTCTTTATTCGGGGGAATTCACCATTCTTTGACCTCTAAACAGTTCGGGAACGCGGGGGAACATTAAATTTTTCCCCTAACAAAGTATGTGTTAGGTATCGGAGATGGATGACCGTTTGACGAGGATGCGCCTTCGCTGCTGTAGTAGAATAATGTAGCGAAAGAGGGGACGTGGGAATGATTCTTCGAATGGTGATATGATATAATAATGGGGGAAGTATATCCGGTTGAAGGTCGAATAAACCAGGAGTCTTAAAAACGAGACAGCACACGGATGAAGCTTGCATGAGCCCTAATTTGGTCTGGTGTAAGGACATTCTACGCACTCTCTCTTCATTGCAAATTGGGTTTGATTAACGAGGAGGGGGTGGCTTTGAATTTGCTTTAGGTATAGCTTAAGTTAGCGGTTGAAACAGCAGTATCTATTTCATTCTTGTATGTTTTCTTTTTTCCTCAATCCGAAGACTACATGATAGTGGAATCCGGGGCGGATAAGTTAAGTCCATGTCTGTGGATGAAAATTCGATTAGAATCTAAGATGTGTAGAAAACAAGAAATGGACATCACGGTGGATGAAAAAGAGAAGGCGAAAGTTCAAGTACAAGCCATCATAAAGCCGATTCTGTTATCCTTTATAGTTGGATTTTTTTTTTATGAGATAAAGGATACATATCTTAAAAGACAAATCTCTTTTTTTGGATGGATTTGGATTCTCTATTTTGTTGAATGTTGCTTCGAGTTTGTATTGAGATGCACGTGCGAATTATATTAAAAAGTCTCGCATTGAAGAATTGGTTTGGCGTTGAGTAATTACTACATCTTTATTGATCTAAAGTAAAAGTAAATCTAATTGAATATATTAACGAGCTCCATCTCGGCAATCTCCTTATTTTTGTTGCACACTTCCAACTATTTGACCTCATTCGTTTAGGAACCAACTTGATTTTTGAAATGAGAGCAAAAAAAATCTTGGAGTGCGCGAGGACATTTGAAATAAGTGGAGACAAGTGGAGCAACAGCTGTGTGTTTGAATTGCAAGGTTCAGACATTCGAAGGAGGATTTGGGTGTGGCCTAACGTCTGACTCTAACACAATCTGAACAAGTTAAAAGCACTGGGGATGTCCGACCTAGCTCCGATTAAGTTTGTGTTTTTAACCTAATGTGCTCACAAGGTCAAACCAAATTGGAGAGAGAGTTATGGGAGCCATCAAAAAAGAGAGTTTGTGAGAAGAACAGTATTTTCTTTTCAGTTAATTATTGTAGGAATTTGAGCGTAATTGGATCCCAAGAAACACTTGAGTGAATGTGCTATTCGATCAATTTTACTCTCTACATCTTGATTATTGTAGAACTGTCTCATTTCACATTTTCTTGCTCTACCCATGAATTATCTAGTAATAGGTCATACAGAACGAGATCTACATATAGAGTAACATTAACGAATTATATAAAGATTTTGCAAGAGTGTAGGGCATAAGGTTTCGGTTTGGAAATAAGGAATTCGCCGCTTAATGGATAACCATTTCCTACCAATGAAGTTTTTCTCTCGTGTTGAAGGTGATTGGAGTTGTACCAACGGAAACCATAAATTTCATGTACAATAGAAGAGTATTTGATTAGATCTTCTTCTTTCACTTTTTAGAATATGATCGGAAGTCTTCCTTCAATTTTATACTATTCAATAGTATTGTTCATGGTACTAGAAAATTTCTTTCCCTTTTTTTTTTCCTACTAATGGGGTTTTGAACGAGTCGTGCACAAAACACTGTACACGTTCCTTGACGCCAAGGACATCCTTGAAGAGTGGGGGATTTCATGACATTTTTATTAATCGGATATCTCGTGTTTCTAATATTTAATAGTTGACACGTTGAATTGCACACATAAAAAAAAAGGCAGGTTTGGATTGATCCTAAACAAATGATTATAAACTGCTCAAGCATAATCCATATCGATTCTAACTAGATGACTATGAACTACCTAGGCATGCCTCCTCTGGGCTATGTAATCCTTTGTGTCAATCCTCTGCGTACCACTCTTTTTTTCTTTTCTTTTCTTTTTTTTTTGCCGGTTATATATAGGAATCCCAATGACAACTACTTTAGGTTAGTGTAGCGGTTAAATATCACCTTAGAAAACTTATAGAAATTGATTACTCTATCCAAGTTGGGTCAAAATATCCTAAGGGTTGTCGTTCATTCAGTGTAAACATGTGAAATTCACTCAATTTTTCTTATTAATCACATCCAACATGTCTCCCGAATGAAATATAACTGACGCACTTATCGTTTGATTTCCATAAATAGCTCCCCACCATTTTGGTTATTTCTTTTTTTAGCAGATTCAAGTTTCAACCATTGCTTGGTCAGCATCTTGATATATACGCAGGCCCTCGCGTCATCTATTTAATCCTAGGTCGACGTAGCTATCTTCGAGTCAAAAAAAGGCTGAGCAAAATTATAATATCATCCCCCTCGCTTGAGCTATTATATTCACATCCCGTTGCGATCGGATCTAGAAGGAATACCCCAAACCAGGGAATTCAGCTAAATAAACCGTTGGATTAATCAAGCAATAATCGCCTTCTTTAATTCACACTGCATAATCTATCAGAATTTTTATATTCACTCACGTGTCTCCTGTTCTTTCTTTTCTTTTCTTTTTTTAATTTTCGTAGCGAAATAAAGAATGCAAGATTGCACAAAGGCGAGAGAGCTACAGTGCGTGGCAGAGCCGACGATGGATTGCGTGATCTTCTAATCAAGATGCGATTATATTTTAATCAGTCTTTGCTTTCATTTCTCTCGTGGGACAATTGGGATGGTCATTAGGGTTATCTTTTTTTTTTTTAATGGAGGGTGTAGTAATAAAATATAGGTGAAAGATACGGCCTATGCTAATCTCAGCTAATGAGTAGGAAGGAGGAAGAAGCCAAAAGCATTTTCTACGGAAAGGTGGCAAAAGCGATCAAAGGAAAGAGACGACCCACCCCATTGTCTCGTCGATCAGACGCACGCCTCGAAAGAAAGCTAAATAGATTGAAATGGAAAATTTTAATTTTATTGAATTGGTGTCTTTATGTTCCCCACCAATTTGTCTTCGCCAATCTTATATTTTAATGTGCGTGACCATATTGGTTTCTAACTCCACATTGGAAGCATTTGGATGTGAAGATAAGGGTTTGTCCTTTTGGTCCTTGAAACTGTGGTTCTTGTTTTCATTTTAGTCCCCGGAGTATGATTTTCGTGAAGGAGGGGCCCCTCTCATCAAGTCTCCAGTCTTATTTTTAATGTGTGCACTTTGGTTCCTTATACTTTTCGTCGAGTGTCATTTTTGACCTACGTACGCTCTGAGATGAGGGTATCATTCATTTACTCGAAGATGCAATAAAATTCGACAGTTAAATTGTAGAAGTACTGCTAACTCTTCTAGAAATTGAAAAAAAAAAAGACTCCAAGAAATAGTCCTTTTTTTTTTATAAAAAAAAATTGGAGTTGTTTTGACTTCTAACTTTTTATTACAATCCTTGGAATTTTATAGCTCTCATAATATAACTTTTATTCAATGCGAAATATCACTGAACACACAAAAACCGACATGTCTAATCCTATGCAAACTTTTATTTTCTTTTCAAAAATTAAAATATAAACCCTAGGGTTAGCATAATCAGTTAAATATCAGATGATTTCCAACTCAAAAACTGGAGGTCACATGTTCAAACCCCCGAAGCTAGATGCAAACTGTTCTATATCAAGACTCCCGGCATAAGCCAAAAGCATAGACTAGATTGGTTTGTAGGGATTTACAAGATATAGAACGGGTTTCCACCTTATCGGGTCTCTGTGCCCGTGTTCTTGAATTATTAAGAAAATAACAACAAAACATTCCACAACAACACCTCACCCTTCAAAGACCATATGCAAGTACATGGATCCAAATGGATGTTACAGCTATAAGCACGGACCAAAAGTATAAAACTTTCTTTCTCGTTGCTGCCTTTTTTACTTTTTGGGGAGGAGCGTGTGTTCTTGATTCTTGAACCGCGGGGGCAAGCATTCATGAACCTTGATAAGTCCTTCGGTAGTTTAATGATTTGAGTTGATGGTTCGTGGGCGGGGGCGATCGGTCTGTTTCCTGTGGTCCCCTGTTCTTTTTCAGCATCTTGTCCGCATCAGGTTTCACACCCAACGCCAACCACACGTTGTTCAGGTGAGGCGGAGGAGATCAGGTACGGCGGCGTGCGCGGGGCAGGCGGCGGTGCTCCGGCACGTGTCCAATCCAGCAGCCACCCAATCAAGTGATTCGACGTAGTACTAGAAATCCCATCTCGGGGAGGTGAAGATGGAACTCCTTTTCCTTTCTGTCATTCTTGATTGGCATCCCTCGGTTCATTCTATTGGCATCCTTGGTCGAAACTATATAATATCTTTGCCTATCAACTCTAACATCAGGACATTCTAAATTAGATTTCAAGTCGGCACGATTGATTAAGGTCGGGTCATTATGAAGAACTAAATCTCTGCCGCTTACATGGTCTCCATAAGGATGCATCACCTTTTACTAAATCGAAAACATAGACTTAAGTTCGTATGCGACAATTGCATTGTACGAGAAGAATTATTTTTCCCCAACTGTTTTATTTCGAAAATATATTCCATTCATTCGTGACAAAGTGGCTTTATTTACATTTTAAAACTCCATGGGTCTTATATTTACTTGTAATTAATGGACCTCAACTGCCATAATAATCTACAAAAACAGAAAGACAAATAAAAATACATATAAAGACAACCCATATGAGCAACTTCATTTCTTTACCAGTTTACCCTTTGTTTGCTTCAAACTACTTTTAGAAACTAACGAATCGAGTAGACCCATGAATTCTTCTCATTCATAGGAAGCGATGAGTAAATGTCCACTGTATTATGTGATAATAACTTTCTATATCGACTTAAACAATCCTAATGATACCTAAAGAAAATGTTTACTCTTAGAATGAATTGTTTGTTGAGACATTTGGAAATTACAACCTCAACCATACGGAATGGTCCGTTTCTTAGTTCACTCCGCCGTCCTTCCAATACCTAAATAAAACCCTACTTTCCGTTGAACCTTAATGTAGATCCAGGTCTACCGAACTAAATATCTTCCTTAAGTTAGTATTTTGGTTAAATGAACCGAACATTTAGTTAGTGTTCTTAGGAGTCCAAAAGCGCCAGTATTATATGTTATCTCAAATTGAGCAGGCACCGAAAGCCATTCAATGGTATACACATCAATTTTCCATTCGATCCATTTGAATAATGCTTCTAATTCGAACTAATTTTCTCGGTCAAAGATAGAGACATAAAACACAGTGTTAAAAATGAAGTTGGTGATCGTTTTGTGGGTGACATTGACCAGATGACGTCAACGGTGACGCGGTAATGATGGACTTGTGCTAGTATAGTTTCGAGGAAAATGACCTGGTGACGTGGATGTGCATTTGGAGCTTGAATTTTATTTGTTAGAAAATGACCAAGAATTGAATTTTTTTTTTGTCCAGGAGACACCCTAGTCCAGATTCAATGGTGCTTCCATGTTTGTAAATTGACGCATCTTTTGAACGCCTTTTTCTATTGTCTTAAATTTAATGATTTTCGCAATTCGTTTTTTGGATTTATTCGATTGCTTGTGGATTGTTACTCGTGAACAGTCGGTCTTTCCCCCTTCATTATGCCGTGATTACCACCTCTTCCGTTCTGGCTAAGTCGTCTGCCTTCGCTTTCCAACTTAAGTAGACATGTAGTGCTTGTCATGCATGCTATTTTTGTCACATAATGTGATGCAACAGCATTATTTTATGGGGATTTACAAACCATATCATGTTGGAAAACCCCGTCACTAAGTCCACCAACTTAATTATATTCTCGTTGAATCCGATCTGTCTAGAGAAAACTTGTGGTGTCCTTCGCTATTGTGGACTTCGTGGTCTTGTCTCGGATATTTTAAAGATTTAACCAGGAATGGACGGAAAAACATGGGTCGTCAATTAGTCTAAACAACCGAAATTTCAACAAAGAGATCGATTAAGAATGTCGACGACGCGTTTGTTGATGTCACGTTAGTCCGCGGTTTGTTTGCTAATTGGGACATGCTTGGGCAAAAATGGTGATTTGAAGGGAATTTTGACTTTGTTAATACTTTAGCATTGAAACAAGAGTGTCATGTTTGATGTCGAGATTAGCGATTTGTCTATACCTATTTTGTGAACTGGGGACTCGGAAACTTGTTATCAAAGGTTCGAAAGCTCTGAAAGCCAGAGAATTAGAAGTTATAAGAAGTGATCGCATATCTTCAAATGAAAAGAGTAAATAATAAGAAGAATATTAATGAAAATTACACCGAGCACCTATCGATAAGTGGGGTGGTAAAGGTGCTTGAAGGTAGGTGATCCTCTCCGTTGCCCGCAAGGGCTTGGGTGAGGGCTCGCGACATCCTCACCGGCCGCAATGAGGGTTTGTTAGCCCTCGTCGGATCCGACCATGGTCATAATGCTCTTGCCGGCCCTTAGGTGAGGTCATTGTAGCCCTCGCCCCCACTGACCTTGTGAAGAAAAAAGAAAGAAAGAAAATTTAAAATTAATATAAAAATTCGGGCAAATTTTTCAAAAATATAAAATTATAATTCACGTTAACTGTGACCGTGTCACATAGGACAACCGATGTTGACTACACTGTCACATTAGCATATTTCCTCTCAAAACCATTCGGAAGGACTATATTAACAATTCGTTGAAAATTTAAAACTAAATTGGTGAATCCTAAAAATGTCGAATTTCATTGACATAGTTGAAAGGTATAGGATTGAATTGACAAATTGTCAAAATATTTAGGATTAAATTGATACAATGAAAAAATTTAGGATAAAAGTGGTCACCATAAAATAGAATTAGGAATTTTTGATAATTTTACTATAATAAAAAAAAAATCACACAAAGCAATCCAATCAGTTTCTTACTTCCGCTAATCGCTGCGCACTCATTATGTCAGCCTTAGGTAGACAATTCAAAGCATAAGCACGAGGCCAAGTTTCTAGATATAATTCGACATGAAATGGTGGATTCCTATAGTACAACGGGAAAAAAATAATTCAATGTCTTTCATCATTCTCATGAGAACCGTCCGACATCTTACTACCAAATTCAATTACACGATCGATTCATTATTCAGTCTTTTGTTTTATCAAAGTAGCAAAGAGAGAGAGAGAGAGAAACACGTGCACATGCACGTTGACATGCAAAGCAACAAATTATTCATCGTCATTGATGAGCCCTCGCTTGTCCTCAAAGCGATTTGAATAAATTCTACATGTATGTCATATCTATAGAAAAATGGTTAGCTTTTGAGTTTGCAATCTGAACACATACATGCATGGCGATTAAGGCTGCTTCTGGAGTTTTTATATTTATTTTAATCTTTTTTTAATCGGATACATACATAAGAATTTGGCCATACTCCTGAACCCTTATGTTCAACATAGGAACAAAGGTCGGAACAGCCTCTTTCTCGTGTGCAAAATCAGGACGACAACCTCGACCATGCTTGGAAACATTCCACAAGTTTAAGCATTGTTTAATGATGACACGATGGAAAGGTGCTGAATTCAATTAATCAAGTCTTTCGATGTCCAAACGCATGATTAATTGAACTTAGCAAAGGGGGAAGCAGACAAGGACGCGACAGCCTACTCCCTTCCGTTCGTGCAACATCCAGGCGACAGCCTCGACCATGCCTGGGAACATTCCATAGTTTTTTAAGTACCGAACGCTGTCGAATGATGACACGATGGAAAGATGCCAAGTTCATTTAATCATGAGCCCGTGTCTGAACTCGGTAAGCCCTCAAGCAAGCCCCCCATTAGCAAAAGCACCTTCTAAATGATACTTTCTTGTCGCTCTTGCTCTCATTCCTTCTCGCTTTGAGAGACAACCGGTTCGGCTAAAGCCCAGCACTATTGCACATAAAAGCGGAGACAAGCTCATACGTGTACCCTCCTTTCCGAGACTATTATATTCGACCCATGTTCGGGTTATAACTTTATAATTAAGTGAAAAAAAAAGGAAGGGTTAGCGAGCGAATCAATCCACCAAGACGATCCAAAATGTGAATGCTGCTGGCCATCATATGCTTGAAAAGAAACGAGACGGAGGGTTAAACTTATAGTTCTTTTGCATCATGATCGACATGCACAGCACGGAGCAGTGAAAAGATGGATGTCTCTCTAGCAACTAAAGCCATCTTGCTTCTTTCTTCTTTTATTTTTCCGAAGTAGGGATCGGACAAAGTTTCAAAACCTATGCGTGTCTATAAAGTGGAGATGACCCTTCGTGCGCTTGGTTTCGGGTTGTCAACAAAAGGAGCGCTCTCATCATTTCTATGTTCTTTGTTCCGACGATTGTTTTTTCTTCCTCGATCAAAACCATTTCCAACCGCGTTAGGTTGTTGGACGACTTGAGGTCCGGTTGTTCGAAGGATAACTGGTTCTGAAAATTTGTTTCCTTTGACTTTCCAGTGTTTAGATGACGGAAAAGTAATTGATCTATGGAAAACATGATCCATGGACTGAAACCAACAAACTTAGGTTGGTTGGGGAAAAAAAATCTTGCTAGCAAAAAAGGAATCACTTTCCCTAAATAAAAAACAAACTATTTTTCTTGAAAATGACTTCCATTGAAAAATAATTTTTCTTTGTCAGTAAAATTTTCAGTTAAACAAATGCACTTTAAGGGCCTGTTTGTTTTTACTTATTTTTTCTGTTTTTAAACAAATTTTGTGTTTTTTTGTTTCAGGGAACAAAAAAAGAACAGAAACGCGTTTGTTTGCGTTTTTGTTCCAAATCTATTTTTTTTGTTCCCAGGAACTCTTTTGGAACATAAACAAGAAACAAAAAAAACTTGTTTCTTGTTTCTGGAACAAAAATTAGAAACACATTTTATCTCTCCTCTCTTTTTTTTTTTCTTTCTCTTTTTTCTTTGGCCGGTCACTGGCCTCGGCCATGGCCGGCGACCGGCCAAAGAGGGCCGGCGACGTCGCCGCCTTGGCTGGCGAGGTCGGGCTCACCCAGCGGCGGCGAGCCACCTCTGACCCTCAAAGGAGTCCTGATTCAGATCATGTTGAGTCAACCCTCGTCGGCCTGGCCAAAAGAAGAAAAAAGAAAAAAAAAGAAAAAGAAAACAAAAATATTTAAAAATTAAAAGAAATAAAAAAAGAATACAAATTTACCAAACGTGTTTCTGTCCATTTTTTATTCCTAGAACAATTTTACCAAACGCGTTTTTTTGTTCAAAAATTGTTCCCCGGAACAGAAACATTTTTTTCTATTTCTGTTCCATGGAACAATTTTTAAACAGAAGTGTTACCAAACGCACCCTAAGTGTCTCAATATCATGGACGAGAGTTCTTGGGGAATGAAAATCGAACATCATGAGTTGAGTAATCAAGTGACTAGACCATCTTCTGTAATGGGGCAACTTATTGATGCGCGGTCAAGAGATTGTTGTCCGAAAAGATAGCCATTGATAAACAGAAGTGTTACCAAACGCACCCTAAGTGTCTCAATATCATGGACGAGAGTTCTTGGGGAATGAAAATCGAACATCATGAGTTGAGTAATCAAGTGACTAGACCCTTTTTGATGCGCGGTCAAGAGATTGTTGTCCGAAAAGATAGCCATTGATGATCAAGGGTTGATAGGGGTGATCAGTTTCTAACTCGGTTCTATTCCTAGTTTTTGGGATTAGGAATCGGACTAGATTGAACCAACTGATTCAGTGGAAATGATCACTTAGAAAAAAAAAATTAAAAAAAATACTAGAGTTGTTACTATTTTAGAGTTTATTGTTATTTTTAAGAAATTTAAAAAATATATTTTTTAAGAAAAAGAGTCAGTTTGGTCCAGTCCGATTCCTCCTCAGAACCAAGGACCAGACGAGGAACTGGACTGGACCGAAGATCACTAGTTCCAATTTTTATAGAATTGGGAACTCGACTAATGCCCAAGGAAATTGGACCAAGTCGGCCCATCAAGGCAGTTCTCGATTCGATCAGTTTGATATGCTCACCCCTAACAACTGAGATTCAATATTGATGATCCAATGGCATTGGCACGATGCCGCTGGAAGTCATAGTAAACTAACATGTATCGGGGATGACCAACTAAGGAGAGTGACAACAAGAAGTCACTCGCTCTCTATGGCAACGCCGGTGGTGACGATGCTCGATTAGCCGGGGGCAACGGCGGGCGGCGGGGGCAATTCACTAGCGCTAACGCGTGTAGCAGCCTCAGAACATTACTCGCCGCGGGCACGGCTTCGGCATGAAAACGACTTCGCCTTCCGAAAGCAAGCGTAAGTCAATGCACATGTAAGTCACAAACGACTAACACATCGCAATCAAGAAAAACGTTTCCCAATTTGGTTCATCACTTCTTCTATGCGCCCATCACAGAAATTTTGACCAGGAGGGGGAAGCAGAAACATCATCTTTCCAAACCGTTACCGCAAGAGTCAAAAGGATCCAACACTAGGTGAGAAAACATGGGGTTGATGTTGGTCATCTGCCATTTCCTACAAATCAAGTATATCCCCACGAGCAAGTTTTCGAAGGACGAGGTCGACTTAGCAATGATATAAACAAGCACGATGCCCTAAAGAACTTACCATTATTATCGATCAATCCAATATCCCTTTGAGGGGTTTAGGCCAAAATCAGAGTCGTCAAGTTTCGCTCAATCGGCATGTGTGCATGTCGGTCGGTCCACATAAGCGAGCTAGTAGTCGTTGACCGACCAAAGCGCCCGAATCCACGACAACCGACTCAAATCTTTGCAATCCTCTACTCCACAAAAGAGAGAAAATAAGGAGGAAGGAAGAGAGAAAGAGAGAGGAATAAGCCTCATCCCTTTGACCCTTCTAAATGATTCGACAGTCGGTCAAAAGTCCAAGGGGCGAGTTGCGAAATCTTTGTGGGATTTGAAGAGTGTGTCCGAAGTGGAGGATGAACCCCGAATCGTGAATCGGGTCGAGAAGCATATTGCCGATCGGGGGTTGAATCGGATTGGAGATTTGTAGAACCTTGGGGGGTAGCTAACCGGATTGGAAATTGGGCAAATAGAAAAAACGGGCTGTGCTTTTGCCGGAAGACCTAATTGTTGTTGACCTTTCGGAGTTCCGAGTGAGTTACGTAGAAAATACATGGGAATGACGATGTTTTGTAACCTGTGCTTTCGTAGCGTGAGTTGCAAGAAATCATCATTGATTTGTTGATTATGCGAGACTCCTATATAGGAGAAAAATCTATCGTCTCTAGTTTGAACTTTTTGAAAAAACTCGACGTATTGGCAAAATGAAATTATTGGTCAAATTCCGTTGCTTTTCACAGCTCATCATACGGGAGAGCTTCAATACTAGTCATAGTAGATGAGTTCTGCGAGGTCGACGAAATATTGGACTAGTGTGGGATAATCATTAATATCACACGTGAATGAGAAGATTTAAGATATTGATAGTGTGGAGAACAGCTGTCGATCCTTAAAAACTATTGGTCAAATTCCGTTGCTTTTCACAGCTCATCATACGGGAGAACTTCAATACTAGTCATCGTGCATGAGTTCTGCGAGGTCGAAGAAATATTGGACTAGTGTGGGATAATCATTCATATCACACGTGAATTGGAAGATTTAAGATATCGATGGTGTGGAGAACAGCTGTCGATCCTTAGAAACTTAGCTACTCAAATACGACCCGACATTAAAGTCAAGACGAGATGAGCTCCGGGACGAGGCATTTGGTCATATCACATGCTTGGCCTCTTGTGCCGGAAGTGACACTCGGAGTTTGGGTGTCTGGCGATTAGCATCTTGCACTATATCGATAGCACTTCGGCGTTCGGTGCCTGAAGGAGGCAAGCGAATGAAGGGATGCATTTACTGTACGGGCAGGTGGCTTGCTCGGCCCGACCCAAGTCCGAAAGGCAAATCGGTTGGTTGGGCCAGTGGCCTCACACGAGAGAAAGTCCGTCCAACCCCACTCCGGCCCACATGGGCCCAAGCCGATTCTCATTGGGCCCAAATTATCGGGCCTCTCCGTCACCGTCGCGGTTGGGCTATCCGGCCCGTTATGTTTTCTGAGCGGGCCTGAGGCCCGGAAAGGAAGGCGAAAAAGCGTAGAAGCGCCGGCTCTTGGACCGGCCTGCGAACTTCATCGTCGTTCTCGATCGTCGTCTCGAGATCAAAGTGCAGAGGCTCTCTACGTTTGTCGCCGTCGTTGAAACCGGAGCTCGGTTTCTCGCCGCCGTCCGGAGCTACGTGGTGAAGCGCGGATTTGAAGGAGGGTAGGACGTAGAGAGAGAGAGAGAGAGAGATGGTGAAGGTGCGGATGAACACGGCCGACGTGGCCGCGGAGGTGAAGTGCCTGCGCCGCCTGATCGGCATGCGTTGCTCCAACGTCTACGATCTCTCTCCCAAGGTCCTTTCTCGTCGGCTCCATTTCCCATTTTCGCCTTCGCTCCATCTGTTTCGATTCGTTTCGTTCGCTGGCCGATTGTCGGTTCTAGGGAAAAAAAAAACTCGGTAGTCCTGCGCTCGGGGGAATGCGATTGACGTTGGGCTTGGGATGAAGTTGTTTGATTTTGCGTAGGGCCTGGATGCTCCAGGCTCCGGTATCGTCGGTATTGCGCGTTTTGTTTGGAGGAATTCGATTGCTTGTGTGTGTGAATTTCTCTTGCATATGCTTACTCGAGCTTATGAATAGCTGCGGAGTGGACCTCTCTCGCTTATCCTAATTTGTATTGTTGCCACGGATTGAGAATTTTGGAAAGATTTTGCTTTCGAGTGATGTAGTTTCTACTTTCCTTGCTATTGTGTTTTTTTATTTGATGAAATGGAAAAGATTGAATGAATTTTCTTCTTTGGTGTTTTTTGTGGGAATTGGTCGACAGACGTATGTGTTCAAGCTTATGAATAGCAGTGGAATGACGGAATCGGGAGAAAGTGAAAAAGTTCTGTTGTTGATGGAGAGCGGCGTCCGTTTGCACACCACCGATTATGTGAGGTAATCTTGCATATTACGGGTCATTTTTTTGCAATATGGTTGCATGAGACTCTGGCAATACATGAATATACTGTGGAAGTTGATCTTATCTTTGAATTGCAACAATGCTACATTGGCCGTATATTACTGTAGGGGTAACTACTAGAAACATGTTTGCGTTTTACCCAACGACCACTTAGATACCTCTACCTTGAAAATACCAAATACAAATGTGAATTACCTTTGGAGACTTCTTTGCACCTTCACATCAATTATTCTTGCAATATTTACAAAAATGTCATTTTCTTTCCAAAAGTGCCAATCTCCAAATCCTAAATAACCACTCCCATCCAAACTTTAAGCAATATGCTAAAATGAGTTCACGAGGAGGGGCAATTTGGTATTTTCAATGTTGGGTTATGCTTAGAGGCATGTGAAGGATAATTGGTGAAAATGGAGGTTTGTAAGCGGGCATTGGGTAAGTGAAGTATGTGTTTGGTATTCTTTTCTTATTTTTGTTGAGTCTTTCTAGGTTTCGAGTCAACATTACACTTTAACTTATGACTTATGAGTGGCAGTTTTCTTAGAGGAAGTTAGAGTTAGTGCACAACCATTGTATGGACTATGGTGTGCATTACAGTTTATGGCTTTGTATTCCCCTTTAAAGAAAGCTGATATGATGAGGAAAGCATGAAGCATGCAAATCCAATGCGTGGCTTGCAAGTTGGAGGATTGTTAAAACCCAAGGCATATAAAGAAGGGAAACCCATTAATTGGTGAAAGGTAGTGTAAGGAAGTGAACTCAGTACCTTTAGCTCCGATAGAAAGTTGAAGTTGGGCGCTTAACTGTACTTCTAAAAGTTTAAGCTGATGGAGTTTGATGCATCTTTCACTTTATAGCTTGACAAAGGATATGGGGGTCTGGGACTACCTCCATGTAGTGAGCTAAGAAAAATGAACACAAAAACCTTGTCAGCTGATCAGCTAAAGAAAAACTAATTATGGTATTGATGGTAACTGCAACTACTTAATGGTGAATTATTGCACTAAGAATGTTATGAATTTGCTTTAGGGATAAGAGTAACACGCCTTCTGGGTTTACCCTCAAGTTGAGGAAACACATACGCACAAGAAGGCTAGAGGATGTGAGGCAGCTTGGTTATGACAGGGTATACTCTTGTTATCTGAACTTTGAGTCTTCTATTTAGATCCTTTGATTTCATCACTTACATTTAGGTGGAATTATATTGGTTAGTTGCTTGTTTTAATCGTTCATACCTTGTTTCAGATAGTACTGTTTCAATTTGGCCTGGGTGCGAATGCATACTATGTTATACTGGAGCTTTATGCCCAAGGAAATATTATCCTGGTGGATTCAGAGTTCATGGTTATGACGCTTCTTCGATCGCACAGGTATATGTTTTGTTATTGAATGCAAGGTCCGTACTTTTAGGAAGAAACAAATTTAATGTTCTCACTTATCAGACTTACTTGTTTTTGCCTCACGAGTAGATGTGCATCTTCTGTCTTTGTGGAAAGAAGGTTTTCTGATAATCTGAGGCTGATTAGTGAGCTGACTAGTGGGCTAGGTATACTCTCATTTTGCTTTCTTTGACTTCTTGTGGAAAGTGGGCACTGTATGAGCAATCATCCCCTCCCCTGTTGGTGTGGGCGGCTTGCTCAATTAGGGGATGTGTTGGCTTCACGTGAATGGCGACAACCTATTGATGAATAGAGGAAATCCTTTACCTGAAGTGCCCATTTCAGTAAAGCGCATTATCTAACAATTGATCACAATGCATCTTCCTCTCGTCTCCTTATTGGATATTTTGGTAGCTACAGACATACTTAATGAATTCAGACAATTTTAGCTGTCATGTTTTCTACATTTTTCTCGAAATATTGTTTCAACTGTTGTTGCCTTGTTGTCTGAATTCTATTAAAACCATAGGGCCTTTGTTAAAAAAAATAATAATAATAATACACGGAAGCTTGTTGGTAAGATATAGCATATCATGGCTCATGAGCTACCTAAATGTATCATCGACTGTATTCTTTTAGGTCCTGCATGGTCTTGATATTGACAGTTATAAACATTCCATGTTCCCCACTCTGAGGGCAGTGCATTGACCATTTCCATGCTAGCAAATCTAGTTGAACTTACCTGATGGATTTTATTCATGATTTATTACTTGGACTGGTAGATAAATAACAAGCTTTCTAATAAAACAGAGATGATGATAAAGGGGTTGCAATAATGTCACGCCATCGATATCCTACAGAAATTTGTCGGGTATTGGAGAGAACTACTCCTCAAAAGTTGCAGGCTGCCCTTAAACCATCTGAAGAACGGAATGATGATAAGCCTCCGAATAACGGAGGGGGAAAAGATGCATCTGAAATATCGACTGAAAAGAAAGGAGGTCAAAAGGGCGTGAAGTCATCTGAGTCTGGAAAAAATACCAATGACGGTAATCGTGGCAGACAAGCCACTTTGAAAGTAGTTCTCGGGGAGGCCCTAGGGTATGGGCCCGCACTTTCTGAGCATATTATATTAGACTCTGGTCTGGCCCCCAATATGAAGTTTCCTAAAGAAGATGAGTTAGATGATGAGACTGTCCAAAGATTGATCGAAGCTGTTGGGAAATTTGAGGATTGGCTGCAGGATGTGATCTCTGGAGATACAATTCCTGAAGGATACATTTTGCTGCAGAATAAGAATCAGAAGAAGGAGCTTCAAGCTCCTTCTGAAACTGGAAGCCAGGTACTGTTTTTGTTTCTTAAAATTGCAATTTTAGTCTATCTTGCTTCTCACCACATATCCAGTCAAATTTCTAACTGCACAAAAACTATTACTGACTGATATTTTTACAGATCTACGATGAGTTCTGTCCCATTTTGTTGAACCAATTCAAATCTAGGGACCATATCAAATTTCAGACTTTTGATGCAGCTTTGGATGAGTTTTATAGTAAAATTGAGAGTCAACGGGTAGAACAACAACAAAAGGCAAAAGAGGGCTCTGCAGTTCATAAACTTAATAAAATACGCTTGGATCAGGTATCGATCTCTTTTATTTAACTTCTAGTTTCTCTGAGTGTTCTAATTGCTGAGTCCCTTCTAATTCATTTGTCTATTTGTAATTTTCCTTGTGGAAATGGAGGTTTCGATAATGGTGGTATAGCTACTTCCTAAATGTGTCTTACTTGCACATATATATTTGTGTTGATGTATCATACAGACATGTCTTGTCCTCCATTATTCTGACTGTCATGTTGATTATTAACGATTGCTAGTTCTTGCTGCTCATAATATTCTTTGCTTTTGCTGTTGTTTCCATTGTTAAACCTTTTTCTGTTGTGCGTCCATGCCAGAGTTATTTTCTCATGTTCACTATGTGAAGAGAATGGGTTTCAGTTGCAGGATTAGTTTCTTATCTTGACATGAAACTTGCTAGCATACAGGTTTACCTTTATGCCTTATGTGGTAACTTTTGGTTTTCTCCTTTACTTTTTGACATAGGAAAATCGTGTGCACACACTAAAAAAAGAAGTTGATCGCTGTGTTAAAATGGCTGAATTGATAGAATACAACTTAGAAGATGTTGATGCAGCCATATTAGCTGTCCGAGTGGCTCTTGCAAAAGGTATGAATTGGGAAGATCTTGCTCGCATGGTGAAAGAAGAGAAGAAGTCGGGTAACCCTGTGGCTGGTCTTATTGACAAACTCTATCTGGAAAGAAATTGCATGACGTTGCTGTTAAGCAACAACCTTGATGAGATGGATGATGAAGAAAAGACACTCCCTGCGGATAAGGTATTTGTTGAAATTGGGCTTTATTGAAGGGAAATATTTTATCATTGTTCAGACCTAGGCCTCCATCACTTGATCTAGCTAAGGTTATTCAGTTTCTTGATGATAATCTTTGCAAAGAGATAAAGAGATATTAAATCATTTGATGATGTTTGGCAGAAAAAGTCTCTTGCTTATGAGTCTTGTTATACTTGAAACTGCGGGTGATTTCCCGGTGAAAGTTTCAGTCACTCAATTCTGAGGGTACTTCCATCCAGGTCCTTAAATTTTATTATTTTCAGTCAAGTCATTGGATTATTTAGAACTTTTAATTGGGTCACTGCACTTTTGAAGTACGTGGGTAGCTCATCAACTTTCTGTTGATAATGTAACAGAAAGGTGACATGGCAATTTGTCTCCATGTCACATGGCATGCCACATAAATATTCCTGTTGCTTCTAGTGGATGGTTGACTGAGCCAAGTGCTTCCAGAATTTATTCAACTTGTTGAAAGTTTTGAAAGTTCAATTGCCTGATTGAACCAGCACCGAAATTGAGTGACTCGATTCACCTTGTAATTACTGTTACTTGTACTTGCTGAAGACAGTCTTTGTTCCTTTTTTCCTTTTCTGTGAGGGCCCTTTTTTTATAAAAAAAAAAAATTCCTTCCATCTTGCATGTTTTGGAAAGAACATTTGGCACAATTTTTGGTTTAATCACCCTCCCGCTTTTTATAGGTTGAAGTCGATTTAGCATTCTCTGCGCATGCCAATGCCCGTCGATGGTATGAACAAAAGAAAAAGCAGGAAACCAAGCAAGAAAAGACCATTACGGCACATGAAAAAGCTTTCAAAGCAGCTGAGAGAAAGACACGTCTCCAGCTTTCTCAGGTACACACTTCCTTGTTTCATTAATGCTCCACTTGATTCTGAGCAACAGCTACCAAATCTGAGAGGTTTGGTGGGGTATTAGCCATCAGGTGATCTGAGTTTATAGCCATCACCAAAGAACTTATTGAAAAGAGAATATTATGCTAAAATAGGCATAACCTTTTACATTTGCTTGAGGTGGTAGAAACCAACTTATTGGGACTGTTTGTACTAGGATATAGATGTGATTTTATGGTTCAACATGATGCTTTTAAAAGGTGTACCCCGGACCAAATCATTGAGAAAGACCAGAATGTTAGACAATGTATGCTGAATAAGCAGCTGCTACCCCTTGATCAGTTTAGTTTTTCGAAGTGGAAAAGGGATTGAAAAAACTATTTTACACAATACAGGCACTGAGGTCACATTCACTTTTTCCTAATTTGCAGTTTAGAGTATGATAGACTTGTCTGGCCACTATGATTCACATGAGTAAACTTTATCAAGCTGGATTTTTACAGGTGTTTATTCATGTTGTTCTTTAAATGAAGGATGATTGAACTTCTGTGGACATTAATTTTCTAGCATCATAATGTTCAACGATATATTTTAACATCAAAATTTGTCCTTTTGGACTTCAGTCTCTGATGCCTTTCCCTAAATAATCCAGGAAAAGACAGTTGCAACAATTACTCATATGCGCAAAGTCCATTGGTTCGAGAAATTTAATTGGTTCATCAGCAGTGAGAATTATTTGATTATCAGTGGCCGTGATGCTCAACAGAATGAGATGATAGTCAAGCGTTATATGTCAAAAGGAGATCTGTAAGTTATTATTTTTGTTGAATTTTTTTTTTTAAGGATCTTTACTTTATTTTTTTCCCTCTTTTCTTTTGGTGTTTCCCCGGGGGGGGGGGGGGGGGGGGGGGGGGGGGGGGGGGGGGGGGGGGGGTGGTAAGGAGGGCGTGCGAGAGGAATAGAATCTTGTCATCTGCATGGTGACGATAATGCAGAATGGAGAGAACTTTTGTAAACATACAGAGATGTAAGAAGAATTCTCGAGAGTCTATCAATTAATGCAAAGTGTTTGAATAGCAGAGGTAAACCTTTCAGTCTTTCACGAGCTGAAATGCACTGCTATGTTATCCACCAATGATATATATTGGTGATGTTGTCCTTGCTTTGAAGTTTGGACCAATAATTTTCTTTCTGATACTCATGACTATCTGTTTGTCATTTTAATTGCCATTGAGAGATGTAAGAAGAATTCTCGAGAGTCTATCAATTAATGCAAAGTGTTTGAATAGCAGGGGTAAACCTTTCAGTCTTTCACGAGCTGAAATGCACTACTATGTTATCCACCAATGATATATATTGGTGATGTTGTCCTTGCTTTGAAGTTTGGACCAATAATTTTCTTTCTGATACTCATGACTATCTGTTTGTCATTTTAATTGCCATTGATGGGATTATTATTGAATTCCCAATGTGTATCTTCATTTGGCTGCCTTCCCTGCACTGATCAGGTGCAATTTAAGTGAGTTCATGTGATCTTATCCTGGATCGTACTGACTGGAAGCAACGAAATACCACATTTCTTATAACACTATCTAGCCATGTGCCTGTTAAAGTATGTACTAAAATTATAGGAAGTGAGTAAATGAAATGTGATAATGATGCATCCGTTTCCTCCTGGGATCTATGAATCTTCAACTTTTGGCTAAAGGCATTAGTTTTTATGAACTAACTAGATTTTTGTTCTTGTTCAACTATTAAAGAATTGAATTCTTATTGAAGCTTGTTAGTTGCTGCTTATCATGTCAATTCAACTCTTGAACAGCTATGTACATGCGGAGCTTCATGGAGCATCTAGCACAGTGATAAAGAACCACAGGCCAGAGCAATCTATACCCCCTCTTACTTTAAATCAAGCTGGATGTTTCACGGTAATCGTCTTCCTCATGGTCAGATTATATTTATGCTCTTTGTTAGTGTTCAGTGATCATCTTCCTCACAGTCCGATTATGCATATGCTTTCTATTAATGTGAGGCTGTGCAAAGGTGAATGGTATCACTGAAAATGATCAATTGCTACTTTTGGTGCTCGTTTTAGGTTTGTCACAGCCAGGCATGGGATTCAAAGATTATCACCAGTGCTTGGTGGGTCTATCCCCACCAAGTTAGTAAAACTGCTCCCACTGGTGAATATCTTACCGTGGGAAGTTTCATGATTCGTGGAAAGAAGAACTTTCTCCCCCCTCACCCTCTTGTGATGGGTTTTGGGTTGTTGTTTCGGTTGGATGAGAGCTCTTTGGGTTCACATTTGAATGAAAGGAGAGTGAGAGGTGAGGAGGAGGGCACTGATGATGTAGAAGAAAATGGGTCTGTTCAAGAAGAACCTGATACTGACTCTGAAAAGGAAGTGACAGAGGAGAAAATCACTACAGAGTTGGAAAGAGTTCCTGATTCCACAACAGAAAATTTTGAACAAGCATCAGAATCCACGGCTAAAGATAACTTGACACACAATGCCTCTGCAATCTCCTCTTCTAGAGGTAGCGACCGAGATGACTTCCATATTGCGCAGAATGGGGCCCTGAATGGTGGTGATGGAAACAACATAGCTGATGGTTTAGTAAATGGTGCTGCTTCAATGAACCCACGATTGGATGATCTCATTGATAAAGCACTTGGACTTGGATCTGCTTCCCAGGCTAGTATGAATTATAGGCTTCAAGCTTCTCAATCAGATTCATTGGGAGAACGCAATCAGGAAGAGAAAAAAGTTCCAACTGGAGATAAACCTCGTACTTCGAAAGCTGAAAGAAGAAAACTCAAAAAAGGTATGGAGAGTAACGTTTCTGCAGAAACACTCGTGGATGAGGAAGTCAATAAATCAAAGGAAAGTATTTCTGCTGATCATTCTGAAAAACAAGTTCAAAGTGTGAAACCTGGTGGGGGGAAAATCAGCCGTGGTCAGAGGAGTAAACTCAAAAAGATGAAAGAGAAGTATGCTGATCAGGATGAGGAAGAAAGAAGTATTCGCATGGCATTATTGGCTGTAAGTTATATATTCTGCAACACGATTTACACTAGCCAAGTTACAAAATATTTCCTTGTCAATATCTCCTGTTCATTTTTCTTTTCATTGATTTGGTCTTTTGACATCTCTTTGCTGAAGTAGCTTCTTCAACAAGCCAATAATTGTAGCTTGTTTTCTTATTACTTTTCATGTAATTTACAAATTTAATGAATTGATGGGAAGCATTTATATAACCTCTGAGAAAAATAAGAAGTATCTGTGCATTATTTAATCATACATAACCGACTAATTTCCAGGAAAGAAAGTCGAATCAGCAGCACTGTCAATCTATAGTGTCGGTGCTAAAACACCCTCATTATCAGAACTCATGGCAAAACATCTTACTCTTTCCTCATCTACTGACCTAGTAAAACCAAACTTGAGGGCGGCACGCTCCCACCCAACTCACATGCACACACTCTGATGGAACAGGCAAACTTGGAGAGGCTTTGACATACATCTCTAACTGAGACATGGTGGTGGAAGATACACTGTATGAAATGCATCTGACAGCATGGTATAGAAATTGTCTCACTGTTTCACCTTGAAGGGCCCTTTAGTATCATGATAAATATGAACATTTTCATTAATTAATTGTGTGTCAAAATTGCATTCCACTTGAATGTATTGTTGTTTTGTGCATATGGGCCTAGTTGCGCTCTGATTGTTTATTAGATGAATGTGGACCCCGTCATCTTCTCTATAGTTTCTAATGATGTCTCTTTTAAAATTTTATAGTCTGCTGGAAAGGCGCAAAAGAATGATGTTGAATCACAGAAGGGAAATGAAGCTCCACAGAAGGGGAAACAACCTGTTAGTGGTATGTACACAGGTTTTAATTGAATTCTTAATGAACATCATTTTTTCTGATATGAATCTTTTCTATGTCAGCTGTTTCAAATTGCTAGGGAGATGAGTAGTGATTGGATAAATATCATCATCAGATAAGGTTGTAGTATGTAGGCTACTTGGATGTTAAACATCTTGAGAGAATGTTAAGCGCTCGATTAGCTAGAAATTTAAAGTGATGAAAATAGGGGACTGTACCATGTCTGTCCTCAGTTCATTTATCAAGGAGACAGCAATCTCTCTCCTTCCTAAACTTCTATTTTTGGGCTTTTAATCTCCTTTTTTATATCCATACTATTATATTGTATTTTTTGCTCTTAGGAGAGTCCGAGTTCAAATAAGATCTTGTTTATCTTTGCCCATGATATGCAGGTCCAGAAGATGTGCAAAAAATATGTTATAAATGCAAAAAGGTAGGTCACCTTTCCCGTGACTGTCCAGAGCATCCAGATGATGCTTCACGAAGTCATGCGAATGTTGAAGTTGAGGTTCAGGGTCACTTGCCCTCAGGAGATACTCTCTCTGATATGGACAGAGTAACCATGGAGGAGGAGGATATTCATGAAATTGGTGAAGAAGAGAAAGGCAAATTAAACGATGTGGACTACTTGACTGGGAATCCACTACCTAGCGATATTCTCTTGTATGCAGTCCCCATCTGCGGGCCATACAATGCAGTTCAATCCTACAAATACCGCGTGAAGATTGTCCCTGGAACTGCAAAGAAGGGAAAAGGTACTTGCGCTTGAGTATCTTATTATTGGAATTACTATCTCCCGCTCTCCTCTCCATGCCTGCGGTTATGCTTTTCAAATGCGACTAGTTCACCAAGAATTTTGGTTATTGCAGCTACAAAAACGGCAATGAACTTGTTTGGCCATATGCCTGAGGCGACAACTAGGGAGAAGGAATTGATGAAGGCTTGTACAGAGCCTGAGTTGGTTGCCGCAATTGTTGGCAATGTGAAGATTGCTGCCGCGGGTCTTACTCAGCTAAAGCAAAAGCAAAAGAAGGTCAAGAAGAGTGGAAAACAATAAAGGTAGCGAGAGAATAGGAGTATGTGGTCTAACAATAGTCGCTCCGTAAGGTTTGAAGATGGAGATACTGTTTTTCTTGTGATAGAAAGTTATTCTTTTTCGTCTTTTAGAACTTTTCTATTCTGGAATTTTGAGAGGTGTAAAGGAGTACCGTGTACATAAGCTACAGGTCCATGCTGCGAAAATATATTGGACCAATGAATCATGAAATGTTGGCAATTTTTCAGAGAGAATGAGGTAAACGGATGTGGACCTAAAAAAGGCATAGCCTGACATGCCCTCCAACGTTTGGCTGCTTGGAATGGTTTTCTGCTAGCATTTTGGAAGGCCACATGAATCATAAAAGGTGCTTGCTTTACTACAATGCGTGGCAAGCTAGGTAATACCGATACTTACAGGTGACATAACACATCATGTTGTTTTCCAAAAAAAGAGAATTTCAACACGTAACGTGTTTATCAAGTGTATATATATATATATATATTATAAATTATCATTTCTATAATTATTTTAATTGAATTAATTTCATTTTAATTCTTAAATAAATAAATAATAAAAAGAGTCGAGAGTGAATTTATATCAAAAACATTAATTCATCATTTGTTAGTATTATTTATTGTTTTAATTGGACAAATCTAGCTCCATTTCAATATTTCATAAAATTTTAAGGGAAAAAATAAGTGATCCACATTCTAGACTTGCATATCAAAGCATGTTAGCATGTTAGAAGAGGAGAAAAAACAAACTCGAAGGGTGAATTATGCGTAATGAGAAGTGAGAGCTAATAGAAAAGAAGATTATGTTTTTTTTCTTTCTCCATTTATTATTTTTATTATTTTTTATTATTTTTATATATTTACATTTTGACTTCTTATTTATTGAATTTTTTTAAAATTGATCATGTGCCTATCGGAATCACGTGTTGAAATTTCAAATTCACGTGTTGGAATTTTGAACTCACGTGTTAGAATCATGTGTTAGAAATCCAAATTCACATGTCGAAATTTTGAACTTGCGTGTCCGAGTAGGAGTATCCGACTTGACACCAAAACTGTTAAAAAGTGTCAATGCTTCCTAGGTGGTAAAAATAATAGTGCTAAAATTTTCGTATGGTGTTTACTTGAGTGTTAAAATTTCTTTTTCGTTCATTTGAGTATCACATCAGAGTAAAATTGATTACTTGAGCATCAATTTCGACAAATCTATCTACATGGAATTTTTTAATTTTTTAATATTTTATGAATTTTTTATTTTATTTTTGTTTTTGCTTTTTTTTCTTTAGTGTTGGGAGGCAAAACCCTTGCCCTCGACTGCAAAGGCCTTGGGTGAGGCCGTCGAGGCCTCACCGGCCACTAGCGAGGTCACGATGCCCTCACCAACTCTGGGCAATGTCGTCGATGAGACCACAATGCCCTCACCCAAGGCCTTTGCGACGAGGGCGAGGCCTAGCCACAAAGGCCCTAGCAAGGGCCCTCGCCAACCCAATCTAGGTGAGGGTTTCACGGCTGGCAAGGGTCACGGGTGACCCTCGTTGATCCTAAAAGAAAAAGTATATATATTAAAAAAATTATTCATGTTGGCATCCATCAAAATCACGTCAACGACCGACATCCATGTTGGATTTTTCAGCAAGGCAAATAACAATTGGTATTAAAATGATATTTTTTTCAAATTTGTGACACTCAAAGCAAAAAATATTTAGAACTCGAATACACTCTGTACGAAAGTTTTGACACTCCCACTATTCTTACCCTACAATGTTGTTGTGTATACGATGGATAAAGCCTGTCTAGACTCTTACCGTCTACAGCCCATAAATGCTGTCTTTCCTCCGTCCAATGTTGCATCCATATTGAGAATCAATATAGTAATTTAATCGTCTTTAACAAAATATACGTGATGTGTCGTACATTTGCCGTATATACATTTGCTCAGATCACAGTGCTCTTCTTCTCATTTTGTTTTACTGGGTCGTTTCCAAAAGTTTTACAAAGCCAAATGCTGTGACATCCGTCTCGGTTTAAAGGAAACACGGAAGAGCTCGAATCTGGCAACACAGAGGATGGTCGAATCAATAATTTCTTTTCCTCGCTTCTTTGCACGGCACACGTGCTGATATTTGTGCAACCTGCAACAGTTTCTCTACAGGAAATGACTTAACTGGAAACATTACACTACGGCGATATCAATCACGCTTCATTGACAGCTGCGGGAACATCGCTCAAGTCCAGGCCTTCTGCTGGCAAATTGGAAGAAAGCGGACCCAAGATCCCGTCAGAACTCAGAGTCAATCCGCTCTGCAGTATCAAGAAAAAGAACCGTTATTTTTCATCACATGAATCTGTAAAAGCTATGACTAAATGTGCGCAGATCACAGTAGCAGACCCAACAACACGCGAAATAACGACAAAGTATAGCATACATCATTCTCAATGTCCAGGACAAAGTATGCAATCAGAAGTATGAAAATGGTATATTCAAATGTGTGTCAAAAGTAGAATGTCCATGCTATGGAGCTCTTTGTGGATCCTTGCAAGGATAACAGCTAAAATTGGTAACGCCTTTACAACAACCAAGACGCAAAGGAATGGAAAGATCATGCTTCAATTAGCGAGAATTTTTTTTTATGTTGCTCGTGTGAGTTATTTCTCTCCTGTTTAGTACCAAAGGGCAAAACTCATGTCAAAACAAGCGTCTTATGTAGCACTTTCATTTATTCCAATAGCCAATTATTGGTCTTTATAAAAGCCTGGAATTGGCTGGAAGATAAGAGTCAATCAGGGACCAGCCCGACTAAGCAAAGGTAATTACCTCAGGCTGGAACCTAAGCATATCTGCACGAGCCATCGCTTCTGCTTGAGCAATTCTCTGCCTGAATGTCTGTGCCATCTCCTCCGCCTATTACAATGAGGCAGCAATATATGATTCACATTTGTAACAAAAAAAACTAAAAAAAAACAAAAGAATGCGATCCAAAATTTTCTAGTCAGAGATCTTGGCAGTCTTAAGCAATAGGTTTCATCCATGTCTTTTATGTCTCAACATTCTTCACCAAAGGCTTAATCGTTCCCAAGCGCTATAAATGTCCTTTCACTAATCAAGTAAGATCCACATTCCACCCTCAAGAACTATATCATCACCAGATAAAACAAAGTTGAACTGGCATAAAGCATTGAAAAATTGTGTATTTGAGACCAATACCTTCTCAAAAACAAGCTTTGGGTTGCGAATCATGTCACCAGGAGTAGGTTCTAACTTCTTGGTTGAAAGACTCACTCTGCCTCTCTCGCGGTCGTGGCTCAAAATCATAACCTACACCAGGCGAGCTAGTTAGAGGTTTATCTCTAATCAAAAGTGAAATTTCCAGCAAACTAACTATACAAACTAATTAGGCATATAACCTTGAGAGTATCTCCAGGTTGAAGAACAGTAGCTATGTCGGAGACGCGGTCATGGCTGATCTGACTGACATGGAGGAGTCCGTTGATACCACCAATATCGATGAACGCACCATAAGGCTTCAGACTTTGAACTGTTCCTATAACCACTGATCCAATGCCTAACTGGGCCTGGCTATCTGCCATTGCCTTGCGGTTACTGAGGACAAGTCTAGACTGCTCCTCATCAACTTCCACAAACTTCAGTGGGAGTTCCTTCTCAATAAGCTCTTCTGCAATTGTTTTCTGATGCATATCCAAAAAAATTGAATAAATTAATTACAATACCAGTTCAGACAGAAAAAATTCATCGACAAAATTCAATCAATGGTTCAGAACTAAGAAATAGATAGCATCATGAACTAATAAAACAGACATCAGACAGTAACATGAAAGCCTGATAACAGTATGATTCGCAAGCAAACATTTCAACAAAAAAATTGGGGAAGCCACGTCAAAAATGAGAGAGCTTACGGTTGATATTTGAGAGAAAGGAACAAATCCTCGCAAGCCCTCCACCACGGCAACCACTCCACCTTTGTTTGCACCAACAACCTGATATACAAAAAGACCTTAAATTAACCAATTGTTTAATTGGAAAAAAAGTAATAGGAAATCGCTGAACACATGAAAGAGGAAGAGTAGACTGTCACAAGACCTCCTGGGTCATAGCAAGGACAGAAAATAGTTTCAGGGTCAGGATAATTACAAAAAGAATTTGGATATCAGCAAGACAAAGGAGTGAGTAGGGGTGCAATTTTGCACCTCGCCTTCAGTGACATGCCAAGAGAACTCAATGAACAAAGCAAATAGTGCATTTGACAGCTCGGAATACCAGCAGGATGGTAACGCTAAAAGCAACAGTGCAAACCTTGCCCTTAACCACGACATCCTCAGCCTGAAGCTGTCTACATCTTTCCCAAGCAAGATCATACTGTATTGTTCTTAAGCTCAAGATCAAGCTATCATCAGCTTCATTTTCACCGATAATTACGAACTCCTCTTTCATGCCAGGAACTATACCAGCTTCTTCGACATGCTTTATCCTGTGAATGCATGCCTCTTGGACAGGCAATAAGGCTGAAGATTTTGCAGTAATATCAACAAGTGCCCCATTGCCATCTGTACAGAAAACTGTTCCCTTCACCTGAAAAAAATGCGCACGGTATCAACCCCACATGCTCATGCACACTCATGTAAATTGAAATAAATAAATAAAAATTGCCCCGTGAAAAGGGCAAATCTCGGACAATTAATGCGGCTAATAAGTAAGGATGGCAACACCATTCCAATATTCAACGCTTTAAGGAAGTTAGAGCATTTGTCAGTCCCGACCAGGAAACGGTGGTCGAACATTTCATTCACTCTTAGACGCCTTTTTCAATGAGGAACCTATCTCTGCCTACGTGCAGAAGCTGTATGTCCTCACTTCAGGGAAATGCTCCCCACTCGACAAGCAAGAGGTACAAAGAGCAGACACAACTGGAAGTAAGATTATCATTCTCTGTGATACCAGATTATAAATTTCATCGCCACCGCTATCTCCTCACAATTCCACCAGTGAAGACCATCATTTATGAACCAGCAAAACTTCGTAAAATCAATCCACATAACAACCCCATCACCATATCCGTCGACAGCAAACTCACGCCTTCCTCTCGACCCGACATTCAGATTGCAAGCTCTCACCAATCGGTCCCTTCTACCCTTCACTTTTTCTCCAACAAAGGTCGCCCATTTCCCACATCAAACCCGACTTCACATCCACCCAACGAAGACCCATCTCTCCACACACGCGTTAAATCACGAAGAAAGCAGGAACCCACCGACCTTGGTCCCGAGCTCGGAGTTGAAGTCGTACTTTTCGAGGGCGGTGTGGAAGTCCTCGAGCGTGAAGGCGACGCCCTCCATGGGAGTGGTGCGGCACCGCTCGTAGGCGTCGTCGAAGAGGTGCTTGAGCTCGTTCCTGTCCCGGGTCCGAGCATTGGAGATGGCCACCGCGGATACGACGGTCTTGGAAGGGCCGGGTCGGGCCGGAGCCTGCCGGTGCCGGTGAGGAGGGGGAGGGGCGGAGGGGTTGGAGAGGCGGGAGCGGGACGGCGGCGGGCATCGGAGGCCGGTGAACTGCTGCGCCAGAGACGCCATTTTTGCGGCTTCCCCCCCCTGCTCGGTCGCCTGCTGCAACTGCGCGTCTCGTGCCTTCTGGGTTGGATTGGGTAAGAGAGAGTTTCTTGTCGGATTAGATAAGGTGAGAGGCGAAGGTGACACGACACGGCAGTGGCAAATGGCGATGGCCACAGAAGGGTGGTGTTCTGCCGATGAACCGAACCAAGATCAAACGGTCCGGTTTTATCGGTTGTTCGGTTTGGTTTTTGTGTCGATTTGTCGGTTTGCTTTCGATTCGATTGGTTTAAAAACCTAGAGGTGAGCATCGGTCTGGAGATCTCCAATCCTAACCTAACCCAATCTAGCCGGTTCTTATTTGGTTCCCCAATGGATTGGACTGATCTCCAATCTTGGGGTCACTAGAACCTATACTATGTAAGTTCATCCATGATCTCGAGGGCTTTATGGGTTGTCCAACCCACAGGATCAATCCAATTTTTAGTCCCGGTCCCAAAAATTAGAGACCAACATTGTGTAGGTTGGTTATTGGATCAAATGCTAGATCAACCCAATCCGGGCCATGCTCGTTCCTAAAAAAATCGATAGAATTGAATCAAATTGATAACATATACCAAAGCTCTATTTGTTTCATAGACGATAAATAATTTGAAACAATGGTTTGCATCGTTCAAAATAATTAGCCAACGAAAATTATTTTCATTATCGGTAGAAATATATGTCAAAATATTTTGCGAATGATGAATACATTTTTCGTTTATTCATTTATTATAAACGGTACGAGTGATATTTTTAAGAAAAATATTTCATAAATCATTCATTTTTCATGAAACAAATAAAATTTAAAATATTTTTCTCCTATCACAAGCTAAAGGCCTATTAAGATGACTATTTCACTGGGGATCATGGATCGAGCAAAGATCAAGGCTTTTTGTTTGTTCTATTATTTAGACATTGAGCTATGCTTCTATTCACTTTTTCCATTAACAAAAATTTAAGCTATGCTGTTATGGATAATTTTGTTTTGTTTTTCCGTGGTCATAATTGAATGTGCAGTTTAAGTTTTTGATGATTATACTAGCTATTAATGTACTTTTACTTGTGTGTCGACTCGATATTAACGGTTCCATATCAAATCGAATCGAAGTTATTAATTTGGTTTGATTTATGTTTTAATTGATTTGTTTTGGATCTAAGTCAAGGTTTTCAATGTTAATAAGTTTGTTTGGATTGAAAGTGTTCCTAAATTGACCCCAAATCAACCACGAACACCTCTCACACCCTATCAACGCACGTTTTCGCAATACTAGCAAGTCAAGTATGTCGAGTAGGGAGTACGCAATAAAGTCCGATACCTTCTTCTAGGGAGATTGCCAAAACGGAGTTTAAGTCCGAACCCGTTAATATATTTAATTAGACACACATTCACTCAAAAGTTTAAATCAACGAATCATAAGCAACTAGAATATATATTGACCGCTTCACATTATATGAATTCTCAACTCACCCTTGTATTCTAACAATCTCCCATTTATGTGTGAGCTCCAGTATTAGGTTTGTTCCTCTTTAATTCTAGTAATCCTTCTATATTAGCTTATCTCAACTTGAATCTTCAACGTATTAAACCATGAAATCTGCTAGTTGAGTCTCCAACGCATTGGACTAGTCTGCCACTGAGTATCCTTCTACATTAACTTATTCCAACTTGCTTAAATCTCCGACACCCAACTTCATCCTTGGTCTCCTTTTTTGAGCCGAATTAGAAGTCTACACCACAATGCCTACCTACCTACCTTGCAACCGATACATATTGGGAGTGGGCCACCAGGGCCCTAAAACTAATACACATTGAGACTGGCCCACTAACCCATTGTTACGTCGCAATGCCCATCAGTTGAAAAACGGATACACACTGGGAGTGGGCCCCTAATCAACCATCGACTCCGATATCATAACAAAAGTTTAACACCTTCTTCTAGGAAGATTGCTAAAAGGGAGCCTAAGGGCGGGTCGTTAATATATCAAGTTCTACATTCACTCAAAAACCTAAGTTAATAAGTTATGAGCCAATTATGATATATTAATCGCTCCACACTATATCAATTTTAAGATGTTATACTTCGCGCATTCTAATATGGTGGATGTTATTGCGGATATGTGATGGTGTTGGAAACAAACCGGAGTTTTGATGGGTTTTTCCTTTACCGCCTCAATACACTAGCTTTTTTGTTTACTTTTTCATTACTGAAACAACCTTAATCCGGACTTGGTTATTTGTGGTCGTTCTAATCCACTTTACAGGTTACTTGATTCGTATAATTTGTCAGATCACATTATATGGGATTTTAACTATAATAGTTACATACATGTTACTAAAAGTTAATGCACATAACTTGTTCTTTTGTGGGATGGATGATTCGACGTGAAAATTCGGTGCTCATTGACATAAGAAAAGATACATAGAAAATCATTAAAAAGGGAAACAAAATCTAGATTCAATTAAATTAGATAAATACTGATTAAATTAAAAAGATATTACTTTTTCTTAATTCAATCTCAAATTTTTACAGGAAAAAGAAAACTTATTTGATAACCCATGAATTTTACTGAGGTAAAAATAACAAAAAAAACATAACTTAATCTATCACAATTGTTATTATGAATTAATCTCACAGATACCACATATTCCAAATATGAATTTAACCCTCCTCGTCTATTATTTTTTAAACCAATTAAAATCATGGATTATTTTCTCTCTTTGCACATTTAAATCAAATTATTTTTGTCCCTGTGTTTTTTCTCTTTTTTTTTTGGTTCTTAATTACAGTTAAATCCCCAAAAAAAAGAGAAAAATACTTTTGAAGGAGACTCGTCGAGTCATCTATTTCACGGCAGAGAAGCTTCTTAATTATTTTTGTTCCTGTGCTGGCGAAGTTCATGTCCGGAGCTCCATCGATGCTCGTCGTCTCCGATGTCTGCAACCATCAGCCCCGACGCCTCAGGCTCAGGTAGGCTCTGTCCTCCACGAGAAGAGCTCAAATGGGTTCATCTCCATCTCCCTCGATTACCATGTTGTCTGCGCTGATCTGCTTTCTTTTCTCGCGCTGAGAAGATTCCTCCTTTACCCTCAAATCTCTGTAGTTTCTACCAATCAAGCTCGAGTTTTTAGGAGGTCGGTTGGCTCTTCTCTTTTGAGATTGATGGAGGGCAACCCTGTGGCTTAGAGCTTTAGGGGGTTTGATTCTTTTCTCTCTGCCTCCTTCGATTCGCTATCAAGATTTGAGCTTTTCCTCGGGGAGGGGAAAAAGGGCAGGTTTTGCTTCGAATTTTCGGCGGCTTAGAAGGCTTTCTGTATCATTGGGACACTTCTTGCTATTAACTTCGCATCATATTCTAGATTAGCAGGAAAAAGGGAGGAGCTATCTTGACGTGCATTGCTCTGATTCTTTGATGTGTTTTTGAAGAGCTTGATGTTGCGAAATTATGAAATGTCTGCGTGGTTTGTTATTGTGGGATAGGGAAGTCTCTTTTCTCTATGTTTTGGTGATTGGTTGTCCTCCAACTTTCAGATAAAGTGAGAGAAAAGGAGGGGACAGGGATGGAGGCAGTGAAAGAAGGGGGTGTTCTTGCAAGCTCAGGACCTGAGCCCTCAGAAACTGGTGAGCCCATGTGCTTTTTCTTCGGTTTTGTTGTATGTACTTATCTGTTAAGCGACATGGAGCATGAGCTGAAGAGCACTGGGGCTAAGATTTTCTTATGAATCGGCTAGATGTGAAAGCTAGGGTTGATGCTATGTGGGAGCAAATGAACAAAGGGACCTCTAAGCAGATACTCCAGTCCGTTTGCAGAAAGCCCAGTTCAACCGTGAATAACAATAAGCGCAAGACGTCCACCGTGAGAATATTTCTTACTCTGTTATGGTTTGAGTGAATATAATAGTTAGCATATAACCTTTGGCTTTACTTTGTAGAATTGGATGAATTATCTAGGCTTGGCTCCTAAGAAGGCAGAATCATTGTCACAAGAGAAACCCCAGGAAAGGCCTAATCTAGTCCAGAATGGAAGTAATGATGAGGCTAAGAGGCTTGCCGCCGCTGCTCTCTCAGCAGTAAGGGAGGCAGCAGCAGCTGCTGCTTCAGGGAGGGGTAAAGTTGAGGTAAGTACATTTCACACTGAGGAGGAAGAACCTGCATATGCCTTTTCAATCTTTTGTACCTGCTTTTCAGCCTAGTATTCTGTTACTTCAGTTTGAGAAGTAGTTGGACGGTCATTATTTGCTCCCACTGTTAATATTGGATGTGGTGGAAAAGTGAAATATGTATATTTTTTCCCCTCCGAATGATCTGTTCCTTTAGTGAATGGCTTGTGTCTGATTCTTATCTAGATCACTGAAATTCGGGACTTTGCCGGTCAAGATATAGAAGTAAAGAAGCTTGTGGATGCTGATTCAAGAGAGGCATCCGACAAGGCCAAGGCTGCTGCGCCTTCTGCTGTTGATGCTGTTCTTGAACAAATAAAGAAGAAACCGAAGCTGAGTGTGCTCGACAAAACGAAGAAGGACTGGGGAGAGTTTAAAGGAGAGAACCAGGGAATGGAAGATGAGCTTGATGCCTACAAGAAAAGCTCGAATCAGTACCTGGACAGAGTTTCCTTCTTGCAACGAGCAGACTACCGTGAGTTCGAGAGGGAAAGAGATGCGCGCCTTGCCTTGCAAGCCAGGAGGAAGCCAGATATGCGGGATGATCCATGAAAATGGAACAGAGTTGACCATACATGCTGGCGCATCTTGTGGAGGAGTGTGGCCACTGCTCCAGAAGTGTGAAATTCGCTGAAAGGGGACATGAAGGCCAGCCATAATCGAAGTTGTTATGAGGAGAGGTTTTGAAGAGCAGTCTCTCTTCTCCTTGAGAAACTAGTTTGTTGTGGGAGATTCTTGGTCAATTCTCAGTTTCACCGTTCCTCTTCTCATCTGTGGGGGAATGAATTAGGGAAGAGCCTGTTTTCTGGTTAATGGGGGAACATTGCTTCGTGGTGATGAATTTAACGGATGAATCTCCAGTGTCACATTGTTTGATGTAATGTTCATGATGCTAGTAGGGCAGGACACATAACCAATGCAAATGGTCATGGATTATCGTTTCCAATTCCAAAGATCCGTATTAGCTTTTTGGACGAGAGAGCATAGCCTCAGTGATGGGTTTGAATTGCGCCTGGTTATAGTCGAATCATCTTCCCCTCAATAAAATTTCTAAAGCTTTGATTGTATGAATGGCGATCAGATCACTATAATGAAGTTAGAAGAGCAACTTAGGAGAATAAAGCTTCCTTAAAATGAAGATGCTAAGTAGAATTTAGGCGTCACTGAGACGGGCTTTAATACGATTTCTCGGGTTTTAGTAGGAGTTTTCCTGATATATCGATGCTGCCCCAGTAAACCGACTGGCAAGCGATGGCCAGACTTCAACCTAAACTAGAAATTGAAATTATGACCAAAATAAAAAAAAACCTAGGAATTGAAATGGAACATATGAATGCTGGAGGTTGGGATGCATCTCCTACAGTTTGCATGCAATACTGGGCAACTTGAAGACCCAAGTTTTTTAATCGTCCATAACGGGAAGCTCCCACGTGATTTCAATTTTTCAAGTAGGAAAACAATCACATCTGTATAGCCAAACCAGCATCCTAACTTACAAACAACAAAAAACTTTAATCCTGGGGATGGCCCCATTCCTCCATAGATCCTGCTAAAGTGTTTATGAACATTGATAGCAAAAACGCTACAAGGTCATTCTGTTATTGCAGACAGAGTATGACAGCAAACTTCTCTTTGGACACTCGGACTCTTCCAAGTAATGTAGACAAGAAGAAACCGGAAGTTTTCAGCCAGAGATTTCAAAATCGAAAAATGCAGTGAATGTAAATCCAGAAATCTACATGTGAATGGGCTTGTCATAAGTTGCCATAGCAGCTTCCTTCAATGCCTCGCTCATCGTCGGGTGTGCGTGGCACACACGTGCAATGTCCTCACTGGAAGCATCATATGCCAAGGCTAACACTGCCTCATGAATGAGTTCGCCAGCATTTGGTGCCATGATATGAACTCCCAATATCTTGTCTGTCTCCTTGTCAGCCACAATCTTGACAATCCCTTCTGCATCATCAATCGCCTTGGCCCTGCTATTAGCCAAGAAAGGGAATTTCCCCACACGGTATTCAACACCAAGTGCCTTCACCTGCTCCTCAGTCTTTCCAACAGATGCAACCTCAGGATGTGTGTATACAACACCAGGGACCTTGTCATAGTCCACATGACCAACTTTACCAGCAATGAACTCTACACAAGCAAATCCATCCTCTTCGGCTTTGTGGGCCAGCATTGGGCCTGGAATTACATCTCCAATTGCATAGACACCGGGCACATTTGTAGCAAATCGGTCATTGACTGGTATCCTTCCAACCTTGTCGGTCTCCACTCCTATCTTTTCTAGCCCAAGACCTGCTGTAAATGGAGTTCTGCCAGCAGAAACAAGAACAACATCAGCTTCAAGGATTGTCTGTGCACCACCGGCTGCTGGCTCAAGGGTCAACTTTACAATGTCTCCAGATGTGTCAACTCCAACAACTTTGGTCTTGAGCATGAACTTCATCTTCTGTTTCTCGAGGGAACGTTGAAATTGCTTGCGGATTTCCCCATCCATAGAAGGCACTATATCTGGCGCAAACTCAACTACTGTCACCTCTGATCCCAGTCGGCCCCACACTGAACCCATCTCTAGGCCTATGTAACCTGCTCCAATCACCACCAGTCTTTTTGGAATTTCTGACAGAGCTAAGGCCCCAGTTGAAGAGACTATCCTCTTTTCATCAATGGTTATCCCCGGTAAAGATTTCACATCAGAGCCAGTGGCAACTATTATGTTCTTGCCCTTTATGACTGTATTGCCACCATCGATGGTGTCTACTGAGACCTCTGAGGGGGAGATGAACTTTCCATACCCTTTAACATAGGTCACCTTATTTTTCTTGAACAGACCTTCAATACCTTTGGTCAAACCGGAAACTGCTTTGTCCTTTTGGGCCATCATGGCAGGTAAATCAACCTCAACAGACGGGAATTTCACACCATGGCTGGCAAAAGAATGCTTCGCTTCATGATACATGTGCGAGGAATGAAGCAGTGCCTGGTCACAGTGAGGGAAACAACAAAGGGAAAATGGAGTTGGAAAACATTCTGTCATTGCTAAAGCATTGTCCACATGCAAAGTAAAGAGAAGTCTAAAACTAACCACCAAGACAAGACTTCAAGTGCCCATAAATGAAGGTTTAATTCATATCAACTGAAATATATTAACGTAGAATCTAACCAAACAAAGATGCCCGAATACATATCTTGAAGATGTGTGCGAAAGCAAAACGGATGCACTAACATCTGCATTATGGAAAATCGATGGCAGATAAAGAACGGCAATAATCTAATGCTTTATGAGCATATAAACAGCTTAATAGTAATAAAAAAAAGTTCAAGGCTCACAAATTTACCCAAAAAAGGCGCTTTTCAAATGAAGAAGCTTGTTCGTCAACCATAAAAGAAAAGGTGTTCTAAAGCATACAAATTGAAGGGCAGCAAAGAACTCCAATTTGCTCACAATCAAATAAGAATGCTATGAATTCTTCCGAGTGGTGTAGGTGTCCACAAACAACACCCATCTTAAACACTAGAACGAGGTTTCCCATTTGTTTTTCTTGTGACACCACACTCCCACCTCGACACTCAAGCCCAAATAAACAACAGACTAAATCCTAGCGTCGCTCAAGAATCAGGATTACAGAGATTACTCTCCTTGTTTAACTCTCCTCGAGAATCAAAAGCCCTCAGGCAATAGTCTCTATATCTGCGGACTTCTGTTAGCTCCACCGCAATTCATTCTGTTAGCTCCACCACAATTCATTCCAAACTCTAAATCTACACAAGCAGACATATTCAACTCACATGAAATTCACAAAAAAAAAAAAAAAAAAAAACAGCTCTTGAGGGGGTTAAAGGAAGAAACTTCCCTCCTCAAACCTACAGAATTCGCTCCTCCAATCCAAACAAGTAGGAACAAACGACGAAACAAAACCACAAGATCCAACCGCAACCTCCAAAATCGGACGCAGGCACATCACCACCACCACCTCCACAAAAGACACGACCACAAGCACCGAAAATCCGAAACCCCAAGAAAAATCACCTTGGAAGGAATACAGCCTACGTTGAGGCAGGTCCCGCCGAGGGCGCCGCGCTTCTCGATGCAGGTGGTCTTGAGCCCGAGCTGGGCCGCCTTGATGGCCGCCACGTAGCCGCCGGGGCCGCCGCCGATGACGACGACGTCGTTGTCGTCGGATCCCCCGGAGGCGAAGCCCCGGGAGAAGGGGGTCAGGGAGCCGGAGTACCGGAGCGCCGCCGGGGAGGCGCAGGTGAACAAGTGCGACGCCTTCCTCCTCGCGATACTCGCCATCGCCATTTGCTTGGGAAGGGAGGGGAGTGCCGGAGACCGGTCGCCGGAATCGGAGCTCTTCGGGAGGATCGGACGGTCGAGATCGCGCGGGAGGAGGAGGAGCTCCGATGGAAGAGAGAGAGAGAAATGAGAAGTTTTTGCCAGCGTTTATCGTGAGAAAAAGAGAATTAAAGAGGAGGCGCCGTCGTCGGGTGCGGCGGCGGCTCGCGGTAAGCTCTCGTGGTCGAGCGGCCCGTGCCGTTGGATCAGCGCGGGCGGGATTTAGGAGGACGGTGGCGATGTCGTCGCGGGAGTGGTTGGTCGGGTGGCGTCTCTTAGGTGCGCGCGTGCCGCATTTGACTGTGGGGGGAGAAATGGAAAGGAAGGGTCGAGATTTATGGCTCCTCCTCGTCGGCCAATCGGAACCGTACATCTTGTTGCCCTTGATTCCCGTTGACAAAATGTTTTAATATTTGTTTAGAGGATGCTTGATTACCTCTAATTATATTTTCAATTATAAAGAATTTAAATTTTTTAAAATTTTTTACACATTATTTATTTGAAATTAATTTTTGGTTATCCATAATAATAAATAGTTAGTCAACATTATTCTCATAAATGAACCTGAGTATGTCCTAAAACTATTTTGTCTGAATTCTGAGAAGTAAAATTTAGGGTATTTTTAAGGGTGAGGGAAGAAAAACTCTCTCTCCAATTAGGTGCGGGTATTGGCAAGTTAAAATAGAAAACGTATCTAAGTTGAGAGCTGGATTATTAGATTATCATTGAAAGTTTCCGTCAAAAGCTTGCTTCCTACTTGTTAGACATATGTTTCGCACGATGTCTCAAACCAATGCATCTAACCATTATCCTGGTTTTAGACATTATGCGGAGAGCAATTATTATGTCTAAGTACTGGTTTTACTATTTCCGTATGTTTCTCCGTACAATCCCCCCCCCCTTGCTATAATAAGCCATGGCACGCTATCAGCGTTAATTAATAGAAATGGGAATAGTAATTCCATCCTGCATAGTGAATGTAAATTAATTAGTGTCAGCAACATCGATTAATTTGGAAAAAAAAACATTATACTTTCCAACGGGAATATTAATATTTTAAATATAAGTGAGTGGAGTGTTAGTGCAGTACGTCATAAATTATGTACATATTCAAGGGTCGCGAAAAGAAAAGGGAGAAAATATACAGGAGCGATATACAATTTCGTGAATTTTAGTGCAATGCGTATTAAAAACTAGATGAATTGACATGCTTCTGGTAATTTTTTATAAACCTATCGCTTACAAGACCAACTTTCAGTGAATAATAATGCACCTTTCATACAACCTTTGCTTTCGAGTAATCTTGAAGATGCTAGGATCAAATTCATTCGGAAACAGAAGTAATCAAGATGATATAAAGATAACCATAATCACTTTCTTGATTTCTGCTGTCGAGATAATGGTAATGTTGGGTTTCTTTTCTAAAATAATTGATTCTAGCTATGTCTACATAGTGTTTTCGAGTGGAAAATTACTTTTTTCGCTCTCAAAAGCATTCAAACCGTCCATGTAAACGTAATCAAACGATTCTTAACATGAAGATGGGGGCGCCATACCGTGTGCTTGTGAAATCACAGAAATAACATTGTAGAGACTCATTTCATAAATGATACAATAGATTGAACTTCACATACTGAGAAACTGCCCAGAAGTTTGTATTATTATGTGAGTTTCAACGTGGGAGTAGTAATTTCTCGAAATACAGTCTGTTCAATTGATTAGAATGAGTTTAAAACTATTAACTTCTCGCAGTGTCTGCAATGATAAAAGTGAATGACCGTCGTTGGTGTGTTTTGAGGCTAAAACTAGCGTGAAGCCAATAGAACCTAACATAACGCAGCAGACTATTGTTCCTTGCCCTTTACAATGCGCTCAAGCTTTTGCACAGTGATCCTACAAATCTTCTCAGCGTCGTTAAAAGACTAAGAGATGCAGAGGTCTTCAAAGGATCAGAAGAACACTTCCCTCTACCTCTTGCCTATCAATCTCACACTTTTTAATTGAGGAATTCGCAGCATCCTACGGTTCTAACATACTCTCGAGTACGGGGGGGACATCTGAACATCCGCAGATAAGGTTATGTGTCGACTTCCAAGCCGTGAATAACTATCGAATTTGGCAGTTCTTTTGTTTTGCTTATCTACTGGTACAGAGCTCTCTGAGGATGAATCTGATCCTAAAAGATAGAGCTTCTCACATATTTCTCCTGGCAAGGCAGGATAATCTGGGCCGGGGAGGAGGAGATTGGGAATGGTGGCCTCACAAGCCCTACCACTTGATCTAGAGTTCGGTGGAGGAGAATAATCATGGAGTGATGTGATTCCAAAGGGCTTGGATTGGATTTGGTTATGAAGCTGGAGGACCCTCCACCTCAAACCCGGGAAGAAGACAACTCCCAAGTCTGTGGCCACAAAGCCCTTTTTGAGTTGAAATCTCGTCTATCCAATCTTAAAACCGGCAGTGAACAAACATGAGACAGCCACAAGAGTCGGGTCGAATCGTGTGAATGGCTCACGCGCTTCGAAACAATTCATACCCATGAATTCGTGCTTTACATTCTTATTCACACGCGAACAAACAGAAGACAGCACAATAGTTACAGCCGGATTAGCGCTTTACATTCTTATTCACACACGAATTCACAAGGAAGACATAGAAGGTCTTCCGTAATTCGGACCGTCAGTGGTGTTACCAAGAGCTGCAAATCTTGAATAAAATGGAGCATGGACGACTCATCCATGGAGTCCCTCGATCGATTTAACATATCTCACAGAATTCTTTACAAATGACGGGACAAATGAGGCTGTGCGAGCACATCTCCGAACCGGCAAAAGTTCCAAACAATACACTCAAGCAACACTACAAAACTGCTGGCTGTTTTTTTCTAAATCATCTGAAACAGCCATAAACAGAAAAAGATCATGCTCCACAGTGGTGTGACGTGAAAAATAATGGTATTCACAAAATATGCACTCAATTTCTGAGCAAGCTCTGCAACCTGTTCCTCGCCTCCTCAGAGAGACTGCAGCGTCTTAATCTTCGCCTCTGGGATGGGAATGACTCGGGCCGATCCGGGGAGCTGAGGCATATCACTATCACTGTGAGATTGTCGCTAGTATTCAGGCGCAATGCTTCCATGACAAGTTCTCTGGCACATTGATGAGGGTCACTGTGCCGTCTAAGCCCCTGCCTGACTAGACTAACTGCATACTGACTTGTCATCACGTCCCATATTCCGTCGCACCCAATTATCAAAAACTCATCATCCTCCGTCAAGATAACTTGTCGGACATCAGGATCAGCAATTAGTGGTGAAGCAGACCCCAATGGAAGCTTCAAGTCCCAATCCCCAAGAGCACGGGTAACAGATAGGCAGTCATTTAGATATCCATCATTGATCCAACCACCCAGTTCCTCCACACGTTTTCGCTCAGGTGAAAAGGAGGGCCTATGATCTTGGGACATCTCAACGGCTACCCCTTTCCTACACAAAACAGCTCTACAATCACCGACATTGGCTACCAACAAATGTCTTCCAAGTATCAAAGCGGTCAGTGCCGTTGTTCCACATGAGTTGCTCACGCTGCAATCACCTTCCAAGGCCAGGTCTGCTAGAAGAAAAGCTTTACGATGATAACTCTCCAGCTCTTTCAAGAAGATCTCATCAATTGCAGATGTCTCAGGTAAAACAGTATCTTCAAAGAATAACTTCATTGCATTCCTCTTGACGTATGCAGCTGCCTCAGGGCCCCCATGGCCATCGAAAACTGCATAGAAGGCACTCGGTGTGCAACATTCAGAACCCAAATGGGCAGACAAATCATCAACCCTGATGTGTTCATCTTCCATGGAAGGTCGAGAGCCCACATCAAAGTAGCTGCCGGACCGAATCCTTGGAACGAACTTAACAACATCAGACACACCAGCAGCATCGTTCACAGTCTCAAGGCAGTTGACAACCTGCAGAACAAAGAATTGGATAAGCAACACATTTAAGGTCATGATGAACAACTTCAATCAAACAAGAGACCAGCAAATAGAGTTGAATAGACTCAAGCTTGCAGACTCAGAAAACAATTAGCAGAATCTCCATATTCAGATCCACAAGTGTTACTAGCTATCAAACTTCTTCACATGTCACGCTTGGACTTTTGAATTGGTCTTGTTCTGTCATAACTAAGAAAATTCTAGACGAGACCCATGAAGAGAAAATGCACTCAAACTCCTCCATAAGTAAAGCACATCCAAAGCATGAGCTAGACGCCATCACATCATCATAAAAGGCCTCAGTTCATCAATCATATGACGCCTAAATTTCAAAGAGAAGCTCATTATTTAGAAGAGGAACATCAAACCTACATGTACAACACCACAAAATTCAAAGATATAATCTTTGATATTGCACAGCTAATAAACTCCATATGAAGCATGAAAACACCAATCATCCTCCCGAATCACGGTAAATCCCCACCGCCAAGTAAATCCAAATTTAAACATATTGGCCTATACTACTCGAGCCAAACTTCCTACCGAAGAAAAGATGCCACAAAATCAGATCCCAGAGCCAAAATTCTCTAAAGTAGAAATCCCAAAAACAACAACAACCCTGTGTCCGAATAATCTGATATCTAGTAACTGACGACAGCAGCTAATCCACCGCAAACAGACGACTTCATCCCCCTCGCAGAGCACGTAGATTCAACTAAAATCAGGCCCTAAAATCTAAACTAACTCCCGAACTCAAACAACCATCCGATCCAGATCGAGCTCACCGGAGTCCGGCTCCGGCGAAACCCCCCTCCCCCAATCCCAGAAACCCAGAAAACGACCCTCAAGACTGCCGGCGCCGTCCGAAAAACTCGCGGAAAATCCAAAGGGCATAAGAATCACGGGCGTTACCGATTCGATAAGAGAGATGTCGGCGGAGACCTCCGCCTCCGTAACCATCGTCTCACTCACCATCATGTATCGGCTTCAAACAAGCAGCCCCTCCCTCTCTAAATCTCTCGACCAGCTCTCGATCGGGAAACGGAAAAAAAATTCAGGGTTCCGATCGGAAAAGCTCCTCGACTTCGAATTCCTCTTCTTCTTCTTCTTTGCTTCTGGTCGCCGAACGCGTTCTAGGGTTTTCTGGTTTTTCTCGGGCTGTCCGAAAAGATTGGGCGAGGGGGAGTCGATTCGACGCGGGTATTTATAGGGAGGGCCGGCCGGGGCGGGTGGTGACCGGCTGGACCCGCGAGGCGCGTCGGGGAGCAGGACACGTGGCAGTGGAGGACGTGGCGGACACGGAACCTAAACGGACAACGTAATCGAAGCGGAGTCTTTTGCATGATATATTTTAATAATATTCATTTTTTCTACGGGGGCGCGAAAGTACGACCTTTCTTTATGGCGGTCCGTGGCGGGGGCGCATTTACGGATTTGCCCTTGGGGCCGAGGGGGGATTGGACTGCGCGACGGCGCGGCGTTTTGGTGGACGGCGGGCGCCCGGGTTTTCATCCGCCGTTTTCAGGGAGCTCCCGCCGGAACCGAGCAGAGTTTTTTTTTTTTTTCCGGTGCCGGTCGGGCCGGGTCTCGTGAGGACCACCCGGCTGCGGGTATTCGGGTCTCCTTGCGGAGTAAACAAAACGCACTTGCTAAGCAAAGAGAGGCGTACATCCTAAGCAACTACCGACCCTAAAAAGAAAGGTCAATCCGTCTCCACCGTAGAAAGTCCTACAATTCAAATTCGAGTGGAGTTCTGACGAAGCATCGAAATCCAGAAATTTCGATTTAGTGAATGGGTCGCTTCGTAAGTTTCGATTCACATAATTCGGCCCTCTCGATGTGAAAATTGGGTGAGAAAAGAGGGCGGCGGCAAGAGCTTGATTTGCAGACCGTTTTTCCAAGTTCTTATTCTTGAATCAAACCGAATTACAGAAGAAAAAAAACATAGTCAAGTTCGATAGTTCGAACTGTTATATGCTATGCTATAAGCGTGCACAGAAAATGGGAATAATCAGCCCTTATTCTTGATTCTTGATATGGAATTGAACCATCCGGATCGGGTTGAATTGATATGTTTTTTTCTTATCCGTAAAGAGCCAATTCGGTTCCTAACCTTATCAATATGTTCTAGGCGAAACCGACCCAGCTTGCACTTCCTTTTTCGTTTCCTAGTATGAAGAGAGGCTGACGTGTAACGTACGGCGTCACGGGAACCAGAAGTTTAGACCAAAGGTGTGAACGCCATAGAGAAATTTGGTCGGTACCCCGTTTGTTTTTTTTCTAATTATTGAAAGCAATGATGTTTATCTTCTTCTTTTTTTCTTTTTTTTCCTTTGGGGTCAATGCAAAATTACCAACTCAAGTTGCTAACCATCCAGAAAGTCTCCTTCCCTCTCCATAAATTTGTATATACGCTCCAATAATGGTGCGGATTGGGAAAGGACTGGGAAGGAAGGCGATAATCATGGCGTGAGTTGAAATAATTTAAGCCAGACTTCGGGCACGTTTATCAGATGGCGTGGTTTGTCGACTAGGTAGAGCCCGCGGCACGGCATCTCGCGATGCTAATCATAGATGGGGAATCTTCCGAAGGAGATGCGATCTTAATCGCTTCGTCCGCGGCCGAATTAATTCGAGTTAAATTCGGGAATTTACTTAATTAATGGATCGATCGAAAGAGGGGGCTTTCTCGACTTCTCTCGAAATACACGAGGAATTTGCAGAGATTACGAAACGTGTTTTCCACGTGGTTCGCGAGGAGCGTCCGTCGACGAGGACGACCCCCCGACGCGTTTGACTTTTCAGACGAACGAGGTTATCGAAAGCTAGACACGACCACAGCCACCGACGTTGCTTTTGTTTTCTTTCGTTTGTCCGTTTCCTTGCTCCGCAGAAAGCCCAAGATTTTCATAGACTGCTGGCGTCAAGCGCGCGCAAAAGTCGAATAAATATCCTAAGAGCAGTATGAAATGGAGAATTACCTTACATGAGAAAAGGAAGAGTGCGCATGGTTTGGTTTTTTTTTTTTTTTTTTTTAACAGCGACGTCGACGGTCGAAAAGAAATGTCCCTAGTGTTTGCAATCTCTAGAACTGGGTTGTTGCCGTGAGGGAATAGATGACTTGTGTCTTACGGCCACGGCATCGTTTTTGTGAGTGGGAGATGATCTGTGTTCCATCCAGCCAGAGGCAAAAGGAAAGAAAAGTGGGGACGTGTAAAGGAGGAATGGCCACGGGAGAGGGAGGGCCTTTTGCTTTCACCACCTTGCTTGAAGAGAAGCAAAGAAGGAGGCTTTTGCAGCTCCGGTAAAGAAAGCAGGACGATGAGGACGCTAAGGAACTTCGTTTTCGGGGCGAAGGTTTCGCGGCGTGTCATCTAGAACGGTCGGTGGCTCGACGGGTGCTGTAGCACGAGTCCTATTTCTGTCTTTAACCCCCATTGTATGCGGTCCCCTCCCACGTCGAATTCGACGAGTACATTGGAACAAGCATACGTATTGGGACGTCGAGTCATTGATTGAATGGGGCCTAAAATCGTCGTACGAACTCTCGAATGAATAATTGTTGTGAAAGCGTTTGTCATGGTGGGTGACGATAGTGACTGCATCACTATGCGCAATTAGAAATGAACGCTTTGTGGTCCTTGAGGATTGCTTCGGGCATCGAATAATTTTCTTGCAAACAACACTGTTGCTTCTTTGAGTGTGGTGTCTGTCCGACGTGGTCCACACTCCACATGCCAAAAAAGCAGAGAGCGGGACAAAGGGAAACGTTGAAAAAAAGCGCACATTGCCCGTCTCCCGTTGCATGTCGATTGAAGTGGAGCTGCTGGTCTCCACATGTTTCGAAGATTTCTAGGCCACATACGTGTCCAATTCGCATTGTTTATGGTACGCTCTTCAAGAGATGCAAATGACCTAACTTGGGCGAGTCTCTGATTGAGCCATTTGCCAATGAAATGACTGCTTGAAGATGATCCGGTGGCAATCCATCCACATCTTCTGAATGTCCAAATGGAGCTGAACACCACTTTGCACTTGGTACGAGTGGGGGCATGGCCTGTCCCATCAAACAGAAGAATGAATATGATAGATATATGGAAGGACCTCTTAGGTAGCGCATGACAAAATTTCTGAAACAGAAATTGATTTCTGGCCAGAAATCAATTTCTCAATTTCTATTCCCCAGCCAAGTTTTTGAGTAAAGAAACTTGTTTGATAACGACTCAAAATTTCTATTTCTGAAACAGAAATCTGTTTGATAACAGAAAAAAATTTCTATTTCTATGAATCATATTGTCCCCATCCTTTTACTCCACTCTTCTTGGTGCTTGTGATGGTAATTTAATTTGATAAAAGTTGGTAAATCACTTTAATTTAGGGAAAAGTGCCAAAAAAAGTCCTAAACCTTTTGTCTTTGTGCGGATTTAGTCCTAAACCTTTTTTTGGTGCCGATTTAGTCCTAAACCTTTCTATTTGGTGTCGATTTAGTCCTTCCGGCAAATTTAGCTCGGAAAATGCCTACGTGGATACAAAGCCAGCGCTGGCCGTCCTACGTGGATGGACCGGCACTAACATGGATGCCTGAAAACAAAACGACCGGCACTAACATGGATGCCTGAAAACAAAACGACGCCGTTTTATTAAAAAAAAAATTTAAAATTTAAAAAAAAAATTAAAAGTTAAAAAAAAAACCTAGAACCTAGTTTAAAACCTCCTTGTTTTATTGAGAAAATAAAATTTGGCGTCCAAACCCGACACCACATTTATTTTCTATTTTCTTGCCTAACCACCCTTTTTGGAAATAATCTCGCGCAACTTTTTTTTTTCTCTAAAGCTTTCGGATTTATTTCGTACGGGAGCATGTACGAATTTATTTCCGAAAGCTTTAGAAAAAAAAAAGTTGCGCAAGATTATTTCCAAAAAGGGTGGTTAGACAAGAAAATAGAAAATAAATGGGGTGTCGGGTTTGAGCGCAAAATTTTATTTTCTCAATAAAATAAGGATGTTTTAAACTAGGTGCGTGCAAAGTTTGATCGATTAATTTTGAGTATGGGAGCACGTACGAATTTATTTCCGAAAGCTTTAGAGAAAAAAAAAAGTTGCGCGAGATTATTTCCAAAAATGGTGGTTAGGCAAGAAAATAGAAAATAAATGCGGTGTCGGGTTTAGACGCCAAATTTTATTTTCTCAATAAAACAATGAGGTTTTAAACTAGGTGCGTGCAAAGTTTGATCGATTAATTTTGAGTACGGGAGCACGTACAAATTTATTTCTGAAAGCTTTAGAAAAAAAAAAAGTTGCGCAAGATTATTTCCAAAAAGGGTGGTTAGGTAAGAAAATAGAAAATAAATTGGGTGTCGGGTTTGAACGCCAAATTTTATTTTCTCAATAAAACAAGGATGTTTTAAACTAGGTGCGTGCAAAGTTTGATCGATTAATTTTGAGTACGGGAGCACGTACGAATTTATTTCCGAAAACTTTAGAGAAAAAAAAAAAGTTGCGCGAGATTATTTCCAAAAAGGGTGGTTAGGCAAGAAAATAGAAAATAAATGCAGTGTCGGGTTTGGACGCCAAATTTTATTTTCTCAATAAAATAAGGAGGTTTTAAACTAGGTTCTAGGTTTTTTTTTTTTTAATTTTTTTAAAAAAAACGGCGTCGTGAGGAGAAGGAATGGGGGAAAGCACGATAGTGAGGAGAGGAGAGGAGGCTGGAAGGAAGAATTGGAGAAATAGTTTCTATTTCTACTTCAGAAATAGAGAAGCTACAATTTCTAACTTCTCATTTCTCCTCCAAAATAATTTCTGAAACAGAAATCAGTTTCAGAAATAGAGAAATCAGTTTGTTTTATCAAACGGGTTTCTCCAATTTCTCTGTTCCCGGAACAGAGAAATTGAGAAACTGAGAAATGGAAATTTTACCATGCAGCACCTTAGTCGCTTTCGCCAGCTGCTTGAAGATGAAGAAGCTTTCGAGCTTAAAGTGGAGGAAGCAAGCGGTGGGAAGGAAACACATGGAAGATGGGACACACCTTGATGACCCTTTACAAAAATCAGACGTGGGTTAGTGGCTTTTTCTATGCTTTGCGCTGGGTAGATGACAAGAAGAACTCTCTGATGATTCATTACATGAATGAAAGAACCAACAAATAGGGAGTTTTCAGACCATCCAACCACAAAGTTTAATGAAATTTCGCGAGTCATTACTCCATTTTGGCACTTGAGGAAGAACCGTGGCATTGGGACTCGTGTGGAAACGCTCCCTTGCTGCTGGGAAAACGGCGATTCCGTCGTGAGACTTTCTGGGTTCTTTCATACGAGATTGAGGGTACTTTTTACAGGCGAGATGAACTTCATTCACAACAGTTGGGCTGGTGCTCTTTCTGCAGCTTCTCCCAGAGGCACAGCAGCTTCCTTGGGCCTTGATAATGGGCAAGAATGTAATCAGAGTCGCATCCAGCATTATAGAATCTGTCGTCACTTATGTAGTGCACTTCCTTGCCGCTGTTCTTGAAGTGCTCTATCCATATGCCCATCGCAACATCTTCTAGCTTAAACCACTGAAAATTGGATAAAAAGAGCACATACAATGAGTCGGTCTCAGCTAAAATGAAGAATAGACTATATTCCTGGCTCGTTTAGCCACAAGGTTCCTGTCTTTAATCTCTCTATATGACACAATCGAACAGCTTAGACTTACCTTAAGATCTCCTTCTTGGTGGCCCTGAACAATAAACTTTGCAATGTCTTGAGAGATTATATAACCTGGACCGTGAGCCCATGGAGGATACTTATCATGTGGCCACTCCTACATTAAGGATCAGGAGAATGTCTTAACAAGTAAAGCAAGTATCATGTTTTCTAGGGGAAGATGGATATGGATAAAGGCCATACCTTCTCACTGACATACCATTTGCTGTCCTTTTCTCTATGGGGAGATGAGTCGGAAGATATGAGACCATACAAGAGACCATTAGATGGTTTTCCCTTGAGAATTGACAGTACCTCATCGATCCTCACAAAAGCGTCATCATCTGCTTTCATGATGTACTTGGCACGGACGATTTTCGTCTGCATAATCCATATATGATAACTCAATAAGATATTTTCAACAATAAACATGCAACACCAGGATTTCAAGTTATGAAATATAAAAGCAAGACCCACCCCCCGGGGTTCCTCGGGGAATCTTTTCCAGGTATGTTATCCAACTTATGATGGGGAATTTCAATTAGCAAATTTTGTAGCTTTACATAAAATTTCTTCTGGTCCAGTAGTCAGACTTTTTAGGAATTATCCTTTGACAATCAGGTCTATGCACAGAAATGAGCACGTAGAAGATACCACATCCCTATGACATAAATTAGCCCTATACCCCATGCATACCCACTTTCACCTGATAACAACTTTCAGTTAATTTGTTTTCTTAACACTCTGGCTACCGTGAAGAATGGTTTTAGCAAGGGTCAGAGGTGTTTGTTGAAAGCTTTTCATGTAGGCTGATTGTCTATCAACTATAAAGCAAATGAAGATGGAATCGTGCACCCCCATGCTGATGAGATGTTTTTGGCATTACCATCATACTTGATAAGTATCCGCACCTGATTCTCCATGTGAAAACGTAATGGACATTTCTTGTGAAAATATATATCAAGTCATTTTACATACCCCCATAATGCAGATTGCAACTGTCTTGTAACTGATAAGGCTGTAATAATCTACAAAAGGCATGAATTGGATGTCCTCATATGCTTGAGCTTCTTTCCACAGCTCAACATTTACTTGCATGTTTTGGTGCTGCAGTTAATGGTACACACCAGGTGATCAGTATGAATAATCACAGCACTGCTGGTTGTGAGAAAAGATGCTAACAAAGTATTGCTCCGTTGCTATGGTGATCATGATACTTGGGAAATGTAAGCGCCTTCAGAGATGCTTAAAATAAGCTTCAACACATATGTATGTGCCCCAAAGATGTGTGTTTGGGCTAGAAAATCTATTCTACAGACTAAGCAGGTAAACAGGCTTAAAGAAAGCACTGTGAACAGCAGACCTCTTACTGAACCAGATCCACTTTACTTTTTGGCTGAAATACCTGATACCCACTTGACAACAGTGGCCCAAATCACATTAAAATCAAGAAACACAAGAAAAAAAAGAAACATCATTTGGTAATTTCAGGATGGATTTGATATTTGACTATTACTTAGTGTGTGCTTACCTTTTCATCAACGAACAGTACGCAATAATGTGCAAATATCATCGAGACACTAATGACACATTAAAGGGCTATATTCGATAGAAACAGCTATTACTCCAGAGAGTTATCCCAAGATTCAGTAGAAGGAACATAGGATGCAAGTCTTAATCACTTACAAGACCAATGAAAAATCGAACAGCTACATCCCCAGAGCGTATGGCTTCATATTGCATCCAAGACCTCCTTATAGCCATTCGTCTCTCAAAATTATTCCCAGTTGAGAAAACTCCAATCAACATCACAAGTCTTTTCCGGGTAATTAATGGAGCTCTGAGATGCTCAGCATCAACAACCAACTCATGATCCTCAGATACAGGCAAACCTTCAGCTATAGTTGATAACACATCCAAATCACCAACCACTTCAACACGATTAACTGACCATGGTTCAAGTTTCTGCATTAGGAAAATTCTCACATAGCAATTGAAGTGACTACAACAGCACTAGGCCGTAATTAGAGAAGAAGTAACTAACTGCATACTTTACCTCCCTGAAAGCAAATGATGTTTCATGCCTTCCATTAACTGTCATATGGAAACCCTCCAGACCAACCCATAGCGTGGCAGTGAATAAACTCCCTTCTGCAAATGGAAAATTGGCACTTGCGTGGACACTTCTAGATACATTGGTCAAACTTTCACTGCCTCTTGCATTTGAACTTTCTGCCACAGTACCTCTAATCAATTGTTCATTGCAAAGAGCAAGTCCATCCAGCATAAAACCTGCTATGACATGTCAGACAAAGGTAACTGCGGTAAATCTAAGAGAGAAGACAAGGCATATTAATGGAGAAAAGAAGAAGACAGATCGATGTTAGAGATAGGTTTAGAAATTCAGCCAGCAAAATGTACAGAGTATCCATCTCTAGAAAAGCCCATCCATTCCATTCCTACTCCATGTTTTAACTATTCCATCGGATGAGTTCGATGAGATGCATCATTGCTGGGGATATTCAACTACATGCACAACAGTTTAATGCAGCAATCGGAGTAAGTGGATAACCACTAAGGGCTATCTTTGGAGTCAACAATTCTATCACCCACTCATGAGTACATAAACCAAGGACCACGTAATCTCTCTTCATCATCTCCATTCAATCTCAAATTACTAAAAGTCGCATCACAACTGAAGCCTTCTGGCAAGAGAGAGAGAGGTATTAAACATAGATGCATGAATCAACTTATAATTAGAAAGAAAACTAGTGAAAGAAATTAAAGGTCAATATAAAAAACCTTTTGAGCTCTTAACAGATCCATGAACAGGACATCTCTCCTCTTTACCCCATCCAAATTCATCAGTCCAGGTATTTTGCACGACAAATGGTTCCTCTGTCATATTCTCTCCAGGCAAACTCACATTATAATGCAAGACGATAGGCGCATCAGCCTCTTGAGAAATTTGTGATCCTATCAGATCAATACGAAAGCTTCCCTGGCCACCATGAGGAATGGCAACCAGTGTAACTGAGGAATCCTCAATTAGCCCACACGGCAGCTCAAGCAAAGTTACATTGCTTGAATTCGTCTTCCTAAACCTACTCACAAACGGTGGGCAATTTCTATCTTCACTGATGTTGACAATACTAGCCTGGGAGGCTTCTTTGTCATGCAGAATAGCAGAGAAATCCTTCCATGCGACGGAGGCCTCATATATTCCTTTAGCTGTTTCTGGAAGTGCATCTGACCTGGAAAGCAGCTTCCGCATCTGAGCCCACACAAGAAGGTACTTATGCTTTTCGACTGATATATTTCTCAAGCCATATAGGTCATCTAGTCCTTTAAAATTAACAAGAGTGGGCTTCTCTGACAGTCTATTTTTAAGCGCTGTCGCCTTATTCTGAAAGGGTGGCGGAGAACCACCGTCTTTCACTCGAGATTTATCGCTAGGATGGTTTCTAAAGAAATCATACGCAGACTGCTTGTGCCGCTTGATCACCTTGTTTCCCACCAGACTGTAACGGAATACCAAGATGGTAGCAAGAGCTACAATCAACATGCCCCCCGACCATTTCTTCATTTCTCAACAAAGCATAAGCAAAACACGAAGTCCGGTTCACACTCCACTAATTAACCCTTCCGTTCATTCGTGTTAAGCAAATCAACAGCAGGAAAGATTGCAACGCGCAAGCTGGCTCAACTCCTCCCGTCTCACCTCTCCTCTCCCAGCGTTCTGTCCAAGAGAAATGGTATGGTAATGCCAAGATTGTCAATTCACAAAAAAATTTCGACTTTACGAGGGAATAGCAAAACTAGACTAAACTCGGCAGCTGGCAAGATATCACAAGGACCCTTAATCGTTCATTCGCGGCCGATCAGCCACGCACCCGCATCGACATCGAAGAAAGATCACCTCACTAGAAGCTGACACACTCCAAATTCCGCTGTCATTCGGCATGAAATCTCCGCATACCACCTTTCAAACCGACACTGGTTTCGCATCAGTTACTAACACGACATCAGCCGATCTCCATCCAAGCGAAAACCCAACCCAACCATTCCCGCTCAAAAAAAAAAAAAAAACAGAAAGAAAGAGTCAATCCCGACAACAGCCGAACCAGAATCACCTGTCGCCAATCGGGTCTCAAAGGCGGCGATTCCTTCCACAAAAAGAAACCAGTTTGACCGCCATTGTCGGCTTCACGGAGCCGGAAACCGGAACCGCCAAGCGAAGCCACGGCGCGTCGAGAGCGCCGCCACGGATACGAGCTCCCCGAGACCGGAGAGGTGCTCGAGCCTCGCCGGCGGCGGACGAGGGTGGAAAACGACGGCGTCCTCCGGCCGAGGAGATAGCGGAAGGGGATATCTTGTCGGAGCGAGCATGAAGTAGGAGGAGGGAAGTGGAACCAGTTGTTGCTGCTGCTGCTGCTACAGTGAGGGTGTAATTATAAGGTGCGGCGAGTTCTACGGTAAGCTGGTGGGGACAGCACGTGCCGGGACGTGCCGTTCGGTGATCATTTTGAAGTGCCACGTCCGTCGGAAAAAACATAACTGCGGTGATAACTCTTCCCGTCGATTTGTTTACTCGCTTTAACTTATCAAATTTTGGGAAAATTCCAAAAGTGCTCTCATTTAAAATATATATATCTCGTTTCAAATAAGATATAAAGCTCCCATATCAATCCCAAAAAAAGGCATGAGTGGTTATGATTATTTCAAATAAGAATCTAGTTTAGTCAAACGGAAAAATATTCTGAGAAATTAGGGATATTTTCATCCAAAGATAAGTCAATTTTTAATTTAAATAAATTAAAAATTTAAAAATAAAACTTAAAATAATGGAAAAGGAAAAACACAAGCAAGAGGGGGGTCGTCACCCCATGGCGATGGTGACGACCAACGGCGTTGCCGGCACCTAGGTAAGGGCTGGTAACCCTTACCAACCAAAGGCAAGGGTTAGCAAGCCCTAGTCAAAAGTGGGAGAGGGCGGTGATCCTCTCCTAAATCTAGGTGGGGGTCACTCGCCCTCACCTCGGCCTGCTGGCCTTCACCCATTGCCTCCAGACCTCGCCCCCTCGTTTGGGGCACTGGGTGAGGGTGGGTGACCCTTGCCTAGATATGGGAGAGTGTCGTCGTTCTCTCTTACTTCTAACAAGGACCTATTGGCCCTCCCCTTGGTTAGCAAGTCAGGGCCCGTTTGTTTGTTTTTATTTCTTTTTTCTGTTTTTGAACAATTTTTCTGTTTTTTTGTTCCTGGGAACAAAAAAGGAACAGAAACGCGTTTGGGTGCGTTTTTATTCCAAAATTGTTTTTTTGTTCCCATAAACACATTTGGAACAGAAACAAGAAACAAAAAAAAAAATTGTTTCTTGTTTCTGGAACAAAATTCAGAAACATTTCTCTTTTTTTCTTCTTCCTTTTTCTTTCTTTTTTCTTTGGCCGATCGCCGGCCTCGGCCATGGCCGGCGACCAGCCGTCGAGGGCTAGTGACCTCGCCGGAGTGTCGCCGGCCCCTAGCGAGGAGTCACCGGCCCCTGGCGAGGCTCGCCTAGCCTGGCGCTGAGCTGGCTTCGCCGAGCTCGCCGGAGGCCGAGCTCGCCAAGCCACGGCGAGGCTCGGCCTCGCCAGGGGTCGGCGAGCCTTGCCGTGGCTGGGTGAGGCCGCCGGCCCTCGTCAGCCGGTTGCCGGCCATGGCCGAGGCCGGCAACCGGCCAAAAGAAGAAAAAATAAAAATAAAAATATATAAAAAATTAAAATAAATAAAAAAAATACAATTTTACCAAACTTGTTTCAGTTCATTTTTTATTTCCGGAACAAGTTTACCAAACCCCTTTTTTTGTTCAAAAATTGTTCTCCGGAACAGAAATACTTTTTTCTATTTCTATTCCCTGAAACAATTTTTAAACAGATTGTTACCAAACGCACTCTCACTAGCCGTTGTCTAGGCATTGGCAACCTTACTAGCCTTTGCTTGCACCCCGTTGCCAATGGGGGTGGCTATGTTCTCTCTTTTATACATTTTCATTGTTTTTTTATGAAAAGAAGAAAAAGAAAAAATTGAAAATTCTAAAAGACAAAATTGCCCTTCATAGTCAATGAGTTTAAGCCCTTCTTAGAGACTAGTATAGGCAATTCAAGCCATTATTTAAAATAAGGTTTACTTCATGCTCTTATTTAAGAAAATAATAGTATCTCATGCTTTTATTTGAAATTTTCCCTCAAATTTTTATGCATGACGTGGCAGTTTTTTTTATGAAAAATTCAAGTCGAACGTGGACGAATCCCTTGGTCAAATGCCCATTGGAAGCTGCCATGCTCCTTGCTTCGTCTTCATCTTCAACTTCTTCGGTGATCTTCATCATCGACCCCACAATTTTACATTTTTTTTTCTTTTCCAGTCATTTTTTTAACTAAAAAAGTCCTAAACTTTTTGTTTTTGTGCCGATTTAGTCCTAAACCTTTTTTTTTTTGTGCCGATTTAGTCCTAAACATTTTTACATTGTGCCAATTCAGTCATTTCCGGCCAATTTTTGCTAACTGGACGTCGGCTGGCTGACGTGGCTTGATCGGCGTGGCTTGATCGGCGCTGACATGGACAACTTTTAATAATATTTTAATATTTTTTATTTTTATTTTTATTTTTTTAATCTTTTTATTTTTATTTTTTTCTGTTTGTCTTTTTCCTCCAGCCGATCGCCGAGGTCCGGCCAGAGGTGATGGCCGGTGAGGGTCGAGCCTTGCGCTGGGCGGCGAGGCTCGCCCTCACCGAATTTGACGAGGTGAGCCTTGCCCATGGCCGGCGAGGCTCGACCTCGCCAGATCTGGCCATGGGCGATCGCATCCGGCGAGGGCGAGCCTCACCGCCCAGCGCAAGGTGGCCGTCGAGGTCGGCCTCTCCCTCGTCGGCCGTCCCCTCTGGCCGGTCACTGGACCTCGGCGACTGGCCGGAGGAAAAAGACAAACAGAAAAAAAGAAAAAAAAAAGATTAAAAAAATTGAAAAATATTAAAATATTATTAAAAGTTGTCCACGTCAGCCAGCCGGCGTCCAGTCAGCAAAATCCGACCAAAATTGGCCGGAAGGACTGAATTTGCACAACGTAAAAAGGTTTAGGACTGAATTGGCACCAAAAAAAGGTTTAGGACTAAATTGTCACAAAGACAAAAGGTTTAAGACTTTTTTGACACTTTTCCCTTTTCTTAACCACCATCTAATTTAGGGCGACCAATGAACACTGAAACAAGATTGAAAGAGGCAGAAATAAGTTTTATTGAATTCTATATTTGAAGATTCAACGCATGCTTTGCGAATCTGCAATCGAAAATGACAAAGCTTCGACAAGTCTAGTGCATTATCTCTATGGTTTGTCGTGTGATCCTCATTGGGGACTTTCAATAAACGAAATTCGGCTTCGAAGAAGCCTAATTGCGATGACCTTAAAATTAATTTTTTAAAAGACGAGCGAGCAAAAAGTCATAGAAAAAAAAAGAAGAAATCAAGAACAAAATGTTGATTGCTCAAAAAATTCGAAAGGTAAACTGCCCCAATTTGAGGAATTAAGATTAGGTTCACACCACATTTTGCCCCAGTTCATTAATTTGGGGCGAATAGAAGGCCAAATGGCATCATTTAGGTTTAATAATGCTAACTTCATTTTGCTAGGAAGTTTTGTTGGGTGTATATTAAAAAATTGTAATGTCGGATTTTCTACCTATCTGTAACATGTAAGTGATCATTGGAAAAATTTTAGTACTAGAAGGGATGTTGTGAGAAAGTGATGTTACCTCTAGTCCATTTCTCACGGAGAAGCGAGGCATTCAAGAGCAATTATATGTATCTGAATGAGAATTTACGTTTGTTGAAAAAGATGAGAGCCGAAACTGTATAATATATTTTAGTAAATTTATTAAACTAATTGAATAACTTATTGCATGATTCTACAAAATAATATCAGAGATTACTTATTTAATAATTACATTGGAATTTTATCTCAATTTAAAGTTTTTCTAAATCTTGAAAAGATACTACACAAGCGACAAAAGCTTAGAGGACTTAGTACTCATTACTTACTCTTTTTTTACAATGTTTAAAAATAAATGGCAAAGAATCATTGAAGGTTCCCTAACAGATAATTGCCAAAGAAGTTTATAATTACATTAGCGAATTGTCAAAAGTTTAAAACTAACTCAACTAAGTTAAATGATTTAATATTGAATTAATATCCGCATAATAAATTTAAGACTTTTATAGTAAAAGGGTCTAAACCAAGAGTCCTGATATGGCCAGGTGGGGCAATGCCAGTCCGCAATTACAAGCTTTAGCTTCTTTATTTTACAATTTTATTTCAAATTTCTTTCTTTAAAAAAAAAACAGTAACTTCTCTTACAAAGAAAACCATTTTAAGGCACCAATGTACACTCGACAGACACGTCATTGCTTTTGTTACGTAATATGAATAATTGATCATATAATGTATGCAACTTTTTAAATATAAATTTTGACAATAATGCTAAAAAAATCAAATATATATATATATATATATAAATTTTCAAAGAAAAAGATCAAATCTTTTGTTGAAATATTTTAATTTTTAATTTGTTTAAAATTGAAAAAATAATTTATGCAACTTTTTAAATATAAATTTGAAATAAAAAATCAAATACATATATATATATATATATATATATAATTTAAAAAAAAAGACCAAATCCTTCGTCGAAATTTTTTCATTTCTATTTGTTTAAAATTGGAAAAAAAATAATGTATGTAACTTTTTAAATATAAATTTGAAAATAATGCTAAAATAAGAAATTTGAAGAATATTTGATTTTTTTAGCATTATTTTGGCATTTTAAAAAATAATAACGATAACAAAATAAGAAATTTGAAGAATGAGTGATAATAATTTTGGAAAAAAAAATAAATTTCAGCATTTGGCCAAATGCTGAAAGCTCAAAACTAGTCTCTATTAGCATTGGACTTTCAGCCTTCCCAATGCTAACTTTTCACTTGAAAGTTACTTCAAAATGATTGCCAAATGGTCCAGCATTTCCTAGAGGTTTTGGAGGCTGAAAGACCCTTGAGAGTGCTAAACCAAACGCACCCATAGACTGTATCATTCGTATCTCTGTTACAACACGGCCAAACAAAATGGTTCGAATGAAATCTGATGATAAAAAAGAATTAAGAAATTTTAGGCCGTACACCTCATTTTCTTGGGATTGTAGTTCAATCGGTCAAAGCACCACCTTGTCAAGACCGAAGGTACAAGTTCGAAACCGTCAGTCCCAACGGAATCCAATCTAATAAAAAATACATTAATTCATCTCTCCATTTTTTTTTGTAAAAAGGGGTACAAATAGCCGAATTTCATTCCAACGGGGATTCCTCTGATTTTTTTTTTTTTCATTTATATTTGAATTTGATTTAAATCTTTCAAAAATTGAAATGCGCCCGGAAATAAAGCATATAATAATCGACAAGGAACACGGGTCGTCACAAATAAAGGGAACCTTGAACTATTGTAATTAAATTTCTGAAAGTCTCGTCGGCTCTACTATCGAGTGAGAGGTCAACGTATCGATATCTCCATCCAGAAGGGACCTTGAACTATGTGACTAGCAACTTATTTGTATTACTAGTAATAGTCATAGGTAATTAGCAATACTTTTTGCATATCGAAGTCCCTTTCGATATATCTCTATATCAAAGTATGCAGGCTTCTGCCAGTTTCAGTGAGTCGGAAGGATATAAGAAAGTCAAGGAGTCATTGAGTAAGGAGGAGATTATGAAATACAGAGAGATTTTCTTTTTCTGCAGAAACCTTTACAGTGAGGCTAATTTACCTAAAAAGTATCACTATATCGAGAAGCACTAAATATAAGTGAGCGCATAATCCGATTGGGGATAAAGCGATTGATCTTTTACAATTCTTTCTCTTCCACCCCAATCAAAACAAACTAGCCATGTGATTTTTTGTGCCCGATGAAAGGGCTTGAAACAATTGTGCATTTACATGTATGACTCTACATATATGTACTAGAAAACGGGCTATACAGGTTCTCATGCCATCTCTTAGTTGGATTACCTTTCTGTCTCGAAGAGCTTGAAGATGTAGATCTTCATTTCCATGTAGGAGACGGCCTTTCTGCATTTTTATGCCACTTGCAGCATCTGAAGAACATAATGCAATTGAGTCAGCCATATACACAATTCATCTTCTAAATTGGTGTGCAACACCTGCCACTTTCAAATAGTGAAACAAAAGTTGATTACTGGTGAGGGGAGAAACCCCCTTTGCCCATAAAATGGAGAGAGATCATTCACGCAGAGAGCAAACACTAATACTATTGATTTGTTAGCATTCTTCCCACAATGCAGTGACTATGCAAGCAGACAGAGCATACAAAGTGTTTATGCAAGCAGGAAGATCGATTATAACTCCCAGCGAGGGAAGAGACCCCCTTGCCCCTAAAATGGAGAGAGATCATTTGCACGGAGCACAAACACTAATACTACTGATTTGTTAGCTTCCCACATAATGCAGCGACTATGCAAGCAGGCAGAGCATGCCAAGTGTTTATGCAAGCAGGAAGATCAGTTATAACTCTCTCCCCATTCACGTTTGGCTGTTGTAAAAAATAATTAATCAACATTTCACAGGTCGCAAATTCAGGTAATTAAAAGAAAAAGAAAAAAATCATCCCAAACTTTACTACAAGGCTCCATTAAGATGGGTAAATTCACTGGTGGTCAATGAACTTCAGTGGAATTTGCAATGAAATCACCAAATTTTGATTTCAACCACCCCAAGTTACCACACTTACATTTCTTGCAATTGATGCACTTTGACTGGAATTTGGCCAAATTCTGGAAGAAATGCTGCCACGATAGACACTTTGCAATGATGTGGCATCCCAAACATTGGTCACGTGTCCACCATGTCAATGAGACACCAGAAAAGTGGCCGGATTGCAATCATAAGTGCATCAATGGTGAATAGATTAAAGTTTAGCATATTGGGTGAATGAAATTGAAGTTCAGTGATCTCATTGCAAAATTCACTAAAGTTCAGTGCCTACATCCCTTCTAAAACTTCATAATATTTATGAGATAAGTTCTTAAGCCAAGAAAAGCATAAAAGAGAAGGCATACCATTTGGTGCACTATGGAGCAAAATCCTATCAAATAATCTAAATTCACTGGCTTGATGTTGGCAGAGCCTATGTCCACACCTCCTCCGGGCTGAGTTCTACTTTTAACCGATACTGCTGCCAAAAGTAGAATTTAGAGGTACTGACACAGGAACCTGTTGGGGAGACCACATGCTATTTGATTCCTTTGGATTGATTTCACCGTCATTGCCATCACTGATTGGGGAATATGGTTTTTTGACTTTGTTTTTCAGCATTTCCTGCAACTTGTTGCAAACAATGCCAATTCATTCAAGGATGCCTTAGCATCTTCAACAACAACAGAAACAACAAATACATAATCCTTTTCTTACTGAATGAGCTCGGCCACTCAGGCTAACACATCAAGATGATTTTTTTTAATGCACATATGGAAATCACGTAGGGTAAAGTAGCATTATTGGAAACAGGAAGTTTCAAATGTTATATTAAAAGAAAAGCAGTCGTTTAGAAAATTAAAGGAGCCTAAAGCCTGCCTAAACAACTGAGGCAATTCCAATGCCATAAACGCATGTAAAGCATCGTAAATTTTTAGACAAATACACATGAACAAGTGCAAACCTTTGATTTACTCGGTCCATAAGTACTCATTGCTCTCTCAACCGAAGAGTATATTTCTTGAGCTTGATGGGTATCGCGAGTGCATTTTATAACACGGACCTGCTCCTTAAATTCTGGTGATCTAGTTTTCAGATAAAGAACCAGCTGCGAAAATGGAGCTTTGGGTTGGTCTTTCTTTCCATGAGTTAATTCCATTGTCACCAGGTCATCCCAGAGCACATCCCACAAGACAGAACACGGATCTCTAGGAGGGTTGTATTTTCTCTGAGCAATGATGTTTGATGGTTGCTGATATAGAACACAAAGGCAATGTCATTTCACTATAGACCTTTCAGGGTGGAACATAGGCATGGGAAAGCACTATCTGCCATCATGATATGCATAAACTTACTTGCAACAATATTACTCGTCGATGAGTGACCATAAGAATTTTTCCCTTTGGAAGCAAAAAATGATCTTCATATGCATCTGATAATGCAAACTTTCCACGTACTTTGAAAAGATCAACCTGGCCAAAGAATGAACCACATTCTGCCAGCTGCAAGATAACCTTCACAATGGGCGAAAATTAATTAGAGATCCGACCATCAAAAATATATTGGAAGTACATGGCCCTCTTCAACATGAACTAACCATAGAGATAAATAGATTACACAACCATAGTCTGATAATTGCCATTTCTTCTCTAACGCGAACAATTTAACCAGATAAATTATGCCCTTACTGAGAATGATTGCAAGCTTCCAAGCCTTTGAAAGATGGAACTACTAGTAAGTTCAACTCTTGGACTCTTAAAAGATGGCTTATGCTACAAAGCTGCAACTTATTAGCCCTATTATTCAAACTTTGTCCATTATTGGGGAATGTTTTCATCTTTCTTAAGAAGGTCATCAAGATTATTAAGGAGAAATTCTGGCATTCCTGTGGAGAACCGGTAATTCTCATGCTAAAAGGGCTAAAGTGAATTTAGATATATCTGTTTGCCTAAGGAGGAGGAGAACTTGGCCTTAAAAATATAAAACAGTGGAAATAAAGCTTGTATTATGAGTTGTATTCAGCTAATCTTTACTCAGTCTGGTTCCATGCAGTTTGCTTGGTTGAGAATGTACAAGCTGAAGGACAGGCCTTTTTGGACTTCAACTGTCTCATCCGGCACTTTGCTTGTTTGGAGGAAATTTCTGAAGCTTAGAGATGCTGCTCGACCTTATATCAAGTACATCACTGTAGATAGGGGATCATTTTGCTTTATGGCATCATGATAGGCATCCTCCAGGCCCCATGCTAAAGCATTTTGCTAGCAGGATTTTGTATCATTCTGTTCTACATTTTCAGTCTAAAGATGGTCCCCTTTGGTGCAAATTCAAGCTCTCCTATGTGGCTCTGTTGTGCCAAAGTCTCCTGGACATTGTTTATATCCAGTGAATTTACAGTAGGGAGTGGTTGAAACTCTCTAAGGCCTAAGGGTTTGAAGGTGCTGTGACGTAAACTGGTAAAGGTTCAGTCCTTTTATAACCAGGAATAGTTTTATTTCCTAGTTGGCCATGCATAATAAATTAGCTACCAAGGATAGACTACTAAAATGGAACTTGCAAGCTTCTCCGCCTGCTGCTTGTTCTAGTCTGCCATGGAAGATAGATACTATTTTCTGGTTGGCTGTCCTATCTCCTCCAAACTATAGCCTGCTGGAAATGTTAAACTACTTGGGCAACTTCTACTTTCAAGGCAATGCTTTTTCCTCAACTATTATTCAAGCTTTCTTGGAATGCATTCTTTTACCGTATTTGGGTTCCAAGAAACTGTTGTTTTAAATAGCTCTTCTTTTGCTGCTCTTTTTTCTTTCTTTGTTTGCACGGTGAAAGTGCACCACTGAAAGGCACCAAGGGGATGCCAACTGATGCACACAATCATCTATGGTATAAGGAGTCTAGGTCAATGATAGCATTTACATCAAAACACATGCTACATGATCCAGAACTTCAAAGCAAAAAGTCAAGAAGCCATAATTCTAACAAAATGAACCAACATTACGGAAGACGCTCCTAATGGAAGCCCAATCAAGCTCTTAGCTCTTTTTCCACATATTCTGCACTAGCCCACAGAAAAACCAAAACTGACATGCCAAATTCCAAAGTTTCATAATCTGGTTTTGTTGAAAATTAAAAGGAGAATCTCCTTGGATAGATGTAGAACTCAGTGTAAAAAATTGGGATCTTCTTGAATGGTAAAATAGATACCATGGGTCTACTTGGGCATTTAGCAAGTTTTGCTCCTCAACTTTTGTTTTGTCAATAAATTTCATCTGCTGGAACACTAAAAAAATTTCAAACAAGGAATACCTGTCCTTCAGCTTTATACTCATTGTAAGGTCGAAGCAAATTATCGCCACTGATCACACGAGGTAACCTCTGGCGAAGAAGTTGCTCTTCAGAAGTAACAGCAGAAATTATCTTCATTCTCATGGCATTTGCACCTTCAGTTGTTTTCGACAAAAGATCCAGAACCCCACTCACGGGTTGGGCTGCTGCACCAATTAGTCCCTTCCCCACTCCTTGAACAAACCCCTCAACGCCAGAGTTTTTTGCTCCTTCGAGAGGCTTTGTCAGTATGCCAGTGACTCCTCTGAATAGTCCTTTTGCCAGTGCTCCACCTCCCTCTCTGATAACATCACTTATGTCATCTACACCCTTGTTTTCCTGCAAAGATCGCATTGAAGAGAAAATTGAGACAGTTATTGAGAAGTGTAACCAAAAGTTGAAATGCTAAGCCAGTAAATAGTGACATGATGAAGATACAAGGAATTAACAAAACTGGTATAGCCCTGCAAGACATTATTCAGAAAGGCCTCCAACCGGAGATAAAATACATAGGAAGGTTGGAGAGTGTGCTTTGGGTCAGTCTTCCACCTTTCGAAAGAAGAAGTATATATTCCAACTCGGTAACCGCTTCTCAAATTCTCAAATAATAGTCTGCCAAATATGCTTCATTGAAAATAACTCCCCAAGGAAGACCTAAGTGAATGATCGTGACTGATAAAAAAAATCAAAAAAGAAAAAGTAGATGATCAGGATAGATCCTAACTGACCACCCAAAACAGTAGAAAGCAAAGCACCATTCAGTCCTTCAGCCAGTAGGATAAGCTCATTCTACTCAAGTTATCTAAAACCAGGACACCGCTTCAAAACATAAGAGGATATCTCTTATAGACAAAGTAACTGCTAAATGTCATCTTCACAAAGATGATAGTCTGCGACGATGATACTACTTACGCATCTGGAAGGTATATTTCCATGGTGGTCTATGTTAATGACAATGTTATCTCAAAAGATGATGTAAATGGTGTTAATCAGTTGAAACATGGTTGTCAGATTCGAGTCTTGCAATAGTGGTCCTGGTCTACTAAAAGTGCTATGCTATTGTACCAAAAGCAAAGGCAACTGAGCTCACATTGGCCTGAAAACCCTGATTACAATATATCCTGTGCCACCTTTCCAAATTTTATTTCATTTTTTTCCTCCAACCCATTTTCAGTTCCTTTTAATTGTCTAATTCCCTTTGGTTTTAGCATTTTAGGCCAACTTTAATTAATTGAAATTAATATTCAGGAATTAGAAAAAGAAAAGGGGGTGCTCCTGGTGGAACCGTCTTACAACTGACCAGTACTTACACTGCCAATTTAGTTTCCCAGTTCTGGATCAGGACCTCCAGTACTCGATCATCCCTACTTTATCCTGTGTCATGCTTCAAAGATGCACACTACCCATAACCTAGCCATTGACAATTCTCATGAGCTACTGCCACAATACCCTTAGGTTACGTTTGGTCGTATGGATTTCTAATCGGGATAGGATTAGATAGAATAAGATATAAAATCCTGGGATTTTTTTATATCCTGTCCATTGTTTGGTGAATCGCAATGTTAAAGTCGGATATATTCATATTATATTATGTACAGTTTTTTTAATATAAACAGCATATCATTATAAATGTATATAAATAAACATAAATGTTCATAAACGGATATGGTGAAAATCTCTTGTAACACTATTCCTTAATTTATTTTTATTTTATTTTTCCTATTTTTTTATATTATTTTATTTATTATTTCCTTTTTCCCCTTTCATCATTCTTTAATAAAATTTTATCAAATAGTAAACTGTACTAAAATACCTAAAATACAAAAATACCTAAAATATATAATTAATATAAATATTTAATTTATAGATTGAATGCTTAGAATTAAAGTTGAATATATACATTTAAATAAGATTAACTAAAAATAATTTTTTATTTTTTTATTTTAAATTTCTTAAATTAGAATTCAAATATTATTTATATTGAAATATAATTTCAATTTTTTATTCGAAAAAAATTACTTTCCTATTATGAACATTAGAAATCCTATCCACCTTTATCCCACCTCTCCCATGGGATAATTTTATTCTGTCTATATCCCCATTATATCCGACTTTATCCTGTCCTGAGCGAGCACCAAACCTAGGATAAGATAAATCATATCCCATCCCGAATTTTATCCCGACTGCCAAACGCAGCCTTTAGGTCTATATCATCCTCAAATGACCAAAAAAAAAAAAAAAAAAAGACAAGATCTAGCTAGAAAACACCCAGAAAGAAATCCCTAGGTTCAACAATTGGCAAGAATGTTTACACGAATGACAATAAACTGCTCCAAATGTTGGAAGAGGCTCTCACATATCCAACTTTCTCCTGCATCATCCTATCCACATGATGGCAGAACAGTGGTAATAGCCAGTGTGTCACATGTATTAACTTGAGTGATGTTGTGTTTTAGAGGCCATGGCCAACCGTGTTGACTGCAAACTTCTCTGAACCTCCACCTCGCCAGACCTGGAGGTGGAGTACCAATGCATAGACTTAATGGTCTCCACACTAGTCTCCTACATCAGTATAACAAATTGGCCAGAAGCCACACGATCCTAGAGCATGATGCTGCATTCCCACCCATTTGAGACTTGAGTTTCACATATTTCAATATTTCCTAACAGACTTCAATTACATGTGCAAATTCATACATCCTTGGGTAGTGAAATGATACCAAAGTTTACAGACTAAGTGAATAACATATACCTGTCTTTGGCGACTCTGTATGAACTTTTTGTCCATTGACAAGGCAGCTACGCCTTTGCTCATATGTCCAAGGGCGCTGCTTGCATTACCCAATATATCCATACCAGAGAGAAGTTGCAGGGGTTGGCTGAGAAGATCCTTCCTTATGTTTAAGACAGCACTGCTAATCATAGAACTCTGCCTCATGGACACATTTTCACGAAATCTTTGATTTATTTTCACCTGAGACATGATTCAATTTGTTATAATTGGACGTAACTCCACACCTATTATGCAGCAGAGAATACACAAGGAAAAAAACTAATATTCTTTTCCTTAGGTGGAAAAACCCTAGGACCATGAGTGACCCCACAGATCTCATGAACAAGACAAGAATGACAGTTATTTTGGGTAAGCAGCCTGAACAAAAGGATTGATGTGGGAAATCAAACTTATACCATGCAAAATTATGGGACTTAAAGTTTATCTTCACTAGTCATAAGTGTGAGATTTTGTGAGACCACTGCCAACTGTTCTAAAAGCTTAAGCTATTAGATGAAGGCGTGGTTTATTATTTAAATATTCTAACACTCCCCTTCACGCTTAGTCTAGTCTTTTGCCTAGTACTAAGCGTGTAAATTTAATTGGGAAGGCAAATAGGAGCCTGGAAGATTTGAACTTAGGACCTCCTAGCTCTAATACCATGTGAGATTTTGTGGGACCACTGCCAACTGTTCTAAAAGCTTAAGCTATTAGATGAAGGCGTGGTTTATTATTTAAATATTCTAACAATAAGCATGATTGTTTCTCCAATAGCTCACCCAAAGTATCCTTTTTGATGCTCAAACAAGATTATACTCTGATACTGAGACAGCCAAGGAGTTGGCTCTAACAGATGCCAAAAAGAAGAATTTAAGTGCACTGCTGGAAAATCTGAGATCTCACGCAGCCAACATAGTAGTCAATCACATTGAGAACCATATAAAAGTGACATAAAGAAGAATGGTGCACAATAAAACAGAAGATATGATAGGTTGTCCCTAATATGCACTGTCACAATGTGAGACACGTTTCCTCCTATTGTTCCTTCCTTTCAGGAATTTAAGGTGAGATGATTATTTATGATTTGTATGAATATTAGATTCGGACATAACAAAAGAAAATTAGTACAAAGAGAATACGAATATGAAAAGACTAACAGGCATATTCTCAGTGTTCCCCAGTGCAGTCATTAAGGATGACCAAAACCCAAGTACACCCTTTGGCCGTTGACTCGGTGACATGGCCATTGATACTTTGAATCGAACTTCGGACAAACTGAGAACCCTGCCATTTCAGATAACTCAGCAAGTTTCAGGCAACTCTAAACAGAGGAAAGATATCATTAAATATCACATAAGCTTGCTGCATACCCAATTTGAATGATAGGATCAACTGAAACAGCAGTTGTTTTAGTCTCATATAGCCTACTAAGGTTGACCTGCTGGATCATCTCATGAAGGCGCCAAATTATCGGTTCGTGAATGTTTATAAGAAAAGCAGAATTTTCAGGCCCCTAATCATGAGAAAAGGGAAGCAGTCAGATGATGTGTCACTAGTAAAGCTCGAAAAACTCACAAGCATCAAGCAATCAAACACGAAAAAGTTACACTCACCTGGACTCCAATAAAAGGATATGTAAATAAATCAAGAGAACCATTAGATTGCATGGTTATGGACAGTTTCAAGACATAATCATTTTCCTCCACGACTCTCTGTGGTCTAAAGAGAACTGGCATTGGAGTTAGAGGAAGTTGATTATCCACTTGCAATCCACGCATTCGTAGTTTGCACCTGCGACAGAAAAATTAGCTGCTCATCAGAAGAAGCAGCAAACATGGCAGTACTGTCAACAATAAAGACACACGACTTGGCAATGGCAATGCCATTACTGCCTGCTTCAACTGAAGAGAGGACAATATATATCAGCTACCCAATCCAGCTTTCAGGTACTACCGACACAAAACCCAGAATAGCAACTAGTTAACTTAGGGTGTGTCAGGAGTGACTTCTACTTCTTACTTTTTGCTTTTTCCAAATCTTGTGAGGCACTCATTTTGACCTTAATTTTGAAACATAAACACCTGAAAACTATAAAGATCTAAAACACATAGACCTACACAGAATGTTTAGCTTGAGTAATATTTAAAATTTTGGCAGGAAGCATAAAAGCTACCTTTAGCTATTTATAAATTTAAACAGACCCTTAACAGTTGCAATGAACATTCTTCTTCCTCCAAAAAGAATATTCAACCAAGGGTTGTTTATCAAAAGAGCATTGCGACTTTCACATTGCTAATCTTCTACAGTCCTGTCATCGGTAAAAAGTCTGTTCATGACCTCTATCTTCTAATTTTCCCCTCATAAAAGTAACCTTGCATTGTCTGATCTTAAGACAGGAAAATCTCTCTTACCAAAGAAGTGGAATAAAATTTTCAAAAGATTTATCACCGCAAGTCTCATGTATCAAACTCCGCATCACAGACTCAGGTTCAGAAGCACTTCCATCAGCCACTATTTTCCTCTTCATATCATGTAAGTCACTTCATCAAATTTTGCTCAAGCAGAATAGAAGATAACATGTCATTTTTGCTACTAAGTCGCCATATTTAATGAGTACCAAGGTGGAAAAGGAAGGTCAAGGCCAGCAGTGCAGACATCCACATGTACAAGAGCAGAAAAACCTACCTACTGATTCCAGAGCCCAACCCAGTTGAATAGGCAAGCAAAAGATTCTGGATGGACAGATATAATATCTCTTCAGGAGTATGGTCGACAATGGATAGCCCAAAGTCAGCAATTTCAACAATAACATGAAATTCATCCTCAGAAATTGATGGTACTTGTTGGCCTTTCTCATCTCTAGAAACATTTGGCATTGGCGATGAAATGCCTTTACTCATAATTGTGGAAGAACCATTGTCTGGCATCCAGTCAGTGATCCTCACAATATTGACTTTTTCTTCTTTCAGAACAGTAACTCGTATAGCTCTGACAGGCCCATCAGCCACATGGATGGGCTGGTAATCACCAATCTCATCAATATTGTACTTCTCAGATGCCATTTCATTAGCCCCAGCTACCAAGATTTCCAACAAGCGTCTTCTACCAAGATCTTCCCACAGAAAAGAAGCAGCAGAGTTTGGAAGAAGACACTGCCAAGAATCGCTGCCACCTTCTACTTGGTGGAAGTGAATAGGCAAAAATGTTGAGCGGTTTTCAATCCTGGAATTAGAGATTAAAAAATGTTAACAATAAAAGAGGAGAAAAGAATAGCCCTATTGAGGTGATGAGAAGGCAGAGGTTTGTACTCTGATAATGCACAAGAGAAGTTTCTGACAGAAAAGCAGGCAAAAGGAAAATAATAACAGGTCAAAAAATTCATCCTAAGCAGCATATTAACATAATAGACCTTGACATTTCCACATTAAGTTCCTAGATATGATACATAAGAAGACTTTCAGTGAATATTTCAGAGAAATTCAAAAGTGCAGGAAAAGAAAGAAATTGATAATAGTCTCACAAAACACACATTGCCAATGCATGTCTACTTTCCCAGATGTTCCAGACTTTACAAGCAAACCAATGAGGAGGAGGACGGCTAATTCTGGTAAGAAATTTAAGAAGAGAAGATCACCTGTAAGGACTGGACAATGAATTCGGACGAAACAGAACTTCATATCGGGAGTTCTTTGTTCCACTTCTTACTTCAACTCTTAGCTGCATTAGATCATTTCCACTTTCTTTTAACAAGAAAATACGTATCACACCTTCATTTGAAACACTGAATGGCGTGCTCCATTTGTACCCGTCCACTCGCAACTGTAGCAAAATCAATATTCTCTAATGAGAAAAGTACGAAACAATGACCATATAAGAGAAGATGCCATATCATATGAGATACCTTAATTAATTCAACTTTAGCAGAAGATTGCCACTTAAAGGTTTTTGGAGGATCAGTTGGATGCAGCCACTCCACTGATTGTGACTGTGACTCACACTGCTGCATGCAGATGCTGCAACCAACCCTGTTGATGAACACAGTGTGTGGCTGAAAATGAACAACCTGCAGAAAAGTCAATACAGACTTCCTCAGAGTTTGTTAGAAAGCACAACTTGGAAGGTGGTAAGAGCCTCTATCAACTTTAAGAATTTTTAATACGTTTACTAGCAAGACCCAATTTTTTGTTTTCATAAGATAGATCACCTGCTGGTAGCCAGCTATATTAAATGATCTATCACCACAGCTAACTAAATTCATTTAGGGTTAGATGCAAGAATATCATGTTCCCTATGCTGAAGTCCCTTTCTCCAATAAGCTGGGCACATAGCTAGAAGACAAGCCTCCTTTTGACTATAGTTGTGCCGAATCTATACATTACCAACGAGAGAGTTGACCTCAGAAAATACATTGAGAAACATTAAAGAACAAGCTAGGTGAACTAAACTGCTTCCAGCCAACAGAAAACCCAACGAGGAAGATTTATTGGCAATAAATTTCATGATGAGGCTCAAACAAAGTAAACATTAGCAGATCCCAACCTTAGTTCTGTCCGAGGTCATATTCAGCTGAGCAGAAATCTTGTAATAAGCACCGTCTGAGCAATATGCGTTCACCTCAACTCTTTCCTGCAACAGTATATTTATTAACTTAAAATAACCCAAAATTCCTTTGCCTACACTCCAGGCAGGAGAAGGAACAAAGCTACTACACAGACAGGCTTCAGGGAAGCCAAGGGAACTTATAGAAAAACATAGATCACAGATACAATGTGCACAAGATGATCCTTTAAATTTTAACCGACCTTTTTTTCCAACTCAAGAAGAGAAATTCCAGGACTGTAAGTTTCAGAAGGACGAACAGCAACAGCAATACCAAGCCTGGGTGAGAGATATGAATCTTTTTGAGATGGAAATGGTAATCCACTGCGAGTCCCATAATCGTGTGGAGAAAGCATACTAGGCATAGGACTGCTATCCTCAATGACTTCTAACACTCGAATATTCTTCTTTAGGCTGGAATATCTCCTATCAAATGAATGTGAGGGACTTCGTAGGACTGTTCTTGCAGATTTAACTGCTCTAGAGAGCAAAAGGGAATCTGCCTCGGCATTCTCCATATATTCCATTTCCACAATCCGATAGGCTAAAGGAAGACAGGTGTCGTTAGTGATCCAATATGGAACGAAAAATCTTAACGTCTTTTGTGCCGCAATATTTCCTCCCATGTCGTGTTCAATGCTCACACGTATCCTCCTGCAAATAAGACAAGATACGTTACTATGTACAATTACACTCGAACAAAACAAGGCTGAACAACAAGGCAAAAATAGGGCAAATGTAGGCATGACATGTAGCTAAATGTGTTCGGATTGAGCTTAATTATCCTTGCAACATAGACAAAATTAACTTGTCATGCAAGTATCAACCCCCTTACTCCATTTACACAATAAAACTAAAATAGATTAATTCGTCTTTTTGTGTGTTTATACGATATGTCTAGACATTTAAATAGAATTATATTAGTTGTATATAATCATATAAAAAAAACAACTGTTAAATGTGTCATACATCTAATGCCATATAGCCTGTTTAATATTTTTTCTTGTTTACTCAAATATATCTGATTAAATTGTCTTATTTTGCAATAACACAATTCTGGCATATAAAGATGAACTGCGAGTCCTTGCTACATGAAAGGAAAAGTAAGCTCAATGATCAAAATAATCTTATCAACTTAAAGAACAGAAGTCACGTCCAGCTTGGCACTCCACAGGTTACTTCCTGCGGTAGTAGACTAGAAAGGACTAATAGCATCCATGCACACACTGTGGCTAGCTTGAAGTTGCCACCCAAAAGTTCATTCAGGGAGGAAGATGTGCAAAGAAGCTCCTTCTTTAAAGAATGACAGAAAGAATTTACATGGTAGCTGCAATGGGTTAGTCATAATTTTATAAGTGCAGGTGATTTACCCAAAAAATGAGCATCAAAGAATCTAAATAAACAAGTTATCAACTTTCTTTTTTCTTGGCCAACAAATAACAACTTTCTTTCAATAAGACTTTCGTTGTGACTAAACACGCATAATAAGATCAAACGATCTCGTTTATGAGAAGGGGAAAACCTTTTACTCTGCTGGTGAACCATCCAAAATGATGAAATGCGGTTATTAGATGATACATCCAATATAGGAATGGCATCCTGCAACATGATATTAATGCTTAACTGTCAGATCATTGCAAGGAAGGAGAAAACATTAGATAAGTTCAAAAGTGCACTTCACCTTCTCTGAAACCCAACCGCCTTGAGCATACAGAGAAAGATATAACGGTTTCTGGATATCTGCATAGTATATGTGTGCATCTTTGCGCGAAGAGACAACACCACGATGTCGCTCGACAAAGGTCCCTTCTTTTGTTTTCTCCCAAACAGTGAACTCTGCTGAACATGGAAGCCGGTTTTCCAACTTCAAAGGCGAGTTGACGCAGATTCTCCAATCATATACAGGTGCATTCAGCTCAGTGTTAAGAACATTGGCGTCAGTGCTAACACTAAGCCAAAATTGTTCACTTCCAGTGCTAGGACAACAAAACAGTATATCCTTCTTCTCCAGTCGATCCAACTTAAGGATGAAATTCTGAGATTTATCTCCCTGCCTGGTTGTACTCTGTTTGGAGAGGATTTCTTGATCATAGGTTGGCTGTTCCTTACCATTGGTGTAGCCTGAACCAATGGCAACAGCACGGCCCCAAGAGTAGGGGCTCTGAGGCTGGTTAAAACATGGGCGAACTTGTAAACATTGGTCAGAATCTTTCACTGTACTTCTCCAAGGTACAACAGATGAACATCCAGGCTTTACGGCAATGACATCACTATTCAGATGATCTAGGGCTTGTGGTACAAACTGCTGCCTGGTACGAGTCCAACGCCTCCGCCGCACAACATCAGAAGCAGATTTCATCTTTGAAGTAGGAGGCCATTTTAAATATGAAAAGTCAGGTCCATATGCCCAACCATCACTGTCAACACTCTGGGATTTATCAATTGTCCAAGTAGATATCCACTTGCATCCAGGTGGAAGGGGTGGCTCAAAGAAAAGCTTCAATGCAAAATAATCGGATGTTAAAGATCTACTCCTTACTCATTCAGGAATATAAATTAACATGAGAAAATAACTCGTAACACTTATTTCTGGCTAACCTTGGATGTATATGAAAAGTCTCTGGTGCTCCAGCGTCCTGGATCAGTATTTTGTGAGCTGCCCCAACCAGATATTGGATGATAACGCTGGTTTTCGAAAACCTCTTCAACCACAGTGTTGCTGGTACTGGACGAATTACTGCTACCTTGAATTGAAGACAAAGAGCACACAACAATCTCCAGTTTGACATCAGAATCATTCATGACAGCAACAAGGCTCCTGAGAACTGCATGCTTCTTCCCATTTTTCATAACAACTTCTAAGGCAATAAAGTCATTCTCAAGTGATTTTGGGACCACTGACAGTGGAAGTAATGAACGTATACATTCCCATGCACCTTTTGGGTCAGCACCTACCCAGAAGCCCACATCATTGTCAGATCCACCCTCATTTTCTGCAACCTCTGTAAGTTTGCCACCAGTTTTTCTCTCAAAATAAGAAGTGGAAACTAATAGGACTCCACGCTCTCGGATGTTTTCAATGTTCTTATCCTGAACCTATTCAAACAAACACATCACAAAATTTTAAAGAGATAGGTAATTAGTAAAAACAGCAATTAGAAATTGGGCTGAAAGAACAAACCCGTCCTTTGAGTGGATAGTTCACAACATTGCCGACATCAAATGGTGGATGCAGCAACCTTGCTGAAGCGATCTTCTTCAAGACATTCACACCATGTCCAACAGAAAATGAGAATGCTCCAACAACTTCACCTGTTACCACATCAGAAGTTTCAATGTGAAACAAAGGAGCACTTTACTCAAACTGAATGGGTGCAGAGTCCTAGTCTTGATACATTCTGTAACAGCTATTTTACAAGGCGTGTTTAGAAGAAATGACTGCAACACAGGTTCTTAGAAGACCCAACCAAAAAGCTTCTATTAGATGGACGGAGGCTACATGTATATAAGACAGAAATAAACCACATTGATAAGCAACGTTGGATATTTAAGCCTCTCTCACGCGTGGGCTAAGAACAGCATGTGGAACTGATGAATGAGGAATAAGACAAACAATAACCTCAGTCCCAATGAAATTAGATGGGGCATTAGGAATGGTGTTTAGCTCTGATACCATGTAAAAATGTCTGATCCAAAAGCTTAAAGGAAACCGTATGTATACATATAACCTGGACAAACCCTAAAGATAAGTGACGTGAGATACCTAACGTAGTTATTAGACCAAGGAGTTTTATAAAGTTCACTGCCCGCATAACAGATAATTTATACACTCACTAATAGATGGTTGACATATGAAAGAATTCGGTAACAGAACTAACTAAAAACACACATGTTGTGAACATGTGATTATTTTTTATATTAACAGTGGACTTAACAACAATTCTAAGACTACAACGAAAAAGTCCCTGATTCTATGATTAGTTGAAAAATGGTTTCTGCAATATGGACGAACAATGAAAAAGATGAAATTATCCATGCATCCAGGGAAAAGTTTCAAGTGACGTGCACTATGACACCCATTGAAATATATCCCACATTTTATTGATACAGGGTTATAGTGGGCCCTATATTCATAATGGTCCCCGTCTAAATAGCTTAAGGTTTTAGATTGGACTTTGTAACATGGTATTGGATGGTATTAAGGCATTCAAGTATTGTCTGCTTCTCTTGACTTCTCCCTCATCCCATTTAACATGGAATCTCGGACATGATTTTACTTTGGCAGAAGCTAGTTCAATCATTTCAGGGTATTGCATCATCCTCTGAACAACTCGGCATTCAGATTATAACTGTAATATTGAATGGCCATCACTACTTTGTATCACTTAGGTGATGGTGTAGCTCTAGCTGCCAGAAGTAGATCTATATGTTGACTGTTCTTCTGACCATCAATAGCAAGAAGTTTCAGGAATGGGTAAGAAATAATCATTTCGTGACTAGTCTCTAGCTATCAGTAGTAAGTCAAATTGTTTCTATGTCAATTGATCTCTCATTTCATGTGTAGTTCTTGCTTGTCATATTTCCCATTTATCAAATCCACATGCCATTCTTCATCTGGTTTGCATGCACAAGAGGGTATCAAAGTACATTCCGCATATTGCACAGATGGAGTTACAATGGATTTCATATTCATAGTGTTAGAATATTTAAATAATAAACCACGCTTACATCTAAAGGCTTAAGCTTTTAGAACAGTTGGTAGTGGTTCCACAAAATCTCACAGGGTATCAGAGCTAAGAGGTCCTGAGTTCGAATCTTTCAGGCCCCTATTTGCCTCCCCAATTAAATTTCCACGCTTAGTACTAGGCAAAAAACCAGACTAAGCGTGAGGGGGAGTGTTAGAATATTTAAATAATAAACCACGCTTACATCTAAAGGCTTAAGCTTTTAGAACAGTTGGTAGTGGTTCCACAAAATCTCACACATAGTTAGGTCTTCCCACTTAATAGGTTAAGCTCATGAGTTGAACTTTCTAACAAGTTATACAAGAAAGTCCCAAGAAACGCACAAAAAGAGAAGACCAACTTTTGAGTGATGAAATCTTTAGTGAAACTAAAATGACCGGAAAACGCTAAGGGAGAAAAGGTGATGAATAAAAGGACCCACATTGCAGCTATTCTTTAAAAAGAAATTATGCTTTCAAATTTTGGTTTGGATTTTAGAAGCTATGCAAAAAGCAGAAATTAAAAGAAATATCATAGAAAATAAAAGAGCCTGAGTATCATTACAGACAACCTAAAGATGACTCTACACCTTTTCCAGCCAATACAAAGGAAAATAGTACCTTTTCCAGCTTTTGCAGCAAGATTGGTCACTTCCACTTCAAGCTTAGCCAAACCCTGAAATTCATGGATGTAAAGTTGCTATTTAGGCAACTCTGTATGTTAATCCAAATCATGCATAAAAAAACAAGACAAATGTACAAGCTATGCAGCATGGTGGCCGGCTCTCATCTCTAACATCTACTATATTATGCTGAACAGAATTGTCTTGATGAAATTGGATCACCTATCATTCCAGGATGCTGCCTAGAGTTTTACAGTAGTTAAACCCTGTTGAAACTAGCTATCTATTTCACAGTTTGACGAATGTCAACACATGGATCAAGACTGAGTCCATACTAAGAACTGCCCAGTGACATCACACACCCCCAACACTTTTTGGATAAGATGTTCCACAATGGTGAAGACCAATCGATAAGCAGGCTGAGATACTCTTGAAACATGATCATATCAAAAGAGAATGGGGAGTCCATGTAACATTTTAAATGACGCAATGATAAATTGACATATCACTTCTCAAAGAAAAACTATTCAACCTCCTAACTATTTGTCCTAATAACCTTTGTAAGTGAAGTTAGAACGGCAATAAGTTGGATGAATTTAAGACTATCTTTGAAAAATAAGAAACGGTTTAAAACTGCATACTGATTTCTTAGCATTTAAGAAAGTACTAGAGACTTTTGAAAATTTACTCTGTTTTCTGCAGATGCTGCTGCAATCTTATTACTAGTAACAAATGACCAGAAAAAAAAGAAAAAGGAACATGCTCTTCACTAAACAATGGAGGCATAGTAACAGACTAATTGTCAAATCCATATGCGCATCACCCATACTTGCAAAAAAAAGGAAAAATAATCACAAGAAGATTAAATCTAGGATTCAAGGTGCTCAATTTTAAAATGGCAACAAAAGCAAAAAAAAGAAGATAATAAAGAGATTGCAAAGAAAAATTTCTCTGTCACCTGATCATCTCAATGGATCCCTAAATTCCACGAAAGTAATGATTTAAAGATGAGCTACATTAGTCCAGTTAACTTGTCAGAATATTAGATTTCCATTAGATAGCCTATTTCATACGCCTAATTTGGTGATAGGAATGAGAAGTCATCTCATTTCCACTACATCATCATGCTACTCAGTTACAAGCATCTTAGCATCTGTAATTCTGCCCATTTCCTCAAATCCATGAGGAAAAATAACGACAGTTTCCACCTTGCCAAGACAATTGTATTTACTTCCATAACACAATGGCTTTCTAAACAAAAACGAGGTTTCATTTGGGTAGCTACCAAATCATACAGTCAGGCTTCATTACTAATAATTTCAGGAAGATATTTTCCAATGACATGTTCGTGTTTCACACTATGCAACCATAGTTATGCAATTATAGTAGGACATACAGCACATGAGTTTTACCTTCCTGGGCACTTCAAATATAAAAACTTCATTCCACTTTGCAAGACCTTCATCACCGGAAATTAGAGGCTTTACACATCTTGTCCTTGCACTCTGAGGAAATAACTTTTGTTGATCCGTTGCTTGGTGATCGATCACGAGACGCAATGCACAAAAGAAATTGTGGCTGTTACCATCGTCAAGGATTGGGAGACCCTAGAAAAATGCGGTGTGATCTTTCAAAACCCAAAATAGCGAAACAGGATAAATTTCCCTAAAATCCAAATGAAAGTACAAGTGATATGTAGAACCTTAGCTTCAAGAATCTGTACAGCAACGTAGTTGCGAGCTTCCCTGAATTCATCTGCAACCATCAACCTGTCCGAAAATCTGGAAGGGGGAATCCAAACAGAAGTAGATTCGCTATGGCGTAGCACATCGACCGTAGTCATATTATCTTCCTCCTTTTTCAAATAAATGTCACACCCAAGCTTATTTTCCACTACAATGGTCTGGGAATCATCTTCATCCAATGCAGAAAATGTCAACTCTTCTCCGCTCCTACGATGTCTACCAGCTTCCTGTTGATATAAAGCAGTAAAGAATTAGCAACTTTGTTGCCTTAACTTAGATTGACAACAGAACTTCATATCATAAGAAAAGGATTTTGTCAATAAGTGCCCATAGGGCACTAATTAAGCACCAATATAAGGAATTTTACAATTTCCACCGCATTGACTTTTTCATGATGCATTGGAAATAGATGCTTTTTTCATAGTATGTTTAAATAGTGCCCCTGGGGCACCTGTCAACCTGTTCAAAATAAACCAAGGTATTTGAAATGAATGACCTCATTCAGCTTGGCTGACTTCTGCTCCATTTCTAACATTCTTCTCCAGGAAACAATCGTTTCCACTAATCTCTCGAGATTAGCTGCAGTGACATTTATATTTAGCATACTGGTAGCAGCAACACGAACTCTCTTGCCAATTCTTGACGGCTTGTGGTCATTAGTGGAGTATGTTTCAAACCTTCAAAGGGAAAGTATTACTTGCAAGAATACAATAAATCTTGGACTTTATAAAACAATATCAAGGATGACTGACGGGGCAAGTTGCTAAAGCATTACTTGAATATGCCATCAAAGGGCTCCACAAGCGGCTCCCATGCTTCAACTTGGGTATTGAAGGTTGAAGCAGCAATAGAAGAAACAAGTACTGCATTCATTGCCTCTAGTTGTCCATGAGTGGCAAGCTTGATATTGGTGATTGACACATCGAACAAAGGAGTCATCTGGAAATATCAAATTTTATCATGGCATGAAGAGCATGCTGCAAAGGATAACAATAATGGTTTCTATGACCGACATATCCAATTTAGATGTACATACCATTCCACACAAGCTGTCCAAGACAGTTAGGGAGAAGCGTCTCAGCCTCATATCTGCAGTGATGTTTTCACGTGTCTTTGGCTTAACAGAATCACATATTGTGTAAGCCAATCTGCTTGAAGGTTTCTTCAAATCGGAACGTGCAAGGAAAGTGCAAGCCTGCAAAGACAGAGCAACTAGAAACTTTTAGTTTCAATGAGGTAGAGTAGAATTTCAACAAGATTGAACTAGCTAAATTCTATTCTCAAAAATTAGATTTATCAAGTATACTGATGCTTCAACCTGATTTTCAACTTTCCAGATACTCCAGCACTGAGATGCCTTGGAACTTGATGATCTTGAAATGGGCACTTCATAAATATTGGCTTGGTTGACAAGATCCATCCTAGGGCAGCAAAATGATTCCAGGCTTGGTGGTTCATCTATTCGGGAGACTACACATCCCAGAGAAACATAACCAGCAGGTGCAATTGGGTACCAAAAGAAGATATCATCCAAGCCTTTTACAGTAATTTGGGCAACCTTAGTAAACTGCACAGGCTTTGCAGCAATTCCAGGACTATCAGCCCTAAAGATAATGCCGATTGCTGGTGGTTCTAATCTGGAATAGAAAAACAAAAAGAGAAGGAATTCCATTTTGATCATTAAGACTTTCAATTTAAAGCAACAACACAATTATTATGATGATTACGGAATTAATTTGCACGGTAAGGGATCATAAAAAATGAAAATATCAACTCAATTTCATAAATCAACTGAAATATGCAAGACACGTCTTGCCATCACCACTTTGTTATTTGCCTATTTGGCAAATAGCAAAAAAAATACATTTTAGTAGACAAAGACAAAAATTAACAAAATTTATTTAAGTTGATAAAACAGGGTTCCTTCAAATCTTGTTTAGCGTAACTATCACTTCCTATGTTTTGACTTCTCTTTTTCTTGTACAGTTTCAAGTTTGACTTTATATAACGTCAAGTACCTGAATGCTTTCAAAGCATATGACTACTAATATATGGAGTCATTTGATTTTGTCATAATATGCTTTAAAATCAAAAATCTTGGAAGTAGAGCAAAACGTACTTTAGAAAAGCCAGGACAAATAGAACCAAACAATCTTAAAAAAGCAGCGAGTGACTTTTGAGGTCTCAAAAAACCCCCATTATTAAAGCACTGAAGCAAATCATCAACCGACTGAATCATTTATGCAAAAAATGTCATGTGACAGTAGCCTAACCCTTCCGTTATGCAGTCACCCAATGCAGCATAACTTGGACGTGGTATAGGTCGCCATATTGAAACTGGTCGACGGACATCATTCCCCTTGTCCCACCAAATTCTCTCGAAATGAGGGGTGGACATATAGCAATTAGTTGATTTTGAAATCGTTCTAAGAACATCCCATCCAGATGAGCTGCTTGCAGTCTGGCCACTCACTTCTTGACTTTCATTGTCAAAGTCCGTTTCTGGATCTAAGGCAGAATCTGTCGACGAAACATGAATTGAGCTCCATAGAATATGACTCAGGTCAAGGCCACAGTGTTTCAGAGGGGGTTCAGTTGATGCATGCGCATAAAATGATCCGATGACGTTATCCAAACGCCACAGGCTAAAACCAGAAAGAAATGAAGGATTTGATGCAGTGGTATACATGCACTCTGAATACATTGCAGAAGTCACAAGGTCTGAACGCAGGCAGTAAACAATATGATTTGGGGGCGGTTTGTTTCCCGGATGTGCCACGCAACCCAAGGCTGTATACCCCGGTGGCGCAACAGGCATCCATATAGAACAGTCGTTATCTCCATGTCCATGTTCTTCCTTTACTTCAAATCCTTGAAAGTGGGAGAATGTTCCAATGAGGTTATAGCTCACAGGCTTTCTTACACGCCCATAAGTATTGCTGACAGCCACTACCGCTTGTGACGGAGGAATTGGCCTGAAGATACATGATTCAGTGATTATAATAAACAGCATAAAACATGAAATTAGGCACCATTATCCAAATTTGTCGACATCCATTGGCATCAATGCGGACAAAAACGGGAGAAGAAAAGGAAATTGTGAATTGAAACATGTTAAAGGAGAGATCTCAGCAAGAGTGGCATGTGACACTTCAATCAGATCTTAAGTGGCCAGATAACCACAAGTTCTTGTTGAGTGAAAATTAAACCATATATATTAACAGAATAAGCTTATATCTGGATAAATTATGAGAAGTGACATCAGAATTGCATAAGTAGGACGTATAACTTGAGCTATACAATTTTAGCTTGCGGGCAGGATCCCACATTCTTCAAGCATATGTGGGAATATCAAACATGTAGCTGTTCAAGGATTGGCCAACTGCTCTACAGGAGTTCAAGAACTGCCTTTTACCAAGCTATGCATTTCTATTATCCCTATCTCCTCTATGATAAGCAAACTTTTTCAGAGTTGCCCACTAAAGAACCACATGCTAACGCATCCTTTTGTTTAAATACAAACTTCCAAAGAAAAGTATGAGTACAGCTAGTGGAAGCATATCTAATGCTGTGATACAGAAACAAAAAGCCAAATATTTTATAGAAGAACCAAAACAAAAGAACAGCTAACATAGAGATGCCGCTAAACCTCAGCATCAGACTTTATGAAATGTCACCTCAATGCCAAATCAGCCATGGACCCATCCATTTACCATGTTGTATAGAGGGCAAAGGCTCCCAAAGCAAAAATAGACGATAATAAAAATGACCACATGAAATTCATAGTTTCAAGATAAAAGTTACTTCTTATCAGATCGACACTTTAGATAATAATCAAAGGTCCCATATTATGCAGATTTTTCATCGTCAATGTAATAGCTAGGTCTGTGGCCATATCCCACAAATCTGCCCTTCTGATAAATTCTGAATTTTCAATTGTATTCACACAAGACGGAAGTAACAATTGAGGTGGTACTAGAATAAAGTATTATATTACAGCAAGCAATTCAGTTCGACCAAGTTCATTTCTTTAAACTTAAATGAAGAAAAAGTTCATGCAAAGAAGAGCAGCAAATGGCATTGATACATCATGAGGGAAGACGCTTATTTTCAAGGTGAAGAGAAGATTTGAGTAAGATCTTAACAAGCAGAACATAAAAAGAAAAAGAAATATATTGATGAAGGCATGAGGACTGTAGTAACTTAATGCATCACTGTAGTAAAAATAGAAATAAACAAAATACTAATGCCAGATGAATCTGGATTATGAACAGGCAATTATAGTCAAAGATAAAGCAACAGATTATGTCATACCACAGTCACATTGCTCATAGAGTAGACCTACCTAAGAATATACAACGGCAGTGGTCAGAACGAGTTTCAAATTGCTATTAGATGGGGCCATTAAGGGGTTACTTTTTAAGCAAAACATAGAATCATAGAGATAATAAACTTGCATATGTTCCAGTGGCAATTTACATTTTCTAGAGTAACTGAGCTAACATTCTTCAAAGCGGCAATTGTGCAGTCACCAAACAATTACAAGTATTAGAAAGACGGTCACGTGATTCCTTAGGCATAGGAAACTTTTCCACCAAAAGAAGAAGAAAGTAACCCAACATGATGGAAAAGAAATGGTTGCAAGGTCACCAACATCCTTGTCCATAACTTTTACCTTGATGTTACACAATCTCCTAAGACAACATAATTGGATGGAGCCTGAGGCCGCCAGAAAGCAAGGTTGTTAGATGGACCATTTTCTGCAGACATATGCAGCACAGCAAGGATTAGAAAAAAAAAAAAGACGTTGACTACAAGATAGAAATATGTCCTATCAACATAAAATATAAATAAGTCCCCATTAAGAAATCTAAAGTTTGTTGAGGCAGATATACTTGTATGACAAACAGTCACTCATCAAGAGATACCTTTAGGGGAGACCCATAGCCGATCAAAATTGGTACAAGGAGCAAGAGGGATTGTGTTTCCTAACTGCAGAGCCACAGCCACCTGACTTTGAAGATTAAGAATTAGAGAAATTGCACTCAGTGAAAGATGGAGACATATATCAGTCGATAGCAGAGATATATTTGTTTTCTCTTTAACAGAGGTATATCCTCCTGAAACATCAGTCGGATCAAGAATAACAAGACCAGAACCGGCCTCAACCATGAGATCCTTCACCAATGCACGAATCCAGGTATCATTGTCTTTCGCTGCATACCTGTTGGGCATGGGCAAGAATTTCATCAGATGAATTTTGTACCTTTGTCTTTGCTAGAAAGTTCTGTACTTCAAAAGGTACAAATTAAGAGCCACTAAAATTCAGAAAATAAATAATTGCAACACATGGAGTTGTATTGATTTAAAACACTTGAAAGTGCATCAAATCTGAGTGTATCCTCAACAAAACTCCCAAATGCTCCCCCTGTAATTCTAAATTTTCTCCCGTCAACACTTAAAAGAACCTCATTTTGTAAACTCAAGAAACGAAGAAGTATGTTGCACAGAGAGAGAGAGAGAGAGAGAGAGAGCAATGTGGGATTAGCAGAGGAAAAATAGGAATATCAATGTATAGATAGTTGTGATAAGAAGAGAAAATTCAGGGATCTAAACCTGTTCAAAAAGACAACTGACTCGTATGGCAAATGTAAAAAGAGAGTAATTACTAATGGAGAATGAAAGAAATACTCACATGAAGCTAAGATCCAACTTTGCTCGTAGCAACTTTTCGCCAGAAGAATCATCTAGGAAGGATTTTGTACTATCATAAAAAGTGAACTCAGGAGAGATGACCTATAACAGAAAATAATCCTTGTGATCAGGAGAAAAGAATTTGGACTGTTCTAACAGAAAGACTCACTCAAATTAGAATTTCATAAATATCATATTTTGCACAAACATATGGAGCTGATGAACTTTTAGTTTTTACCAGACTTGACAGCCTGTTATTTTCAATCAATAATGCTGCCAAGGTGAAAGGATCTTTCTTAACAGGGAAAATGACACAAATGGTACCTAAGCTTTAGTCCAATATGCAATGTGGTCCTTGGAACTTTTGTTCAATCTTGTTCTGAACAATTAATAAATGTTCAATCTAGTTCTTAGACTATATGAAAATGACCGATGTCATCCTTTTGTTAATTCAAGCAAATGGAAACTGCTGAAGTGACTCTCAATCCATTAAGTTTGAATGGTGTAGATAACCAAAAAAAAAAAAAAAAATGCTACGAGTGTATTATCGAAATAAGATACTCATCTCAAATCAGGATATAATAATCCATGTCATCAATAACGATAAATGTGTTAAAAACTCTAATTTTTTTTTTCCTTATCTAAAGTAGATGGATAAAAATATGGATATGTTGACTCATCATTTTTAAAGATCCCACTCAACATAAAACATTAAAGTCATCAAATAACCTCCAATTCGTTGTTTGAACAAACAGAAGGACTACATTGAACATTTATAAATAGTTCAAGGACTGAACGAATTAAAGATTTAGGGACAATATTGCATATTGGGTCAAAGTGCAGGAACCATTTGTATCGGTTCCGGTTCCCTTCTTAAGATTCACAACCCCCCAAACAACAACAAAAAGAAAATAAATCCAAAGAAAAATGAAAAATTAATGGTATTTGTTGTTCATAATAATAGCAACATCAATTGTATTAATAATAAATATGCAAAGGGACAAAGGAAAGGGAACCTATAACTGGACCATTGAACACAAAATGACACACATCGACTTTCAAGAACAAAAAAAAAAGCATTTATACCTGGCCTTCAAAAGTGAGACTTTGCATATTACTTGATTCATTTTGAGACAGCAAATGAGCATTTGACATGTCCAGGGTCTCAGGTTCGTAGTCCAAACTCTTGTTATCATCATTAAGAGCAGATTTTTCCAGCAATGAAATGTCAACACCATCTTCAAAGGACACAGAATAACTGCTGTCGTTACCCAAGAATGTGTACTTCCGCAAAAGGGAGCCGTTCTGATGGATGAATTCATAAAATTAAAAATAACACAGTGAGAGTGGCACTTTGACAAATGAAAGCTAGCATTGACAGTTAGAATATCTAAATATCTATGACATGAAGCACTTACTGTGTCCTTATCCATTCAGAAATTCAGCAGGAAAAGAACTTGAGAAAGTGCAATAAGTAGCTACAGATAACTTCCACGGAAATTCCACAGATAAATTTTGGAAGCAAACACTTTATAAAAAAATCCAATGGTATTGGATTGCACTGACAAAAAACGGAGTTTCTAAATTGTAGCAACGTATCATTCCCAAGTCAAGTAGAGTGCATAAATTCCAAGTGGAAGAATCTACTCCAACTCGTCAGATACATAAGAAAGTCACCCCTTTTCACGCGTCAAAGAAAGATACCTAGCGGTCATCCAAATGCTGGTGAACACAACTCCATTATAAAATTAAACCAAACTAATATGTGACGTGGGAAAGAAAGCATAAGAAAGGAGAATTTGTCTGCATGCGCTTGTGTATGCAGAAAAGATTTTGTTACGAACTCTTACATGCATTTGGGACCTTGAGCAAACCATCCATAGTGCATAATAAGCAAAGAAAGAGTAGACAATCCCACATTGATTTGACTAAGAATGAAAGCTACTAAATTGCTTCTATCCCCTCAAAAGTTGGTCCTTCTGGAGGTAACGGTGGAGTGAAGTCATGTGCATGTTCGATCCTGTATTTCACATCCATGTTGACATATACACGTGCAAAAATTTGCACGGCAAGAAAAAATGAGTGATTCCTATTGGTTCCACTAAAAGTGTTCAATAGCTATTTATAGACACCCATCCCTTCATAAGCTATAGGCCCTTTCGGGCATAATGCTGGACAAACTAAAGTTAGCTCCAACCCTTCTGTTTTCATCCATGCCAGCTTACATGTGGTCAAACACTGTGCAAGTTAAAAGCCAGAGAACTGTATGGTAACGAGTTCATACCTCAATTTTGACATTGACAAACCGCAACTTCTTACCACGTCCAATGATAATAATCGGGTCAGTTCTCACCATGCGAAGTTTCCTTGAATCTGCTTTTTCACTCAAATGGATAATCCTTCCACAACCATCATATACAAACTCATCAACCTCTAAAGCATCTGCTACTAGTTGCCTCTCAGAAGACAGGTACACCACATCTTCATGTTGTTTGTATATAGGTTCAGAGAGTATAATATTATTGCTCTTACTTATAGGATCATTCCTAGGATCCATGGTTTCCTCCCTCCCAGTAATAGCTCCTAGAGCTGGCACAAAAAACTCACCCACAGCAAGAAGGAAATCTGGGACAACAAGGACCCTGGGTTGCTGAACTCGAACAACAACAGATTGGGAAGATGTCCTTGATCTATAGTCCATCAAGAACATCGTAGGACTTGGAATTGCGAGCTCAGAACCAGCTTCAGCACTTGTCTTTCCAGGGATAACCTTATTTGATGAATAGGAAATGTCTCCAGCAGAAGGTAGTCTAGAAGAATCACTTGAAGATCCAAGCATCAACCGCATTTCAGACTTTGTTTCAGGGCGACTGTCAAGAATGGAGAATTTGGGAATGGTAACATAGAGGTCTGTTTCTGATAATGAAGTCATCCGATATGACACCCATAGACCTTCAAGCTAGAGGCAAACAAAAAATACATCAATCTCCTCTATGAGAATCACAATAACAGCATAAGAAACATGTACACCAGAAACAGGGAAAAAAATTGCTATAATATGCAAGTGAATGAGACTGGCCACATCACACTGATTATGACAGACTTGTGTCAAATATAAATTTAAGTGAAAGAAGCTTCTTGAAATGAAAACACTTGCATAACAGCTGCACTTACAGAAATATTTGCAAGAGGTGACCCTTCATCAATGCCATTGCACAACTCTAACAAAGCACAGTCCACTTCAACTGCAATTACAGTGACTGTACGTGACAGCAAAATTTGACCATTCGTGTTGACTTTATCAGCCAGTAATCGCATTGTATCTCTAGAACCAGATGAACCGACACGAAAACTTGGAGGGATCCTTGGTGCTTCACATATATTCATGTAGACAGAATCTCGAATAACATTATATTCCTTATCAGACATCACAGCATGCAACAAGCCCACCTGCTCAAGAAATTGCAAAAAAATAACCACTCAAAGAATTCGATATGAATCGCTAACTGGGATTGATAAGGAAGCAAGATGAACAGAAAATGAAGTTCACGTCATGTTACAAAATATATTTGTCAACTAAACCTAAAAAAGTACAATAACAGCCCTAGACAATCAAATCACATAACAACATAGTTACTGGCTCACAACTGAATATAAAAAGAGGCAATCTAGAAGACCTACATTCAATGATAGAAGCTTCTGCTTTCTGACCATGTTGACGTAAGCAGAACAGTTAGGCCCATAAAAAAAAACTCTTAAGAATTGTAGGGAAAACCAAGGTATAATATTTTTAATTCTTGGGTAGCAAATTAACATCCTCTTAGGTAATTGAGACAATCATCGCATTGAACCTAAATTGCTTATCCTCCTCTACTTTAGGACTCCAAAACACTTCAACCAGGAAACTATGAAAAACTGCCATAGGCATACTTTATGTAAGAGTGACAATACCTTCACTTCCAAAGAAAATGTTGGAATTTTTCTGAAAACATCCCTCAAGCTACGGCGAACGTAAACATCAATTCCATGACCTTCCCTAATCATTGGCTTACCAACAGAACCATCGATCCCAACAGCCATGTTTACTCCCAAAATCTGAGATGTGCATTCAAGTTGTGAATGCTTTAGAATTGATAGCTTACATGGTAAGCAAAATAACTAGGAGAGGAAAGGGAGCGTGGATCTACCTTAGCCTGAAGAAGGTCAACATGGACAGCTGAAGGATCCTTCTCAGGGCATCCATGCCAGCTAATATCATTTGTCACCTGCAGCTGGCCCAGGTCAAGTTGGATGAAGCTGCAAAAGAATTGTACATATGAAGCCTTATCTATTGCAACGTATTATACACACATCAAATGATGAAAACAAAAAGTGGCAGTTTTTCACGTCACGAGGATTTTTGGTAGTTTAAAAAGAAAAAGATGAGAAAAGTAGGATACAATGAAACAGTAAACAATCAGACAACAGCACGCCATGCTATATCCCTACAAAAAATTATTGAAATTACATAGATAGTTGCATCGGCCCAAACATCTACTTCAAAAAGACCCATTTGGCTATCACCTTGAGGACCCTTGGCTTCTAAATCCTTTTCTGTTAGAAATTCTAGTCAGAATTACATCCTATACTCTGGCATAGAACACTCAGCAACACAAACTACAACAAGTGTCATCCCACCACCCCTAAACTTTTCAATGTATTATACCAAAACATTTTCTAGGCACATTGGTTCGATTTAACAATACAGAACGGCAACTCCTACCCATACAAGACTATTTTAGCATTTTCACCCCCATAAACCTCTTAAATGGTCAAGGAATTCTGCCAATCAAATATGTCAAATTTATACCTGCAATAGTTTGAGAAACTAAATACGACAATGCCATAGCATTATAACTTATATAAATTGGGGAAGAAATTGCAACATCCTCAATTCCATTTTATTTAGTATCTCCATATCCAAATTGAAGGAAAACATAGGAAGAACTGGGCCATTGTCAATCTTCTGAATCTATGATACTTCCAAACATGAATTGCTGTAGCATGTACGGATGATTCAAGATCTGTCCACTTCCATAATTTAAAGAAAATCTTTAAGCAACGTGGAAATTGAAAAGTGTAAGGAAGCAGACAAAAGACTTTAGAGATCCAACGAAATAACAAGTAGCCTTTCTATTGCTTTAATCAACTTAAATCTGCTTATAACATGCTTTAAACACCTAAGAGCTTCCATTACTCCAAGTTTTCATGATCATACAAACATGTTAAAGTTCAACCAGCATTTGCCAATTGTTAGGTCAAATGAAATTCTTCAACAAAAAAAAAAACACATATATTTACTTACTCTTTGCTTAGTGAATTTTTTGGCACAACTATTATAGGAGTGTCGAGTGAGAGATCTAGCTTCAGTGCAGTTGAACCGTCGATCTCATATTTCTGAATCAACCATTCAAAGCCTCCAACTTTATCAACAAGTTTGATGGCCTCTTCAGTATGTGGATTGGCAAGCTCCATAAAATATGCTGTTACCTGCAAATGCACTCCTTGCAGCTTATGACAAGCATTACAAAATCAAGGTGGACAAGAACTCCTAAAAAGCAAGCAATAATGAAACTTTCAGGACGCACGCAAGGAAAAAATTGAAACCCATTGCTCAGTCATCTAATCAGCTTGATAAATCAAGTTGATTAACGGTTAAATCAAATTATTAGCAGCATCTTCATACATACCTCCTGAACAAACCTGTATAGAAAAACAATCCGAACTGCCGAAAGTCTGCCTCGCAGACTATAATCGTATCCTTCATAGTCATCATCTTCAGCACTATAAGAATTAAATTTAAGCTGCAAAAGATAAATGTAAGAATTACAACTAACAGATAAAAGCAAGAAGGAAAAAATCAGAAACCAGACACAGCATCATCAGCAAACCACTGGTAACATCATACCTTGATTAAGGACTCGGTGCCAGGGTTACGTATATCACAAAGCCACTTCCAAGTGTGATCTGCTCCAAGTGACAAATCACAGAGTCTAAAATTTCCTAAAGTGCCTTCAATGGAAAGAGAACTTGGATAAACCTGGAAAGAGTTATAAGAAGGTCAAAAGTCTACAAGTACAAGTAAAGAACTCAAAGCATAAGTATATGCTCAAACAAAGACAAAGGCCAAAATTGATCTTGAAAACAACCCACATTACCTTGATATCTAATAGAAAGCTTTCTTGTACAAGCATTGCAAGCTGAGTACCATCCTCGTTATTGAGTAACAAGCAGACACTGTCAACTTTCATGTAGAGATTAAATACAACACGACCTTTACCATAGCCCAATAGCCCTTTAACACGCCCGCTATCTTCAAACTTATCCTCATTAACCAAAGGTTCATCCTTTGAAATCTCTACCATGTTCATGTCACTGCGTCCAGTGCTTACAGAGCTCAGATCCAAACCAAAACTAATTAAAGCAACCAGGGTGGGTCGGTTGCAAAAGAATTCCAATTTGGACATGCTCACAGCCATCTGAAAATGCACAATGACATTAGAGGTGAAAAAAGCTCATCACATGTGAACAACGATTTTTGCAAAAACAAAGAATCCTCTCCATTCTGTGTCCATCTCTCTCCAGCTCTCATCCTTTGTTACATACCTGAGTATCTATGCCATCATAATCTGGTGAAGCAGAACTTCTGGTTGAAAAGGTTACAGAGACAAAATCTGAACTTTCCATGCCTTGTGCCTCATAGAAGACATCATCAGAAAATCCCATTCCTCTCCCCAAGCCATTTTCATTCATCAAGGCATCAGTGGAGCCAATTCCTGTACTGTCTATGACGTCCCCCGTCCTTGCAGACTGATTCATAGCCATACTATGTGGATGGATGCTTGACTCTGACAGGGATATGAAATCTGGCAAAGCATCCTTGAAGACGTCATCTTCCTCGGATTGCACAGAGGATATGCTTTTGCCATGGTAATCACTTACACCAGCTGACACAGTTGTATTATCATTCTCCACCACAGAATACGCCAAATATTGTGGACTAGTTGAATTACAACTTTGGAGCTCGTCTTTAATTTTAAGAGAGTGAAGCTTAGATTTCACTGTCAGGTCACTATCACAAATAATCACATGTACCTAAAAGACAATGGCACTTATCATCATAACACTCCAAATAGAAAAATTACAGACATAACTGGATCATCAACAAGGAATGACATGCCAAGAGGCTGCAAAACAGGACAAAATCAAAACCTGACATTACATAGAGAATGGCAGAGACTAGGCCAACAGACAAACTTCATTGAAGGATCATGGTTTATGATTCATCAGATGCTTTTTTGTCTCACGTCAACAAACAGAGCCAGAACTCTTCGTTCATTTTCCCATGACGCAAAGCAGCATTTCCAGAATTTGACCTAAGTTTTCTCTCTAAGTTAATCGAAATTAGGTTACTACCCATTGCAATTGCTTCCACACCATCTAATTCATGGACCTCAATCTGCATTTCTTCTTATCATATACTATCATATAATCAAACCAGTAAACTAGGTATGCCATTGTCTTTTAGCTCAAAGCCTAAATCTACCTGTAAACAAAGACAAGCACAATGAGATGCAGACAATACGATAACACTCAACTAGGCATTCCAACTAGAGACTGATGCATTCCATCTTCAACCGCATGAGTGTCCAAGAGCTTTATCTTTTATTGCATATAAGTAAGAAAGGCCATGCCCATCCAATAGGGCATCCATCAAAAGATGGGACCAAATGTAGTGTGCTACAAATATATTATCATCCTGATCCAGGCATGGGATTGCACCAGATACGTGGAAGAGAGACTTCCATGGTGCAGTTTCATATGGCATATTCATGTTTCAATACAAAAAAATTATTTCATTGAATTTGAAAAACAACTTGAAGTGACCCCAGGGAAAAAAAAAAAAAAATTCTAAGGTTGCCTAGATAACAACATGAAGACCCTTGTCAGATATCTCCTAAGATTAAAACGGAAGAACAGTTCAGATGTCATCCACTGTTCAACTCAAGTTATAATTCACCTGAGAAAAAAGAACCAAAATAAAGAGGAAAAGAAAAAACAAAAGGCTTTTTGTGGATCCTCGAATTGACTACTCTGTTTTAGGATTAAAAACCTCCTTTCATGAAGCTTAAGAAGCCCGTTCTTTTCCATTGTACTAGTGAAAATACATTCATCACAAGGGTACCAAGGCTGTACACTCTTCACAAGAATATCACCACGATAAACTGACTAAAAACTCTATAACTGTGTATGTCTACACGAGACTCATAGGGATGCTCTCTGTTGAGTACTGTTAGAGTATGTCACGTCGCTTGTCTATGGAGTTTCAATGGGCCCTCATATTCGTGTAGTTTCGCTCCACCTGCTTAAGCTTTGGGGTTAGAGTCTTGGAAATGCTAACATGGTTTCAGAGTTAGGTTCCACCCAAGATTTACTTTGCGTGAGGCTTCCCATTCGTCAATTCCACGTGGCATTCTCAATCTGGTTTGCACATGAGATGTGTTGAGTATCCTGAATCACTTATCCTTGGGTTTTCAATAGGCATTATGTTCATGTAGTCTCCCTACAACTTTTGACTTAAAACTTTTTTGGACCAAGTTCAGCCCCAAGTATTTTGCATGAAAGGCTTCCCATTTTCAATTCCACATGCAATTCAGTCTGGTTTGCACATGACAGGTGTTAAAATATCTCACATCATTTGTCTATGGAGTTTACATGGACCTTATATTCATGTAGTCTTTCTTCATCTATCAGCTTAAACTTTTAGGTTGAACAATTTAATAGGCGTCATTTCCTTCATAAGATCCACATGAAATGCACCCATTCCTATATAAGAACCATAATGATGTTCCTCTTCACAAAAAAATTATAAATTGAAAATCAAGGTCCTTTAGTCTACTCTATGCATGGATCTCAAGGTTGTTTATAGCACTTCATAAAATCTGTGTAGTAATAGATCTTTATTGCAAAAATTACATTTTTTTGGTCTTATTTTACCCTATTGAGTATTGGCCAGCTACACCACCAAAGATCGTTTATTTTTTAATTCAAGTTTTGTCTGATTCAGAACACGTGATGGAGAAAGGCTTTCTTGTCATTGATGAAGCATAAAATATTTTAATGCTCAATCCAAACCAGGATGTTCAACATATTTCAGTGACAATGGTGACTGAAAGAACAAAATAAACAAGAGCTACACACACCTTCCCACCACCAGCAAGAACTTCAATAATAGATGTCTCTTCAAGATTGATATCACCAGCTCCCGCAGTCTGAAAAATTTGGAAAATCTTAGCATCATTACATTATCTTAAGCTGATACGAACAACAGTCAGTCCCAAGTAAATCTGTTTTGCATCAAAGAAGTGGAACAAGGATGGGAAAACAAAATAAAACAGATCTTACCTTGCCATAAATAAATAGCTTGGTTTCCAACAATGAGCCATTAATGACTATGTCAGCAGTTTTGGAATTTGACAAACGGGCAACATCTGATTCAGCACCCTTGTCACTAGTTCCCCCAAAAACATCAACCAACGGAGGAGCCTATACACACATTTCCAGAAAAAAGAAGAATCGTCAGCAACATGCACCAAATGGTCAAGCAAAATGAAATATACATGAATCATTGAATATTCTGTATCATACAGAAGCTTGGTATGTAGCTTGTATAAGTCCCTTCAACCAAGCTGCCTTGTGCTCCTCGTCTTGAAGCTCCAAAATCCAAGTGCTAGACAATTCTAAAGCCTGGAAAATTTGTTGTCACAGTTTATACAAAAGAAATGACATTTGACATATGTGAGTGAGAGAGTGGGAGAGAGGGGGCAGTGGTAACATGCTCATGAATTGCAATGTGTTATGTATTAAAATAAAAATAAAAATAACTAAAACTATCTACACGTAGGCTGAATAGGCCTTGCAAACCTGTGGCCCTAGCAGTCATATCATTCTCCCCTTGCACTTTTGTCTGTCAATCTATTGTAAACATTCAATTAGATCATTTTACAAACCTCAAGAATTACAAAGAGATTGGGTTATAACTGACTTTTCTTGGTGCTAAAAGATTTGACTGGTTAGAATTTTTATTGAGTAAAAGCATTACGGTCTTTTATTCTTTTCAAACACCAAGCCTGCACAATCGTTTTTCACTTAACCAGTGGCTAAAAGCTACTAAAAGCCCACTACATTGTTTGGATGAGATCAGTTGACTACATTTGAGTTTTACACTAACTAATGAAAAGTCATGAAAAAAAATTGGGGCGACCTTAAATGCTAATGTTTTGACAATTTTTTTTGTTTTTAGTACAGAAAAAGAAATAACTCAAGCCTAAAGGTCAAGAGCCAAAAGACAGACCAAACATCCACTTGGATTGATGACTTGAAAGTTTAAAATCATTGACACGGTTGGGAACTTGAAGGTCTTGAGTTTTCATTTGGAGTTGCAGTTATCTTATTTTAACAGCTTGAATCAACATATGGACACCTAGAAAATTGATAAATAGTTGTTTGGTCAAAAAAAGTGGCCTGAAGACTGCACAAAATGCTGAAGAGCAAAGTTGGGAATCAAGTGAACTTGAAAAGGATGCCCACAACCCGATCCAAGCATTGGACCTGGCTTGAATCGGAAGCCTGGACCAAACTGCCTCAAGACACTACCATCCTGTTTGATTGAGTCCTCCAGAGGTCTATGAGTAGGGTTTTCCTTAGCTTTTCTATAAATTTGACTCCTCTTTTAGGCACAATGTCAAGATACCAAAGAAAGTGAGGGGTTTGTAACTTCGCAATGTAAATTGAGTCAGTTTCAGCGAGAGAAACTGTAAGGGCTAAACATTGAATAAGAGTAATGATTGTAATGAGAAACACTTCTAGAGATGCTGAGTGGACACTTCTAGAGATGCTGAGTGATTGGTCAAAACATCAATTATGAGTAATATTTCTGTCAGTCTCCGGAAAGTAGGTCAAATTGGCTGAACCACATAAAATGTCATGCGATTATTTGTTTCTTGTGAATTTTATTGCATATTGCAACATGTCTTGAAAAAAACTGGTGTCACAGCCCAGGTTCATGATGGCTTCAACAGCAAAATAGGAGTTAGAGAGATACAATAGACGAAGCAGTTAAAATGTGTGGTGCGTCAAAATATGCAAACTCCGTTGGAGATGCAAGGTGCGCAAATTGGCTCTGGATGGAAAAGCTTAGATGCTACGACTTTAAGGGTCGAAAAAATTAAATTGTCGGCGAGGCTGCAGGTTGGCATTGGCTCATGCAGTATGAAACTGAGGTTAAAAAGAACAAAGGGAAACAGTGTAGCAGATGCTGATTCTGGTGATGTTGGGAAAGTTGTCAGTCACCCCTGATTCATCAACTGATGGATGTTAATTTAATTCTCCATCTTTACTTCACACAATGCCCACGAGAACTGGTTTGGAATTTGTTACTGTGAAAACAGCTGAGGATGGTACTACTGAAGTAACGGGAGACAGTGCTAGTAGCAAGGTCAAGCCATGAAGCCAATGAAGCCAAATGATGCTTTAGCCACAGAGGCAAAACGAGACAAAATCAATTGCCTGACACACGTATCAGCATGCTAATATTGCTTTTGCAATCTCTATGACACAGGAGGTTGTGTCAGAGAGCCATTGTAAAGCAGCTATGAATGTGGGACACGTCAATGCAATGACAAGGTATATCTCATTGGCCAAGTTCGGTAAACCTTCGACATGAAGAGCACTGATGATGGTTGAGCCCACAAAGGGGCTCACAAGGGTAGTTAGTAGGGTTATCACAGAACGGTTGTGACATCAATGCAACCATTGAGCCAAGAGAAAATTTGCCAAAAAATTATCTTCAGTTTGAGCATGAATTAATAAAGACTCAACTTGAATTATTGCATGGCAGCTTGGAAAATTAATGAGCATTTTGTATCAAGAGCTAACTTTGGTCCATGCAAAAGCAGAAGTCACGAGACTCCACAGGAAGTAAGAGAGTAAACTCTGGTATTCGGTCAACTTGAACCAAACACCAGGGATGTCAAATTTTCTGGAGAAAACTGAAGTGGTTCCCCAGCTAGGCCTGGATCGATTGTCAAATAGAATAACTCAAGACCACATGTTCAGACTATTAGGACTGCAGGTCCCCAGGCCTATGTAGAGTATTAACAAGTTTCTTCTACACATTTAAGTGGTCATTTGTCTTTTAGAAGTGCCACATGATGTTTAAGGTTTGTGAATACTCTCTATAAATTGAGTAAGTTTCAGACAGAGCACTAACAACTATGTGAGGCTGATGAGTAAATTGCGCGCAGGTAACGGTTGAGATAAATTTAGTGATTGTGTAATCTTCGATATATTGTTCATTAACAACTAAATCATAATACTCCTTTCTCTGTGGACGTAGGCCAGATTAACCAAACCATGTAAACCTTTTGTGTGATTACTTATTTCATGTGGCTCTCATCATTGCATATCAAAGTTTGCTGATATAATTGTCAGTAGTTATCATATCAATTTGGCCTACTAGTAACTTCGGTCAATGACCCATTTGCTGACTACCAATTTTCAACAGCATGTTTGCCAGCATTGCCATGAAAAAGAAGGACCACAGGTCTCCATACACAAGTTTTATCCCTACTAGCAATTGAATAACCCATTACATTGAGAATGTTTGACCAAACCACAAGCATAACACACATAAAAGTCATCCATTAGCTAAAAGGAGAAATGGCATACTGTAACATCATGGTTGTATTTAAAGGCAAATTTACAAAACAAAGTATCTCAAGATATAAAGACCTAGATTCAGGGTGGACAATTGACACCTTTAAGGAACCATCAAGACTTACCTTTAGAGAGTCCACGCCCCTAAAACTCACAGCAACACAAAATGGAGAACCGCCAATGTTTGTTGGGGGGACTTCATGAATTTGTCTACCAGCCATACTGCATCATCACAACAGTACCAATTCAATCAAAAGATTAGAGGTTATGATAAATGTCACATCAGTGTTGACAAAACTGCTACAGACAAGTTCTTCACAAAGAAGGCCGCATTCTAGAAAGAAACAAAGAAAAGGTCCTAGACTGGGACGGCAGAGTGGTCAAAGGACAAAAGAACACAATTTAGCTATTAAATGATGCAACATCAGATAAGAAGACCAGACCTTAAGCATCGCTGATAGCTCTGAGACTTTTCAGACTCTAAAAGGTAAAGGTAGAATCCAGATAGTACAAGAAAACAGGGCTGCCATGTGGCCATGGAGTTGCCAATTCCCTACAATCAAAAGGAATTATGATTAAGAATGTAACAACTATAACTCAAACATATGACCAGCTCCTTTGAAGATATCCAGACATACCCTCCAAACTAATATTCTAGCATCACTTGCGAGATCTATAGGAGTCCAGGGCGCAAGTTCAGCTTCGAAACTATCAATTCTTGGCTGTCCCATGATTCCCTTAGGGCCACATAGAATATTTAACAATTCCATGAGTCTGCGATAGCGTGCTGGTGAAAAGTGGATGCCAAGATTTGGTACTTGGACAGAGACACGTGTTGATGGGTAACTTGGGTGAGGCACCTTAATCTGCTCATAGTCAGGTCCACATGAATTCAGCACAGCTTCAGTTGTCAAAGAAAAGCCAAATCCTAACTTCTAACATAAATTTAGTAAAGTCAGAAATCCAACAAAGAACAAGAGAATTTATTTACCTGATCAACTATTACTGCCACACCACACCTATCAATGAGAGAACAGAAATTATCACGGTCATCATGTCTGGGGGACGCAACTGGTTGATTGCTGGAAGTTGGTACAACCAGAGGGCAGTTCTGGCTGTCGAAATTACAATCCGTGAAAAAGGCTGCAATATCTCTTCCAGATATATAAAACTGTGAATATAAATTCTTCCTCTGTTCCTCCAGCTGGTTATCCTGCTTTTATCAGGAAATGTGATTTAATCAACCATACATTACCAAGAGAACTCCAGCAATTGAAGAGAACATGGAAAATCGCTATAGGCTAACTATTGCATCAAGGAAAAGCTTGTTTCGCACAAAATGAGACCACTTATATATAAGCACGTCATTGTATGTAACTGTAGAACATCTCTAGTAAATGCTCAGTCACTATAAGTGCACGGAGAAGCTAAAGAGAGCATACCGATGTCCGCAGCGTGAAATTACCAAAATCCAAAAGCAAATGGCTATCACACTTGGAAGATTCAGATCTCCTTATAGGAACTCTAACTTTTGGTGCATCCAGATCAATGTCAAGAGCAAATCTGCAGTCAAAAGTACATTAATCAGATGTAGAAAGTGTTTTTACTTTCCCTCGCACAATGAAGGAACACATTAATTTGGTAAAATGACATTTAGCGAAGTTAAGTAAGAAGTACGAGCACTCAACTAACTTTATGTCTGAATTAACTTCAAGCAAAAGAAAATAATTCCATTTCATGCATATACTATAATAAGTACTTGTTAAAATGATATAACAAGACAAGGAGGAACAGTTAAGGCAGTAGCATTAGCGCAAGACATTCAAGATCTTTTTCCTGTCTGGCAGAATTGATGTTCCTCTCCCTCAAGGTTGGAGCCATTTGTGGGAGAGAAGCTCAAGCTCAAAAGAAATTTGATTGAATGCAGGAAACTGACAAAGTTAAAAGCTAAGGGACTAGTCATTGAATACACGTTGTTGTGAATAAATTAAACAGTATTATTCATGTGGGTATAATGGACATGTCATTCTCTTCTCAATTCTCTCTCTTCTCAAGAACTCCCTCTACACATTGACATGTATCAAAGCACTAAACTATTGCTTGCTTCTAGTAACGCCTTTCTCACATCATTATCTCTTCAATTTTTTCATTTCCCCTAAGAAGAATCCTAAAGTAGTATATCCTTAACAACATGTGAATCAACGCCCCTCTCCTTCTATGGCGATGGGGATCATTCCACTAAAGCCTTGTTCTTTTCATGCTTCCCAGAGGTCTGGAAAGCTGCGATCAATAGGATTTTGTTAGAAAATCCAATCCAAAAGCTTAAACAAATAGGTGGAGGGATACCATATGAATATAAAGAACATTTAGAATCCGTTGTCTAGCGATGTGGGACAATATTTCAACACCCACTCTCATGTGCAAGTCAGATCACGAGCTCCACATGGAATTTTGACTACACACATTCACGTGGAATTGTTTTACCACGCACCTTCACATAAGGATCTTCATGACACGTCATAACAATCTTTAGAGGATTTAATAACTTCCTAAAAAATGACTATTTTTTTAACTAAAGAGAAAACTCTATCTTATCTATGGTAAGTTAATGTGCTAACGAACTAAAGCAAGACTAAACTCAAACAATGAACCAGGGAATTCAACAAAGCTTAATGACCAGATCAATTACCCAAAAGAATAGAATTGAGAAAGTTGAACCCAAAAACTTAAGCAAGTAAGCAGAAGAAAATTAAATGTATATAGATTGACAAACCCATAGACAAGCAATGTACGATACTGTACATGATTTTCACAGTATAAGCCGGGTTGAAAATGGCATGTGTAATTGACAAAGGGGGAGCTACACAAGGCAGTGAATCAACCAGTATGGTAATTCAGTCTCTTCCTGAACGCTTGTCAGCAGCGCTTCTTAAGGCTGCTTACATTTTTCAAGACATCTTACAGAAAGATAATTCCCTCTTATGTTCACTATAATTGGCATTAATATGTAAAATTATAAGCATGATGCTTCTTGAGGCGACTTAGAGAGGTCTACCGAATGAGCTTTAAAGTAATCATTGGATTGATAAAAATTGTTCTAGTACATAAAGAGGGCTTTAAATAGCAAAAGTGACCGTGAGCCTCAGTTACAAACCTTTGCTTATTCTTTTAAGCAGAAAGTCATGAATCTTGCTGATTACCTAATTATCTTTCAGAGTCAGAGAATGTACTATAATTAAGACTGTAACCTCTTTATGCTTTTCTAGCTCCATGTTGCTGGTTCATTCAAAAAAAGCTTCTTATCCAAATTTTTTGTATCTGTTTTTCCTTGTAACTAGCTTGTACACGGGCTGCCCCTCCAATTACCCATTCACAGTATTAACATCTTTACTCAGTGAAAAGATGACGCTTCCATTAAAGGATACCAAGCAGCAGGGCACAAACCCTCATAAAAAATAGACCTGCAAACCGATTAATGATCACTTAATAGCTTCTTTCAAAAGAGGAACCCTGCTCAAAGAAATTCGTCAGGAAGAGAGTTTTTAAAGTGCTTTCCTTTGCTTAAGAGTTAAACCAAATTTCTTTAGAAACTACAGAAGAGAGAACCCATAAACCACCATTCTCTAAGGTGTATTGAGGAAACACCTAAACTTTCATACATTCACAGTTGTAAAGGGGGAAAAGTAGAATCAGAGAGATTCTATAACTTGCGCAACAATGAAGAAGCTATTCTTCAACACTGTTGACAAATTTTTGAACTTTAAAACCCTCATTTTCTATTATCACCTTATTATGACATTTGTTCCAAGACAAGAAAAGAAAAAGAAAAGAGTATGCGTGCATATATCAGGCACAAGTGAGATGCAGATTATGCACAAGCATTGACAGTTGATTGGGATGAAATTCTCCATCCTTCCAAGAATGCAACAAGAATCAGAAAAACAACAGCTATGCAACTGACAGCATGCTCAAATGCAACAACAGTTACACAGCAATCCTTCTGCTGATAATCATAAAAAGCATGTCTTCTCATTGGCATGACAACTTTTGCATATAAAAACTAGCAAGATGCATGAAATTGTAAGAAATGGCTGGAATTCCAATAATATGGTCGTTAATGACATGCTTTCCAGCAGATAAAATATACCATATCATCTATCAGAGAGTGCGTAAGCAGTTTTGCAGTCAATAAACCCATCACTAGAATAAGCTATTAGAAAATCAAAGCAGTGGCAGAAGCCTTAAAGTAGAAGAATAAGAATCCAAGAATCCCCACAAATGAGAATCGGCATGAAGCAGAGACTTGCTAAATTACATGCTAAGGACTTGACATTTTCACATCTGTTTTGTCTTCATAATCAGACTTGTCAGAGCAGAGAGGATTTTGGGAAAGAGTGGAACTTTAGAGAAATGTCAATTATAAAGCTCATGGAGCACTTGGACAAGGGCTTAGACCAACACATCAAGTTTCTCTTGCAGAGCTATTTGGATGGTCACAGCCTCCCTTGGTGTAGGATTGTTTCCCTGCAAGCTGCTCAGGGAAAAATAGAACTATTGACCACCTCCAGAAAGAAGAGAGGGGGGTCTTGGTGAGATGCTTCTGGTGTCGGGTCAAGCAAACTGTGCTTATCTATTGCCATGCAAGAAGGCTTCAGAATTTCCTCTTGTCGATTATTTGACCAAGTTAGGCAGTTTCTAGCTTGAGCTGAAATAATTAGGAGCTTTGAAAGGTGTAGGTAGTATTAAATGGAGAGCATCTTTTCACCTGTAATCTCTCTCTTAATTGATTGGATTCCATCAGGAGAGGAATAGGGGACCTGTGCGATGGACAATACTGAACTACATCCTTGCTCTTCTGAAGTATAGGTATCCATTTTAAGGTTTTAGGAGGCTGGACGAGAATTTTCACTCTTATAATTTATCATCGAGGCAAAAGAAGATTTTATATAAGAAAGGTACCTAGTGGGAACCACACAGTACCACCTGTACAAAAGATACAGAGATAGTCTACAAATTCTAACAAATTATGCATATTCTAACATGCTTTTCTGTAACAGAAAAACTCCCGAACTGTAATCAAATATTGTCAGAGCGATAGCAGCAAGAATCAATCTTTTCTCTTTGTTGTTTGAAAAACCAATTCCTTTCCAAATGAACAGTTCATCCCTAACTGCAGAAGCATTTCTAGCTTCAGTCTCGAAATTTATTGAGCATTTCTTATCATTTAGCTGTAAATGGATAGCCCCTCACTGCCTGTCAAATAAGGTGGTCTCTAATTATTCATACCACGACACAGTTTCTGGTTTCTGTCAATAACATTGTGCTGTCTTTTAGCATACTTTAAGCTTTCTATGATCATGAGAATTGCAGTACATTCACTGGAACTTCGCTATTAAAAGAAAGAGAAAGGGCCAGAGAAGCACTCATTTTGGTATTTATCTGAAGTTTCTGCATTAACCAAGTTTGTACCAAGCTTTAAGACTAAAGTGGTTGGGGAAGGACAGCATGAAAATTCCTATGGCAAGAGCCATGACTTGTGAAATGATATTAGAAAAATGAAGGGACCTGCTTTGTTCTTCCAAGACCATCTGAAATTGCTCTTGTGCTCTCCGAGTCACCTTCTCAATCTTCATCTGGCGTTCAAAGAGTTTAATGTTAGTTTTACCAAACTTAGAGAGCCATAATTTAGGTATTCAACATGATTACCTGCAAAGCAGCTGCTGTTTCCAGTGCAACAGTGGGACTGACTGCACTACTTCTCTTTACAAACTCTAAAAATCGATTGTAACTGTCCAGCAAAACCTGACAAGACATCAGTATGTCAGAAGCTTAGTGAGGGGGTAGACAAGAGCAGGAGAGCAAATCAGAAAAAAAAATCAGGAAATGGATATGTAGCAGCACCTAATTGGGAACCTTCAAACACTAGAAAAATGATTAAAAATCTGCAGTAAATTCTGGTTCATCAGGTAAAACTTCTCCCAAAAAAAAAAAAAAAAAAACTCTACCCATTCACAAATAACCCAGAGGACAAGCATGAGAACCACAAAGCCCATCCACATTACAACTCCAACCCAACCAGCATCATCGTACTTTGAAATTGTCTCTGTTTCCTTCTCTTAACATTAAGGCCATGTGTTAGACTGTAGAAAATGCCATCCTAAGCTCTGTTTCATCACGTAAAATTTATATTAAAAAAGAAATCTCTCCTTGGTAGCAAATGATCCAGGGGACGAGCATGAGAACCATGAAGCCCGTCCACATCATAACTCCAACCCAACCAGTGTCATCCTACTTTGAAATTGTCTCTGCTTCCTTCTCTTAACATCAAGGCCATGTGGTTGCCCGTACAATTTGTCCAATAGAGTTACTCTATACTATCCAACTCCAGCATTTGGTCCATTCTCCTAGGTCTTATACAGATCAATCCACAAGCAGAGCCTAAATAATCTAAGGCCAAAGAGGCCAAACAGCCTAAATTGCAAAGAGTGAATTTCCTTTTTGTGCTCATCAGCCATCACCACATTGCTGCTGGCTATCAACATTTTTTCACTATCCCTCTCTTTCTCCCGCCCCAGCTAAGCCGTCTATATCCTCCCTATGGGTTATTTGCAATAGCCCATGAGTTACATAAAAGTATTTTGCGTCAACTAGCATCCTTGCACTACTCATATTGGTACATTGGAATTTCCTAGTGATGTGGGAAAACCTGTATGTGAAACTTGCAGAATCAGCCTATATAGACTTGCAAAAATTACTTGCCTCTTGATCACATAGATTGTTATAACTAGCAAAAATTGATAATACAGCTGTATTTCACATAATTACCGTCACATGGCATGGAGAAATTGTAGCTGAGAGCCGCCAAGCTACATCCTCCCCAACTGGTGAGCTCACAAAGGTAGCTGCTAATGCATTAACTTTCTGCTCACTAATAACACTCTGCAAGTAACTTCAAATTATGCATAAGAACATCCCTAAATTGAGCTCATGGCATAAAAAATCAAAAATCAAAATGTTTGGCACAAAGGTCAAACCAAATACAGGTTCTACTTATGATTAAGAATAGAATTTGCAAGCATTGATCACAGAGAAGTCGTTATATAAAAAGACAAATGCGTAATGGAAAAATCACCTCCTACTTTATTTCAATCACACTTTGTACACTCTACTCTAAAATTGCACCTAGTGATTTGACAATTGATTGCACAAGGCCATCTGTTACCAAATTGTCAACAAATTCTTCTACAGTGTCCACACACGTAACTACATGAAGATTATCAGAATGATTTGATCCAGTTAACATGGTGAGGTTCATAATGATAATGCCACAAATTGTACAATTGAAGCTATAGGGTGCAAAACGTGACCAAAACAAAAAGTTAATGTTGCCTTTTAAAAGTGGCCAGCAGCACAAAAATGGGATTCCATATTTTAACACAAAATAGGCAAAAACATAGTGAAGCCATCATTGATAGTCAAGAAAAAGCATCTATCAATCGCATTTTTCTAGAGGTACAGCAAGGATTTTAGGGCTAAGGGCATGAAAATATAATGATAGACAAACATGGACCTGTGCCAGCGAACCCTCAGGCGCAGAGAGACCATAGAACTTCAACGACACATCGCAGTGCGTGCTACGATGTCTTAACTTAGTCAAAACATTAAGTTGCTCAAATCTACCACAGATTATTTCAATCTCATTTCTGTTGATGACCCTTGCTGCAGCCTGGCCAACAGACACAGAAGCTAGAAACCGAATCATATTCTGCATGTCCTTTGTAGAGTGTAAAGTCAACTCCTCATCCTGCTGGTAACTAAGTAAATTGTTTATCGCCTGCCATTCTTCCGTAGTCAATCTTCCCTCAGCTACATGCAATCCCTCAGGAGCATCTTTCTCCAAGTCATCTTCAGAGCTTGAACGCCTACCATAGAAACAATGATGAGAACCTGGGATGCATAGTTGAAGTAGTTGCAGTGTTAACACAAACATATTAGGCGACCACAAGTAGGGCACCCACTTTATTCTGTGGCACGGCATATAATACATGTTAAGAATTTTTGTGTTGTGGAATATGAGCACTTCACTTACATAAACTCTTCACCAAGCATAAAAAGATACCCGTACGGTTAAATTAAAACAATGAACAGAAGAGAAGATAAACATTGACAAGATACTATCCAAGGCATTAGTTTTTCTCCATTAGGACACAATATAAGATATTGACTTGTCTACTCGAATATCGGATAAACTTTTAGTAGAAGATTTACTCCATTTTCAACTGCATTAGAATTATTATCAGCACAAATGTGTCACTGCCACATTACACATAAATGAAATGGTGATTAACAGAAAGCTCTAATAAAAACTTTAGTCATGCATCTCACCATACAAAACTATACAAAGATTTAAGGGTCATCCGCCCTTGGAAACTTGCACCTACAAAGATTTACTTAAAAGGTCCAAAGCTTTAAATCAGTGTCATTTAAATTGCCAAAGCTGTTAGTTGTTACTGCTCCCAAGAGGAAAAAATAACTACTGTATAATCATACCATCTGAATGAAAACCAACTCCTTTTTTGGAGCCTTCGTTGTTCAGCTGCTTCCTTCGATCTGACAGATTCAACCTTAGCATGTGCCAGCAACCTAACAATATGTAGAGCGGAAATATGAACATGATGATCAAAATACAAATCGAGTCCAACAAAACTCACACAGTAAAATCAGGCCTTATTGTTGACAAAAACATTAAATTCTCAAGATTTGCGGTTTAGTTAAGGACTAGGATTATTGACCCTAAATTAACACTTTCTTATAAGCTCTAAGTAGAGCAGTCTAAATGGATTATAGGTCCACTTCTTCGCCAATATATGATGGGTAGAGTCGTTATATGGGTCATAAAATGGGTTTAAAAAGGCAAAGCCCAAAATAAATATGGGTGTCAATGGGTTCATAGTTTGCCCAGACCCAACCCCCATGAACTCTAACTCTCTCTGCACTCTCCCTCACACTTGCTCATTAACATATATGATTTTTTCTTATCTCATTTTTATGTTTCCATTGAAGGAAAAAGAAAACGTTCAGAATGCAATAACAACAGATTCCTTATTTCATTTTCATCTCGAAAATGTAGATGAACAAAGGAATCCACGGCAAATAACAAGAGATGGCAATTTCAATCAACTTTCCCATTAATGGTTGAATCAACAAGTTTTAAATTAGCCAAGAACTATTTTTAAACTGACCATACTCATACACTTCCACAAAGCTCAAGGAGATAGATGATGGAGACCCAATGCAAGTTTGACATTCACGATACTGATTCACCAATTTTTTGCCCAAGTTTTGAATCATCAATTTTTGCAATTTTTTTAGAATTTTCAGATTTTTTTCCTTCTCTTTTCTTTCCTTTTTCCTTTTTTCCCTATTTTTTACAATTTTTTTTTTTTTATGTTTTTGACTTCATTTACTAACAATTTTTCATTGGGATAATTTAATGTTTTATTTGATATGAAATTTTAATCCGAGTAACATATACACATGAAGAGCTTAAAGTGGGTTTAACGGGTAGGTACAGATTTCATATGTTGGATTGCATATGGATGTGTTTTGGTAATATGGGCCAAGTCAGATCGGATATGGTCACTAAATTTGTATTAAATTTAAATGGGTTGATTCGGGTCAGATCATTTTCAACCTAATGCGACCCAACCCACCTATTTGACAGCCCTAGCTCTTAGGCACAGGTTAACCTGTTAAAGAGCGAGAAAAATGGTGGTTGCTTCTATAAACAATCAAATGGGCCAAAATTTACGCTTTTCCTCATGGAGAATCTCCTTTCATCTTAATGTCCATTAAACTTCAGAGTGATTTTGATCTCATCACATTTCCTAATGAGAACTTAACTTTCTTTTTTTCCTTTTTTTCTCCTTATGTTATGAAGCACTTTGGTCCTATTTTTTATCAGTATAAACAAAAAGTTCATTGAGAAAGGCTCCAAGGAAGTGTCTCTCCAAGGAAGTCTTGTACATCATTTACATCACCACGAGGATTAAAAAAATTAAGATACTCTAAAACGGCTGTATTTTACCAACCAGTATCACTTCACAATTTTCGGGGCAAAAAGGCAGTTTCTGTTGCTAGTGAAACTCACTGGATCTAGAAAACAAAGTGACAACAGTTCCATACCTCCACAAGAGAATCACTTTGGAATCCAGATCTTTCTCAATTTCTCTCATTTCTGTACGATTAACTTCTGATGCCTGTTGCAATACAGCTGCATATAACTGAACATAGCGCCTGCGTAGCTGGCAATGGTGCCGAATGCGGTCCCATGAGAATCGATAGCTATAACAACAGAACGCAAGTCAGCTTGAAGTTCGTACAACTAAGTATAGCACTGCTAACTGAAATAAATCAGAATCTCAGATAAGCTGCAAGATATCCATGATGCAAAGTAGAGATAATTTATCTTTTCAAAAAACATGCATAATCCAAGAAATGGATGCTAGTAAAACCATATCCTAGGCATCTTTACCACATCTTCTTTTGCTGCAGGCTTGCTTGAGCAGCATAGCGCCACCAGAGATGGGGACCCTCTGAAACTGTTACCATTGGCCTTAGATGTGAAACTTCCACATGAATCTTGTACCTTGAAACAACTTCCATAAGTTTGATCCAGTCATGATATTGTCCCTAACAAAAAGAATACAGGATGATATTAATTCTCATTATCTATGGCAAATATGATATGAGTAAATGCACATGAAAGAAAAACTGCAGCAAACTCGAGGGGAAAATAAAAAGTGAGAATACCAACATGAGCACAGCCTAGGTCCTAAATCTTCCTAGATTGCAAAAGGTCATCGCAGGCCCAAAAAAGGCTGGAGTTCCTCTTGCAATCAACATCTCCATTTATGCTTCTTGGGCAGAGTAAAAGAAGCAAGGGAGATTAGTAACCTCTCAAGTAAACTATCCTGAGCAGAAGGCACTTGAACCAGATCTAAAAACTTGGTTACTTCTCATCTAGTGAATTACAGAGCAGCTCAAAGCAAAATGAAAAGGAGGATAAATACCTCTGAAACCGTCAAGGTGACATCATTCAGGGCAAGTGAAGCCTTCTCAAATGGGACCTCAGGATCATTCCTCTCTTGCTTTCCAAGACGATGATATTTAAGGACTCCATTGATAGGTGAGACCAAAAAATTTCGACCCAGAGCCCATTGAGACACCGTATCATGGCCAGCAACTGGTTCATTAATACCATCCTCAAATATCTAATTAAAAGGTATGTTAGTGGATGTCATTCTTTATCCACGTCACCAACTGCAAAGAGATAGCCAATATCTTCAAAAGAATTGGGACAAACCTCTATCCATTCATCAGGAGTTAGGTCTTCCCATCTTTTATCTATCTTCCACGGAACAGTGTTGCAATCATGATACATGGCAAGCCTCTCAAGTTGTAATGACTATACAAAAGGCATGATATGTTAACCTCAATTATTTGGTGTATACTATATAACATAATTCGAATAAATATATAAACATATAAATAATAACCTTCAGGCCCCTTTCCTGGGGGATAGTGTTTGAAGATAGGAAGGAAAGATTTATGGTCGAAACAAATCAAAAGTTCTCTAACAGCAAAAGAATATCAGTCTTTTCGGATTTCACATAGGCAAGAACTCTTCATCAGAAAGATGACAAATACAAACGAGACGTGACCAAATTACTTGCATGAGAACCATGAAGAGGTGTCAATATCCTCAAAGGAATAGTGAAAGGTGCTGAAAACACCCCAATCTACATACTTTAGAACACGAACACATCATTATTGAAGTAGATTGTTTCGAATGCGCACACGTTTGTGGTTAATCTTTCAGAATTACTCCAGCAGTGAATGTAAACACTTTTTACAGAACCAAGCAGTCAAAAACTCTACCTCAGCACAGCAGGACTGTCTGCTCATAAAAGATTTACAACCAGTGAAAAAATGATCATTATTGCCCCATGTGTCCACATCTTGAAGACACCTCAGACCCAAAGCTAGAAGTATAGATAACTATTTGAAGCTAATTAGTTGACAACATGACAACATGACAACATGACAACAAATAATAATAATAAGTGAACCCATTACAGCCAAGGTTGGTAAACAGTGGCAGAATGGACGGGAAGCCAGAGAGTATGACTGAAAGGACCTACTTAAATATGCCTATTTAATGGAGAAAGGCTGGAAATAGGCAGACACAATCTGTGGGGTTGGGATGCGAAAGAATTTCAATATCATCAAGTGAAGGGAAAGAGGCATCCAGGCCAATGGACATGAAGATTCTGTCAATGGTACCTCATGGCTTTTTGGAGTGCTGAATCCCCTTTTACATTGTAACAACAGGTCCACTTGATTTCCAGATTAAAGTCCCTGATCTCTCACTGTAATGGCTCTTTATATTGGTACTTTTAAAGAATATTTGGCATTGGACAAGACGATGTATGACATTAGCAATTGTATTCCTAAAGGAACAATGCTCCTAAAAACCTAACCATTCAGAGAAAAGATCGCACAAGTATCATAAATTAGAAGTCTTATCTTCATATATACAGGCTCCCAAATAACCCACCTATTTGTTTGACCATTACATGTGAGATATTGACAATTCAGCTGCTTTTGGAGAGTTATACATTTAATCTTGAATAATGATACCATGGAAACATAGATGAAATGCAACATATCACACTGGTTAGAGAAGCGGGAAGAGTTGACCTTCCGCAGTTTGTCCAAAGCTCCACTAGCATCGAAAGTTTCATTCCCCTGCTCATCCATTGTAACAGCAGCAAGCTTGGCCAAAGTAACACCCATAGAAAATGGGTTTCCAGGATTACTGCAAAACGCCAGCTTCTTAGGTAAAGCCACAGAAATTGAAATTGGACAAAAGAAGTGACACGTGGTATTATTAGGTCATCAAAAAGTTAAAATGATGAATATCCAATTAAAATCCCCTTTGAGATGGTTGGTGCTTTAGGTTTTGAATTATTAGCTCAGCTTTTAACCCTGGCTGATGAAATTCTTTACCCAGCATAACATTAAAAGCAGAGGACGAAAAAGCCTCCCTTAACAGACTTAATGAAAAGTTCTAAGAATAGTTAAAGCTCAGATTACCAACCTAACAGAGTCTTCATATCTAATATGTACATTGCTAATTGATATCTTAAGATTTCCGATAATTGTAGCAATAAGAGAACCCAGCCATGAATTCCCAGGAGGTGTCTGCCAAAAGAAGAAGGTGTCAGCTCGTCAGTCATTGCAAGGTTAGTGAGACATAAGAAGATAAGCAAAAATCAACAGGAAAAACATCCATCAGCCTCATACTATTACTCATGAGTAAGTGCAGCTCCAGTTATGAGCATCTCATTAGAGTGATAGATAATTTAACAAACAAGCATATAAACAAATAAGCAACCTAATTAAGCAACAACTTTTGTTAATCTGCCAAAGCCACAGAAAGTCAGCTACATTGAATCTAAAACTCTCTTCTTTCAGTTTAATGCATTAGCATATTGGTAGGCACATGTTCGCACCAGGCAAACCAAGTTCTAGATCCTATTGCCTCCAAAAAGTCAACATATCATGAAATAAGTCCAAAAGGAGAAAAAGATTGTATAAGGAGAAGCCTTTTGTCTCTTCAATGGGCAGCCAAAATATTCGCAAGCATCTTCATACTTCCAAATTTACGGACCCCAACACTAAGTACTCTGGTGTCGAACACCATGACAAAAGGAAGAATGCTCAAAAATCATTCCAGTGCTTTAACCAACAGAAGTACTATGAAGTTGCAACCCTGTCTTAACATTACAGTCTCTTCACCTGCAATTCAACCTGCTTAAATATCATTTGTAAAGGAATCGAGCCTAGACAGATTCAATCCATGACCTGTTTGAGGCTCTACTGATGAATGGTCTATATATCCCTATTCAGACAATGGATAGGATCTCTATAAAACATAATTTTCAGTTCAATTTTCCCTATAATCATCTATCTGGAGAACATAATTGACATCTCATTGTTAATTACTTTCATACCATAGTTTAAATTGCCTAATCAAGCAAAAGGACATGAATCTTCATTATCTTCCATGTTACATAAATAAACCAAAAAAAAAAAAAAATTAACTTAATGCCACAACTTAAGCTCATCTCAGCCTTCCAAACAAATGCCAAACCGCAAATAGTTCTGTCTACAAATAGTTTATTTCTAGATATGCACGAAGTTATCTCGTTTCATTACATTACATTCTATTTTTCTTGTGCAATCTTCCACATGAGCCTTTTTTTCTAAGTGAAAATTTTTTTACCATATCTCTATACACGTCCAACATATTATACACTAAACATAAAACCAAAAGGCAGCTGTTAGAAGAAACTGTTTTATCAATAAAAAGTGATGGTACAGAAAAGACAGCAAAAAGTCTAAAAAAGCATCAACAAACCTTTTCTGTAAACACTTGAGATAGATAACACATTAACTTCTGGTTAACTCTTACATATGTTAGCATTCTGTTATAATAAAAAATTACAGGATGTTACAGCTCAAGCCACTAATTTGAACCACCATATTCCTGATTCTGCTTTTGTTTTTCTAGTCACCGCAATCTTACTCTGCAGTGGTCTATTTGATGGGGTTTGTCATTAACATGTTAAAACGACAGAAAATAAAAGAGATTGCAGATTCATTTGACAACATGGCTCCATTTACAAAGAAAAAGAATGCTAGTTGATGTAAAAGGAATACTAAGTCAGCAGATGAGAAACCAGGTAGGCTCACACACAAAAGGACTTCAATTTTGGGTGGACTTGTCTTTTGTGTGGCTAAGCTGATTTTGGGTCAGACGTATCAGTGCAGCCAAGCCACATAAGAACAGTCAATGAGCTAGAGAAAGATTTATAATTCAAAATCCAAATCTTCAAGGCTTCCTGAATCTTTTCTAAGGATGATTAGGGGCACAGCAACTCTTCATTCAGGGTGCACTGGCACGTCAAAAGAAACTCAGCAAAATAGATACGAAAATCATCTCTAGGTTCTCCTATGGATATTCAATGTGAAAAATGCAGGCATCCTGTGCATTTACATTCCTAAACAGCAATACAATCACTCCCAAGTACTGTGATAAACATACATGTGCATTGAACAACAAATAAGAAAAGAATAGATGGAATAATGAAATCACAAATTAACAAGTAGCCATTCAATGAAAGAAAGGACAATAACAAACTACTCAGTGATACCTTTCTTAACAGCTATATCTAGAAATCAGATCATGGTCAGCTCTGAAGAAAATGCACATGAGCATATTTCAAACGAAACGACACTGATAGATGTCCATTTGAAGATCATAAGTATTCTCCGAGTACATAAAGTAATTTCTTCTTTGAAGGATAACTCAGGACATCATGGTACTTGATACATGCAAAAATGGAAGTATGCCAGACATGTTAACCTTAGACAATAGGTCATGGAGCTGCTATAAAAAACAAAAACACTATCAAATAGACTGGAGGTCCTCTCCAAACATACATTTCCAACTTTCGGCTTTGATATTGCTTCAACAGTTGCTGATTCTGCTTCCTGCATTGAGCCACAAATCGAAGTTAGCAGGACGATGGAACCATTGAATCCACGCCACCTCTCTAAAATTATGCACAATCAAGCATCACATGTTGGCACTTGTACCATGTACTCTTCAAAGAGATGATTTATTGACAATGGTGTCAACTTGCACACAAGTATCAAGATAATCAGCCAAGCTTAAATGTGTTCCAGTTCAAAAAGCTCTTTTAGTGCAGTCTAAGCACGGATTGGTCAAGATTACTTTAACATCAAGGCCAATCAATTGAGAATGTTACAAAAGTCAAGGAGTCAAGGGGAAGTTGGACTATAAGGGGACACATGGTAATGCATAAGAAGATTAAGAGTGTCCAGTTTCAATCATAGAGCAAACATAGATATTATCTGGGAGCAGTCTTAATGTTGTGAGGACAAGAGTGTACATTTTCAATAGTGATGAATCAAATATATGAAGGCCTAATTACTCCAATACCATGTTAAAAGTACGTAAATAAATACTCAGAAATCTAAAGGAGACAGTAAATAGTTCAGTTTATCAAACTACGGCAAAAAATCACAATACAACTCTTGCACAAAACGAAAATCTAAAAAGCAACAACATCATGATGATCAAAAGAAAATGACACCAAATAAATGTGGAAGCAGCGATTATGCATGCATCCAACATACACACCTCAATCTGTTGAAGTTTGGCCTCAAAGAGTTTATCCTTGTCTTCCTCCTACAGCAGACAATATATATTCTTTTATAATGGATATGAGGGGAGCGTAAACCGATGTGATTATTATTAAGGGTACTGTTAACAGTATACTTTACCTGCAATAATTCAATTTTCAAGACATCGCATGCGCATGACACGAGGACAATTAGTAGATTGGAAATTGTTGAGCTTCCTTAATTAGTTGATTAACAAGAGCCCCAAAGACCATTAACAAAACCCTATCCATATGTCCCTTTGCAGCCAAGGATTAGAAGAACATACCTTGAGAGTATGCTGATCAGATGCAGGATGGGCAAGAATGAATACACGGTCTATCAAAACAATAACTGGCTCTTTCCCAAGACTCTTCCAGGGAACCTATGCTCGACACAAGGACAAGAAAATTTAAAATACCTGACATTAGCACAGATAACTGAAACAATGGACTAGTCAGGGAAATCAAAAGCATTACTGGTATATGCAACTCTTCCTACATGACAAGCACTCCTTACACAGCCTTGCATATTCTGACCACAGTCTATATAGTAAACATCAAAACCATCCGTAGGACATGCTTCAGATCAACAATCAAAATAATTCAAGTCTAATGTGTACTTTTGACTATAGTCCTTATGTTAGCATTTCAAAACATGCAACACGTCTCCACATATGCGATATGCAAAAACATGTCTCAGCATGTGCAAGAGTCAAAAAATTTCTATAAGTTTTTCAGCTTGCAGTAGTTCACAAGTTTTCCCATTCATTATGTTCTGAATCAACATAAAAGCCTAACATTTTCATAAGCCAATGCTCATTCAACACTATGGTCACACGACAGTTCAAAAATTTTGTTTAATAAAATTTTTTCCAGTACAGTAGGCTGAAGAAGGCAATACATTATTATAGGCGCATTTGACATCAAACAAGTCTGTGAGTTTAGCCAATATCTTAATAAATGGAGCTCTATGTAGGAGAAAAGAGACTCCTTCCCAAAACTCCCAAAGCTAAATCCAGATTAATGCGGATATTATGTGATTAGTTCGTATCCAAATTAGAAAATTCAACCAAGCAAGTCGCCCCTCCCCCTCGGGACCAATTCTCACATGAATTGCTAAAGATCCAATTAGTCCAAAAAAGAGGGGGAGGGATTAGTCACAAATCTTTTGATTCCATCTCTAATCTTCTTCACCCCTTCACATGTCAATAACTAGAATGAAAAAAAGGAAATGTCAACACTTGGCCCCTTTATGACAGATATTAGTGCACAGACTCCTTTTTTCTATATTTTCAGAGAAAGAGAATTAGTATATGATCTATTCAAAGCTGCCACCGGATGCCATTCGTTTGATGAGAAATTAAAAGCAATATCGATCCAGACAAAATCAATGAAAGGGCAGAGATCAAAGTGAATGGAAACCTCAAATTATGGCAAGCTCAGATCTAGAGTGTGAGCATGAGAAAAATCCCTCATAATAACAACAAAGGCAAGAAAAGGCCTACCAGCATTTTCTTTTTCATCCGCAAGCGGTGACAGAAAGAAGGGGAAAAGCAGGGCCCAACACCCCCCCAACCCCCAAAAAAGTTTTCATTAATTGCATAGATTTATGCAGAAAAAAATAATCATAAGTTAATCACATTGCCCCATCCAAAAAAAAAAAAAAAAAGATTTAGTAATCCCTACTATATGAAAAAATAATCACATATTAAGTTTCAAACTCAAACTGTTTTTAAACGAATTCCATCAATCAAAATTCATGTCAATTAACCTGAGGTGAATTGCAATTATATGTTGTATTCAATGGGCAAATGAGTAATTTAGTTATCTAATAAAAGATGCTATTTCATCCAAAAAATAAAAAATAAAAATCCTTAATTTTTTTGCCTCTAAATAATTTCTTTTTATTGAATACACAAAGTATCCATGCTTTTTTTTTCTAGTGTTAAAGGGAATAAAATAATAATAGCTAGAACAACTGTTTTATTACATCAAATCTGCATAGAATTGATTTGCAAGTTAGGACAAAATATCTATATTTTATTTGAAAGATGCAAATCAAATCTAAGGAATACAAATTGCATTTGTCATGTCCTTATAAAGAATTATCTGAAATTACATCCTCTTAGATTATATCTGGTATCATCAAGAAAAAATAAAATTTCTCTTCTCCTTCAAGATACTTGACTTCTCTTTTTAAAACTTATTAATAACAAACATATCTTCTACCAAGTATAAGTTTATTCAAAGTTCTCATGTAAAAAGAAGTTTTTTACTCCATAGTTTGTCAATGACTGACCCCCCCCCTCCCCAAAAAAATAAAAATAAAAATAAAATAAATCCAGGCTTGGTCACTACTCCAAGAACAATAATGGCATTTGCATACCCTTTGGATTCGTCCATATGTTGAGTTTCCTTAAATTTTACAGAGTATGTCCCATTACCAACAAAACTTGTTCCCACTTTGCCCTCCTTTCAACTGAAGAGGCAAGAAGAAATCATCTTGATACTATTTCAACTCAGACAAGTATAACAACAAAGCCCCTAGGTGGGAACAAATAGGCTGGAAAAGCATGTTAAAAATCATTGCAGGCCCTTATGCACCAAGTGCTCAGCTTCGTGCCCCCACAAAAAAAAACCACTGCAGAATTCATCATAGATCCTAAAATGCCTGATAGAAAAATAACAAGACAATGAGCAAACTATTGGCCATCACCTCCCACCAAGTTAAAAAACGATGAAGAGAATGAACCCTTCACAAGTTCCAAGAGTCCACATAATCAAGAATGATACCGTCTGCTAATTTCGTGACTTGCATCCATAGCAAATCCATCCACGGTCTCCTGATACTAGGCATAAAGCTCCATGAGGAACCACCTATCTTCATTGATGAAGACAACGAGCCTCAATCATAGCAAGCAGCCTTGACCAGGTTTCAGAATAAATGACATGATACAATGCTGAGACTGGTCAACCGACGTCGATGAAGATAGCAAAACAACGACATATAAAGCCTCAAAAGCTAGCACAAAACCTGAATATCATCTATTTCTTGACATAACTCAAAAAACCTAGGCATGTCACGGCAGAATGCAACCAAGAGAGCACAATGGCTGACAATAATAATTACCTTAAGTGTTATAGTGCCAATAAAACCAGCTTTCACTGTCACTGGAAGCTTGAGTGAGTTTAGTGCTTCTGCCTTCAATTTCAAATCTTTGAGCACAACATCTCCTATAAACCAAAAAAGCTTTAAATGCTTCTGATAAAGCTTCCAAAAGTTTGCAATATTAATCTATCCTAAAGCTTGAAGGTACAGACCTTTCCAGACACTAATTCTTAAAGCCTCAGCTGAGAGCCCGTGAACATATTCCCCCAGATATCTTCGAAGCAAATGTAAAACCTGTAACGACATATTTCCATTATGACATCCATAGATGGTGCTACAATTCCATACCCACTTAATAACACAGGAGACTACACTGCAAAAAGTGGGAGACTTGAAACAGGGAGAAAAGAAATTGTTTAGCAATAGACAAGATATACAATCCTGCTTGGGGAAAACAAGTATGTGCGTTCTTAAAACTGAGGCAAGACAACAGCTATAATCTTACAATATTTGAATTAACATTATAACAGAGAGAGACAAACTCCAAGCTCAGTCGTGGATAAGAGCAATGCAACATTTCACATCCATCACCGGCCGTCTCTCAAACAAGCCACTAAATTTCCCCAGTCACTAGCTTTTAACATGCTCATCAGTTCCCGCAACCAGATCAGGCTTCCAATCTCGCCAGAGATCATTATTTCCATTAATAAACAGTGCCAAAAAAAAAAACTCAAAATGCAGCCCCACACACAAGCTCAGCAACGATCACTCCACGGCCGCCTAATTCGGAAGCCTTACACTCGAGAATAGCTTCCGAAACTCAAGTAATCAATTCCAAAAAAGACTTGATCGAGCACAGTGCCGCGATCCAGAGCTCGTCAATCATCACTAAACCCAAAGGGGAGGAAGGGAGGACTGGCGAAGTATTAGAACGAAGCGGGGAGAGAATCTTACGTGAGCTTCGAACATGGCGGAAGATCGAGGTCGTCACCGGCGGAGTGACGGGACCGACGAGAGGCTACGCTCCGATCGTGCCGCCCATCGGGCGGGCGGGGCCGGCCGGCCGGCGCGGCGGGGGACGGCGATCGCCGATGGCGGGGGCGGGGGCGGCGCCGGACGGAGTCGATCGGATTGCGAACGAAACCCTTCGTGCGTCGCGGAAACTGCACAGAGAGAGAGAGAGAGAGAGAGAGAGGAACGACGGACGACGTGAGACGGTTGGGAGGAGACGGTGTGGAGAGTGGCGTCGAATGGCGTCGAATGGCGTCTTTTCTCTCGGCGTTGAGCTTACGTCATGGGTGCCGCCTTCGCTCTTTGCACCATTTTTCTCTACCGCGCTTGACGCGTCCACGAGATGGGAGGAATAACGCGATCTCCACATTTCGATTTTGAAGGGGCCCCATTTATTTCGCAAAGAATGTATAAATTATTAGAAAATTATTTAAAATAATAATAATAATAATACCATGAAGAATCACAAATTATGCCAACTCTGCCACTATACCCCAGTGCAAAATTAATACCACAAAGAATCTCAAATTACTCCCAAAATACTTAAGTAACTAACTATGAAAAGATCCACTAGAACTCCAAGCCCTAGTCCACAAAATCCCAATGTTGACACCTAAATTTTTGCGATCTGATTATTTATTTATTGCATAGAAAATTAGGGGTTGATTTTATCCCCGAAAAAAATATTAATTGCATAACATATAGATATATGTGCATTTATTTTTAATTTACATGTTTCGCATTTGGACCGGTAACGGATGAGTTCGAATTAATGACTTTGAGCTTTAACCACGTAGGTCGGATTAAGTCTATGAAGCGAGCAAATTGGCCCGAGCCCATTTATTTTTAATGATCAAATGTCATCTCGTGAAAATAGGAATTTAAAAATTTTTCAGGATATGATTAATTCAGATAGGGCAAGTGGAAAAACAAATATTACGTTCGGCAAAATGAATATTGTGTTTGAAAACAAGAATCGTCATGGATATCAGTTTGGAAAAATTAAAAACCTAATCGGTGGCCTATAAATACACGGCCATGCGTATTGATATGGCCACAAAAAGAGAGAGTTTTCTATTCTTTCTTCTCGAGGTTCCGAAGGTGCAAGGACAAAACTCGCTCACTGGAGATTACCCCAAAAAGGGGCTCATATACTGCCAGAGGAGAATCACACTTTGAAGATGATGATCACGTTCCCACTTGGTTCACTAGTGACGATTCCATCTTCTCATCTCCTGGATGACTTGCAGGAATCTCTAGTAGCGTCCCTCGGCCAAGCCCATTGGTCGAGATCCCAATGACCGCCGTGCTGCCACAGCCAAGCTCTTGTGGTCACACCTGCTCGCGCATCACCACCCCAACGACGATCCGAAGCTTGCCGGGCTGAGACGATGACCGGCAAGCAGCTACCACGCGTGCTTCGACGAGAACAGCTCCACACTATGCCTAATTGAGCATGCTCCGAGAATCTGTTGCCACGGTCTTGTTACGGCTCCCAACCATGACCACTCCACGACAACAAGCCTTGGAGAATTGGTCATTGATCACCAAATTGAGAAGTCAACGGTGATCTCCTCCGCCCACCATCGAAAACTGAGAGCCGCTCACAACCCTTGGTCCCTTGCTTGCCATTGCCAGCCACCTTGCCGATCACCAGGGAGAACAGACAACACCAAGCCAAGGACTATTAGGAGCCCATCCACGACGCCGGATCTTTTCTTTTGTTTGGCACCCGAGTGTCTTCTCGGCCCCAACAATAGCTTGCTGCCATCCACCGCAAGCGCTCGTGACGAACTCTACTGAGACAGTGTTGCGAGCACCACCACGGCAACCCATCCTCGAGTCATCGCGATTCACGAGCCCGGTTGCTAAACCCGGATTTGGAGAAAATTCAAATTAGGTAGTTTTATATTATTTATTTTATTGTCCGAAGTATTCCTTGATGAATCTGATTGAAAAACCTTGATATGTCATGATATTTGCAACTCGAGGAGCCTATCAAATTAGGGATATAACATACTAACCTAGTTTATAAGCAGATTCACTGGAAGCCTAAAAGATTAGTAAAGATCTATTTCTAATTAGGATTAAATGACATTTTTGCTCTAGACGGACTTTCATCATGTGATCCGAGTTCTCCACCAATTCTTTATTGGTAAACCAAAAGATCTCTTTGAGCTTAGAAGAAGAGAATTTTTCTCTCTATGAAGAAAACATCTCAATAGGCATTTCCAAGAAATGCTTAAACTATTCTATGCTCTTGGAGCTAATCCGATCCTAAAATAGGTATTTTTGGCCACCATTGCAAAGGAGATTAGCCAAATGATGGAAAGATCCATTCAAAATAAATAGCAAATTATCGCCAAGGTTCCCTTTGGAGAACTCCAGCATAAGGTACATCTTGCTCTTGATGATCTTTGCATTTGAAGAAAGGCTTTCAGAAGTTATCTCAAGAGTAACAAAAAATTTGACGGAGCTTGCCGAAAACCTAAGTTAAGATTCAAGTGTTCAAAAAAAGACTCCTATGATGATCCTTCCTATGGAGAACGATGCAAAAAATGAAGGCATTTCAAAAGATTGTCTTTAGGACATGCAAAGAAGAGATGCAAATGGCGATTCTTGCAAAAGAGGTGCTCTTAACAAAGCTCTTCCGGAAGGTACGGAAAATCTGATAGGTGCTCTCTTTGCTACAAGAAAGGCCATTTTGCCAAGAATTATTCAAAAGCTAAAGTAAGAAATTCCCATCTAATCCAAAAAATAGAGAAGCAAACCGAATTATCACTCCAGGATGATGATGTTGAATTGGTCTTCTCCCTGGAAGATGGACCAACCAAGCACACTGTGCGTGCTATCTAGACATGTCACAATCTAGTGACACTGAAAGCTCATCAAAAGAGCTAAAAGATGAGGTATTCTTCTTCTCCAAACCCCTCATAATTCAAGATCTTTGTGCATACACTCCTTTTATTTTCCGTATTTTTTTGTAAAAATATACCCATCCAAGTATGATAAGCCTATTCCTCTTATGACCCTTGTTGACATTAGAGCCAGTGCTTTCATTTTTTACACAAAGATAATTCCAGAAAAATACTAGATGACATATACCCGGTATTTTAATTTTGCTTTTGGAGATACCTTTACTACAAGAGTACGAAGCAAACCCATCACCATACAGTTTTTCCCCAGTGTTCAATCACCACTAAAATCCTTAGTTCAAGCTCCTCAGATAAAGATATCATTATTGATTGATATGTCCTTACACAAATTCCTAAACTCAGAATTGTGCTTAATGGATTACGGTTCAAATGGAAGTTTCAGGAATTTGTAGACATCCAAAGATTTTTCACTATTCAAATAAGCATTTTAGATCCAATTCTACAAACTCTTCTAGGAGCATGTGTATACTCTCATTTAGACTTCGTTAAAAAATGCTCCAATCATTTGTGGAAAAATCCCGATTTCTTTATTAATTTTCCTTTTAAGAAAAATGATGATGTCAAGCCTACCAAAATTTGCTTTTAACCTAAAAGGAATGTTCAAATTTGCTTCATCAAGGATTAATCGAGCCCTCAGACTCTTAATGGGCTTGCGAAGCATTTTATGTCAATAAACAAGCGAAGCATAATAGAAGAAAGATGAGACTGGTTATCAATTATCAGTCTCTCAATTAGTTCTTGCAAGATGATAAATTTCCTCTACTGTATCAGAATTATTTATACTCCAACCTCACCCAAGCTAAAGTGTATTCCAAGTTTGATCTTAAAGCTGGATTTTGGCAATTGGAAATCTATCCTAAAGACATATATAAAACTGGATTTTGCGTCCCAAATCAATATTTTCAGTAAACAATTCTCTCTTTTGGCCTAAAAACAACTCATTCGTTTTTTCAGAAGGCTATGTGCAGGATTTTCCAGCCCATCCTAGCCAATACTCAAAATTACATTAACGATATCCTCCTCTACAATCCAGATGAGGATTCTCACCGTAAATTATTAGCTCAATTTGTAGACTTGGTGCAAAAACATGGCATCATGCTTGTTTATGAAACAAACACCAACAATGCTCTCCGAAATGGTTTCAGAATCAATGGGTAGTTTAATGATCTGAAACTATTTCAGATTAATGACCAATTAATGCTTTGAAACAATTTCATGTAATGATCAAATTAAATATTTGTAATAGTTACAAAGTCAATACCTCGAATAAAAACTTGTAACGGTTACAAATAAATATCTAGAATAATGCTCTGTAACAGTTTTAGAGTTAATGCTTTAATTAGTATCTGAAACGGTATTAGAACTTACGTTCTAGATCTGAAATAGATTTAATGCTTTAAAATTGTTTTAAAATTAATTTGGTCATAACTTCTGATAGACATCATTTCAGACATTAATTAGGGCATTAACTCTGTAACTGTTATAAAGCATTATTCTAGACATTTATTTATAACCGTTACAAGTCTTTATTGTAGGTATTGACTTTGTAACTGTTATAAATATTTAATTTGACTATTACATTTGAAACTGTTTTCAGAGTATTAATTGGTCATTAATCTGAAACAGTTTCAAATCATTAAACTGCTAATTGATTCTAAAATTGTTTCAGAGAGCACTGTTGGTGTTTGTTTCGATAAACAAGCATGTGTGTATAAGTAAATAAAGATCAAAGTCTGATCGCAACGGAATTAAAAATGCTTATACACATGTTTCCAAAGAATTTTCGTGCATTTTAATAAAAACACACGAAAGAGATAAAGGGGCTAATCACATTAACCTTGTACCTGCTCCAAAATTTGGTTTTGACGTTCTTCAGATTCTGAGCAACGCCATTTGATGTCCTCACAGCAATAGTTCTAACGTTCTTTAGACTTTAACTACTAACGCTTGATCTTCTGGTAATATCGGTTCTGATGTTCTTGGAATTTTGACCACGGACATATGACGTCTTCGGGTAATATTGGTTCTGAGGTTCTTCAATTCCAGAACGTCTAATCTCTTTGTAACGTAGATTCTTCAAATCCAGCCCCACAAGTGTTGGGCATCTTGTTCCGACACACCAACAATTCTCATGTTGAACAGAAGAGAGAAATTGAGAGATCTCATAATCATAATTGTACTAGCAATTGTTTTCGTGTGTGAATGATTCTGTTGATCACTATCAACACTCTCAATTATCGATTGTCGATCATCAGTCAATCAATCATTCTGTGATCTGCTCTTTGTATTACCTTTTGTAGACAGTGCAGATCACATTTAAATCGGATCATTAACTCTAAAAATGTTTTAGAATTAATTCGGCCATAACTTCTAACGGACGTAAGTTTTGATACCGTTTCAGACACTTAACTCTATAACTGTTACAGAACATTATTCCAGACATTTATTTGTAACCGTTACAAGTCTTTATTCCGGGTATTTATTTTGTAACCGTTACACATATTTAATTTGACTGTTATATCTAAAACTATTTCAGAACATTAATTGGTTATTAATTTGAAACCGTTTCAGATCATTAAAGTGCCCATTGATTCCAAAACCGTTTCAGACCATTAATGTAACCGTTAAGTCCGAAACCATTTCAAAATTTAAATGTGACCGTTAAATCTAAAACTGTTTCAAATCTTTGATTTAGTCAATAAGTTTGAAACGGTTTCAGATAATTAATTTGACTATTAATTCTAAATTCACTTCAGATCATTAATGATGTGATTGATTTTAAACTCACTTTTAGATCATTCATGCATCTATTAATTATGAGCTCACTTCAGATTATTAATTCGATCATTGAATCTGAAAATGCTTCTGATCTTTAATTCAGACGTAAAGTCTGAAATTTGCTGAAGTTCCTTTATCAGATCTTTTATCTTTTAGCTCAACTCAATCTAATTGGCTCAACTTGTAAAGATATTTGCAATATTCTCTCTCTCGTTCAAACATCATTCTAATTGATTATAGTGTGTGACATCCCTAGGTTCATCACTGAGCTAGCAATAGGATCTATACTAACACATTAGCACAATCAAGAGAACTGATTATCCCTATCAATCTCATGTTCCTACAAACCATGGGTGACATTTAGCAATATATCATAGCCACCCAAATAGTGTAAAATATTTTAAAAACATAATGAACTTGTCAATTTTGGCAATTGTGTAATTTGATTCTTCTATCTCACCATGTATCAATCAAACAAAGGCCATGGAATTATTGGTTAAGACACCAATTCGATCATATGCCAAAATCTAATTGATATGTATTTTACGAGACATGAATAATTTGTTCTCGGTTACAACCTCGGCCAAGGATTTCAATACGTTATTACGATTGGATCACATAGGACATCATCTTATATATCTATACATAACAATAAGACAGATTTCATATTGCATGCGCGTGCGCCTTTGTATGTAAATAAACTATAACTAGCAAGTACAAAGACAGTTCAACTTAGCATCGATATGTGGACTTGTGAACCACAACCATCCAACATACAAGTCAACATCGTACCTCAGGTCTGAGGATCTTACACAAGACCAAAACATGAATGATTAGTCATTGACCCCGCTAAAAGCTTCCATGTTATCAATCGTTATATGCATGTCACATTCAGTGAACTTGTCCAAGACAAACACCTGTGTTCTAGCTCGGATATCACAATATCCAATAACTTGTGACTCATCATCCCCTCGAATATCCAATATTGAATTGTGAAACTTGAGAATATACCGGTCTCAACAAGATCATCAATATCTTCTTAATGATCCATCAACTGGGAATTGTTTAAATATTCTGTATAACTATGAATCCGCCACACATATTCTTAAACCCTTAAGAGTAAGTTCAATCCTAATTGATCTTATGAACTCATTCATGAGACGATGAATGAATACTTCTTTACTATTAAATAATCCATAACATGTCATTATTACATTATTACTTTAGGGCATATGACTAATAGTCAGCTCATCAATAGAAAGGCTTAGCATGCATAAATAATTGGCCATCGTCGGCCAAATTGAGTCTGTAAAGTTCTAACGTGTTTTTTTATGCCTATATAAGGTAGCGTATGTAACCATTAAAGGGTAGAATGCACCCTCTCCATAAATAAAATCGTGTGGTTTATTATGAATCCCTAAAACCTTTTTTCCCTCTTCCTTTCTGGTATGATTCTTTAAAACTAGAAATGTTCTAATCAATCCTAGTAGTATGCTCTACACTTGCCATGATATGGAACCTGTGCATCAGAATTATGTTACTTTAAAATTTTCTAAAATATTAGCCAAAAAATGAAGAAGAATTTGGTGGCTAACAGTCAGTCCCTATTCCGAGGTCGAGGAAGGACCGTGCGTGTGGGATAGTATATTTGCTACAAATTTTGTTTTTGTTTTCCCTAACTCGTATCATAGGCAATTTAAAAAAAAAAACGCTTACTTTCAATCAAAAAAATACTAATATTGCAGTTGGATGAAACTGAAATAGACATGAAATTTAGGTTTTTTGTGACACAGAAAAAAGTTTGAATACTTATATTGTAGTAGATAAGTTTATGGCTTTTGTTAACACAAAAAGCGGTAAGTATAATTTGGGGTTTCTTTTGTAATATCTGCCTTTTTCAAAAAATAATTGATTGTGTAGCTTGAAAATGATTATTTTATAAAAAAAAATGTTTTTCTTATTGATAATAATTTATGTTAATATATTTTCATGGACAATAAAAATATCTTTTGTTTATCTACTTTTGTAATTGATACAAGCGACCACTTTTAAGAAAATATTTTTTAAATATTCATTTTTTCACGAAACAAACATATCATAAGCCTTTTTCCTTTCCTTTTTCTTCTTACCTTTAAGTTTATGTTTAAAAAAAAAAAACGATAGCACTAATTTGGCATTTTCTATTTATAGAAAGAAAAAGAGCAAAAGGAGCAAGGCGTTTTGCAATCAGGCCAGATATTTTCTTGCTTCTCTTATTTAATTACTTTCTATTTATCTTCCTCTTCTTTTGTCCTTTTTTTGTTTGGACTTAGTTCGCGCGCCATTAGTGGCGTGTATTATGCCTTCAGTTAAGGACGGTATAATATAAACTTTTCCCAAAGGTTGCCGGATTTTTAATTTTATTTTTATTCGATTGAATCCCTAAACGACGTAGATTTTTTCGTTTCGTGTCAGTACTCCGGTTAATAGAAATGGACAGAAATTCCAATGTTGACTCAAAACTCAGACCGTTTGTTCATTTCATGTTTGTATTTTCATGTGGCAAGGAGAAAACTTGGAAACTCGAAACGGAAAAACAACCTAAGTGTTAGAGTGAAACCGGAAAAAAAAAGAAAATTATCTTTGAATTAAAAGGATTAATTTAGAAAAACGAGTTAAAAAAGAAAGTAAACTAATGGTACAAAATAATCATTGCCAGTCTCGATGGTCATCGCCCTTGTAAGAAATTTGAGCGAATATGACAAATCTCACCCCAACCGACAAGGACTTACCAACCTTAATCACTCATGACGCTATGAGTCGTGATTCTCGCCGAAATCTAGCGTGGGGCTCTCTACGTAGGTTGCCCCTTTCTTTCTCTCTCCTCCATCTTCCTGCATGCCCCGAAAGAGGTTGCTAAGTTTTATGATATTAGGTAATTCTAGATGTCACATCTGCTACTCTAAGCCTTACATGATACACATAGCCTGAGAAAACTGAAAATTGATTAAGGCCCGTTTGGTTCAATTTTGGGAAAATGCATCTAAGTATCTTTGAGTGAATGGGCATTTTATGAAGGCAAGTATGTTTGAAAACCTAAATTTTTATGTATGTTTTGCAAAGCTAAAGAAAAATGAAAAAATAAAATAAAATAAAAGGGATGAGGAGATGCAGCTGCAGGGGAAAATTGTGGGGGAGCGGCTGGTGGCGGTGGCAATGGCGATGGCGGGAGGGGGAGGGAGGCGGCTCGTGTGAGGTCGACGACGCCCGAGGTCGCCGACCTCAGGCAAGGCTTCCCGGCAGCCAGATCTGGCCGCTCATGGCTGAGCGCCGCCCGCCGTGGTGGAGCAACAAGTTCCTTGAAGAAGACGATGAACAGTATATTCGAGGGCAAAAGGGAAAAACATAATTATCAGTAAAGGCAATATTGGAAAGAAAAAAAATTCATTAAACCTCATAGTAGCATTCCAAATGCTAGCATTTGGCCAATGATACCTCCAAATGCTGAACCAAATGCCTAAAATTTTTCTCAATGAGTTTTCGGGGCTAAAAGCCCCTTAGAAATGCGGAACCAAACGGAGTAGTCAAATAAAAATTTGGAAACCTAAACCACCCTTTTTTTAATGTAGATCCCTATTGGTTCTTACACACACTTCAAATAAAAAAAACCCAAGACAATTGAGTGAGACGGAGGAGATGATCCATCTCCTCTTCCAAATCTAACTGTCACAAAAGAAGCCCTCGAAGTGCATAGCAAACACACTTTAACCATACTTGAACAAGAACGTTATGCCGTTGAAAAATATTACGCTAAAAATTTCAAGATCGATTTACTAAAATTGATTTACAAGGTAATACGGCAAATTCATGTTATGTGCTTGAATATATAGCATATGCTCATGGCCGGATCAAAATTAATTCTGTAAATAAATCTATTGTTATTGTTTGTCCCGATGAAAACGTAGGGTCCGTTCGTTTCGCGAAAAATATCATGTTTCCGGAAAACATTTTCCTAGAAGTCATTTCCTAGGAAAATGACTCTATTTTCCAGTGTTCGGCCAAAACCTAAAATTTGAGTGGAAAATATTTTTCACCGTTCGTTAGCTCATTTAATTGTTTGGGAAAAATTATCAAAATTTGATTTTTAATATTTTTAATTGATCAAAAAATTAATTTTATTTTTTATATATTTTTTAAAAATGAATTTTTAATTATTTATATTTTTAAAAAATCAAAATTTTTATTATTTATTATTTTTTCTTTCTTTTTCTTTTTTTCTTTTTCTTTTCCTTCCTCCTTCCTCCTTCTTCCTTCGCCGCTGCCTCCTTCCTCCTCCTTCCGCCGCCGTCACCTCCTTCCTGCCTGACGATGGCTGGCTGCCCGGCGGCTGACCAAGACCTGATGGCCAGATCCGGCAAGCTCGAGGCTCGACCGAGCTTGCCGTGAGCTTCGCCTTCGCCGGGCTCTGGCGAGCTGCGAGCTCGCTGGATCTGGCGGCGGAGCTCGAGCTCGCTTGGATCGAGAGCCCGAGCTCCGCCGCCAGATCCGGTGAGCTCGCGGCTCGCCAAAGCCCAGCAAAGCTCGCGACGAGCTCGGGCGAGGCCCGAGCTCTGCTCAGCTTGCCGGATTTGGCGAGCCACGAGAGCTCCGCCTCGCCCGATCTGGCGAGGCCCGATCTCGGCTTCGCCAAATCGGGAGAGGCGGAGCCTCGCCGGCCTGGGGCGAGGCTGGCAAGGTCGCCGGCCGCTAGCTTGTGGCCGGTCGCCGGTCGCCGACCACCGCCAAAGAAGTAGATGAAAAGGAAAGAAAGAAAAGAAAAAAAGAAGAAAAGAAATTAAAAACTCGATTTAAAAAGAAAAAAGAAAAAAGAAAGCATAAAAATAAAACGAAAATGTATTAATAAAAAAAAAAAGTAAAAGGGAAGAAGTCATGGAAAACGTTTTCCACTTTTCAAAAATGGAAAACGTTTTCCTTACTTTAAAGGTTGTTTTTTCTAATGATGGAAAACATTTTCCTTGAGTAGTTCATTTTTCGTGAAACAAACACCGGAAAATCTGGAAAGTATTTTCCCGGAAGTCATTTTCCACGAAACGAACGGACCGTAATTATACAAAATTTTCCCCAAAAACAGAGAAGTGATTACTAAGAAAGCTTGGCAAATGAAGGAGACAGCTTCAATTCCAATCAATTTTCCAACGTGAAGAGCAAGACGAAACTTCTCAGAGAAGGCTCTGCAAAATTCCGGTTTTGCCCTTTTGGATTGGTAAGTAATTGGGCTCGTCCTGAACATATCTGGACAGAAACGACAATCTGGGCCCAAGGAGAAAAGGCCTATTGGACTGGGTGGCGAGGCCCATGTTTTTTGAGATCTCGTGGGCCTGGAACTGAACCATTTGGGCCACAGTTGGTTCGGGGTCGGTCGGGTCAGATGAGAACCCGACCCTTGGCTCCCAAAACCGCGATGTCTCTACATTTGAGAATTACGGCTGGGAATTTTCCAATTCCATTTCCTCGATTGAAAAATTCAAAGTGATAATTTTCTATTTTTCATTTTTCGAATTTTGCAAAGATGTACTCATCACATTGCTTCGATTTACACGATCAGTCTTCTTTTACGTAATCATGACCCGGAATCAATTAAGCAATAACCGAATAATACAACGATTATATGAATCTAGCATTTAGCTCGACTCATGGATTCATCCTTCACTTGGAGGAAGATACTCAAGCTCGGAGATGATACAAGGCCCCTTATATTAGGCATATCATTAAGGATGGCACTTACATACACAAATTCAGCACGGTAGGTAAGAGACGACATGCCGTTGCTATTGATTGCCAACATTTCCCAATATAAGCAAGAACGAATCAATTATTTGAAAAATTATTCTAATTTCGATCCATTAATTCTCAAAAAAAGACATACATGTTTCCATGTTTTCGCAACATTGAGTATCATCCATCTATCCAATTATATGTGTAAAGACTATAGATTTGGGCTTTAAGACAATGGGCTTTTGCCCGTGCTTAACTTAGAGAGGTTATGGAAAATTTAAAAGAGGTATAAAGGTTGTTCTGCCGAATTGATGAAATACCTTTTAACTTGTGGATGGATCAATATTGATCAACAAAAGTTGTAAATGGTTCTTTATTAATTTTGAATAGGAAAGTAACAGTAAGAAAATTTAAAAGTACGAACATGGAGAACAATTGTTATTGGCGTTATAAATTACAAAAGAGAAAAATTGTAAGAAACTAAAGATAAAAATGACTTTACAAAAGAACATTGAGTTATGCAATTGATTCGAGGGTCCTTAAAAAGAGTACACTTGGTATATCTAGAACCCACAATTTACGATCACATAAATGGTTACCGGATGTAAATCCATAAATAACTTCATAACCTATATCTACTGTATCGATGGTTATATCGACCCCGCTGACTCGATGGTTACATCAACTAAATTAAGTCTTCTTGTTTACCGGCTGCACTACATCAAATAATTGTTCTCAACAGCACAATTTTCCGCTCATCTTGTATCTCTATGAGGTTTCTATTGAGCAAACATTCTACTACAATATTTGGACTCCATTTGCCTCCTCCTAAAAGAATTAAGTGATTTATCGAATATTCGATTATTTTGAATTTGATAAGTATCATCATATGCCCTCTTGTCACCATCATATTTGATTTTTCCGTCTATTGCCTTCTTAATTGTTTTCCCAAAAGCAATATACTTAATTGTGTTATGGCTCTATGAATGGTGTCCCTTATAATATTTTTTCATTCAATGAATTTTCTTTACTTTGAATTACTCAGCCTTTGATTAATTTGATTGGGTCATTTTTTTCAAAAGTAAGTCGAAGATTTCATCCAATTTATTAATATCGAACGAGTAAACTTGAGTATCCTAACCTTAATGATTGTTTTTTTTCTTTTTATGATTTAGGCAGACTTTAAGGTGTGAACAAGCATAAGGCCTGTCAAGCACCATTTGTACTACAACTACTTTAATATAATGGCAAAGCTTGGCCTTCAAATCTCTCTCATATTAAATTTCAATCCATTAAAAGCTAAATTTTGTAATTCTTTCTCCGAAGGCAAAATGAGGCATCTATTTCTAGCCTTATTGAATCAAATAAGGAAATAATCGACTAACTCATTGTTATATTGATAGAATCCGGCCAACTGTCTTTCAATCTCAGTCTAGTTACCAATAGAATTAGGTAGTAGACAGTGACCAAGTGAAAGTAATTTTCAATAAAGATAAAAGAGATAACTAAAGTCTTAAAAACTCATTTGTTGCTTCACCACATCAGGCCACAATCGAGCTATGTGCTCAATAGGCGATTGATAATGTCCATGTTTTCAATTGGTGAGTTACAAGTCATAGACATCACACATACATTCAAACTTAGTTAAATATAAATATGCTTATGTTCATGTTTCTAATCTTCCCATCCGAAGAGTGGTTAAATAATTACACTTTTGAGAGAACAATGATTCTGAATTAGATATAGTTAGGGTAGACTCGAAATAATATTTTTTTTCATTTTTAGTACACTAGGGAATAATTTGAATGACAAGTCGATCTGATAATGATTTTGTCCATAATTTGTGATAAAGTAATTTGCCTTCGTCTCACAAACTTTATGTCTCTAGTGCCAGCACTAGATAACACCTGGGTTTGCACTCCAATGAGCAAAAAGTCAAATGCATGAAAATTTAGCCAACCTCAATCACTTTAAAAGGAAAGTTGTACAATTTCCAACAGTTTTGGTTAAGAATTCTAATCATAAAGTCGTGACGCGAATTTGCATAACATGAAAATGTATTAGGCGGTATCTAAAGGAAAGTTGTACAATTTCCAACAGTTTCAACCTTAACTGACAAATTGACATTTTGATCAAATAATCTGCTAATAAAGTCGTAATTAATTGTATTATAAATGTTAAACGCAAAAAATCAGTTCATAAATTTATTTCTTTTACATTGGAACGAGGGCAATGACCGAAGGTTTAGTCTTTCATTTTTGTCTTATGCAACGCAATAAATAACAAATTGTGTATATGACAACGACTAGTGTTGTGACCACTTCAATGAGCATATTCTGCTTCAATAAATAACAATCATGTAATTATTTGTGAGAGGGACAAATTCAATTATAGAAGTCATCGCCTAAATTTATGTTTAAAAAAATATGCACAAATTTCACATCTCCAGCATTGTAGTACAGGTCAAACAATAGAAAATCTAATCTGAAAGATTATTAAAATATCTTTAAAAAGATACGAAAGAGCTGATTTCATAAACAGAAAGTTGGCGGAGAAACCTATAAGAAGAACCTCTTTTATATAAGACCAAGCAAACTTAGCTTCAACGAAAAAAAAAAAAAAAAAATTGAGGGGAAGAAATATAGGTAGAGACATAAAATCATGAAGACAATGGAACACGAAGTGAAACTCCTCATCGTTGCGCTATTTTGCAATTGCAATATTGTGGAGTGTACTAATACAATAGAAAATTATCTATTATGCAGTGAAATGAAGTTTGGTCTTCTGGATCAGTATTGACGAAAGTTTTGTCCTAATTGATTTGTGTTATAATCCACCGATCAATAGTTACAACTATTCTACTGGCTCCAATGATTGTCACGGCCATGGTGTGTGCAACGGGGCATCGACACCATCTTATTGTTCCGAGTGCTTGAACGAAGCAGCATATCGTATGACCAACGAATGCAACCACAGCCGAGGAGCTCAAATTCATCTTACAGATTACAAGATTAGATATGAGGATTACCCATTTAGCGAGTAAATTATGTGCTTCATGTCCGTCTTGACGATAAACCCTAACTATTGAGCATGTACTTCACATATGCTACATTGTATCCTATGTTCAAGTTCCAGGTATCATACTATCTATTCTCATGCTAACGAATAGTCTTCTCTTTGAGACTTCTGTATGCCTATAGAGAAGTCTTCTCTTCTTCTTCTTTTCCCAATTGACAGATGGTATATGACCATCTAACTCACTAATACTCGTGAATGCTTTACAATCATATCTTGAATAGATATGATTCAACATCGAATATGTCGCATTGGGATAAAGAGCTTCGCTCAATCCAATTATTGGATTGATAAATTAGAAAATTCAATCGTGATATTTCGAATCTGTTCGACAATATCTCAGAGTTTTGGCCAAGGAGTCGAGAGAGGACCGACACCAGAAGATGAGGATAGGTCCAAAGACCGAGTTGGCAGGAACGAAATGTGCTCAGCCAAAGTTTGATTGTGGCCCCCCATTACTGGTGCTGTCTGAAAGAGATTCCAGACTACTTGTCTCTGGCATGATGATTGGCATTTGTGTGAGCAGAACTGTGCACGGCTCTTCTTTGCCTTCTCAAGCAAAAGCAGCTGCTGTTACTTAGGGTTGTAACTGGCGCTGGCCACAGGCAAGGTCTGATGATTTGGTGGAGATACAGGCCGGTCTTTGTGTGGTTATCAAGCCTAATCCCTCTTAGTCCAGATAAGTCACTTGAAAGTTCAACTGTGTCAAAGAGACATTTCAGTGGGCAGTGCTTGGAAAGCCGTTAGACCCAAGGGTGTAAAGGTGCTCTGGGGTAGATTGATTTGGTGCAGCCCTAGTATTCCAAAGCACTGCTTCATGTATCATGGTGAACTACGCATGATAGACAAACAGATTGATCAAATGGCGTGTGCAAGTTATAGACATCACACATACATTCAAACTTAGTTAAATATAAATATGGTTATGTTCATGTTTCTAATCTTCCAATCCGAAGAGTGGTTAAACAATTACACTTTTGAGAGAACAATAATTCTGAATTAGATATAGTTAGGGAAGACTCGAAATAATTTTTTTTTCTTTTTAGTTACACTGGGGAACAATTTGAATGACAAATCGATCTAATCATGATTTTGTCCATAATTTGTGATAAAGTAATATGCCTTCATTTCACAAACTTTATGTCTCTAGGGCCAGCACCAGATAACACCTGGGTTTGCACTTCAATGAGCAAAAAGTAAAATGCATGAAGAATTAGCCAACCTCAATCACTTTAAAAGGAAAGTTGTACAATTTCCAATAGTTTTGGTTAAGAATTCTAATCATAAAGTCGCGACGTGAATTTGCGTAGCATGAAAATGTATTAGGCGTTATTTCTTTGACAATTTCAACCTTAACTGACAAATTGACATTTTGATCAAATAATCTGCTAATAAAGTCGTAATTAATTGTATTAGAAATGTTAAACGCAAAAAATCAGTTCATAAATTTCATTTCTTTTACAGTGGAACGAGGGAGGGCAATGACCGAAGGTTTAGTCTTTCATTTTTGTCTTATGCAACGCAATAAATAACGAATTGTGTATATGACAACGACTAGTGTTGTGACCACTTCAATGAGCATATTCTGCTTCATTAAATAGCAATCATGTAATTATTTATGAGAGGGACAAATTCAATGCACTTAAGACAAGACACGTCCATAAAAATGTATGTCTACACTATATCTGTCATAATAATGAGAGAGAGAGGGAGACCTTCATGTAATATTTCGAGTTATTTTTCGTATTAATTAACGAAATTGCATATCTCATGGACAGACAAATAACATCCAGACTGTAGAAGTCATCGCCTAAATTTATGTTTAAACAAATGTGAACAAATTTCACATCTTCAGCATTGTAATGTAGGTCAAACAATAGAAAATATAATCTGAAAGATTATTAAAATATCTTTAAAAAGATACGAAAGAGCTGATTTCATAAACAGAAAGTTGGCAGAGAAACCTATAAGAAGAACCTCTTTAATATAAGACCAAGCAAACTTAGCTTCAACGAAAAAAAAAAAAATTGAGGGGAAGAAATAGAGGTAGAGAGGGACAATTATCCAAAAAGTCCTAAACCTATTGCAGTTTTGCCAATTCAGTCCTAAACCTTTCAATCTTGCCGATTGAGTCCTAAACCTTTTGTCAGTTTGCCAATTGAGTCCATCCAGCCAATTTTGGCCAGAAAATGCTGACGTGGACGCCGGCGGTGCCACGTAGGACTACCGGCACTGACGTGAACAATTTTTAATAATATTTTAATATTTAAAAAAAATTGATTTTTTTTTAATATTTTCTGTTTTTTCCTTCTTCTTTTTTTTTTTTGGCTTTCCCTTGCCCTTGATGGTGACCCCGCTACCGGCCTACCGGCCGCAGTACAGGCGCACGTGCACGAGGCGGTCAGGGGCCCCGGGCGGGGGGCGGCCGCGATCGGAACCGGCGCGGGGGCGGGCCCCGGCGGCGAATACTCCCCAGGGGGCGCGCGTCCCCGGTCTCCTGGTTGAAAGGGCCTACTGTCACTGTGGTCGCACCCGACCGACCACCGGAAAAGGGCAAGGGAAAAGCCAAAAAAAAAAGAAAAAAAAAAAGAGGAAAAAAATAGAAAATATTAAAAAAAGAAAAAAATTTAAAAGTTTAAAAATTATTAAAAAATTATTAAAAATTGTCCACGTCAGCGCCGGCAATCCTGCATGGCACCGCCGGCGTCCACGTCAGCATTTTCCGGCCAAAATTGGCCGAATGGACTCAATTGGCAAATTGACAAATGGTTTAGGACTCAATCGGCAAGATTGAAAGGTTTATGACTGAATTGGCAAAACTGCAATAGGTTTAGGACTTTTTGGACAATTCTCCCGAGGTAGAGACCCAAATCATGAAGACAATGCAACACAAAGTGAAACTCCTCATCGTAATTTGCAATTGCAATATTGTGAAGTGTACTGATACAACATAAATTTATCGATTATGCAGTGAAAGGAAGTTTGGTCTTTTGGATCAGTATCCGTTGACGAAAGTTTTGTCCTAATTGATTTGTGTTATAATACACCGATCAATAGTTACAACTATTATACTAGCTCCAATGACTGTCATGGCCATGGTGTGTGCAATGGGGCGTTGACACCATCTGATTGTTGTGGTTGCTTGAATGAAGCAGCACATCGTATGACCTACGAATGCAACCACAGCCAAGGAGCTCAAATTCATCTTACAGATTACATGATTAGATATGAGGATTACCTTCATGTCCATCTTGACGATAAACCCTAACTATTGAGCATTTACTTCACATAGGCTACATTGTATCCTATGTTCAAGTTCCAAGTATCAAACTGTGTACTCTCATGCTAACAAAAAGTCTTCCCTTTGAGACTACCGTATGCCTATAGAGAAGTCTTCTCTTCTTCTTCTTTTCCCAATTGACAGATGGTATATGACCATCTAACTCACTAATACTCGTGAATGCTTTACAATCATATCTTGAATAGATATGATTCAACATCGAATATGTCGCATTGGGATAAAGAGTTTCGCTCAATCCAATTATTGGATTGATAAATTAGAAAATTCGATCGTGAAATTTCGAATCTATTCGACAATATCTCAGAGTTTTGGCCAAGGAGTCGAGAGAGCACCAGAAGATGAGGATAGGTCCAAAGACCGAGTTGGCAGGAACGAAATGTGCTCAGCCAAAGTTTGATTGTGGCCCCCCATTACTGGTGCTGTCTGACAGAGATTCCAGACTACTTGTCTCTGGCATGATGATTGGCATTTGTGTGAGCAGAACTGTGCACGGCTCTTCTTTGCCTTCTCAAGCAAAAGCAGCTGCTGTTATTTAGGGCTGTAACTGGCGCTGGCCACAGGCAAGGTCTGATGATCTGGTGGAGATACAGGCCAGTCTTTGTGTGGTTATCAAGCCTAATCCCTCTTAGTCCTGACAAGTCACTTGAAAGTTCAACTGTGTCAAAGAGACATTTCAGTGGGCAGTGCTTGGAAAGCCCTTAGACCCAAGGGTGTAAAGGTGCTCTGGGGTAGATCGATCTGGTGCAGCCCTAGTGTTCCAAAGCACTGCTTCATACCACGGTGAACTACGCACGATAGACAAACAGATTGATCAAATGGCGTGTGCAAGTATCTCTTGCTTTTCGTCGGCACATGGGCTGTCTTGCAATCGAACCTTGTCTCTCGAAGGCCCGTGATTGGTACTCCGAGGTGGCTTTGGCCGTTCCTGTTTCCAACCGGAATTCATTTCCGAGCTTTTTTTTTTTGGTCGAAAGGAGATTTTTGCATTTCATTCAAGCAAGGTTTGGACAATAGAAGCACTAGGGCTTTCATGGAATGCACATCCGCCTCACGTCAGGATTTGTCGTAGGTGTATTCCGACCTAACTGTACAGAGGAATAAAGCTGCTATTAAGGGGAGGTTGCTTAGTTCTTTAATGTCGACAGCCATAGAAATCTTTGCTGTAATTGGGATTCGACAGACTGGTGTCCGGTTCCTTGCGCCCGTGGCAGGCTGCTCACCTGCTCCTGTCATTTTGCAATGAATTCCGATCTACAAGGAAAAAAAAGAAAAAAAATTGGCTTGGATGTATTCAAATTCCATAACCGGATGGAGCCCTTCTTCACTTCTCTAGGCTTGATTTTAAGTTTGCAATTCAGAAATTTAGGCTCCGTTTAGGAAAATGATTTTCTTTTTAACAAGAAAGGAATCATTTTTTAAATTATAAATAAATATAAGTGCTTAGATCTCAATCTTTACACTTGAGCACGGAATTATAAAGCGGCTTCTCGACGTCCGGAACCTGGGCCTGAGTCCATTGAGGCTGGGCACTTGACCACGGTGCCTATGCCTAGATCGACAACACTTGTGTCCGGGTCTATTAAGGCCAAAGCTAAGACTTTAGTGCCTAGCTTGGGTCCATCGCACCAGCACTTGAGTCCATCGAAGGGTGTTTGCGCCTCGATCCCTAATGTCAAGGTAAACGTTTATCAAGGTCAAACTCGAGACTCTAGTGCACATTCCGGTTCCCCGGTTGTCCATTTGTAAGTGCCCAAATAGTATATATCTAATATAAAAATCAAATAAGATTTTATGACGGAAAATATATTTTAATTTATTTTCAGGTTTGAGCTAATTATCAAAAAATATCGTTATTTTCTATAAAAAAAAAAAAAGACTTCCTAAGATAAATATTTGTTTAGAAATGTCGTATTTTCCGCAAAATAAATAAATTCTTAAAAAACTCGAAAGTTTTGAAATCAAACAACTTGTCAAGATTATTCCTTTCCATGAGCTCCTTCGGTCGCTTTGAAAGTTGTGAATGCACTTTCTTCATTTGAATATAAAGGTCTCTTCGCACATGGATCGTGCTCGAAAGTTGCCAAACTCGAGTAAGAGCAAAATGCCGATAAGAAAAAAAAATGTGGTAAAAGCTCGCGAAATGCAAATTCCATAACAGTAAGTGAACTGTATTAAACATGTAAAACGCAAAAAATCAGTTCATAAATTTCCTTTCTTTTACAATGCAATGATGGAAATGATAGAAGGTTTATATTCTTTTTCTTTTTTGAAAATTGTCCAAAAAGTCATAAATCAATTATATTTTTGCTTTCGACCAAATAAAAATTGTATTTTTGCTAATTCAATCTCAAATTTGATAATTTTATTAGTTAAACCCTAAACATTCTTACATTTTGTCAGTTGAGTCAATATAGCCAATTTTGATTGGTAATCGTTAACATAGACGCCAGCCATCCTACATGATTAGTTTGAATTATTTCTTTTTTCTTTTCCTTTTCATTTTCTTTGTCATTTTCTACAATTTTGGCCAACGAGGCCATCGGCTGACCATCTCTAGCGATGGGCAAGGGCATCACGGCCCTCACCGGCCAAGGGCAAAGGCCTCCACGCCCTCACCAAGATCCAAGTGAGAGTCACGATGCCCTCATTGCCCGCACGCAAGGGGCTCCCAGCCCTCATCTAGATCTAGGTGTGAAGGCCATAGCTTGTGATCAATGAGGGTCGCGACACCCTGGCCTAGACCAAGGAAGGAGCTTCCGACCCTTGCAACCCTTGCCTATGCCTAATGAGGGTATTGTGGCCCTCCCTTGGTCTAGGCGAGGGCATCGCGGCCTTTGCTAGCTGACGAGTGAGGGTGTCAGCCCTCGCCTTGATTTGGATAAGGATCCGACACCCTTGCCTCTGGGCAGCGAGGTGTAAATAAAAAAAAAAACAAAGAAAAGAAAAAAATTTAAGGCTAGGTCGAGCATAAGATTTGAAGATTACCCAATTCAAGAGTTGATTGTATGCTTCGTCCTTGTCTTGATAATAGACCCCAACTATAAAGCACATCTTCACATATGCTAGGTCGTACTCTATGTCGTATACTATGTTCAAATTGCAAGCGGACAATGGTGACAGCTTATTGTATAATCACGTGCTTACGAAAAAAGATCTGATAAAATGTCCAAGTTAAATGAATTGCACGAGTCTTGTCATTCATTGGCATGTGAAAACATCAAAGTCTAACTATTTGGTTTTGGTAGAAAGGCTCTAGAGAATTTTCTTCTTCTTTTTTTGATGCAACGTTGCTTTCATTTAACACGAAAATGCTGCACATGGGTAGACTTTTTAGAAAATACCATATTCGGCTATCGAAGTAGAAGCAATCTAACCCGATCCCCGCCCTCGCATCGGCATCTCACACAACCGCCAACCACCCTGTACGGAGTCACGATTCATAAAATTTCATCTTTCGTATTGATCGATCGCGATTCATCACGTGTGGAGCGATCGAGGTTCTCGATTCTCCGTAGATTAAAAAAAGGCACCACGGTAACACAAAAGATCACAGCTGTAAAGCTGAGTTCCGCAAGAACGAAATCAAATCTTAAAAAATGAACTAACCCACTTTAATTAATCCTCAAATTCCCCTCTCTTGTTAACGTTGGATGCGTTGTCGTTTAATAGTATGCTGTTTGAGGAAACCCCAAATCCTGCGTTTAAGGCTCTTAATCCCACCACCTCTCGATTCGCCACCGCCGCCCGTGACACGCAGAAACTGCCAACCCGTGAATCGCCCCCCTCCACGTGTCGATCTGGGCTTGGCTCTTCGAGTTTATAGGGACGTCGACCTGTGGCCTGCATGTGAATCGCTTAGTATTTTGGAATTATTAAAGGAGGGGGCGTGTGGGTTTTTGTAGGCTTTGGAAATTTTGCTTCACTCGTATTGGAAAATCAATAGTCACTCCAGTCACTTTATTCGTGCATGTGAATTTTTAGAATTGCAACTTTAGAAAGATCCAAAAAAAGAAGAACAGGAAAAGACTTATATTCAAGTACCGAACTTATCCCCAATTAATTCGTGCAATTCAAAATTTTTAAAATATTGATTGACTAACTACAACATATATAGATCTCTCAAGGAAGGTACTTAAGTTCGTGATATGTAACGCTCCGTATTGTTATATTGATTAAATTGATGTGGCGATAAAAATTAATATAAAAGTTTTGATTAGGTAAATCACTTACCGAAAGGCAATGTCTGCACGCATATCTATGCAACATGGAATATTAGGGCTTGTGTCCCCCAGCCTTTTGATGGAAAAGATGTCACTTTGCCCTCATCCTCCTTCGAAATAGCTGTTGACAAATATCAACAGAGTCGACATGCTTTTCAAATGTATCGGGACCTCGACTGATGGGAAGTTTCGTGTTACACGGACATATATCAAGAGAAGGCTAAGCCCGACACAACATGGAATCACACGAACTAGCTCAAATCGACTTGGATCCTTGTCGGCTTCCAATAAAACGTACTTCATGACAACATCTTTGGCATTTTTACAAGAACGTCTAATAATACGAAGGCGGAAATCATCACCTTCGGTAGAGACAGTCTCTATGTCATCTTAAATACAAAAAAATAAACACTTCGAACATAATAATAGTAATAATAGGAAGAATAATTAGTGTCGCTAAACTGCCAAGTTATTAGGTGAGTTTGAGTAGGCTCGGCCAGGTCAGGGAATCCCCACCTAAGATGTTTTTAATCCAATCAGCAGGCGCAGACAAAATCCGACGTGTCATGCCCGAACACCACAAGCACAAGCCATCAGATCTCGCGTACGCCACAGAAAAAGCGCACCCTAAAACCCTTTTCTTCCCCTTCCCCTTTTCCTTTTTTTTTTTTAAATTATTTTATTCTATTTTATAAATTATTTTATTCTATTTGCTTTTTGGCCCAACTCCAATCACAACCTGAAAATCCTCTCTGCATTCCCGCCCGTGACAGCGTCCACGTGAAATGGGGGGCGTACGTCAACGTTATGCATGCACAAACAGACTCCACATCCCATCCCTCCCTCTCTTTTCCAATTCAAATTCCAATTCCAATTCCAAATCCTAATCATCCCCTAAGACGACTCGAATTCGCGTCGAACGACAATCACCGGCACGGTCCTATTGTCTAAGCCGGACCCGAGCATGCAGAAGATTCAAGAAGGGCGATCCAGAATGGCCAATGCATCCCGCTAAACCTGTCTCTGTCCAGTGATGGGAAGGGGGCGGATTTGGACGTGTGTTTGGCATCCTTAGCATGCGCGATAAGCAAGTCTTAACGTTGGTCGACGGAGGTCGACGGGTTGGGAATAATAAGGATGGTTTGGGGAGAGACCCGTGAGTGGTTTATTGCGTTGTCGGGGACCTTCGACTTCCATGGCCACAAAGGAGGAGGGGAGCTACACAACAATGAAGAGTCACGAGACACCCTTTTGCCTTTTACATCAAAGCCGCATTCATTAGAATCCCCCACCATCTCCCCCTTCTCTCACCCTCCAAATTCTTTAATTGCTTCCACACTACTTTCCACCAAGTCGATTCTTTCATCTTCTGCTGACGCCACGGGGAGAGCGGCGGTCTCCAGCACGACTGAGGAACTGGTTGGAATGGGCCCGATTGATGGGACGCCAAGTTGGTTTTGAGTAAAGCCTGTTTCGAGGTCCAGGTCCAGTAGCCATCCTTCCAACATGGAAGTGGGAGGTGGGAGGTTTGAATCCCCCACCTTCTCAGGAGGATTGGGGTGGGGACGAATTAGTTTCAAGAGTGGGTTTCGACTCCCACGCTTTGCAAGGAGGCAGGGCAAAAATGTGAGAGTTAAAGTACGAATATAATAGGATTGACAAAAAAAAACCTATTTCGGGGTTTTCTGTTTCCAAAAACTGGGAACTGGTTCGGTTTTCTGGCCACGCCCTTAAAACCGTTGGTTTGGTTCAAGAGCCGTTGAATTCAATCGATACCAAGGGAGAGGAGCCAATTCTTGAAGATTTCATTCTTTTGTGTATTAAGATCTCTAAAATCATTAATTTTAGGATTTTGCTAGCATAACAATCTTTGAGCTACGGTGATAATATGTTGCGAGTCATAAATTCTCGAAGGAATGGACCCCATGATAATTTCTAATTATTTATTATTCATTTTTTTGTGGCTCAAAACAAGTCGTCAATATCATCACAGTAAATTAAGGACAATCATATAAGCATGTCTCTTAACTTTAATACAAAACTCAGATTAATAATTTGACTATCGACTATCGGGCATTCCTTTAACATTAAGGTATCTCTCTCTTGACCACAAGCGCGAATAGCCTCATGCCAAAAAACAATTCACAAGACGCTAACATGTCATGTGGTGTTTTGATTGAATAAACCATTCTTTCATGATTGTTTTGAAGGTGCTGCGCAACATAGGGCGGTCAGCAATTTGGCCCGCATAGATTTGTTAGGTAGAAACCAAAGTGTGCATAGAAACAATGCATGATTGCTAAAATGCCAATTCTTCATATTACCATATGAAAAAAGAAAGAAATCTATTCCTAGAGGGTTTTGTGGTGTAATCTAGGGGCAACAACATGCACACCTTTTGATTTGATCAATTAAAAGTGCATCTACGTCTTTGGCAAATCTCTTACCAAACGGGGGAAGAACACTCATGTGCTAGACATTATGCTAAATCCTCGAGTCAAGACGGTCGAGTCGGGCAACAACATCATCATCACCTAAACTCGTTTTGCTAGATCATATCATCCATCGCGTGTTAAAAAAGCCGCGAGATCCCCACGAATTTCCTTAAAAAGTTATTGTGATTTCGATTTTTGATTGATTTTATCTACCACGTTTTTTTTTTGGGTCAGTCCTACGCTAATCCTACTCTAACACTCATTCTCAGACTTTTGCCCTGCCTCCTTGCAGGGCATGTGAGTCGAAACCCACTTCTGAAATGCCTCCCCCTTCCAAGATGGAAGGATGGCCACTGGGGCGAACCACCGGTGGTTAATTTTATCTACCACGCTATTCGTACGGAGAAAACCGGGCATTCTGTCCTTCAAGGGAGCGAGGGCGGTTTGGCTTCAAAACGGTGCACGCCAGATATTCCCATGTGCTGGAAAGCCTTTCCGTAGTACCACAAAATTTCCCGCCCCCCAAGAGGAAAAAAGAGCTTGGTTTTCCCTGCGCGGCCATCGAGACAACGAGGGCCTCAAAGCAGATCACAGGCTCGAAACTGTTTGGAGACGCACTTCCCGAATCTCACCAGAACAGCAAAACAATTTCAAAATGAGAAACGGGAGCGATCTCTGGACCACAGAACGTAGAACAGAAGAGTAGGAATTAGGAAATCGTTTATTTTTATCATCACATGAAACCCAAGAAGGAAAGAAAGAGAGAGATAAGACATAAAAAAATTTAATGAAGCCCTCGCCTAAGGACCAAACGCGCCCTGCCAAAAACTTGCCACAGAAAAACCAGCCTCCGGGAAGGAAAAACAAAAGGGAAGAAAATCCCCTCCAACGGGGGATGCTCGGATCAACCAGAATTCGACACGCGTTGCCGCCGCCCCCACGAGACTCCTCGCCTCGACATCTCTGGCTGAGTATAAATGCAGAGGCCCTGATGCCAGGCCTCTTACTCATTTAGCTGCTTCTCTCTGTCCCTTCCCCTGTTTGTTCGAAGCAGGCACCTTGATCTCTCCTTGTGAGTTTTTGCATCTTCCGGGGGGGCTCGAGAACACCAGCTCCTAGCATTGAATCCTGTGGCCGAGCGATTCATCGGCACGGAGCGAAGAGCATTTTTCGCCTGGTCAATTCGGTTTAGTTCCTCTAGGAGAATTCACTTACCATGAAGATAGTTCAAGGAGTGGTGCTCATCTGGATTGTCCTGGCTTTGTTCCTCCAAAATGCCTGCAATGTGGAAGGAAGATATCACCACCACAAGAGCCAGAAGAAGAAGGGCTCGAGTTCAACCTCACCGGTGCCTCCCCCTGAGTCCCAGGACCCTGCCCCTCCATCCCCTGCCTACTCGCCTGTGCCCGCCGTGCCGTCACCCCCGAGCCCCAACCCACCCAGCTCCAGCTCGAGTGGCATCTACGACGTGACCGCCTTCGGAGCGGTTGGGGATGGGTCGTCCGACGACACCCCTGCCTTCACGGCGGCCTGGAAGGCGGCTTGCGCCGTGGAGTCGGGTGTTGTCCTCGCTCCCTCGGGCCACACGTTCATGATCACTTCCACGATCTTCTCGGGGCCGTGCAAGCCGGGGCTCGTTTTCCAAGTAAGGATTGGCAAAATGTTAACTTCCTCTCCAGTTATATCCTTAAGGATTTCTGATATGACTCCAGCACAATTTCTGTGGTACTTGTTGGAACTCTTCTGGTTTTGGCCAACACTGGTTAAAACCGTTTGGAATGTGACAAATTTGTTCTTTCAAGAATGAATATTAAGTCATTATACAACACAGTAATATCACAATCATCGGACAACTGAGCCGGAAAAAAAAAAAAGTAGCACACTTCCCTTTTCAAAGCTCTTGGCATGTGTTCTTAAGCCACATATTATATGAACATTTCTGTTATTAATACAAAGTCTCAAATCTTTGCACAGATAGATGGGGTCTTGATGCCGCCAAATGGACCGGATTCTTGGCCGAAAGCAGATAGCAAGAAGCAATGGCTTATCTTCTATCGGCTCGACGGCATGACTCTGACCGGGAAGGGAACCATCGAAGGCAACGGCGAGCCGTGGTGGGATCTTCCTTGCAAGCCCCACAGGGTAACTGGACTATACACCATGTCTCATCCTTGTTTCAGCATCTGGATGAGCAAATTTTTCTGCAACCCAACATTTTCACTTTTCAAGTTGGGTTAAAAACAAATACTCGGTCTCTAAATCTGTTCATTTTGTCATTGGAATTTCAGGGTCTGAGTGGGCAAACGGCATCGGGACCGTGCGACAGCCCCGCTGTAAGTAAATTCATCCATGACTCCAATTATTCAGATACATCAAACGCCATCGTCTGTCCTATTTGGAGTGCTGACCAGTATTTATATGGTTCATTTCAGTTGATACGATTCTTCTTGAGCTCGAATTTGGCAGTCAGCGGATTAAAAATCCAGAACAGCCCTCAATTTCACATGAAGTTCGACGGCTGCGAAGGAGTGCAGATCGAAAAGCTGTCGATATCTTCCCCAAAACTAAGCCCCAACACGGACGGCATCCACATAGAGAACACTAAATCCGTGGGGATTTACAACAGCATGATCTCAAATGGTACTTTAATCAAATGAAATGTCTCATTTATCCGAAGATTACGCTTGTTCAGTTCATCGCTTCCTTTATTGATTCCTCACAATGAATGACATTAACAGGTGATGATTGCATCTCCATCGGAACCGGATGTTCAGATGTCAACATCGAGGGTGTTACCTGCGGGCCGAGTCACGGGATCAGGTACCCCTTCTTTTTTATCACAGTGATTCCCCTCCAAACAAGTAATATCATCTGAGGTCTGCTAAAGAAATGAGAAGAAGTAAAATTAACTTGATTTCTATGATCCTGAGTTAAGCCAAACATAGCTACTCATTCGCGTTATCTGATGACAGCATTGGGAGCTTGGGAGTGCATAACTCGCAGGCGTGCGTCTCGAACATAACTGTCCGAAACGTGATGATCAGGGAGTCCGACAACGGGCTCCGCATCAAGACATGGCAGGGCGGGAGCGGGTCGGTCACGGGCATCTCCTTCGAGAACATCCAGATGGAGGACGTGCGCAACTGCATCATCGTGGACCAGTACTACTGCCTCTCCAAGGCTTGCCGGAACGAGACCTCGGCCGTGTATGTGAACGACCTCTCCTACCGCAACATCAAGGGCACCTACAACGTGATCAGCCCGCCGATTCACTTCGCGTGCAGCGACACCGTGCCGTGCACCAACATCACCATGTCGGAGGTCGAGCTGCTGCCGTACGAGGGCGAGCTGGTCGACGACCCGTTCTGCTGGAACGCTTACGGGGTCCAGGAGACCGTGACCATCCCTCCCATCGACTGCCTGCGAGATGGGATGCCTCAGACCGTGACAGAGAGCTCTGCTTATAGCTGCTAGGGAAGGACTGATAAGGCAATACAGCACCATGAATTTCACTGGTGACAGATGAAATTTGCCACGTTTGTATAGAGGGACATCAGCAGTTAATCATCTGGATTTGGCTATTGATTGGATCTTTCTTTTTCCCCATTAGGCTCCATCCCTGCTAGGGTTTATCCCCTTATTGTGTGATGAGGTGTGGTAGTATTCCTGGGCATCTTTCCTTTTTCACCTTTTGAAATTGGGGGGCTTTTTGTCTCTTTTTCCCACATTGTAATATGCTGGATTTCTGCTTTGTTATACATATCTTTATAGAGGTGTGACGATTCATAACATCGCCAGGTTTGCATGGAACAATGCATGATTGCTAAAATCATATTCATGTGCCTATTTTTAATAGGGTAGACTTGGAATAAGGACAGAACCATTTTTTCAAAAGATGACCCCAAGTGAATTTTATCTCTAGTAAGTGTCTAAAGTTGACTAAATTAGTCTCAGATGATAAGGTTCTTTGTCTGAAGTGACTGAATTTATCTCCTTGCCACGTCCATCAAATCTCCACCAACCAAAGTTCCATGCATACTCTTCTCAAGTTTTCATCCCGTCTCTCTCCCTCTCTTTTTGTCTGCTATTGCCGGCTCCCTTTTTCTCCGTTCTTTTCCCTCGCCGCTATCCTCGCTCGGTGGATTCCCGCTGTTTTTCTTTTCTTAACTCGGCTCTGCTTTCTTTCGCTGTCAGGCAACGGCCTTCCATGTGGGATCGCAGTTATAAGCTGGAATAGCACACTGGTCTCGTAGAACTGGGAAAGGAATGAAGGGATTTTGGTGCCTGTGGCGAATCTGTGACAAAATGGGGGAAGAAGGATCTTATGTGCTATGCATCACCAGCAAAGAAAACTATGCCAAATCCTCTAGTCAAGCTATCTTTCTCTGTTTTCTTTTTATTCACTGGTCACGATCATTCGTCGAGTTATGCAACACCGTCCTTTCGTTCTAAAAATTAGAAAAAGAAAATCGTCTAGACTCAATTGATCAGATCATATCATCAACTGCGGGTTGGAAAACCATGAGATCTTGACGAATTTCCATGAAGGGTGCAGTGTAGATATCCCTACGTGCCTGAGAAGCCTTTCTGTAATACAAGAAAATTCCCCTGAAGACAAGAATCTGGTTTCCCTGCAAGCCTTTTGAGAAAACGAGGGCCTCAAATCAGCTCACAGGTTTGGAACTGTTTGAGATGCACCTCTCCAAATCTTATCAGAACAAGAAGCAATTGCAATAGAGGTGGAAAAAAGCAGAATAATGTGACACACAGTACATAGAATAAAACAGAGGAAAATGTTACTATGACCAGCATCATTACTATAATAAAAAGCCAAGACCAAAAGGGAGAGACACACACGCACTCAAAGTAAGATGATGCCTCCACTCAAGAATATCAGACACAATGCCTAAAATTTGGCACAAAAAAACCAACTTCCAAGAGAAAAAAGCCCCTCCAAAAGACCACCAACACCAACTCCTTTTCCTTAGAGATGGCGATGCTCGGATCAACCAGAACTCGACACCTGTCGGCATCTCCCCAGAGCTCCATTATCTCTCAAGGAAGATTTCCAGTGAGTATATATATATTCAGAGGCCATGATGCCTCAGAATGGTCCTTTGCCAAGCAACTTCTCCTGAGGCCCCTAATTAATATACTCCCTCTCATTCATTTTGCTGCTTCTCTTTGTCCTCCGTTATTTGTTCAAAGCAAGCACTTTGATCTCTTGAAATTTTGCATCTTCAAGAGGGTTTATAAGAAACCCACTCCTAGCATCGAATCTTGAGGACGAGACATTCATTGTCACAGAGCAAAGATCATTTTCTTCTGGTCAATTTGATTAAATTCCTCTGGAAATATTCACTTACCATGAAGATAGTTCAAGAATTGGTGCTCATTTGGATTTTCCTGGCTTTGTTCCTCCAAAACGCCAGCAATGTGGAAGGAAGATATCACCACCACAAGGGCCATAAGAAGCATCCTCATAAGTGCTCGAGTTCAAACCCACAAATGCTTCCCCCTCCATCCCCCACCTACTTGCCTGCGCTGACCGTGCCTAGCCCTGACCCGTGCAACTCCAGCTCCAGCGGCATCTTTGACGTGACCGCATTCGGGGCGGTTGGAAATGGGTTGGCTGATGACACCCCCGCCTTCAAGGCGGCCTGGAAGGCAGCATGCGCAGTGGAGTCGGGTGTCGTCCTTGCTCCCTCAGGCTACACATTCACAATCACTTCCACGAACTTCTCGGGCCCATGCAAACCGGGGCTCGTGTTCCAAGTAAGGATTGGCTTCGTCTCCATTTATATCCGCAAAGATCGCTACTATGACTCCAGTACATTTTCCTGAAGCACTTGTTAGTACTCTTCCTTTTTTGGGCCAACACTTGTTAAACCATTTGGAACGTGACAAATTTATTCTGTCAAGAATGAATGCAAGTCATTGTACAGCATAGTGATTTCACAAATTATTAGATAACTTACAGCCAGAAAAAGTATCACACTTTTCCCATTTCAAAGCTCTTGGCATGTTTCTTTAAGACGCACATTTTATGAACATTTCCGTTGCTAATGTAAGCTTTCAAATGTCTAAACAGGTAGATGGGGTCTTGCTGCAGCCAAATGGACCGGATCGTTGGCCAAAAGCAGATAACAAGAAGCGATGGCTCAGGTTCTACCAGCTCAACAACATGACTCTGACGGGGAAGGGAACTATTGAAGGCAACGGCGAGCCGTGGTGGGATCTTCCTTGCAAGCCCCACAGGGTGATTGAACTCAACATGTCAAATTATTGTATCAGCATCTGTATAACCAAAATTTTCTGCAACCCAATATTTTCACCTTTCAAGTCGGGTAAAAGCAAAAACTTGTCTCTAAATCTATACATTCTTGTGATCGAAATTTCAGGGTCCAAATGGGACAACGTTGCCGGGACCGTGCGACAGCCCTGTTGTAAGTAAACTAATCCATGACTCCAACTATTCAGATGCAGCTATACTATTGTCTTTTCTATTTAGAGTGCTGACCAGCATTTATATGGTTCATTTTCAGATGATAGTATTCTTCATGAGCGCAAATTTGGCAGTCAACAGATTACGAATCCAGAACAGCCCTCAATTCCACATGAGGTTCGACGGCTGCCTAGGAGTGTTGGTCGAAAAGCTGTCCATATATTCCCCAAAACTTAGCCCCAACACAGACGGCATCCACATAGAATACACAAGATCTGTGGGGATATACAACAGCATGATCTCAAATGGTACTCAAATCAAATGTAACTGTCTCGTTTTATCTCAAGATTACACTTGTCCATTGCTTCATTTATCGGCTCCTTGCGGTGGATGATATAAACAGGTGATGATTGCATCTCCATCGGAACCGGATCTTCGAATGTCCACATCGAGGGTGTTACTTGCGGGCCGAGTCACGGGATCAGGTGCCCTTTCTTTTACTCCCCTCCAAACAAGCTAGATCATCTGATGTCCACCAACTAAATGTGAAGAAAAATAGCTTGCTTTAAGAACCGGACCTGATTTTTGCAGCAAAGGAACTAGTGCGTGTCTTCCTTAACAACTAACAAGCAACGAGTCATATCAGGAAGAAGGTTTAAGGTTAGGAACTTTAGGTTGAGAGCTTGACAAGTAACTTTAACTTGATTGGGTTCTTTTTGTTTGCAACCCCACAATGCCCTATTTTTTCTCAAGGAGACACAGGTAAAAGTAGCTTGACACAGTAAAAGTAGCTTTCTTTTGTAACAATCACTTTGCGTGGATGATACAAATAATTAGGACATTGAACAAGGAAGATGGATGGCTTTTTGTAGGAGCTTCTTGGAAACACTCTAGCTTTACACTTCTTAAGGCCACAATCATAGAAAGGACAACAAGAAATGTAGAAAAAAGAACTAGAGACATGCTCCTAAATTAACAAATTTTCCACGATACCAAGCTAACCCGAACTGAGTTACTCATTCGCGTTATTTGGTGACAGCATCGGGAGCTTGGGACCGAATAACACGCAGGCGTGGGTCTCGAATGTAACAGTCCGCAATGCGGTGATCAGGGATTCCGACAATGGGCTCCGCATCAAGACGTGGCAGGGGGGGAGCGGGTCGGTCTCGGCCATCTCCTACGAGAACATCCGGATGAAGAACGTCCTCAACTCCATCATCGTGGACCAGTACTACTGCAGCAACAAGGTTTGCCGGAACCAGAGCTCGGCCGTGTACGTGTCCGGCCTCTCCTACCGCAACATCAAGGGCACCTACAACATGATCAAACCAGCAATCCGCTTCGCGTGCAGCGACGCAGTGGGGTGCACCAACATCAGAATATCGGAGGTCGAGCTGCTGCCTCACGTGGGCGACCTCATTGATAAGCCGTTCTGCTGGAACGCCTTTGGCGTCCAGGAGACCCCGACCATCCCTCCCATTGATTGCCTACAAAATTGGTAGCCTCAGGCTGTGGCAGGGAGCTCTGCTTATGGTCGCTAGGGAAGGACAAACAAGACATCATAGCATTATAAATTTCACTAGTGACATATGAAAATTGTCACATTTGTATAGAGGCACATCAGGAGCCAATTATCTGCATTTGGGTCTTGATTAGATCTTGCCTTTTCCCCATCAGGTTCCATCCCTACTGGGGCTTATCCCCTAATCGTGTGACGATGTGTGTTAGTATTACTGGGTCTCTTTCCTTTTGCACCTTTTGACTGGGGGTTTCTGTCTTTTCTCCTACATTGTGTTATGTTGGATTTCTACTTTATTGTACATGTTTTTATAGTGTTGTGACAATTCATACCATCACCAGATTTGGACCCTTGAATTCCGTTGTCCATAGTAGCCCATTTACATTGTGGTGTTGCATTCCCAAGCAAAATGAGGAAGCAAGCAAAGGCCACCAAAATGGGTGCAATGTTTTTTTTTTCAGAGATCCACATGATATAATGGTCTTGCCAAAAGTAGATTTCCAATCACACAAAAAGATTAGTAGCCGTGCCCACCATGTATAAACCACGATGGTGACACTTGTCGCTAACTAAAACGAAATTAAGTTTATGAAAATTCCCTGCCTCCCTCGAGGAATCGATTATTGTCGATCGAGCCAAGAGGTAACCAAATTTAGGTATGCTAGAGTTGACTTTGCATTGAACTCAGAGTCGCAAGTGCACATCCGAGACTTCTAGGTGCCTTATTCTCCACATATATATATTCACACACGCTTAATCACCCAAGATGGCTCGAGCAAGCCGGCCCTCGTTGCTACTTGGGCTAGGGATGACGCTTCCTAAAACATCACGAATTTCTCAAAAGGAATCTAAACTCAACGTGGCACGACACGACACGACTCGATATCGATACCTTCTCGTCCATCTTCAGTGAAAAGTACCTCGTAAACACATGTTTTTGTTATCAAACGCAACGATCCGAATGTAACACTGAAGACATGAGTTGTCGGCCCGATCTAGGGCTTTATGCAGCAGTCTCGGGCCGACCTGGCCAGGCCCGTTTGCACCGCATGAGCACACCACGTCACCATCTTGATACGAACTCTCTCGGTTCAGCGTATGCCTGGTCTTCCTCGTCCAAAATCCCTGTTCCTGCTACTGCTGCTAAACCAGGTACCCTCTTCCTCCTCCTCCTCCTTCCTTCCTTCCTTCTTGTTGATCGATATATGGCTATTGAAATATGCTAGCTTGAGCTTTGATTACGATACCATGAAGTTGATGCACGCCCGGTTCTGGAAAAATCCCTGTGATCTTTCCGAAAGTTTTGATTCTGCCCACTCCCCTTTGGATTCTTGCGCAAAAGATTGTTGATTGCGATTTTGGGTTTCGTTCCCTTCTTCTGTATCCCTTGTAATCTTTGGAAGCTGTGGTTTTCGTTTGCATCAGGTGGAGAGAGAGAGAGAGAATCGAGATGCCGTCTCTGCAGACAGCTTTGCCTCCGGAACTCGCGGACAGTGTCATAAGGGTCGGTGTGTTTTTCTCTTTCGTGCGTTTCTCATTTGCTATTCTTAAGAAATTACATCATTCGAGGTTGGTTTCCTTTAATTTATTCCAATTCTACTATGCTTTTTTTTTTTTTTTTGGGGGGGTAGTAATTGCTTGTATTGGTTGTTTCATTGTTCGCCCTATTGGTCGTTGCAGCTTTATCGTGAGTGCCTTCGAAGAGCGAAATACATAGGGCATCAGGTACACCCTCCTTTCTTCATTAGACTTTTTTGGTTATATAGCTTTTAGCTAATATATGCTGAAGTGAATGGACTGTTGGCTTAGCGTTTCCATTTTGAAATTGGATTCTTTGGAATCGAGTGAATTGATGAATTATTGTGTAAGCAATGATGGTAGCTTTAATTTTGTTACGCTCTTATGGTACATTGCTTAAAACTTGTTGGATGGCTTTTGTCTGAATGATAATGTGTTTAAGAGGGACATTGTCTTTGTATTTCCGTTTTATATGCTTGCAGTATTCGAATAAGTTGAAGTTATCTTTTTACAAGCAAATTCTACCATGAATTGGAATTACCCTGTTTGACTAAAAATTTGCCTCCCTCTGAAGTTAATCTGATTAGGTGCAGTAGGCAGGCTAAACTTTTTTATGGCCATAAATAGTGGCAGCAAACAGATGTCTTGGCAAATATGAGCTTATATGTGTAATTTGGCATGTTGGACCAGACCAGATGCTTCCCCCAGACCGTACAATTTACGGCTGCAATACAAGTAGCAGAAATTCGTTTTTTTAACATACTATGGTCTCAACTCCTTCAATGTCTTTATTTGAGTTGGAAGGACTGTACTTTCTCACTGAACATATTCCTCTTGATGGACACCACTTACTGTCGAGTAATTTTAATGCTATCTGATATTCTAAATTGACTTGGAGAAGACTTTCCCATAAGATGGAATTTACCCAAAAAAAAGAATGGCAATGTGGCGTTGCTGCATAAACAGTGATCAAGCTTTTAGTTGTGAGTCTTTCGACCTAAGTGGCAAGATCATGATATGGAAGTTGGAAAATTTCAATCGTCTTGCACATTTGTGTCTTAATTTTGTCATTGGTTCGTTAAATTCAAGGTTTCTGAACTAATGATGTTTAATTGAAATGTCTGCTGAAATTTGAATGCAGTTTAAGCGGGAAGTAATGTGTATAATTTGAGCCCACTTCTTCCATGTATATACTTTTCATATTTCGTGCAGCTGAGGAACTGACTTTTTTTCTCTTCACTTACATTTCTGCAGCAACACAATACTCAACTTCTTGTCAACTTGGTGAGGCAGCAATTTAGAAGGAACATGCATGAGACAGATCCCGAGAAAATCCAGAAACTAAAGGATGAGTGAGTTTGACAATGCTTATTTGGTAGCATTAACAGTCTTGTTTTGGTTTTTCTTCTTTCAAAGAAAAGGAAATTGTTTAGGATTTATGTGGAAAGGATTCGACTGCTATATGATGAAATTCTTTATGCATGTTATCTCCGTAATGTTGCGGAGACCTAAATTAGGCCGTATGAACTTTGTTAGATTCTATTTTATTTGGTGGGATCCAGCGTCAGACTGCAGAAGGACCATTCTAAAAAATTTGCAGATGAACAGAACTTGAAACTTTTTGTTATCTTGACTGAAGAAGCGTTTCCGAGGTTCTGATTAATCTCTCTCTCTGTTTTTTTTTTTTATTTTAATTTTCAGTGCAGCGAGGGGGCTGATAAACCATATACTGCATGAATCAGAGAAGATGACGGGTCGCAAATTCAGCAAAGGCTCATAATGTCATTGTTTATCATATGTTTCAAAGGATATGTTAATGAGGTTTCGACTGTCTATGAAGTAAATTTTGCTTCATTAGCCAGAAGATACCTCTTCTTGTATTCCCCATTGTTGCATTCGATGGTGATGGTAACATAAAACTGCAAGCAATGTGCACTGCAGAAACGGACATGGGTCAGTGGGTCGCTTTTGGAGGTCTACCAATGGATATGGTCACAATTTGTGATAATGTCACAACTCGGAAAGGCAATGCATTTGACTGCAGGATTGATTTTCACGGCAATGAGCAATTTATGGTTGTTTCCACCCCCCACACCCCCCCCAGAAAAAAAAAGGGTGCGATTTTGTAGTTGTTGCTTATATCTGAAGAACTGTCTTATGATGAAAGTAAAGTCTTGCTAGGGAAGTGGAGTGTTTGTTGAACAAAGTTCGAAAAAGCTGGAGGTTCATGCACCCTTCACTTTCCAGGCTAATTCAGTCTATAATCAGTTATTTCTTCTGCTAGATTGAGTGAAATTGTGTGGCCCACCAAAAAGAGTTGCTTAGATTCAACTCTGCAAAGGGAGTACTTTTTTCACTTCACCAGTGACACTGCAGTACAAAGTGATTAAGATTCTGCATGCAAAAAGATGAGTGACCCCATTAAGATGCTACATAGATCAAGTGACATGGACCCCTTGTGTTGCTTCGTATAGATGGAGGGTGCATGGGAAGAAACACGGCCACTACTTTTTACTTTCATTCACTGTGATATCTATGTTTCAACTCCAAATCATTCCCTCTTGGTCCTCTCACTGCAATGAAGACTTTCTTGTTAGCCTCGGATGGTGGAACTTCTGGATCAACGGGACATTTGCATTCCCTGGCCCTCTTGAGAAAATCATGACATGGGTGCTTGATTCAGAGGCCTTCTCCGTCAAATGATTCTCTTACTGGTCACTCTCATCATTTTCTGTGTGGTCTGGTCTCCACTAGATATTTCACTGCATTATGAACTAGGGGCTCTGAGGGCAAGAGCATAACATGTGCTTTCGACGTGGGTGATTTCATTTCTTCGACTTCTTAGCAATCATTACCGACAATGCCCGTCATTTCATCTGTAGCGCTCTTTCTCTCCACTGCAACAGCAAAACGTCACCGTAACTCTTCCCATTGTTACGAATAAGTGCATTGTATAATGTAATAGGACATCGACCTATTTATTCACCATCCTCATTCATCCCATTATGTGTTAAAAGTGTTTGGAGAGGGGGTTGCCTTCTCTCAACAGTTTCTCTCGAAGTCTGAAAAGTACTGCAGAAACAAAGGACACTGATATTTCATCATTAACACCGATCCTCGGTTACAGATTTCCAGCAGAAGTGAATATTGACGCCAAGATATGTTACAATTACTATTGACAAAGAGGATAAATCTATTTAAATAGAGCTACGAAATATGCTATGGCAGGCTGCATAGTAGCTTCTTTTTATGATCTACTACTACTTATTGTATTGATAATCCATGTAATACCTAGCCAGTTTTCCCTAAATTTGATGGTCTGGTCCTTGGACTGGAAGGACTTCTTCCACTGAGCTGAGGACTTTGATCCCCTCGCAGTTCACTGATGCGCGGGCTGTAAATCCGAGGGCTCTGGACGCCTTTTAACTCTGTAGACGGCGTCGCGCAGGAGCTAGTTGCCTTAGAACTGCCTGTGCGCCTGATCTCGCCCCTGCTTCGAGTAATCATACTGTCTAAAACCTCTCCATCGTCAGCAAGTGATGTGGCCCTGCTCATCCTTCGTTCCTGATATGACAAAGGCACATCAAATGTCCAAGAATTAAAAGCTATCTTGATTCTCGACTGGTTCAGGATATAGAGAACATTGCAAGACCGTTTCAAGTGCTTGAACTGCAGAGAACTTCCCTCAGAGGCACGTGATGTACTTAAGTGGAAGATCTAAATTTGACATCATTAGGCAATGAAGTATAAATAGTACTGTACCGGTGAAAGATGGAATGATACGGCAGGCGCCTCTACATACTCTGCAGCATCTAGATCTTGAAGGTGGGCCACTTTGAAGAACTTGGGCAAAATGTATTGTCTCACTGGAACTAAAGCCATGATCATCAGTGGGAAAAGTACCCCAGCGAGTGGAACCCACGTAATCCCAAAACAGACAAGCAAATACGAGGTCTGGAATAATGTGAAAACCACAATTGTCTTGAAGGGTACGGTTTCCACGAAAGTAGCATGATACTGCTCCAGCACTCTGAAGAGAACGATTTAGAAGTGAGAGCAGATAAATATGTGCAGTTCGAAATATATGCAGTAAAAAAGATTTAATCCGAGAGGAAGTTCTGAGAAATGGCTACTTGTATCGTCGGCTTGGAGCAGTGAAAAGCAGTAAGATCCTCTCCCAGAACTGGTTACCGGGAAGGTTTTCAATGGCCATAAAGGCAAAATAGCCCCATAGCACTGAGGTTGGGATCTTCTTCAGCAGAGGCATGGCTGCAACACATCCACCAACCATTGCAGCTTGAAGCAAGTTACTGAGCCTTTGTTCTTTCACCTCCACTGGCAATAAATCATCGATTTCTTTATCAACATCAAACACAGTCTCATCAACGGGGGCATCCATGCTCCCCATGCTGGAAGCCATTTGAATTGTTGAGTCCTTCAAATCCTTCAGCCCCTATTTTACAGTAGAGTGATCATTTGTGAAATAAATATCAAGATTTTCAATCACAAGTCTTCTACTAGGAAGTACTCTGATGCTAGCAAGAAGGGTTAAGCTCTTTTCTTTCAGTAGATTGGACACTTAGATACCGGTAGAGGTTGGATTAGGTTCAATCTAAAAGAAATGGTGTTGCATCATCTTACCAGAGTAGATGGTGCCTGGTAAAAAAGTGGGGTCTGCATTTGTTGGTAGGCTTCCTGCATACTTCCATAGACTTGCCCCAGACTTGCATTCTTACCCATGCATTTACGGGCAGTTGATACAAGCCGATTCCGAAGTAACTGCATAGCGTAAACATATTGCAAAAAGTCTGACATTAAATAACTTCAATGCCAATCAACTAATCATAATAGCATAATAAAAAATGGATGTGGGTACATGACCACTACTTCTACAGCAGAAGCTGTAAATGGGAGGTACCTGATGCTTAAGTGTAGCTAAACTTTTCGTATGCATGGGGGACTGTGGTATGACACCATTTGATGGAGGGATCCCCAGAAGACCGCATAGTATTGTCTGTCATGCAATTAAGCAAAGAAGGTAAGAACTTTGGTAGAAAGCAATGATATAGCAAGTCAATCTTCATACCAGAAACCCCAGAAGAAGTAGATCGTAGTGGAAAGAAGACGGTTTTCTCAAGTTAAATTCCTTCTGCTGAGCAAGTTGGGCAGCTACGCTGTGGTCAAAATAATAAAGCACCGCAATCATTGTTGCCGGAATAAAAGCTCCTATGATATAGAGCACAGGTACTTTTACCATGTCCTGTCAGTTATTATATGAAAAAATGTATCACCTAACCGATAGAGTCCAAATAGGATAACAATAATAATGAGCTAAACATAAGTAGAATATCTAGTTACTCATACCTTTATAACACTCCAATTCTCATACGCACCAGGAGACCACGGATTTGGACTGAAGAGGCGCCTTGGTATTCCTTTGGGAATACTTCCAGCTGGTGCATATGAAATTGCTGTCCAGACCACAACCATCAATGGCACGCCATAATCCGCAATGAAGCCTCGAAGCGACCCTGTAGCGGGTTGAGCAAAACTTACAACCTTGATTAACTTTAAGTGTGTTAACTAGAAAGATATGCATTTGAAGACTAATTTTCAGAGGCACTAACTAGAATCCATGTAAATCATGACTGGTTTTTAAGTCCCGCTATAACATGACATTGGACTGACAGAAAAGCAGAATTTCCATTTTAATATATTTCATAATTAAAAGATAGGCCATAAGATAAGGTAAATGATTGCACGCAGAATAAATGAATTTTAAACTGTGTATGTAGTCTGCACAGCACAGAATGGGACATTAGTTTCACATGAGACCTTTGAGGTTTCAGAAACTTGCCAGATCCATATTTCCAAGATCTTGCTTTTCTGCTTCTTAATGCTGTAAGCAGAAGCCCAAATGACAAGACCAAAGCAAACATGCCATTTGCAAATCTCCATGGGGGTTGGTATTCAGCAAGACTGGGATTTTCTCTTTCAGGTAAGCGAAATTCTTCGACCAGCCCCTGAAAAGTGACAAAATACCAAATTGACGTCCAGCTTGGCAAGATGCATAGGGTGAAATTCCAGGGACTTCATGAATAGCATGCAGCACTCATAATATGTTGGAATAAGCAGATTGAAACTTTACTTCTTTTTGGCCAGAATCAAATCTTCATCATCATTGAAAGCTTAAAGACAGAACAATCTGATGGATATTTGACTCACCTTGATAGCTTGCTGCATAAAAAGCATTGCTATAAGAAGGCCAAATAATTCACCAGCAAGACGAGTAAACCTATTTATGATTGAACAAGCTCCAAGGACAGCTAGTAGAAACAGTAAGATTGCAGTCCACACGCATACCCTGCAAGTTTAAAAGCTGAACTAAGTTATGTATCGCAATGAAAAAGGTAATTATAAGAATAAATGATGCCTAGCAGAGTTTAAGATCGGATATTATTTTTACAGGAAAGAGCAGAACACGGTACCATCCAGTCCACGCTAGAAAGAGCTTTGGTCCCAATTCCGGTCTGTCTTTAGCAAAGTTAAATAAGAAGGTATACATAATTACAGTTGGCTCTGCCACTCCAAGAATTAACAATGGCTGGCCTCCAACAACAGAGTGTATTATCCCGCACAATGCCGTAGAAGCTAATGTTTGAACAGCCGTCAAAACTCCATCTGTAGATTGAAGGAACTCTATTAAATATTCCGAAGCATAGGCATGTACATATCCAGACAGAACAGTGGCCCAGCAGCAGCAGCAAAATCAACGCAATTAAGTATTTTTTGCTGAAGTATTGAATAAGATGAAAAATTCAAGGACTACCCAAATCTTGCACAGCCCTTAATAAAATATTTTGCTACACAATTTTACCTGTGCTCCTTTCCAATTGTTCTCCAAATGAGATAACTGGAATTGCTGAGGCGAAAAATATGTAAGTGGTGGGAGCCAATATCCTGGGGCATTACAGTATCCAGCATCAGTTGGTCTCAACTTCACTACTCGGTACTTTGATGTTCATAAAGGGTGATAAAAGAGCAAAAGTACCTGAAGCCTGCCCTGAGTCCACCAGTCCAATCTTGCTTGTAGCATAACAATCTCCCTTGAAGATCATTCTTTATCCCGCGAAACGGTACAAAGGTCTCTTCCATCTTCTTTTCACCTTCTACTTTAGTCAGGAAAACAGAGTACTCTCTTGCTCAGAAAGAAGCAGCTCCTACAGTGGCTCAGTCATTCCGAGGCAAGTCTCTAACTGAAAGATTAGCACTATCAGCATCAACATGGCAGTCTTGGGGACATCTGACCTTAATGTATTGCAATCGAAATGACATCATGCATACAATAGACAAATGATATATGGAAGACCAGGCTTAGAACCTCACACTGTAAAATGGGAATTTCCAAATAACACAGGTTTTGCAGGATTGAGCTCCAGAAAAGGAATACCCTTTTAGCTGCATCTGAAAACCATAAAATAGAACAAGGTGGACACAGAGAAAGGTCTTGAGGCTGTGCTCCAAATTTATAGGCCCATAAAGGTACGAACTTTGAGAAGAGAGCTACATCTACGGTGCTGATGGTAAAGTGGGTCGAAAGGATATCGAGCAACATCACTGTCATGCATGCTCAACTACAGAAACAAACAGAATGCAATGCACTAGCATTACTAAAGGAGAATGAAATTAGGTGAGCTTTCAAGTAGTCCCGAACCAAGAAAGGATAAATGCAGATGAAAGTAGAAACAAAGAATTCAATAAGTGGGAGAAATGTGGAGCACTTACTGGCTGAAATGACTTGGAAATGCCAAAAAGAGGACTCTTTACCTTTCTGGTGTTGAGATTGGTGTAGATAAGAGAGAGAGATGGGAGAAGGGTGAATCTGCCAGTGCCAGTCCAGGACAAGCTGGCACTGAGCGAAGCACCTTAGTAGCTTCACTACCCTCTAGAGCACGAGTAGCTCCTGACTCTTCCCCAAAAAACCCCAAAATAAAAAATAAATAATGCATAAAAAGAAGTTATGTGCATTGCTTACTACACCTGATAAATGGGCAGAGAACTCACCCGCAATGAATGTGACTTGTATAAGAAAGGGACGATAACACAATGCTTCATTAATTTTAACTCAATATCTAATGTGATCTTTAGATTTTGGCTAAATACACAGTATGAACTCTGAATTTTTAATTTGATCAGTATGATCTCTGAATTTTTTGTACATAGTTAATGTAGTCTTGAACTATATAAAAATATTTAATAAACATTTTTTTATATAATTCAGAAACTAAATTAAATATGTATCAAAAGTTCAAAAATCATATCGAATAATTTAAAAGTATTTAAAAGTTTAGGTATCACATTGCACATTAAACTAAATTCAAAGATCATTTATATTAATATCTCTCTATATTGAAATTAATCTACGATGTCATGGTAAAGTGACTCTTCAAGGTCAAGGGTGCGTTTGCTATGTGCAGTGTTTGGATTATGACAGCCAAGAAATTTGACAGACCTTATAGTTGTTGTCTCCACAAAGATAGATTAGTAGTAATCCACTAAGACACCCTCATTCTTTTCCTTCTGTGTCGCCTAAGATGTTCAAAGGGTTAGAAAAAAAATCTAAGCCCCCGAGATTTCGGGCCTTGACCACCAAGATCAATGCAGTGAAAGTCGAGTCACGTTGTCGTATAGTATATTCTTTATTTATTTAATTTTTTTTTTTTTTTTGTTGCTCGAAAGCTTGGGGAATAGGAGGGCGTGGATGTCGTGGAATATAATTAAAAGAAAAGCAGATAAAACTTAGAAGGATTCGGTGCATTCATCCGGGGAAGAATGTCTTCTCTACCGTGTGAACATGGAGGTGGGGGAAAAGGAAAATATAGACTTCATCGTGGGAATCCGATTAATAGATCTTGTTAGAATAAAATCACAAAAGGTAAAAAAAAAAAAAAGGAAGGATTTCACCTGCATTTTTCAAAATAATCAAATCTTTCGAGTGCCCTACCCAACACAACCAACCCCTAAAGATCCGATAAGTATGCTACGCAATGTATGGATCAAAGTATGATTTCTTGTTGTTGTTTAGTAGATATGAAATTAATTTATGTTAAAGATCCGATAAGTATATTCAAATCTTTCAACAATCACGAAAGGTTGCTAGCAGTTCACTCAAAAACTTAATGCGATGGGTTCAAAGCGGACTTTGAAGTACTAGTTTAGGAAGGCAAGATAAAAGTAATTTGGGAGAGAGTATCACCTTTGATGGGATAACACTAGTGATATCATACTACTATATTTGGAATCACCACAAAGGACAAACCGCACCACCTTATATTCATTTCAACCATGGAGATTAGTGTTGATACCTTTCATCATGACTCCAATTCACCCCAAAACGAGAATAGTAGAAAAGAAGAAAAGTGGGCAAAGGACAAAAGCGCACACCCACCAGAATATACTTGCAATTGGTACAATGGGAAGACATAATGGAAGATGATGGTCAATCTTGTCCTGGTAACAAAAGTAAACAGTACTAAAAGTTTTTCGTCCTTGATAAAGCAAAGGCCAAGATAACTTTCTTAGCAGCAAACTATCAATGATCATAGGGATGATGTGTTTCCATTTATGATCGTCAATTCGATTGGACGCCAAGTTTGTGCTCTTCACAATGGCAAAGCAAGGACCACATTCCCCATGTAAGTCCTAACTCTTAGTCGGCTTATTTGCTGCCAAAAAATAAAAACATAACAGCAATATGTCCCCCATCACCTTTGAATTGTATTGTGATCTTGCACGCTTGTTTCCAACAATTTTCGGCAAACTTTTCCTACTCAGTAGATGAGGAAAACAATTTTCGACATAAGACAGCAATAATTCATCATGTTCAGTCGGAAAAATTGGAAAGAAAGAGTTCGATATTAATGGAAGATCCTCCGCGACCTCAGGCCTCAGTTATCCTCGACCATTGATCGATTGGTTGATAAAATTAATCCGCACAAAATATAGTCTGAGAGTTACATGAACAATGATTCTTGCGGATTGTAAAGAGAAAGGGAAGCTTGAGTGCCACCACTTTTCTCAAGCAGATGGAGTATAAATGTGGATTTGCTGATGGTGAATTGATATGATTCAATCTATTTGGTCATTCAGGGATGAAGCTGGGGACATTGTTTTATAAGAGTATATACCCCATTTAGAGCCTAGTTTATTCCAAAGCGATGATTGAACTGGTTACTAAGTTAGGCCAAAAGATGATTAGAGTGAGCTCTCTTGTCCTTGTCGCTTTGTTTGAGGAAAATGCAATCTCTCGTCATTTTGTCTCGCAAACAAACATGTTACATGTCATTCTAAATCACAGAGAGAGAGAGAGTCATCGGAAACCACCGAATAATTGGTGTAACATCGTCCAAAGAGATCTACAGTCAATAATTTCAGTTGGCAGTCCATGTCAAAAAAGAAGGAAAGTTGGAGGGGAATGGGATAAACTTCGCCTAGACTGCTCTATCGCATGTTCAATAATGATCAATAATTGTGATTAATCCAGTCGGGGACCCAAGTCCACGCAAGAATTGCTTGGGAACTTCATATTGGCAACCGGCCTCTTGTCAATTATAAAAACAGAAAACCTGGAGGAAAAGAAGAAGAAGGCCCCATCTAGCCTCACAGAAATTCCCAACACTGAACCCATCCGACCAGCTCTACCACAACAAGCACACAACATCGACGCCAAGATGACGCGAGTATGATGATATGATCTCGTTCTACAATTGGTCAAGTTTGACGATGTTAGCAGTAAAAACAAATCATCTAATAAAAATTAGCAAATTGAGCTGCATAATGTTGACGAGTAGTTCAGCCTAATCTTCCACATTGGTCGAAAAGTATAAAAGTCAGGCATCTGAAAACTACGACAACATAGGTAATCACAATCTGTGGGAGCAAAATCTACACTGACTAGTAAATCTAGATCACCTCTTTCTTTCCATCATACTCCTTACCCGTTGCAGAATACGGACGAACTCGTAAAACAATGAAAAGTCGAAACCTGGTAAATTCTCGCCATCCATAGATGCCTTCTGACTAGTAGAGAGAATGCATGGGTTCTGACAAATGAGGAGGTCAAAACCTCCAAACTTAGCAAACAAGTTCTCGAGCTTGCTAGTGGTCAGCCTCTGTATGTCGTCAATCTGCATCAATTCCCCAGTTTGCTGACTACTACCCCACCATCGCCTTTGAATTCTGCGTCTTGTTTCCGAGGTCTCTATGCAGACTACACCTTTCAAACGGATACCAAGCCGATGCAAAGCTACTTCGACTCCGCCAATTCCACTGAAAAGGGATAGCACAGTCAGTCCATCAGGGAACATTGACTTTAATACAGATAGATGATACCCTAACACATCTGTCTGGAAACAGTGCCTAAGGGATTCTAATCTCTCATTTAAGTTAATGTCATCGAAGTGAGTATGATTTGGCGGGTAGCCAAGAATGGATTCCAAATGCTGAGGCTCTACGGGTGCCAGTTTGTATTGACCAACCCAAATAAGGTTTCGGGCTCGACAATGATGAAGGATGTCCCTTTGCTGTTCAGATGAAAGCAAACCTCGCGAATCTGTCAGAACTCTACCAAGTCTATCACACAAAGACGACAGGCCACTTGTTTCGGGATTAATGCAGCTCAACTGTTTCCGTGTATCCCATGACGGCCACCATCTTTTTGTATGTGGTATTGCATCCTCGATAGTCATTGGTGGCCGGGGTAGTATATGAAATCTATTTTCTGTTGGAAGGTTGTGCACGTAGCCTTCCTTCCTAGTCAATGCAGAAAAGTACTGACTATTCACAAATTCAGGCTCAAGCGCATACAAGAACTGAGAAATTTTGGCCCAAGACTCCTGAGAAAGGTTAACGACACTCCCATAAAAGAAATATGGAGGTTTGGCTACTACTTGATCAAGACCTTTGGAAGGATTCGATCCAAATGATTTCTTTGTTTCAGTGCCACTAGTGCCAACTTTTCCTTCCAACCACGTAGATCCAAGGCAAGAGCTAGAATCATCAATAGACTCTTGCTTTGGCCTTTTCCCCTTACGAATGCCCTCAAAGTCAAATTGCCTAACGTTAGATACAACATCTGGAAAGTCATCAAAATTCTCTTCTTTCGGCCTCTTTCCTTGAAGACCATCCCTGTTGGCACAACTAGACTGTGACGAGGCATCTGCACCAAAATCCTCGGCTTTTACAGTTGTGAGACCATATGAGTTGCTTCTCACATGATTCTTCATCTCTATACCATAATATGCTTCATCATTTGTGACATGCCTGTAATTTTCACAGCCAGAAGAAGAATGCTGCCCCAAACAAACAAGACAGTGAACTCAAATATCAGAACAGATCATTAATACAAGTTTCTATTGCATGTCAGGGACCAAGTAATGTTCAGAATCCAAGAATCAATGTATTGTCCTCCCTTCAAAGATGCAACTCTAAACATGCTCTGAATTGTAAAAGCAAGAAAAACAAATCCAAATTAAGAAAGTTGTGATCTACTTAACTATATGATGACCATGCAACCTTCCTTTCCGTTCATCCAAACAAGAGGTAAACTTAAACAAAATAAAATGATCATGAGAGAATCAAATCACCTTATCTTTCTGAACAAACTTTCCAGCAAGTGGACCAGCAAGAATGGACTCAGCAAGTTCATCAATTGAAACTTCCGTACCTGAGAGGAGGATTTCTCAATGGTTAGCATGCATATGGGTTGACATGGGACAGCCCATTGAAAAATTCACTTTGATTGATACATTGACATTCAACAGGATAAGCATGCTAGCTGGCTAACGACAAAAACATTAACCTCCTGAATATTGCATCTGGTGTTATTTAAAAGGAAAGAAGTTCAGTGTTGAAACATTTCGCTCCCACAAGGACCAGACAAAATAGTTATCCAACCTTGGATTGGAAGACTAAAGCCGAGTGTCAGCAAATAGCTTCTGGGGGAAAAGACACAGAATTGTGCTAGAAGTGCCCATGATTCTGGATGCTTCACACTACAAGAGTCCAGGGAGAGAACCTATAGGCTGATAAGATGTGCCCAAGAAAGGGACATCCAAATTTTGGTCCAGCATAAAATTCAGATTCAGGCCAGATCTTTAAGAAGCCCACCCCATGGATCCCAATCGCCATCATGAGTTACAGTTCTTTCAATTTCCACCTATACTAAACTCACATGTCAAAGCATTGAGAAAGCTTCTGCTTCAGAATTTCTTTTTTTAACAAATTAAACATGTTTATCTTCGCCTTGCTTTTTACTTTAGTACTTTCACAAACGTCATTCACAAACTGCTTACCAAATCTCTCAAATGCAGATGACACTTCGTTCTCAGAGAAACCCATTTCAAGCAACCTGAGTGTCTTATCCATAGTCCTGAACAATTTCTCTTCATTACTCTCCTGTGTAAGACATTATTAAAGCAGCACCAATCAATGCCGACAGAAAAAAATAAAATAAAATAAAAACAAACTGTACTATGTCAAACATGTCAAATGTAATAAAGACACCTAGATCTGCAGCTTTAAATCTCTAAATTCCAACTTGTGGTTTCCACATAGTTCAATAAAAACGTGATGCCATCATAATCCCAATCGATTTGGTTCAAAGTTGGGCCATTATGATACAAAATATGATACTCAGCAGCATATATCTATTGAATATATGACTAACAGGGCCAAGCATGGCACTAAAAAGTGCAAAACAACACAAATAGATGATGCAAAATGATGTTGAACTGTTTGCTGTTTAGGGAAGAGGACTCAACACGGCTTTAAAGGGAAGAGAAGATTACTTGCAGAGGTCCTCATTGCACCAATCATATTCAGTAACCTTTGCCATAAGCATCACATTAATGTGTTAATGACTCTATGGCAAAAGAACCATGAAACCTAATTTCCTACTGTTGAAACAACTTTTTCTCCCACAAATTTATGTCAGAAATGTTCATAAAACTTATTTCAAGCACTTATCTTCAAACTTCTCCTTATGAGACATAAGATGTGGATTTATCAACCCGGGGAAAACCAGGAGTACTAGAGATGATGACAACAGTGTCAAGATTTGAACTTTGACCCAAAGTCAATTATCATGTTGAACAACCATTTTTTCCAAAACCCTGAGCTGTTAGACAACATGGTATATATGCTGTATATCTTAGCGAATACACTGCAATTGGGCATTTAATCTTGTATAAAACCTTCACCTCAATATTGTCTTCATTGTTATTAGTTCTATCAGTTGTGTCCTTCCGAAACTTTTCAGTTATTTGGGCAGCAACAATGAAGTCCACCATCTCATCAACGGTTGCATTTTCACCTATCAAAACCAAGAAAGAAGTTACCTAAACAAGAAAATAACATAGGACCAGGAAATATAAGACAAGAGCCATTGCTTCCTACAGAAACAGTCCAATTGTCAGACAAGTTGCATACAAGAACATCTATAAGCAGAAAATGCCCAAGGATGTCATATATATGAAACTTACCTTTAAATTCTGTGAAATGGTAAATAAATATGATTGAAAGAGAAAAAGAGCTCGTCAAATTAGTATCACATTACCAGAGAACTAATTTAAGTGCTGCAAACAAGCATTTTATTGATGAACCATCAAGAAAGTGCCACAAATTTCAAAGATCCAAGAGTTAGATGGTGCTTATTGCAAACAAAAAGGAAGAGTAAAGTCCATCTTTAAAATTGAGTCCTAGAAAACATTGCTTTGTACCATAGAATTCCATGTATGTATACATTAGCAACATCTTCCCTCCTGACTCAGGTTAAAAATCGATTGTAATCTCCATGGCAGAGGATACCAAATTCCTGTCTTCCAGAAAAAGGCATTATCTTTTTAACAATTTAGACCACAAAATTCGTGCTGTCATTGGATCTCCAAAACTTATTTCCAGAAATTTTTTTGTATGAGGGTAAGCTTCAGACACGGTGGGTATGCACCACGCATATAAGTGCACTGCACATGCACCTGGGTGTGCTTGTGTGTGGGTACAGAGGGCATAGATAAAGATACAGGCACAACTAAAATTAAATAAGAGGTCCACTCAAAAATAGGTATTGCAGTGGTTTTATTTCTCCTTGACAAGGACTTCTATTAAACCCATCAATAGGTGCATTAATATTGCACAATGGGAAAGTGCAACAAAAGGCCTAAACGTTTTTCCCAGCGGTTAATTGACCCATAAATGTCCAATTTTGGTCAATTCAGCCCCGTAAGTTTAATACTGGTCAATTTCTCCGGGAATGAACATTTTCCAAAAATGTTGAGGAGTAAACTAACCAGAATTAGATGCTTAGGACTCAATTGACCAACTAAAAGTGTTCAGCACTTATTTGCACTTATTCCATTGCACAATATTTATTGCTAATGCACTGACATCAACCTGAAAAGTAATTACTCCATTTTCACATGAAGACAGCAATATCATGACATAGAATAAACAGCACAAGAAATAAAACATAAAGCAACCACAAGAGTTTCAGGAAATTTTACTCACCAAGCCTAGAAAATGCAAAATCAATATCCTTTGCTGAGAAATGCATCATTTGCAAGGATTCCCTTTTTTCATCATAGACTCCTCCGACAAAGACAGATTCCTGAATGAAAGCGATAACAAAGTTAAAGCAAATTCTATCTAGTTTCCATACCATGAATAGAGGCCCATAACCATAATCACCATACCAGATCATAACAATATTGGAGGGCAAGCTAAAGTACCAAGTCCACAGCAGACTTAACATTGTATCACTCAACCATGACATTAGTAAGGAAAAAAAATCAGAAGAATCCACTCTAGATGACGATTGAAAATTTTGCTGTAACACGTATTAAAACGATAGATAGAGGCCAATTATTACTGCATGGTTTACCTCTTTTGGTTCAATAACCGTTGAAAGTTCTGGATGACTGGTAGCATCATCAATATCATCAAACAAGCTATCCAGCGAATCTGAAGATTCAGACTTTGATTTCTGATTACCCTGGTTAAGACAAAGCATGTCAACTTCAATAGAGGCTGTAACATCTATAATATTCTAGACCAAATGATGAACATCATTTCGCATAACAGTACTTCCTTAATCCCATTTACATCACCTTGCTGATGGAACAAGTAAATGGAGACTGGAAATTGATCTCTGACTAAAAAGAAGGGACTAATTTCCAGAGGTCCCCAAATAATGTATAGTTGACTCATAATTGACTTTGGGTGGTGCAACTACAATAGAGTTTCTTGTGCTTTTGAGTCAAGCACCATAATCTACTAGGACAGAGTCTAAATCCCATAGATAAACATTCAATGGGACAAATGAATGGATGGCCAGACCAGACTATTGGTCCACAACATGAGCCCAGCATGCCCATTTCTGTGGAAAAGTTCAAGGTCTAAAAGGATTTAGATTAAGAATGCCGTATCCTTCATCCATTCTTTGAAGCTTCTAGAAGGACCAGCACTAGCAGATCCTAGAGATTTTCAGAAGCTTGTCAGCTCTTCTGCCACCGGGCATCAAGGAAAGATGGCAAAAATGCATGTGCACATTTGTACACAAACGCATAAATAATCAATCTTCCACAAGATTTTTTCAACTCACAAGTGGCAACCTCAGCATTTATTTTTGCACTCATCATCAGAAAGACAAATCTTAAATACTCATTTCTAGCATTTTTTTTCTGCTACATCTTTCAATTGAAGCTCATATTTAGTGAAGAAAAACTCCCTCCATAATGATAACTAGATAGCAATGTGAAAGTTTCAAGTTGTAATCAATGATTGATATATCTTGCTTCAAGCACTTCACAAATCCCAACACAGAATTTAAGCAATTAAAAGAATTCAATAGAGTTACCAATAGTCACCCTTGCAGTTTGGTCACAGCATTTGAATTTCACCACTCATTCTCCAGGAAAAAAAGTCATGAGTAGATTGACTTAACCCTTTTATAAATATTTGGTAAGGACTTATTTTTAGTTACTAGAAGAGGAAGTGTTCAGAGAGTAATTTAGCGGACTTGTTCAAGAGGAAAGCTAATAGGGTAAAATACGAGAGAGCAGTATAAAGACGCAAACATTTTCCAAAGCTTGATTCGGTAAGTGTTCTAACTAGAGAGCATAGATTGATAGTATGCAAATAATTAAATAATTTCACTGTATTCATATGCAAAAGACAAAACAACAGACAGACAAAAAAACAATGAAGTGTTAAGCCGTTGAGCATTTAGCTAATGCTTTAGAAACTTCTCAAAATAAAGAAAAAAATTCGAATTACTCTTTGCTACACAAAGAACAGCACATCATTGAGATGTACATTATTTCACTTACTGAATATCCTATGAGAGTCTCCAGTATCAAGTCAACAGACTGGTCCCCCAGATTCTCACCTGAATTACAGAGAAGATGCTCAAGCATCATAATGTCAGCATAAGTATTCATAGCACAAATGTGGCATGGTCCTTAATACATAAAAGATCACAAAGAGAGACATAAGAACTGTTCCCAAGGCAAAAGCCTGTAGCATACCTACAGTATTAAAATCTTTTTTTCTAATTTTTTGGATAAACCGTTAGGTCAATCCTTTACCATTGCTCACAGGTACCAAGAACTTTCAAATAGGATTACACATGAAATTTATAGTTACGTCTGACTGTATACATACCCCTTTCTCTAATTACTTTGTCAACAAGAGAAGGTTTAAAGCCCATTCCGATGAAAAGCGATCTCAAATTGCTTCCAGATGAACTTGCACCATCATTCTGTCACCATAAATAGAGAGGAATCATCAATCCCAGTACAGCAAGGCTAGCAGATAACGAAGAAATTGAAAACGTAAGAAGATTTGGTAAACAATACAGTGGATAAAATAGAAACTGAAGAACTATAATATTGTTTATTGACAGAGATTGACCTCAGTGTAGTCCTAGCGCTAGAAATTCCAACCCAAAAGCTTTAGCTTATAAGTGGAAAGAGACCGCATGAATATAAAGAACACTTAGGACCCGTTGTCAAGTGATGTGGGACAATATTTCAACACACCCCCTCACATGCAAATCGGGTTACAAGCTATGCACGTGGAATTTTGATTACGCACATTCACGTGAAATTTTTCTTTTTAACCACACACACACCTTCGTGTAAAGGATAACTAGCTCTGATACCAAGTTAGAAATTCCAACTCAAAAGCTTAACTTATAGGTGGAGAGAGACCACATGAATATAAAGAGCATTTAGGACCCGTTGTACAGTGATGTGGGACAATATTTCAACACCTAGTATAGAAGGGGCTAGGAGGAAAGAGAGAAGAAGGCCATTTATAGTTTTAGGCCTTTAACCCTGACAATCCCTTGGGGAAGGAGCTGCATTAGCAGCAACCAGAAAATTTGACATGGTCACAATCAAATAGAAGTTTCACATTCCATCGTACTTATATTTTTCATTTAGGACTCAACAAAAGTATGCTACTGCAGTGCATTTCCTCAACAAAAAATTTCAGCTCAGTTCAGGGGAACTTTAATGCTGGAGATATGTACCAAAACAGAGTCCTAGAAGTGCAGGGGAACTTTAATGCTGGAGATATATACCAAAATAGATTCCTAGAAATGCGTAGAAGAATAAAGATGAGCAGCAGCAAAATGGCAAATGAAACAGGTGCAGGGTGAAACATATTCGTAACAGCAAGGCCGTACCCCCGTATGCCTCGGATAGATGGTCTGTGGCGGTAACTCCACATCCAAAATCTCAGGCTTCGGCTCTACATCTCTGTTTGCTTCACGATCAAAGGTACTATCCACATAATCAGGTAAGTTGCCCTACAAAAAGTCAATAAGCATATACACCATGAGCAAAATTCAACCCTACCATTCCCGTCGGACCATACAGTAAACAACTATGATACCAACCATTTTGAAGTATTCCAGCGGAGGGGCAACCTAGATGAAAAAGACACTCTTAATCACCATGAGCCACCGACTCCGAGCCTCCTCAAACACCCTATCACTGCGACCACGAAATCAGCTTCTTTGCGACACGAAGCAGAATCGGGAATTGAAACAGAGTCATAACCCACCATTTAGCTCCGAAACGTCAATGTGGCATGCTCGAGAACCCGAAATTTTCACTTGTTTGAATTGCCACTGAAAACTAAACCCTCCAGCTGCAGGCAAATACCGCGAAAGTAAATACCACATGCTAAATTCGACATATTCATCACGCGGGAGTCTCCCGAAAAGCATTCGCTCCGACGCATGAAATTCACGACAGAACAACGGAGCACTCCACACAACAAGACGATCAGAACACCAAAAAAAAAAAAAACAAAACAAACAAATGCAGACTACAGCTCATTTCCGAGCTGATCGAGCGAAAGAAGAGACTAACCGACCGCACCGAAGCACGAAGAACCGGGGGGAAACGGACGATCGGACACAGGAAAAAGGAACCGCGCGCCTACAGAATGCGGATGAAAAGGAGCATGCCCGGCCGGCCGGCCCGGCGATTTTCACCGGAGAGCTCCGCGCGGAAGGCCGGCGGCGGCGGCGCCCGATCGCGGCGGCGCGACCCCGTCTCGGCGTCCGGCGTCCGGAGGGGCGGCGAGGCGAGGCGAGGCGAGGACGGCGAGAGAGCGGAGCTCTTCGAAACGAAACGAGCGTCCCCGCAAGGAAACCCGTCAGCAGGCGAAAAGGCAAAAAAAAAAAAAAAAAACGCTTCAGTGGTTCGGCCTACTATTCACCTCGAAATTCCTAAAATGCCCCCCACCAGAGGGGGCGGCAGCGGGTCGGGCCCCCTGGCTATTGCGTCTTTTCAAACTCCACCGCGGTCATATCGCCGCTCCGGGCAGATTCCGTTTCGCCCCCGATGGCGTCCCTCAAGTTCGGTCGTACGCTACTTTTAACTGCATACGGTCCGTAGCTCTACCTGCGACGACGTCCGTAGCGTGGTTACGCGTGTATCCAGTAACTTATGGTGTGTTTGGTAACGATTTTGTTTCTGGGAGCAGATCATAATCATAAATGATTTTTTTTTATTCTGTTTTCGAAAACTGATTCTGAGTAAAAAAACACGTTTGATAACTATCCAAAATTTTTTATTTTAGAATAGAATTGCGTTTGGTACCGTATTCATTGATTATGTTCCAAATCAATTTCTTTAAATTTTTAAATATTTTTTTTTAATTTTTTCCTTTTTCTCCTATACTTCTTCTTCTTCTTCTTCTTCTTGTGGCTAGTCGCCTCGGTCCCGGTCTGGTGATCGGCCAGACAAGGGCCGGCGACCTCACCGAAGCGTCATCGGCCCTTGGTGAGGCCAACCCTTCATTGGCCGAGCCTTGCTGGCAGCTGGGCGAGGCCGCCTGGCCACCGGTGAGGCCCTTGCCAATGGCCAGGTGGGCCTCGCCCAGCCCCGGCGAGCTCGTCGGACCTCGCCCTGACCTAGCGAGCTTGTCGAACTGGCGGACGGCGACCAACGGTGGCGGGCGGTGGTGGACAGCGGCGAACGATGGTGGATAGCAGTCGTGGGATGGCGGAAGTGAAGAATAAGAATTGATTCTTTTTTTATTCTCAAATTGAGAATCATATTTTTTTTTATTCTCAATTCTTGTCCAAAATTGATTCTAGGAACAAATTTGTTCTCGGAATCAGTTTTGGACAAAAATTTTACCAAATGCGATTTTATTCCCAAACTGATTTTGGGAACAAAAAATCAGAATTAGGTACTGTTTGGATGGTTACCAAACAGTGTCTTACCTTTCCGAGTAGTAGTAATCCGTCTGTGAAGTCCATGCCACGAATATGTTGACTTTCGGTATTAACTGATAAATAATAAGATTATCTAAAGTGATGACTAATCGCCCTGCAACCCTCTTCAAATTGGCAGAGTTAGAGATCGGGTGCGTTTGGGAAGGCTTTTGGGGAAAATTCTTGAGAAAATGTAAAGGTCCTTAAGTTAAAGGAGTTTTTCAAAATACAAATTATGTTTTGTAAATGATATTTGTGAAAGTTCATAGTGAAGTATTTTTGAGCAAAATAATGTTTGGATAAATTAAATTTGCAAAAGACTTTTGTTACTAAAAAAAGGAAAAAAAGGAGAGTTGGCCGGCCAAGGGTTTGGCTAGTTACTCCCGGCGTTGGGTAGGCGATCTGGCGAGGGGGAGGCGGCACGGTGAAGGGTAGGCGTCTAGTTAGGGTTGCCGTGCGGAGGACATGGCGCGGCGAGGGTCGCGGCAACCCAGATCTTGCGATCTGGTCGCGATCAAGGTCACCGCGACTAGATCGCACGACCCATTGCGCTGCGGAGGTTGCCGACACCCGCGACCTAGATCGAGTGACTAGATCTGCACGCGATTTGGGTCGTCGTGAACCTCACCGCGCGGCGACCCTTGTCGGAGGGTCGTGGGACCCTAGCCGAACCACTTGTCCTTCGCCGCACTGCTTGCCCTTCGCTAGACCACCTACCCTTTGCCGATGACCACAAGTAGATGCTGGTTGTGTTTAGTGGAGAGAAGGGAAAAAAATGAAGATGATCAACAATTATTAGGGTCAAACCGGAAAAACAAAAACTTAGTAAGGACAATTTCGGAAGAAATTTTTTAGCAACTTCAAAGCCAGCATGCCAAGAAAGCCCAAGGCAGCCCCCAACCTATCTTGGGCTTTTAGCCTTGGGAAGGCTTGCCTTTAGCAAAGGTAAGTGAAAAAATGTTTGCCAAACACCAAATATTTGGCCCAAAGGCCTTTACACCCCCAAAGTCCCTTACGAAGGCAGTCCCAAATGCAGCCAATCATCCTTCTTAGCATTTAATAATTTACCTTAAATTTCGTAAGGTTAAATGAATATATTTTTTCCTATCCAATTAATTAATTCCATGATCGTAACGTCCCTACACAGTTTCCAAACCTGAAGTCCCCATCGATTAATAATATTATTCTCAAGCCATATATTTCTTAATCAATAGTGACATGGACAATCTTATGGTCAGTACTTTTCCCTAAATGTCGGTAAGTGTGCATCTTTTCAGACAGTTTTACCCAACATTCAAGATCACATGCTTGCAAGTTGCTGGACTCGACCAAAGAAGTACCTTTTATCTCCGACTTCCGCTCCAAAATCTGGAGAATGAAAACAAATCATCTAAAATTAGAAAAATTATGAAAAAATTGAAATGATCCTACACATCATGTTTCACTATTTTAAAAGGTATTCAAGAGTTACGTCACCAATATCTTCGAGATTTTCGACGTCCTTCGAGCATGTCATGATAAATGAAAGCTAGAGCCCGCACCATCCCCTCGATCAAGATCCTATTTACGGTCCTACCGTTGCTGCAAAAGGTAAATGCCTTTGAACACAACTTCCATCGTCACCTGATCCATTTTGTCGTTATCGCCCAACAATTATCGTAGAAATGCACAGAAGCATTCTCGACATCTTAATGTACGGACATACAACAGAACTCCTCCATTTCCATTAGCTTGAGGACATCTTGTTGGCCCGGGCGGTTGACTAAGATCAGTTCGCAACATCAGTTCAGCAATTATACAGTCAGACTTGCTTCTATAGAGAGAGAGAGAGAGAGAGAGAGAGAGAGAAGTGACAGAATGCTATTGAAAGGCCCTTAAAAGATGATCAGCACTGAATAAGCTGCTCCAGAAAAGCTATTACATCAATTCAAAACAACGGGTAGATCCGAAAAGTAAGTGGGAAGAAAAGAAGATCTGTTGTATCTTTTGATATATCGTTAGAAAGAAGCTAAAAGAAGCAAAGGGATTCGTCGCTGAAGCAATTCTGAAGCAATTCTGAAGCAATGAAATGGGCACTGAAAGAACAACGGCTGCAAGAACAACGACGCCAATCTAAAATGGACATTTCAATAATCAGCAATGATCAGCAATAATCATGATATTGAATGCATCGGGGCTCATGGCAAATGGCAACCATGTAGGCATGCTCCTAGAGGGTAAAATATTTCAAATCGCGAAAATCTTTGTGTGATCATTTTCGTGGACCGCTTTTAGAAGCACCTTCTCTTTCTGCCTGGAGCACTCTAGGATCAAGTGGAATTGTCCCCACAGTTAAAGAACTTGAAGATCCGTTGTATCCATTAACTTTAACAGGCATTGAACCGACAGTGACAACTTCCGTTTGCACAGTTTCAACTTTGCCTGCTCCAGTGGTACTGCCCACAGATACCTGATCAGCCTGCTTTGCATTGATGGTGAGTGAACCAATCTTCAGACTAGAGACTCCATCTTCTTTGTGTTCCTGTAATTTCTGCTCATCAGATCTTCCATTAGTATCACTTCCACCAGCAACACTGGTATTTAGAAAGACTGGCTCAGTATCCAACATAGGATTCTTCCTTGTACTGTTTAGATCTTTCGGCTCAATAACTTTCCCTTCACGTTGGGGCTCATTGACATTATTATACAATCTCCGTGGAGGTTCTAAGGTAGGTATGGCTAATGTAGCGTGAAAACTCATTAGTAGCCTACTAGCTCTCTCTTCCTGCATAATTTTCTGCCGATTTTCGTAGTACGTAAAGTCATCCAGAAGAGATGTCTTCGAGATATGACTCTTAAATATTTTAAGCATCTCCAGACCCTGCTTATGCATAATCTGCACAAAATTCATATCAAGAATGAGCACCATGTTTTGTTGACAATATCTGACACAGAACTGTGGAAAAGAACCTCTAAGAAAATATGGGGTCTACAAGCAAAAGAGTTACATGAGTGCATATGGCCAGTGGAATGTAGACAAGCAAGTACACCTACGAAAAATGCCCTCACCATATATTAAATACCTCCAAACATATATTTTAGCGCATTAGTTTGCAATTGCTTTTATATTTAACTGGAATCATTATATGATGATGGAACTTAGCTATGAAAAAGAAAATTCATCAAACATCGAGAGAAAGAGATGAAACAGTTTAATAGAGGAAGAACAAGAAATTACACTACAACCTGTGTAACCTGTTATTTGACAACAAGAAAAGGGGCCACTGACTAGCAGTAAATTGAAAATAAGATATACGGCCAGGAGAAGCCTAATACCTCTTGCGTATCCCTGCTATTAGTGACTGGCTTGTTCTCATTGTTCTCTAAGATGATATGCCTAAAGGCTGTATTTTGCACATCTTTAATGATGTGCCACTTGACAGGAAAGCTGCCAGTCCATTTATCTTGTTGCCAAAAGTCCATATTTTTATGAAAATCCACTTGTCCAACCATCTCTGCAACACCACAGAATTGACCACTGGCATTAACCTGCAAAAGGGCTCTAATCAGCACTACGAACTAAGAAGTCAGGCTGGGGCTTGGGACATTCTGGCAGAAATCTTCAGCAAAATGCCAAAAAGAAAAGAAAAACTAACAAGTATTAAGACACCTTTGACATTTGAAAAAGAAAAGAAAACTGGGAAATTCTTCATAACATGTAACTCACCGAGAAAAATAAGAAGATAGGACAGTTTGTAGTTTTCTCTGCAGCTATCTTCTGTGCATCTTCATAAGCACTCTGCAGCTTCTTGTTTCCATGAGGAGTGGATGACCAAACATTATACTTTATGCTCTTGTGCACATCATCCTCACTGTATGACTTTATCACGAAGAACTTGGCATCCTCATAGTCAACACAGAAATCATCTTTATTATACTGGTCGGTATCAATAATGATGAACCCTTGTGCATTAATATCTCCTGCCTTGGTTGTGTATGCTCTCACGGCCAGCTGACTTTTAGATCTGTTGGTTCGAGGACCCCTATTTTGTTCACCCTGAGTATCTAATGGGCCACTAGCATTTTCCTGCCCTCTGCCAAGATGTAATCTTGGTCGATGTTTTTCCACTGCACCCCATCCATAAGCATTTGAACCATAGTCAGGAAAACCAACCTTTAGCTGGTTACGGTGAGATGGAACCTTGCCACTAAAGTTATTATCTACATGCTGAATGGTGCTGGATGTGGTTCTACCCTGCACAAAGAGATGAAAATTTAGACCAGAAAAGACACTAGCAATGCAGGAACATCCTGCGTTGTGGTTATCTCAAATTAGAAGTCCATCAGCAGCAAGAAATGGCACTTACCTGAAATACTCGTGATGAAGCAGAATTTGAAACACCCACAGAAGAAACGCTTCCATAGGTGACAGTTGCTTTTCCTTGACCAACATTCTCTCTCAAAGCTTCCGAGGACCGGTTCAGAGAATTCGCTGGATTGGAAGAATTTCTAGTGGAGTTCCTACTGAAGTTTGTTGATGTAGAGGCAACGTTATTTTTTAAACCTCTTGTGTCAGGTCTAGAGATAGTCCCAGCCCCAGGGTTCGACAAGGCTTCAGGAGAATTGACATCCGGTTGAACAAGAATGGGAATATAGGCAGGTGAAGAAACAGAATTATGATAAGGGGATAAAGGGGATAAAGGGTAGTACGGTTGCGGCCCCACAAATGGGCCTTCAACACCTATCATAGCACCAGGTATGTAAGGGTTGTATGGGTTGTATGGAGACTCCGCATATCCATAGCTAGGTGAATAATATACATAAGGCAAACTTTCAGATTGTACACCCTGCAGCAGCCCAAGCTCAAGTAAGCATATTGAATGAAGAGATAAAATTCTAGCTTTATTTCTTACTTTCCCTGACTAGAAACAGAGTGAACGAGCACAGTAGGAAGGAGGGAAGAACTTACAGTATATTGGACATCAGGACCATCTATACCAAAAACTCTATTGTGGTCCTCCCAATCATTTGGTGTTCCAAATCCTGGACATCCAGAGCCAAATGAGTTCACACATTAGCAACCATCAAAAGCAACGGCAATTGGCGTATAACAAACAGAAGGATTTCTGTGTCACCTGTACAATAATAACCATAGTTGGCAGGAGGATAGTACATGCCGTGATCAACAACAAACTCAGGGGCTCCTTCATTATACATTGTTTCTACTCGTTCAAAATGTGGATTTGCAATCAGCTGATTTGTTTCGGTATTTTGAATCTGGATGAAAGAAATAAGAATAAGTATTATGCGAATGCACAAGAATCCTAATAACATTGTCAGATATGAAGGAGTGCATACAATGATAAATAGTATAAACTTTTTATTTGACATTGAATGACAGTGGCGAAATAAAGCTGTCGAGTTCAAGTACCATATAAGTTTCTGCATTCCCATGTTCATTGATATTATGCATATCCATCCCAGAACTGCCACCTGCTTAGCAAAAGACAGGATAAGGAATAAGCACGCATTAACTGCCAACAACTTGAGCAGCAAAGAAACGGAATTTAAAATTGTCATCTTTAAACAGGCTCGGTCACACAACAACAACGAAAGCTACTAGGAGTAGCTAAGTCACACGAACTTCTACCAAGTCAAACAAGCATCAACAAACGGAACAAATTCCCTGAACAAATTCCCGGAGAAAAATGAATGAGTTCCACCGAGACAGTCATACTCCATGCCCCGAAAGGAAAGCCAGCGCGAAGAGATACCAGAAAACTGAATAAGCATTTTGAATTGAAAAAGCTCATTCCTTCTCAACAAAGCATCAAAGTATTCCCACTAGAATCAGAGCCAGAGGGTCCAGACTCGCAAGCTAATACCAAGATTAGCATCAAGAATTTATCAGAATTTCAGGATGCAGAAGTAGGCCCATGCGAAATGCCCGTTTGTTTTCAAAGCCGCCAAAAAAAAAACCTTCCAATTACACACCAAATATCCCCACATTAAGGGAAAAGAGCACAAAGACCGATAGAGGATCAAAGTGAAGAAAAGACAGACCACGTCACAAAGACAACCAACAGAAATCCACCGGCCTACTTTCCCCACACAGTTCAGACTCCTACACTGGTCCCCGAGAATTCGCCCGGAAACCGAGACCAAAAAACACACGAATCCATTACAATTCGCATCCTTCACAATCGCCGCACGCCTCAACATCACTTGCAGCATACTGCGCGAACAATACTTCTCCACCGATCTCTCAGCACTCCAACAGAGAGTTCCCATAAAAAACCTCAGAGAAAAGCCCACGAAAGCACCTCAGGAGAACGCGGAACCACGCACGCAGCCCCCTACGCGAGCACACCGCAGATCCCCCCCAAACCCCGCCCGACGCCAATTCGATTCGAATTCAAACCGCTCGCAATAGCCGACAATACCCCGCGCGCGCGCGACGACGACGAGAGCGGAGGAGGAGGAGGAGGAGGACTCACCGGAGAGCGCGGGGGGAGAAGGGCGGTCGGTGGAGGCGGAATCAGGCCGCGGCGCTCGACCTAGGAGCTCCCCGGAGGGCCGGAGGCGATGGGGGAATCGGCGACGATTCGGAGCTCCGGCGACATCTTCCCCGACCCGAAGGTTTTCCCCCGCCCCGGAAACGAAGGGGAACGAAGCGAGCGGACGAAGGAAGGAAGGAAGGGGACGAGAAACCCTAGGGAATCGCCATGAACGCGAGCGCGCAGAAGAGAGAGAAAGAGGAAGGAGAGCGAGAAAGAGAGAGAGAGAGATGCCTGCGATGAGTATTTTGGTGCGGGGAGGAAGAGGGGGTTGAATGGGTTCGGGCAAGCACCTCCTTTTTCCCCCATCTTTTTTTTTTCTTTTTGTTTTTTAAAAAGAATTCTTTAATTCCATTTTCTTTTCCTCGCTTTAATTTAAAAAATTCGAGCATTTTCTTGGAAATCTGTGGCATCGTTCGTAGGAGAGGCGGCCGCGACGCGCTCGATCCCCGCCGTTCGATCGGGAAAAGTGGGGGGGAGGGGCGCCGGATGATTCCGGTGGCGGCTCCGGGGAAGAATGCCCTCGGCCGCGCGCCGGAATCCTCTCTTTTCCCTTTTTGCCTTTAATCAAAAAAGGATTTTCTTTAATTCCATTTTTTCGGCCTTTAATTAAAAAAAATTCGAGAATTTTCGCGGAAATTTGTGGCGTCGTTTTGAGTAACCAAAGAGAGGCCACGACGCACTGGATCCCCGCCGTTCGTCGATCGGGAGGGGTGGCGTCGAGGCTCTGCAATGCCGCGAATGCCCTCGGCCGCGCGCCGGAATTGCAGCGTTGCCACTGGAGGTGGAGAGGGGAAAGGAGGCTTGTGGAGCAAGGGGAGGGATCCCCTGCTACGCGGAGAGAGAGAAGGGGTGGGGGAGCGAGGGAGGGAGTTTCCAGGCAGGTTCCTTCTCTCTCCTCCTCTCATCCTCCGGCTGGGTGATGCTCCGCGTTGACCGCCACGTGTCCTTCGGCCGACACTCGCGAGTCCATTCGAGGAGGAAAAAAAAGAGAATTCGGAATTCGGGAGATTTCTTTTTTCTCCCTTTTTTTTTCTTTTTTAATTTTTTTTGGGATGGAAAAATTGGGAAATTGGAGGGAAATTGGAGGGAGGTGGGCGACGTGGAGGAACCCGAATCCAACGCCGAGGAAATGGATTTTCCACGGGAAGAGACAGGAAACTTTTTCTTGTTCGGACAAGCGCTTATGTCAATGGCGTCTTGTCTTTTTTTTTTTCATTTATTTCGGAGGCATTTCGCCTTTTTTTTTCTTTTTCTTTCTCCTCTTTCCTTTCCTTTGTTGGGTAATACGAAATGACCATCTTGATACTGCGCCATCGTAACTTGCGGTAGATTGCGCACGCGAACGAAAGGAATTTTACAGGAACCTTACCGAGATCTTTCTTGATTGGTTAAACATCACATCGATGAGGATGGTACTTACTAAGAGCCATAGCAAAGAAAAGGTAAGTGGACCGACTATGACACTCATATTATATATAATTTACTTTCATATATTTAGAAATAGATAAAAATTGGTGATATAAATGAAGGGAGAAAATTGTTTGTTAACACACAAATCCCTCCTAATCCTTTTTAAATGGGCAGATTTAGGGGGATATAAATTACATGTGAAAATGACTTTTATCGATCCTTCTTAATTTATTCTAAATCCCTTCTAATCTCTTTCCTACGCCCAAGTATTTTTTTACAATTATTTCTCACTCAATCCCAAATCCTGCCTACCAAAACCGGGGGCATTGAATGAGCTTTTTCCTTAGCGCCTAAGGCATTGGAAGCGTCTTCGGGCTTTATTATTATTGCTTCGTCCCGGATAGAAAGATTGACAGGATTTCAACACGGCCAACCCTTAATTTTTTGCAAATCTAAACCGGGCCCCTTTTGAGAAATCCAAGATGTTAAAAATTAAAATTTTTTCAAGAAGTTCTAAACTTATTGTACTTTTGCTTATTCAATCTAAATCACAATAATTTTGTCAATTGAGTTCTAATCTTTTTCATATCTTATTAGTTGAGTTCGTCCAGCCAATTTTAACTGAGAATCGCTGACATAAAACATCTTATGTGGACAAATTAATATTTTAATTTTTAAAATTTAAAAAAAAATTCTTTGTTTACATTTTTTCTTTTACTTCCTTTCTCATTACTTTTTTGTGCCAGCAAGGATTGCCAGTGAGCCTCGCCAGCACAAAAAAAAAAAGCAAAATAAAAAGTCGAAAAATAAAAAATATTAATAATATTATTAAAAAATATCCATATTAACGTTAAACGTGTCACTTAAGAGGACCGACACTAGTGGTAGTGGGATAAGAGAAGTGGTATACCGTTTGTTGAATAAGCCAATAAGTAGGAAGGCATTCATCAAGCTCGAATGCCTATGGAACCGGCAAAATTAAAAATAAAAATAAAAATAAAAAAATTGAACTGGCAAAATAGAATAATCTGACGACTTTCTGTACAATCCTCTCCAAAGTCATTTTCGAACTCTTCCGGCAAATTCACCGCGACAGCGACAACTCAAGCAGATCCAGAGCCAAAACCAACTCCTTCTCTGTACACTTCCGATGTGGGATTCCAGCCCCCACCCCGCGCGTTACGGCGAAAATCACGACGCGCCGATGTGCAGATAGAAAGTGGGAACCAGCTTTGGCACTAGGAAAAAGGGCGTGCAAAAATCGGGGGCGTCCAATTGGAATCGCTCGCCTTTTTTCTTTCCCCACCCTTTGCATCGTCCCGTGTCCTTTGTCCTATACTTTCTCGCCCCAAAGGAAATTCCTTTCCCATTACGGATTGGCAACGTTTAGAGCTTTCCTTTCCAACTCGTTTTTATTCCGCAGGTGCTCTTCCAAGTTGCTCTCCCGGGTGCTTAGAGTGGCTCCCAAGGAGGGATTGGAATTCTTCTACCCGGGCGCGTGTCGTTCGAGATTTTTCCTTTTATCGATTAACCGAACCGAACCGTTGACACCCCTATTTAGAACTATGAGATCGACCGACAATGTTCCTTTTTTAGTGACCCGATGGATCCTAAAGAACCTCCTTCCATAGGACACTATTCCGATTAGCTAATTAGGGGTGTTATAACCATCGGCCTCATGAAAAAAATACTCTTCGTACCCCCTTGGATGATTCTGCTCTCTACTTGGATGTAAACCAACTCAGCCGCAATGAGGACGACATTGCACGATGGGCTAATTCACTGGTTTTCTTTTCCGCCGGCTGAGTTGGCCTTTGTATATACCTTGGTCAAGAACCTAGGTAAGCTTCAAAGTCGCACGTTTAGCTAGAGCTCGACTATAATTCTCCTAATACACTTATCGAGGGCCTAATCGAGTCGCAAAACTCGGAAATTCTGCAGTTGTCATCTCCGTGCACGAGTCGGATTCGACTTCGCGAATCCCGACCCGATGGGGCGAGCCGACTTGCGCATTAACTGTATCGATCTTCAAATGCCTAGCCTACCAAAAGTTCCATATAAAAAGTTGTAATCTTATCATTATCCGTTCGATAATAATTAATCTAGGACACTAGAACAGCCTTTCTCGTGGCACCAAAGTGGAAGCGATAAAGCTATGCACAACTTTTGAATTTTATCTTATAAAATCTGAATGAATGATGGGCCGGGCAATTAAAGGCCTGATTGATTCCGATGCAATAAAGCTTATTTTTGTGTCACGTTTTTTTTCACATAAAGTTGATCTTTGAGAGACCACGTCGCTCCTCATGACGATGATCTTATTCGATGGTGCACGTGGTTGTCTGAACTTTTGTGAGGGCGTTCTATCTTTTATACTGCTACAAGTTTGAGGCCTTTGAACACTATCGAATTGAGGTGTCTGTGAATCATATTAGAAGAATTTTATGTCAGAAGATCATTTAATAGATCGTATTTAGTCAATAACTAATTCAAAAGTCTTTGAGCGAAAGTGAATTTGACTAAATTTCGTTTCGGAGCGAAAGAGTTGTTTTCAATTAGTCCTCAATTGGACCGCTTTCTTTTTTTAAAAATTCTTTTTATTTGAAATCTTATTCTAACTATTTTAGCTTCTATTGAATTAAGAAATGGATTTGGTTATCGATCATTTTTTATTTGATATAAGGCAACCTATTAATATATATGGCGTCGTCATAATGAACCCAAGTATTTGGGAAAAGATGGAATGTTCTGATAAAAGAACGAGAGATCCTTTTCGAGCAAAAGTCCTACATTTTTAAATCAATTCATCAAGTTGATGATAAAATAATGTGTGGTACGCTAGACATTATGCACACATTACACAACTACCGAAGTTCGTTCTCAACCATAAACAGAGTATTTCTTTATAATAGAAAGGCGCTTCCCCAACCCCACTTGTGTGGTAGAGAGCAGCATTCGCAACAAATAAGGGAGAGCAATTTGGGAGAAGTAGTCGACTATTCACCGATAGATCGTAGGATGGAATATTGTTTTTTTTTTTTTGGGTAACCGAGAAATCCGCCTGAGCCTCCTTGCAGGTCACAAGGCCCGCCAGTGCCCGATGGCACCTTAGGACCGACGCCTATAACTTGAGGGAGACTAGCACAGGACCCCAACATCATGCCCCCCTACTTACAACATGTTAGCAACGCATAGGTTCGAACTCTCGACCTCGGCGATGAAGGAGAGACTCTAGTACCAATGCAGCTACCTATTATTGGGTAGAATATTGTTAATAATTGCAATTTTCCATATCAAAATTGTCATAATATAAGGTAAATTTTAAGTTCTCATGTGTGGATACAAAAGAATATGATTAGCTTGCAGATGAGGAGAAAATCGTCGAGTTGCACCATGGGATGATGCTAAAAGGAAGTCCCACGTCAAAGCCAAGATGCAGTTAACATATTTTAATCAGCCCATAACTCATTAACTTAGAAAGTGTCTAGATAGACTTTTACTTGTTACATTTTGCTTATTTTAAATTTGACAACGAACCTACTTCAAAACTTTGTTTTTTTTATGAAAAATGAATGATTCGAAAAATATTTTCCTAAAAATGATCTCTTAAAATAATTAATCAGTGACAAATTTTCTCATTATCGATAATACACTTATGTCTAAACATTTTAGTGGACAATAAAAAGATTTTCCATTCTTCATTTTCATAAGTGATACCGACAATCATTTTTAGAATAATATTTTTCAAGTCATTTATTTTCTAGCGAAACAAACACAGAATAACGTTCCGTTTGTTTTTTTTTTTTAAAAAGCACTAACCAATCGGCCCAATATTTAGCGACAGTGAGTTTCGAGTTGTGCTCTCGCTTTTAATTCCCCACCATACATCGGACTTCTGCTGCACATCGCAACAAAGATATGCCGAAAGCTGGGGCCGTCGCATCCGATGAAATTATTATTATAAGCTCGGTATTGAGAAATTAAAAGTATATCCGTAGTTATTTTTACTTTTGACTCTCCTAATCCCGGGGCATGCACCTCGACTCTATTAACTTTTAAATAGTTCGAGACTTCACAATATATAAATATCGACGAGTTCATACATACTTTTTCATGAGTTTTAAAATTCAATAATTTTTTTTTTTTTACATTTTGGCGGTTCTGAAATTTAAAAAAAATAAAAGTATGATATCGTAAATATCAAGGAAAAAATCTCAAATAAGGGCTAGAAAAATAAAGAGTTGAAGTAGATATTTTTTTCATATAAAGACTCAAAGTACCCTAATTTTTTTAAATAAGGACTTGAAATAAATCTTGTTTAAAAAAATGACTGAAAATGGACATATCGATTTCAAATAAAAGCCTGAACTCACTGTTTGGTGAAGAACAATTTCATCTTTTAAATTTTTTAAATTTTCTTATTTATTTTTTTTTTCTTTCCAAACTAAAAAATAAATAAAATCAGAACACACGCGGGAGGGAAGGCTCCGTCCAATCTATGACCGCTGCCCTATCACTAGTGAGGCGGCAATGATGACTAGGAGGGTCGACAATGCTTGCGTAAGGGTCAAGTACCCTCGCTAGAGACGGGAGAGGGTCACCGCCCCCTCCCTCCCAAATTCGGGTGAGGGTCGTTGGCCTTTGCGTAGGCCTGGCAACCTTCACCCAGCACCTCCTATCTTGGGTGGCGAGGTTCGGGGGTGTTGACTGAAGGCCAGCGACCCCGCACAGATCGAGCGGAGGGCGGGCTACCCTCGCCTTGATCCAAGAGAGGGCCGCCGTCCTCCCCTGTCTCTAGTCAGTGAGGATTGCCGGCCTTGGCCTAGGCGCTAGTGACCACGTCAACCGTTGCCACTACTCCACTGGCGATGGAACGGCGGCCCTACTTCTATTTTTGCTTTTTTTTTTAAAAAAATTAATCTAATTTAAAGGGCATCTGGAGGAGGTTGATCACCATCGACTCGTCTTCTCATTGATAGCAAGAAATCAAGAAGTCCTCCTTAAAGGGCAGGTGCCACCTCCGCTCGTTTGGACTTCGCACGATGCCTTCCCCGAGCAGTTTTCGTTGTTGCTGTAGTACACAGATGAAAAAGTTAAATGAACTTTCCTGCATTCGAGTGCAGTAGAGAAGTTTGATCCCGACTCGATTGATTTCTACTTAGTGGCGGTCTATGCCTCGAGATAAAAGATACATAAGATATAGCCGTTGAGAGGAACTGTAGAGTGCAGAGTGTCAATGGTTCGTAATCTCAACAACCATTTTTTGTCACAAGGTTTTATTTTTATCGAATGCTGGGATGGCATCCCGAGCAAGACTCCATATGAAATAACATTTGGGTAAAGAATCCTCAGTGTTTTAACAATGCGCTCATATCATTTTGTAAACAAATTTCAGCGCACTTTCTTAGTACATATAGCCTTTCTCAAGCGCATATATGCTCTCAGATGAGGGACTTCACTGTGCCACCATTATGTATGTCCATCTGGCTTTAAACTGTGGTGGAAATTGCACAATGATATTGTTTATGTAGTCATATTCTTAAATATTAAACTTCCTCACTCCCAATGTCATGAAACATCGAGTCAATTTTACTGGGCGACATGTTAACACGAGAACTACAAGGCCCTGCTACTGAGTTCATAGGACTCGGATTCGAACATGAACTACATATATATAAACATATTTCAACCAGTACTGCAATAAAACATTGAAAATAAAATGTCGTCGAGAACATTGAAACTACCGATATATATGAACCTAAGGATGTTTTATCATGGACATGGGCGGTGCCAAGGCGAACTCACTTGATGCCGAGGCAGACGAGGTGGACTCACTTGATGCCGAGGTGGCCATGGGTGGTGCCGGTGCCGAGACATAAGCTCGCGATGTTGAGCCGGACATCCGCATGGCGGTTTGAAGAGCAAAGGCGAACATTGGCGGTGGCGGTGGGGAAGTTAGCGTGGACATTAGAAAAGCAAAGGTCAGTGTCGGTGTCAATGCCGGTAAGGGGGGTCCGAACCTTGGTCAACGGTCAACGGTCAACGGAAGTCAACGGTCAACGGTCGCGGTCAACCGAAGTCAACGGTCAAGGTTGTCGTGTCGGTCGGACCGGTCGGACCGGTCAACCCAGTCGCCGTCACCCCACGTGCGCGTCGTGCGACGCCACACGGCGCGCTGGTGGGTGGCGGTCGGTCGTGGTCGACCGTGTCGCGAGTGACCGCCCGGCGGTCGACTGGGACGCCATCGTCCACCTCGCCGGTCCGGGGACCGGGCGCCGTCGGGGCGTTCAGTCATCGGCGGGTGGGCCGACGCCCATTTGTCCGCTCGCGGCCTTCTGGCCGCGCGTGTGGGCGCGTGCGGCGTCCCCCGGTGGCGTGCGACGTGTCGCCGGACTCGTCTCGACGTCGCCTTCCTCCCTATGCAATCAGATTTTGTTTTCGATTTACAAAAAATCGAAAAAATAGGCGAACAACTCTCGGGTATCGGGATTCCTTTCCCCGATCCGTACGGCCGAAGTTCATTTGCGAAAAAACAATCATAAAACATCATACAACATCATTAAACATCATACAAGTCGGGAAAACGCTAACACGGGCTTTGATACCAATGTTGGGATCGACGGATCCCCGAAAACCGGATTCGGCACCTAAACCGAATCCCTAATTCATATGCGGAAGATAAGCCCGAGAATGTCACGTATCACCGATCAAAAAGCACGCCACAGAATCGAGCGTACCTTATTGGCCACAGATTAGACACCGATGCCGTATTGAGGAAGAGATTTCAGTCCCGTTCGATCCGATGTCGAAGATTCGCCGTTTGAGGGATGACGGAGTCGCTTCTTCTTCTTTTTGAGAGAGAGAGCTTCTTGGGAGAGAAATATGAACGTACTAAATGCGAAAAGGTTCGTTCATTCTCTTTCTCATCCCTTTTATAGGTTCCCCTTTCCACGGGCCTAATTCCCGTGGGCCGGGCCCTTAGGCCCATCGTAGCCGGGCCGACTTAGGCCCATGATTAAATCCTTCACTACGCAAGAGCTTCTTTCTGGTGCTGGCATCAAAAGGAACTTCTGAAGGCAAAGAATCAGAGCAAGAGCGTCAGACAAAAGCACGAGATGGACTACTACAAGGGTAAGGGTGCACGACTCTCAGTATTTATGGGAAAGAGGATTGTTTAATCGATTGATCGATTGAGAAATTGCAGAGAGTTGACAAGGCATCACCCACCCCCCCACCCCACCAAAGAAAATGTCAAACTTTTTTCTTAAACAACTTCATCATCGGAGCAACAATTCAGTTCCGTTACGCTAGCTACAGACAGATACTCTCTGCTAACAATGGATGGGTTGGATGGACGAAGGGATCAGCCAAGATGTTAAATCAACAACAAATATGCCCAACATCTCATCAAAACCACCATCCTTGTTCTTCGACACTCCAAAAAAGGAATTTAAAATTATAAAAATATAAATGGATCCTTCATCCGCAAGAGAGAGAGGCCTGATTTGAAATAACGGTGTCCGCCTTGACATTCTGGCCCCCTACCCACGTCTCACCGTAGACGTAGACGAGCACGCTGCCGGATGCGCGGCAGGGCATGCACTTGAACTCAGCGATTTCGTGGTGGCATTGCGGAAGGGAGGTGAGTTTGGCGAGGATGGCCCCCTTGCCCTTGATCTCCCGGCCGTCGAAGGTCAGCACCGACTCTTCCCAATACAGGTTCACCAATCCCGCCCGGTTCATGTCGAACGTCCTGTAGTAGTTCACCATGAACCACTTCGCCTCCTCTACCCGATCCATGTCTTCTGGCTTGATCGTCCACATCTCTTCCTTCTCCTCCTCATTCCGCGGATTCAGAGAGAAATCCCTAGCGACCCGGTTTCTTGTCGGGTCAGTCGGGTTTTTCACGTGGACCCAACCCGACGATTCCCAATAAACAAACAAAACCCATGTAATCCCAAAAGCCCTTGTAAAGTCTTCGAGGCCCGCCTCCCTGCCAATCCCTTCACTCTTTTGCTTTTGCTCTTTTGCTTTCTTGTCGCTCTCCCGTCACACTCACTGCCATGGAATCTACTAACCCGGTCGCCTTCTTCGGCGGTCAATTTTATTTTTCGTTTGACTCGAGCCGCCTGAACCAGCCGCTTGGGCCTACGTCAACTGCTGTATACGAGTGTTGGAATCAAATTCCTAAAAATTGAATAGATACTCAAATAATGGAATACTAAAAACGAATGTGGAAATGTGTCCGGAAACATGTAACACCAATCGAAGGTATATCACGGAGACGGACATACCTTGATTGCCACAGATTAAGTACCATTGTAGTCTCAAAGAAATCCTTTAAAACCCTAGAGTTCCGTTCGTCGAGAGGAAGTATATTGCTTCAAGACGGACATACCTTGATTGCCACACGTGTGCATGCAGTTACTGTGTGGGTGTAGCGTGTGTGCAGCATACGTGCATTGCACGTGCCTGTGTGGGTGTAGCGTGCGTGCAGCATACATGCATTGCACGTGCCAACGACGCTGGACTTTTCGGCCACATGTGGCGGTGCATCCGGGGGTCCCCGACAGCGATCCACTCGTCTTTCATAGTAAAAGAATTTTTAAAAAACTAAAACAATTCTAAAAAAACAAAACTGAAAAAAAAAAATTGACCCCGTGCGTGTATAGTTATAGCATTTTTATTACTTCTTTTATTACTTATTTTGTTTATATTTATATTTTGACCCCACAAGTATTATAAATTTTTAAAATTGACCCCGTGCGTGTCGGAATCGCGTGTCGGAATTCTGGACTCGCATATCGAAGCGTGTCGGAGAGAGTTGACCACGTGTCGGATTTTTCGACACTCGTTGACCGCGTGTCGGGACGTGTCGGAGCGTGTCGGACACGTGTCGGAGTGTCGGACACGACACGAAGGCTTCCGGAGAGTGTCCGTGCTATATAGACGCAACCAAAGGCTCTTAGAAGGATTTGACCGACGGTCAATCAAACCTTTGATGGCATTGTATTTATAATTCATCGTGTCACGCGAAATCCAGAAAGGAAATAAGATCAAATGGAAGAGACTTTGAAGAGAGAATAATTAATGGACTTACTCAAATTAGGAAAAACTACTTAAAAAGAGTAAGCTTTTGTTACGCGTTTGCAGCAATCCAGAAAAGAAGTAGATCAAATGGAGGAGACTTTGAATAGAGAATAATTAATGAACTTACTCAAATTAGGAAAAACTACTTAAAAGAGTACGAGTTTCTTACACGTTTACGTTAGTAAAAACTACTTAAAAAGAGTGCGTGTTTGTTACATGTTTACATCTACTACAAAAGGGAAATTACCAAGAAGGAGAGGTGTTGTTTAGTTTGCTTTTAGAGGCCACCCTATTTTACCAAGAAGGAGAGGCTTGATCCTCCACATCTCTTCCTCCTTCTCTTCTCTTTCTCGTTCTGTGCGCAATTCAAAGAGAAATCCCTAGTGCTAATTCTTTGAGAGTTCTCTTTATTTATTTTGGAATCAGTCAGGTCCACCGACTGACTCGGTATCTAGTCGGGTCAGTCGAGTTTTTCACGTGGACCCGACCCGCCTGACCCGACGATTCTGAATAAACGAAGAAAACCCATGTAATCCCAAAAGCCCTTGTAAAGTCTTCGAGGCCCGCCTCCCTGCCAATCCCTTCGCTCTTTTGCTTTCTTGTCGCTCTCCCGTCACTCTCACCGCCATGGAATCTACTAACCTGGTCGCCTTCTTCGGCGGTCAATTTTATTTTTCGTTTGACTCGAGCCGCTTGGGCCTGCGTCAACCGCTGTATACGAGTGTTGGAATCAAATTCCTAAAAATTGAATAGATACTCAAATAATGGAATACTAAAAACGAATGCGGAAATGTGTCCGGAAACATGTAACACCGATTGAAGGTATATCACGGAGACGGACATACCTTGATTGCCACAGATTAAGTACCATTGTAGTCTCAAAGAAATCCTTTAAAACCCTAGAGTTCCGTTCGTCGAGAGGAAGTATATTGCTTCAAGACGGACATACCTTGATTGCCACACGTGTGCATGCAGTTACTGTGTGGGTGTAGCGTGTGTGCAGCATACGTGCATCGCACGTGCCTGTGTGGGTGTAGAGTGCGTGCAGCATACGTGCATTGCACGTGCCAACGACGCTGGACTTTTCGGCCACATGTGGCGGTGCATCCGGGGGTCCCCGACAGCGATCCACTCGTCTTTCATAGTAAAAGAATTTTTAAAAAACTAAAACAATTCTAAAAAAAAACAAAACTGAAAAAAAAAAAAATTGACCCCGTGCGTGTATAGTTATCGCATTTTTATTACTTCTTTTATTACTTATTTTGTGTATATTTATATTTTGACCCCACAAGTATTATAAATTTTTAAAATTGACCCCGTGCGTGTCGGAATCGCGTGTCGGAATTCTGGACTCGCATGTCGAAGCGTGTCGGAGAGAGTTGACCACGTGTCGGATTTTTCGACACTCGTTGACCGCGTGTCGGGACGTGTCGGAGCGTGTCGGACACGTGTCGGAGTGTCGGACACGACACGAAGGCTTCCGGAGAGTGTCCGTGCTATATAGACGCAACCAAAGGCTCTTAGAAGGATTTGACCGACGGTCAATCAAACCTTTGATGGCATTGTATTTATAATTCATCGTGTCACGCGAAATCCAGAAAGGAAATAAGATCAAATGGAAGAGACTTTGAAGAGAGAATAATTAATGGACTTACTCAAATTAGGAAAAACTACTTAAAAAGAGTAAGCTTTTGTTACGCGTTTGCAGCAATCCAGAAAAGAAGTAGATCAAATGGAGGAGACTTTGAATAGAGAATAATTAATGAACTTACTCAAATTAGGAAAAACTACTTAAAAGAGTACGAGTTTCTTACACGTTTACGTTAGTAAAAACTACTTAAAAGGAGTGCGCGTTTGTTACATGTTTACATCTACTACAAAAGGGAAATTACCAAGAAGGAGAGGTGTTGTTTAGTTTGCTTTTAGAGGCCACCCTATTTTACCAAGAAGGAGAGGCTTGATCCTCCACATCTCTTCCTCCTTCTCTTCTCTTTCTCGTTCTGTGCGCAATTCAAAGAGAAATCCCTAGTGCTGATTCTTTGAGAGTTCTCTTTATTTATTTTGGAATCAGTCAGGTCCACCGACTGACTCGGTATCTAGTCGGGTCAGTCGAGTTTTTCACGTGGACCCGACCCGACCCGACGATTCCAAATAAACGAAGAAAACCCATGTAATCCCAAAAGCCCTTGTAAAGTCTTCGAGGCCCGCCTCCCTGCCAATCCCTTCGCTCTTTTGCTTTTGCTCTTTTGCTTTCTTGTCGCTATCCCGTCACTCTCACCGCCATGGAATCTACTAACCGGGTCGCCTTCTTTGGCGGTCAATTTTATTTTTCGTTTGACTCGAGCCGCCTGAACCAGCCGCTTGGGCCTGCGTCAACCGCTGTATACGAGTGTTGGAATCAAATTCCTAAAAATTGAATAGATACTCAAATAATGGAATACTAAAAACGAATGCGGAAATGTGTCCGGAAACATGTAACACCGATCGAAGGTATATCACGGAGACGGACATACCTTGATTGCCACAGATTAAGTACCATTGTAGTCTCAAAGAAATCCTTTAAAACCCTAGAGTTCCGTTCGTCGAGAGGAAGTATATTGCTTCAAGACGGACATACCTTGATTGCCACACGTGTGCATGCAGTTACTGTGTGGGTGTAGCGTGTGTGCAGCATACGTGCATCGCACGTGCCTGTGTGGGTGTAGCGTGCGTGCAGCATACGTGCATTGCACGTGCCAACGACGCTGGACTTTTCGGCCACATGTGGCGGTGCATCCGGGGGTCCCCGACAGCGATCCACTCGTCGTTTTTCTTGTCTCGACAAGAACTATGACCCCGCACTATCAAAAATAAATTTCGATTTACAAAAAATCAAAAAAGAAGGGCGAATAGGAGTGGGTGTTGGGATTTCTGCCCCCGAGCGTCCGACGACGACATTTCATGAAATTTTTGCCAAAAGTAAATTATAAACATCAACAACGATCGGGAAACATGAACAACATCGCTCTGATACCAATGTTGGAATCAAATTCCTAAAAATCGATTCGATACTCAAACGATCGAATCCGAAAAGGGAAATTACCAAGAAGGAGAGGTGTTGTTTAGTTTGCTTTTAGAGGTCACCCTATTTTACCAAGAAGGAGAGTTGTCGTCGTCGGATAAATCGGCGGGTCGGGTCCACGTGAAAAACCCAACCGACTTGACCAAAAACTGGGCAGTCGGTGGATCTGACCGATTCCAAAATAAATAAAGAGAACTCTCGAAGAAGCAAACAACCAAATATAAATCGATTCGATACTCAAATAATCGAAAACTGAAAATGAAAGCGAAAATGTGCCCGAAAACATGTAACACCAATCGAAGGCATATTACGGAGATGGACATACCTTAATTGCCACACATTAAGTCCCGTTGTAATCTCAAAGGAATCCTTTAAAACCCTCGAGTTCCGTTCATCAAGAGGGAGTATACTGCTTCAAGACGGACATACCTTGATTGCCACGCACGCGCGTGTGGTTACCGTGCGAGTGTAGCGCGTGTGCAGTGTACGTGCGTTGCACACGCCGACAATGCTGGACCTTCTGGCCACGTGTGGCGGCACATCCAGGGGTCCTGTTGCTATCCAACCGTCGTTTTTCTCGTCTTAACAACCAGAGTAATTCATGAACTTTGCTTAAATAGTCTCTAGAGGACAAAGCAAACAACCAAATATAAATTTCAAACTTCTGCTATATCATATACTATTAATTAAAATCATGGGCATTTCCATTAGATTTCATAAGTAATCCCTACTTTGAGCAGCCTCTTGTGAGGAACGTTGAACACGTCCTCTGGCTGCCTCACGTACCTCTTCAACCAGTTGTACAGGCAATTGATTACAAACCTTTTTGCAAAGCCTGAACCCCTTCGAAGCTTTCACCTCACTCTGTCCCATTAGTTACATGATCCCTCCAATCTTGATTGCTTCATCCACCAATCCAATCTCTCTTTGCACTCCCTCTTCATTGATCATTGCGATTCCATGGTCACTGGCCTCACCTCGCTTGTCGGCGTAGGGTGCGTTATTGTGAATGAAATCCTTCAATTGGTCAATCAAGACCTTCTCGAAGAATTGCAGCTCTATTTTTGCATCTCGATATCCATATCTCACAACGCACTGGTACATGCCCGACACTTGCGGCTCCACCTGTCAAAAGAAGAACCGCTCCTCGAGGGGCACGTTGCTTATGGGTCGTGACTTGATTGAGACGAAGACAAGGACTGAGTGCAATGCAGGTACATTGGCGACATATTGAGCGAATATTGGGGAAATACCATGGACAAGCTCGGTGTAGAATAGGGCAACCCTGGGGGCCCGGTGGATCGTGTTTGACATGATCGTGACGAGGGCTTCTCTTCATACCTTGTTCTCAAGCTGAAACTCGTACTTCTTTCGATATCCGTAATTCCATAGCAACATAATGGTCATCATCACGGCAACGAAGAAGAGTGGGACGTAACCCCCATCCAAGAATTTGTAGAGGACTGAGCTTAGAAACACGTACTCTACGAGCCCGATGGTGAGGACATAGAGGATTACGAGGAGTATGTTGGTCTTCCAAATCGTGACCATCACGATAATGAGGAATGTGGACGTGATAGCGAAAACAAATGCTACTGCAATTCCTGTAGTAGAGATTCCTGAATAAATGTGAATTTTTCTTTCAATAATCCCAATTAAATGGCTTAATCAATTAGGGAATTTGCATAAGTGGGCTTAAATGTGTGTATATAGTGTGATTCTTTTTGCTTCCCGTAAGCATTGCCCAACTTCAATGTGGTTTTGAAGCCAAGAGTGACTCCAACACAGGCCAACATGAGGAGTGTGTTGACCTCAGGTATGTAAATCTGACCCTCGTGCTTTTGCGAAGTGTGCACGACCTTCACGTTTGGGAAGCACCCGAGCGCGACTGACTGCTTAACTATGGCAAACGTGGCTGATATCATGGCTTGACTTGCTATCATCGCCGCCAACACCGCAATCACAGACATTGGCCAATACACCGATTCTGCATCAAACCATTAAATAAATTCATTGGATGTCCCAACAGGATAAATGATGCATCGGATGAAGTAGCATGAGGAAGCTTACTCGGTAGTGAGCTGTAGAAAGTGCTAGCAACATTTTCACTGTGCTTTCGGAGATATGCCGCTTGACCAAAGTAAGCGAGGATGATTGAAGGAAGGACAACTAGGCATGAACTCAATTGAATTGAGAGGATATTAAAGTGCCCCAGATCAGCAAACAATGCTTCAGAACCTATAATCAAAGGCTCAAAGAGTAAAACCACAATTAATTCTTCAAAAGAAGTTATATATCTTGGTTAAAATGAAATAAGAATTAACTAATAGATGAATCATTTAAATGATGTTTAGCTATATGTTTTCGGTTATAATAATTAATCGATGAAAAGATTAAGATGTTTGGATTACCAGTGAGGCAAAGAATCACCCCTCCAAGAGAAATCCATGCTTCCTTTGTGTTTCTCATGAAGTAATGGACGATGTAGAGCGGATTGATGGCTTTGATCACTCCTGAGTCATGTTTCGCAATATTATAGATGCCAATTAGTCCGATACCAAGGAACCATATAGAGAGAATTGGGGCAAAATTGTATCCAACTTTGTGAGTCCCGAACTGACTTTGGACTTGAAACAGAAGGATCAAGATCACCACAGAGATCCACATGATTTGATTTTCTCCGAGTGAACTTGCAGCTTCTTGTATTCCCCCAACAGCCGACAATACTGCCACCGGAGAAGAAGAAAAGAATCAGAACCATCTATCAAAATTCAACCGAGAGAAGTAATTGTATCAATAAATAAGCCGAGACGATGAATATTTTTGTTTTATGCTACCGATTGAATGTGCTGTCTCATTTCCTTCGTAGATTAAGGGAAAAGTTAGAAACCTATTGGTGCATCCTTTTCTTTTAAAAAAAAATCTTAATGAAAATATTACTACCGGATATGCATGGTGTAAGAATTCCATCTCCAATGACCATGGCGGTGCCCAAAATAGTTACAAATAGTTACAAATAAGAGCAAGTACTTGGCTGCTTCGCTATTCTCGAGAAATGATTTCATGGTGGAGGCCCGCCGGAAGCGGCGGCTCGGCACCTCAAGTCGGTAGTTCGAGACTTCCTTGTCTTCAGCTTGTTGGTTAGGGGTCAAGCTTGCCTTAGCATAGCGGCAACATTAGAGAGTACAAAGCAAACGTCCCTCCTATATTGTTATGGCCAAAAACCTAACTACATTAGTGCAATATTTGGTATAGACAAAAAAAAAAAAAAACCCTTCTATGTCAAATAAAATTTTGTGGTATAATTGTGTGAGAGGAATCGCTTACCATCCCCATTGTCATTTGCCGATAAAACAATGAAGACATACTTGATCAAGTCAATGAGGATGATCGAATAGAAGATTAGAGATAGCGCTCCAAGGATATCGTCTTCATGTTTTATCCCATCAGGAAAAATTCCTGACATGACATAGAGAGGCGATGTGCCTAAATCGCCATACACCACCCCGATGCTTTGAATAGCAAACTTCAATATCATCACCCATGCCAAATTCTGCACTTAGAAAGACAGTAACCAAATCATGATCATGAAAGCATTTCCTTAGCTTCACTCTTGCTGCGATTTTGTTTTAAGTTTCAATTGGTTATAATAAATAGTCCAAGAACAAACATAGGAAACAAAAGATGCAAACAAACAATTTGATAGTATGGTAAACATTAAACTCCGCATATCTCTTCATTTAACTCCTTTATTTTCACTTCCCTCTATATTTTCCTAATCACAAGCCTTCAATTTTCACGCCTTATAACAATTCCATTACTTTAAAATTTGCAAATAAATTAAACTGGATATTTATCTGGCTAATTAGCTGATATATAATGGCAAACGTCATGACATTTAACCATCCTCTTAGTATTTCTACCTTTCTTCCCTATGCATTTTTACATTTAGCTAATTCGAGTGATATGCCATTCTCAAATTCAAAACAACATATCCCTTTCAAATTCATATTAAAATGTTTTTTACCAACTCGCATAATCGAAAGGAACTGAAAAAAAATGCACGTCATTTCTATCAATCCATTTCACTGATGGAATTTCAAAAATTGTATTAGCTACTCATTCATTTTTAAAAAAAAATTCTAGGAACTATATTCGAACTAATTATACCAAGGAGTAGCCTGAAATTTTTTTTTTCCAACCGGAGTATTTTTCATGAAAGAAAAACTTTTTTCTTTCTTTTTTCTTTTTCAGGGAACGAGAAGAACACTGATCTCTTTGGAGGAATAACCATGGTCCGACTTGAATCGGGAGGTCTCTAGGTCGAACGAATCGAATTTCTTGATTTTCCTCGATCCCTTGTCTCCCTCATATCCGTCAGTCGAGTCGACTTCCACGCCCTTCGGCCTTTCTTCCTCTGTTATGCCGTCCCGCTCCATTGAAGAATCACAGCGAGAGAGAGAGAGAGAGAGAGAGACGAGAGTGAGTGTGAATAATTACGTGACCAGCTGCTTCATAGGAGAAACACAGTCACCGTACCACAAGGGAAGGAAAAGAAGGATTCGTTCTTACGCGTTTACGTCTGCTGCAAAAGGGAAATTACCAAGAAGGGACCACCCTATTTTTCCATACGTATCTCTTTACAACCTGCTTTCCAGTTTTGGAAAAAAAAAAGGGTTTGACTTAATACCATTATCGTGAAAGCACGTGAATCTTTTTTATTTTTTGGTAATGTGGTCTCTCGAAAAAGGCATTAGCACATGAGATGCTTTAAGAGAGAGAGAGCCGTCTTCAAACCGTCCTTCTGATCTGTAGGTTATAAATTACGGCATTCATCCGCTTTTAATCTATGTTAATCTGAACCACTAGGGTTCACACCAGTGGTCACCTTTCCTACTTGGAAAGAGGAGGTGGGGGTTCAAATCCCCACCTTCTCAGGAGGGATTGGGGTGGGAACGATTGCATTTCAGGGGTGGGTTTCAACTCCAACGCCCTGCAAGGAGGCAGGGCAAAAATCTGAGAGTGAGTATTAGAGTAAGATTAGAGTAGGACTGACAAAAAAAAAAATCTGTGTTAATCTGAATGTGGTTAATGTTGGTAAATATCGGTAGCGCATTAATTAAAAAACTTTCTCCAAACTCCTCCATATAGCCATTATAACATTTTATTTTTCTAGTCATTTGCCGTCGAAACTACCTATTTAGTCATATGATATCTTTTTCGTGGCTAATCGTGCTATTATCTTGTTGTCATTTATTGAGGAATTAAGTCTAAAAGTTGAAAATAGCGTTGCGGGCCTATCACGTGATTTTTTTGAAAAGTGCAGTTTTCGATTTTTTACGTTTGGACGTATAAATTTCCAGATGTTAACAATACTCCTATTTTATGGCCAAAAAACTAGACTCGATTTTTGGAACAACATCTGTCTCTGGAAGTAAAAGATACTGTATGCGTTGGTCATTAATTCGCCGGGGTATCACCGAGATCAATCACCTAACTCCAATTTCGAGCAAGGCGATGACTTCATTAGTAAATTAAGAACCCTCTTTTGGAAGATTATATTTTCAGTAATTCACTGAAAAGATTATGGAGAAAGTTTGTCGGTGAGGGTATAAAAAGCATGGGATATATTCAAACGAAATACTATTGTTGCATCATTGTGCGGATCAATTTTGCGAATCGATCATCTATCCCTATATTTTAGTTTTTAATTTGATTAGCATAGTTGTTATTAACAGAGAGTAGACTTTAAACATGGTTGGGCGGACCGCTAGACAAATGAAGCCCTAAGGTCATATTTGGTCGTCTGGATTTTAGGTTAAGATAGGATTGGATAAATAGGATAAGAAATCTGAGAATTTTACTATATTATATTTACCATTTAATGTAGCCAATAAAGCCATATACTTTCATATTCTATCACGTCTATTATTTGATATGAATTGCAAATTAGTGTAAATGAACTTGAAAATGCACAAATAAAATGGGTAAGACTCTCCCAAATAAAAAAAACGGAGATAACCTCCATCAATCAATCAATCAAGGATTATCATAATATTAGGTAACAAATAAGCTCATTGCAACATTCTAGAGCCACTATGCGACTATGATAAGAAATGTGAATGAGCATTGGTAATACTGACAAGGTAGATCAATTACCGTATGTCAAGAAAGGAAAAAAAACAAAAAGAAAAATTTCGAAAATCTAAAATAAAATGAAAAACATCATACACGTTAGTGCCGGCCATGTCACATAAAATGGTTGGCGCTTGATCATTTTATCACGTTAGTAATTTCAGGCCAAAATTGATCAGGTTGACTACATTGGAAAATTGTTAAAAGATTTAAGACATATCGATTAAATTAGAAAGTTTAGAACTGAATTGACAACCATATAATAAGTTTAGGATTTTGTAGGCAATTTTCCCTTTTCTTGTCACGTGTTCCATTGATTAAACATGAAACTAAATTTTAAACCTTGATTTTGGAGAATTTGAATTTTGAACCTTTAGATTTTTGGAAATGGAACAATAATTTAATTTTGTTGGGCTTACTGTTTTATTAAATTAAACTTAAAAGTCTTATTACATTAATTACTTTCCGCACCAGGGTTTATTAACGTTTTTGTGGTCCAGATTTTTGAACAAACATGTAATGGCAGCCTTTTTTTTTTTTTGGAAGTAGAAGTATTTTTCTTGCCACCGTTCGCAAATTCATGTTTTGGTGCTGAGCGCACAAATACAGTAAGCATTGAGGGTTTACTTTTAGGAAAAAGTGATTGTTTGTCCATTTGTTTCATGGAAAATGCATGATTTCAAAAATATATATTTTTTAAATTAATCATTTATTACTTATAAAAATATATGAGCAAAATTTGTTTTCATAGTTTACACAGATTTTTAGACTTCAATTGTTTCCAACAAAAATAAATATTTTTTAATTGCTAATTATTTCAAATGATACAAACGAATATTTTTAGGAAAATATTTTTCAAATCATTAATTTTCGAGAACAAACAGAACCTGAGGACACCCGTCATTTTAAATCTAAAGGTTTGCTCAGAAATTCAACAAGTATATACTATTGTAGAGAATATTTACTTAACTAGATACATATATACCAAAAAAGTAAAAAAGAAAAGAGAGTTGGATCTTAGTAAGTTTTTAAATTGCTAAGTCTTCAACCTAGACCTCGAGGCTTCCTAGACATTAAGCAACTAGAGGGGATTCCCTCCTCTTGAGAAAGATAAATATACAAAGGAGAGCTTGGGGTTGGGCATGTGGGTATCGGTACATTACAATAAGGAACATGGTCCTTTCATCCTGCTAGGAGACTTGATAGGCGGGGTAGCCTCAACTCGGAAGTTCATACTTTGCTCGGTTACATATATAAAATAAAAAAGGGGGCCGATACATATATATATATATATATACAATTAAAAAGAGAATCTATTATATACGTATTTAGCCTCTTTGCTTTGCTCATTTTCAGTGTATGCCTGGTGGCTGAGCTGCATGATCATATCTTTTGTCAACTGTCGTCGACTTCTTTGATGCTATTTTGCAGGACGATTTACACTATATGTACTCAGAAGCCACCGCATGACTAGTCCCAGCAACTGTATGACAAGTATAGAGAAACCTTTGAAGAGTACATCAATTCAGTGGTAAGAAATTAGTAATTGCGTTGTTTGTGCTCTTTCTGTTTAGTTTTATGATGGGCATATGAGATATTTGAAAGGAGATAATATCAAAGAAATCCTAAACCCATTACAATTATACCAATTCAGTCCTAAATTTATTTTTATGGCCAATTAAGAGATAAATCTTTTACAATCGTGCTACCACCACCTTGGTGGCCGCGATAGTTTGGGCTCTCTCCCCCTCACAAAGGGGAGGAGTTCGAATCCCCTCACAGTCGCTTGGGGTCTTAAGTGGGATGCCAGGGGTGGTGGGTCCCCTCGCTTACGTGTCTCCCCAGGTTTACTCACCGGCTACCGGCTGTATGAGGTTCCTAGGTCACCAAAAAAAAAAAAAATTATTTTACAATCATGAGAGAGAGAGAGAGAGAGAGATTACTAAAAATTGTCGTCGGCACTAGCTGCCAGTCACGTCAGCATCAGCCGGCCAATTTTGGTCGGAAGGACTAAACTTGCACGATTATAAAAGATTTAAGACTCAATTAGCTAAAAAAAAAAATTGTGACTGAATTGATACTATTGTAATAGGTTTAAAAAAATTTTGGTAATTTTTCTTGTATGAGAAATATGGCGACAGTTCAAAATTCCTGTGGGAATTGAAGTTCTATCTATTTATTGTATAGCCTGCAGGCACGAAGACCTGCCATTAATGAGTGTCAGAATTCCCGGCCGATGTTCCTCAATATTAATGCTAGTATTAGGGTGGCAGTGGGCATTAAACGATTGATTATGGTTTTTTTTTATAGGGCATCAGAGTTTTAGTTAATGATGGCAATTCATCTTTTGAGTGAAAAAACCGGAACTTGTTCTTGTAGTTGAAGTGGGAAATATGCCAAGATGAGATCATCAATTGGACATGATCTGAGGAAACTGCGACACCCTATTGACCAATAACTTTTGAGTTGTATGGCAGAGTTTATCAAGAAGCTTTAAGCTACATAGTGAAGTGATCAAGTTTGAATGCTGCCTCCTTGTGGGACATGATAAATAACCAAAACTTGTTGGTAAATAGGACATCTGCGAACAAGTGTGTGGTAATGCGTCAAATAGTTCCTTGCTGTGAATCTGACATAATTAGTGCGATTGATTCATTGATTCTTTTTTTTTTTATGGAAAAAAAGAAATGTATTAGTGTACTTATGAAGCCCGTATTGACCTCTGAAATGCTATATGAAAGCTTTCTTTTAATCATTGCATAGCAAGTATTTTTTAGTACTTAATCACATTGATGCTTGAAAGTGGGATTGTAGTATTCATGACATGGACCTCCTTCTCCAATGATATAAGGCTTAGAAATTCCATTATTAACCCTTTCCTTTTTGTAATACATACTTTTCACCGTGGACAACATGTCCTTTGGGTTCTTGAGTATTCTATTTCCATTAATTTCAAGGCCTCTCTCTGATTCAGGAGTTGTCTTCATTAAGGGATAAGCATGATGAGTTTCTGCTGAGAGAATTTGTGTTCAGGTGGGCAAACCATAATGTGATGGTCAATTGGCTACCTTGTTTCTTCTATTATGTGGATCAGTACTTCGTTGCTCGGAGATCATTGCTGCCCCTTAATGAGGTTGGCCTGACTTGCTTTCGTGATCTGGTACATCACCAGTGACCTTCCATGTGTGATGGCAGCTGTACTGATCATTTGCAGTAAAGTTTATGGTTCAAATATGGCTGAATAATGCTGACTGCAGTTTAATGATGTTGACTTTTTCCATATGTTGTTGACAATTATGTCAATGCACTTGATTGATGATGTTTTCAGGTATATAGGGAGTTATATGCAGAAGTGAGGGATGCTATCATCTCCCTGGTATGATTTTATCCATCCCCTCTGATTCTTGACAGGTTTTTTAATTCCTAGAGTCTCGTTAATTCTTTTACTGGCTTGAATTTTGATTAGACTGATCAGGAATGTGAGGGAGAGCAAATTGACCGAGCTTTAGTGAAGAATGTTTTGGATATATTTGTTGGAACTGGAACGGGGCAAATGGATTTTTATGAAAGTGATTTAAAGCATCACTGCTCGAAGATACTGATGCTTAAGTATTCCAGGAAGGCTCCAAAGTGGATGCTGAAAGACTCTTGTCCAGATTACATGCTGAAGGCAATGCCAATTTTATATAGGAAGAAGTGCCAAAAAAGTCCTAAATCTTTTGTGTTTGTGCTAATTTATTTCTAAACCTTTTTTTTTGCCAATTTAGTTCTAAACCTTTTTATTTAGTGCCGATTTAGTCCTTTTGGTCGAATTTTGCTGACTGGACGCTGGCCGGCTGACGTTGACAATTTTTAATATTTTTTAAATATTTTTTTCTATTTCTTCTTCTTCTTCTTTTCTTTTTTTTCTTTTTTCTTCTCTCCTCCTCCGGCGAGGCTGGGCGAGCCTTGGCCTCAAACAGAGGCATGCGTCTCTCTCTCTAAGAACTTACCCGAGTCTCTCTCTCTCTTCAGACAACCACACCCTCCAAGCCTCCATCTTTATCAAACAGTTCTTGTTTGAGTAGAGGCTCTGTTTGACTCCCTTCTTTCCATCATTTTCTCGCTACATTGAGCTTTGTAACTCTGTAACTCCACTCGCTGTAAAAAATTCCCTACAATGTCAGATGCCCCGGTCCCAGTCTCCGCCGGACAAGCATTAACGAAGGGAAAAATCTAATCTTTCTGCGACCGACACCCAAAATCTGCTCGGGCGGCTGCTAAAGCTTCGAGCTTTAAGCCCTGCGATGCTTCGTCGAAGCTCGTAATCCGCTTCCCCGCTTCTGGGTTCTTTCGGGTATTAAAAAAAAAAAAATTTGAGGAACGGAGATGTTTCCCACGTCGATTTGGAACGGGGGTGTCATCGTCGCAGCGAGTCGAGCGCCGAGGATGAGGACGAGAGCGAGTGCTTCTCGAACGCCGAGGACGGCGACGGCTCAGGCTCGTGCCGCTCCCAGTTCTACTCCACCACCGGCGGCTCCTACGACGAGTACAGCTTTCGCGAGGTGACGGCCTCGGGGGCGCGGGGGCCGTCCTCCGGGTCGGACCGGTCGACGGAGATCGAGGTGGTGGAGCGAGAAGGGAAGGTGCATTTGGGGAAGGCGAAGAGGGAGAGGGAGAGAGATTGCAGGATTTGCCACTTGGGTTTGGAGAGAAACAAATATAACTATTTCAAGCCTTTATTTAAAATAAGATTTACGTCAAGTGCTTATTTGATAAAATAAATGGCACTTCAAGCCCTTATTTGAAATAAAGTCCATTTCAAGCTTTTATTTGAAAAAATGATAACATTTCGGGCCATTTTTTGAAATTTCCCCTTTTAAGATATAGCCACTGAGAGTAACTGTAGAGTGCAAAGTGTCAATGGTTTGTAATCTCAACAATCATTTTTTGTCACAAGGTTTTATTTTTATCGAATGCTAGGATGGCATCCTGAAGCAAGACTCCATATGAAATAACATTTGGGTAGAGAATCCTCAGTGTTTTGACAATGCGCTCATATCATTTAGTAAACAAATTTCAGCACACTTTCTTAGTACATATTGCCTTTCCCTGTGCCACCATCATGTAAATCCATCTGGCTTTAACTGTGGTGGAATGGTATTGTTTATGTAGTCATTTTCTTAAATATTAAACTTTCTCACTCCCAATGTCATGAAACATCTAGTCAATTTTACCGGGCGACATGTTAACACGAGAACTACAAGGCCTTGCCACTGAGTTCATAGGACTCGGATTCAAACAATAACTCCATATATATATATATAAACATATTTCAAGCAATAAAACATTGAAAATAAAACGTTGCCAAGAATATTGAAACTACTGATATATATATGAACCTAAGGATGTTTTATCAGGGACATGGACGGTGCCGAAGTGGAAATTTTCATCCTGAACATGGGCAGTGCCAAGGCGGACCCACTCGATGCCGAGGCGGACGAGGCGGACCCACTCAATGCCGAGGTGGACGAGGTGGACTCACTTGATGTCGAGGCCGCCATGGGCGGTGCTGGTGGTGCCGAGACATAAGCTGGCGATGTCGTGCCGGACATCCGCATGGCGGTTTGAAGAGCAAAGGCGGACATTGGCGTTGGCGGTGGGGAAGTCAGCGTGGACATTAGAAAAGCAAAGGTCGGCGTCGGTTTCGATGCCGGTGGTGGTGTCCGAACCTTGTTGAGATCAAAGGGCCTCCAAATTTGTGTTCCTACGCAAAAGCTTCCTTCTGGTGCTGGCATCAGAAGGAACGTCTGAAGGCAAAGAATCAGAGCAAGAGCGTCAGACAAAAAGCACGAGATGGACTACTACAAGGGTAAGGGTGCACAGACTCTCAGTATTTATGGGAAGGAGGATTGATCGATTGATCGATAGAGAAATTGCAAAGCCACCAAGAAAATTCATCGGAGCAACAATTCGGTTCCGTTACGCTAGCTACAGACAGATACTCTCTGCTAACAATGGATGGGATGGATGGACGAAGGGATCACCCAAGATGTTAAATCAACAACAAATCTGCCCAACATCTCATCAAAACCAGCATCCTTATTCTTCGACACTTGAAAAAAAAGGAATTTAAAATTATAAAAATATAAATGGATCCTTCGTCAGAGAGAGAGAGGCCTGATCTGACATAAGGGCGTCCGCCGTGACATTCTGGCCCCCTACCCACGTCTCGCCGTAGACGGAGACGAGCACGCTGCTGGTCCGGTAGGGCATGCACTTGAACTCGGCGATTTCGTGGTGGCACTGCGGAAGGGAGGTGAGTTTGGCGAGGATGGCCTCCTTGCCCTTGATCTCCAGGCCGTCGAAGTTCAGCACCGACTCTTCCCGGTACAGGTTCACCAAGCCCGCCCGGTTCGTGTCGAACGTCTTATAGTAGTTCACCATGAACCGCTTCGCCTCCTCTGCCCGACCCATGTCTTCTGGCTTGATCCTCCACATCTCTTCCTCCTCTTTCTGTGCGCGATTCAGAGAGAAATCCCAGCGCCGTTTCTTCTTCAAGAGTTCCCTCTCCCTTATTTATTTTGGAATACACCGACCGGTTTCTTGTCGGGTCGGTCGGGTTTTTCACGTGGACCCGACCCGACGATTCCCCGTAAACGAAGAAAACCTAATCCCAAAAACCCTAGAAGGATTTGACCGACGGTCAAGCAAACCTTTGATTGCACGTCGAAATCCAAAAAAGGAAGTAAGATCAAATTGAGGAGATTTTGAAGGGAGAGTAATTAATGAACTTACTCGAATTAGGAGATTTTGAAGATAGAATAATTAATGGACATGATCGAATTAGGAAAAACTACTTAAAAAGAGTAGGCGTTTTTTACGCATTTGCGTTTGCCAGCTCTCAACCAAGAACTTATGCACGAAAGCTGACTTTCACTAGCTAGTGATTCCGATGTTCTTTTACCGGCGGCTATGCGGATATCTTACTCATCATGTCACGCGAACTCCAAAAAGGAAGTAGATCAAATTGAGGAGATGTTGAAGAAATAATAATTAATGGACTTATTGAAATTAGGAAAAACTACTTAAAAGAGTACGCATTCCTTACACATTTACGTTGGTAAAAACAATTTAAAGAGAGTACACGTTTGTTGTAGGTTTACGTTTGCTACAAAAGGGAAACTACCAAGAGGGAGAGGTGTTGTTTAGTTTGCCCTTAGAGGCCACCCTATTTTATCAAGAAGGAGAGGTGTTGTCGTTCTCTCACTTTCTTGTCGCTCTCTCGTCACTCTTGCCGCCATGGAATCTGCTAACCTGGCCGCCTTCTTCGGCGGTCAATTTTATTTTTCGTTTGACTTGAGTCGCCAGTATGTGCCGCTCTATTATGGGCCTACGTCAACTGCTATTTACGATGATAATATTGCCTCTGGCCCCGTACAAATACAAATTCTTTTCTCTTCGGAATATCTTGCCGAGGTCTGTCATCTCATCACTCGTATGTCATCGTCTGTCGATTCAATTACAGGTCGACATTGTTTCACCGGCCTCGAGTTCAAAGACTTTGAAGAGGTTCGTCGGTTTCTCTCTTCTTTTTCTTTCTTTGTTGGGTTAATTTGATACTAATTCTTCCCTTTTAGATGTTTATTGTGGAGGGGCTGCTAATCCCTCCTCGGAATGGACGGATTATCTACAGCAACTTCCGTTCAGCCCCGCGACAAGAGCCGTTACCATATCCGATGCCGCTGCCGCCGGTGCAAGAGCTGGCCAAATTATACACAAACGCCCCGGTCCCAATGCCAATGCCATTCCCACAGCCATTCCCTAACCAGGCACAGCCGTTCCCTCACGAGGGCGCACAACCGGGGCCATTCCCTCAGCAGCCTGTGCAACCGGCAGAGAACCCATTCCCACAAGCTGGCGATCCGCCGGCGGACGAGCAAAGGCAGGGAATGGAGGCGGCCGAGAGTCAAGGCAGCTACAGACTAGCGAACCCATGACGGACGCATGACGGAATATATTTTAGACTACGTTTGCATTCTCCCATGTCCATATCGTTTCAGTCTGTATACATTCTCTCATGTCGATATCCTTAGCTGCTGATATGAGTGTAGAGTTTCAGTCTGCGTAGCTTCAGTTTCTCTGATGATTCCGTTTTATTGCACTACTGCTCTTTTCGTTGTTCAAAAGCACGTTAAAAATAGTAAATTATGATTATGCTATATGATCTGACCAACCCTTTCCATCAATTTCTACACAATCATCTACTGAAAGTGAAAATGCTTGATAATTACGTGACCGCGGAGAAACACTGTCACCGCATTACAAGGGAAAGAAAAGAAGGATTTGACCGACGGTCAAGCAAACCTTTGATGGCATTGTATTTATAATTCATAAAGTAGATCAAATTGAGGAGATTTTGAAGAGAGAATAATTAATGAACTTACTCGAATTAGGAAAAACTACTTAAAAAAAGTATGCGTTTCTTACGCGTTTGCATCTGCTAGCTCTCAACCAAGAACTTATACACGAAAGCTGACTTTTGCTAACTAGTGACTCCAATGTTTTTTTTTTTTTTGGATCCACACGGTATAATAATCGGGAGAAGTGCCAAAAAAGTCATAAACCTTTTGCCTTTGTGCCAAATTAGTCCTAAATATTTTTTTGGTGCCGATTCAGTCCTAAACCTTTTTATGTGGTGCCGATTCAGTCCTTTCCAGCCAATTTGGCCGGATTTTGCTGACTGGACGCCGGCCGGTCACTGAGGTCCGGCGACCGGCCAGAGCCGAAGGCCGGCGAGGGCGAGGCCGACCTCGCCGGCCACCTCGCGGGCAAGGCCGACCTCGCCAGCCATGGGCGAGGGCTTCGCTCGCCCATGGCCGGCGAGGGCAAGCCTCGCCCATGGCCGGATCTGGCGAGGTCGAGCCTCGCCGGCCATGGGCGAGGCTCCCCCTCGCCAGATCTGACGAGGCGAGCCTCGCCGGCCTTCGGCTCTGGCCGGTCGCCGGACCTCGGTGACCGGCCGGAGGAAAAAGACAAAAATAAAAATAAAAATAATATTAAAATTTTCTTCGGCCGGCCACGTCAGCCGGCCGGTGTCCAGTCAGTAAAATCCGGCCAAAATTGGCCGGAAAGGACTAAATTGGCACAATATAAAAATGTTTAGGACTGAATTGGCACAACATAAAAATGTTTAGGACTGAATCGGCACCAAAAAAAGGTTTAGGACTAATTTGGCACAAAGACAAAAGGTTTAGGACTTTTTTGGCACTTCTCCCTATAATAATCATGTTGAAAGTAGATTTCCCATCACACGAGAGGACTAGTAGCTATGCCCACTACGCATAAATCACGATGTCGATGCTTGTGGCTAACTAAAACAAAATTAAGCTTGTGCAAATTCCTTACTTCTCATGAGGAAGCAATTGTTGTTGATCAGAGAATCAATTTCAAGTATGTCAGAGTTGACTTTGCATTGGACTCAGAGTCCCGAGTGCACATCCGACACTTTTAGGTGCCCCAGTCTCCATATATATTTATTCACACACACGTCTAATCAGTAATCACCCAGGCCAAAAAGATTACGACTTGGGCAAGCCTACTATCGTTGTTATTTGGGCTAGGGACGAAGCTTCCTAAAACAACATGAATTTGATGAAAAAAAACTAAATTCAACACGACTCAACTCGATATCAATACCTTCTCAGTCCATTTTCAGTGAAAACTACTTTGTAAACACATATTTTTTGTACCATACGTAATGACACGAATGTAACATTGCAAGACATGTATCATCGGCCCGATTGAGGCTTTTATGCAGCAGTCTCGGGCCGACCTGGCCAGGCCCGTCGGCACCGCTCGAACGCCATTTCCACTGCATCGCCATCTTCATACGAACTCTCTCAATTCAGAGTCTTCCTAGTCTTCCTTCTCCAGGATTCCAGTTCTTGCTGTTGCTTAACCAGGTACGCTCTTCATCCTCCTCTCTGCTTCCTTCTTGTTCATCGATATGTGGCTGTAGAAATATGCTAGCTTGAGCATTGATTCCGATACCATGACGTTGATCCGCGTCCGATTCTGGAAAAATCTTTTGCGATCTTTCCGAAAGTTTTGTTTTTGTCCATGGACTCTTGCGCAAAAGATTGTTGACTGCGATTTTGGGTTTCGTTCCCTTCTTCTGTTTCCCTTGTAATCTTTGGAAACTGTGGTTTTCGTTGGCATCAGGTGGAGAGAGAGAGAATCGAGATGCCGTCTTTGCAGACAGCTTTGCCTCCGGAACTCGAGGACAGTGTCATAAGGGTCGGTGTGTTTTTCTCTTTCGTGTGTTTCTATTTGTTATTGTTGAGAAATTACACCATTTGAGATTGGTTTACTTTATTTTAATCCAATTATACTATGGTGATGTTTTTATTCGGGGGGAGTAATTGCTTGTATTGGTTGTTTCATTGGTCGCCCCATTGGTCATTGCAGCTTTATCGCGAGTGCCTTCGAAGAGCGAAATACATAGGGCATCAGGTACACCCTCCTTTCTTCATTAGACTTTTTGGGTTATGTAGCTTTTAGCTAATAATTGCTGAAGTGAATGGCCTGTTGGATTAGCGTTAATATTTTGAAATTGAACTCTTTGGAATCGAGCGAATTGATGAATTGCTGCGTAAGCAATGATGGTAGCTTCAATTTTGTTATGCTCTTATGGTACATTGCTTAAAACACGTTGGATGGCTTTCGTCGGAATAATCATTGGGTGCCTTTGGTTAGACTTTTAAGGAAAATCTTTGGGAAAATGCAGAGGCCTTTAAGTGAAAGGGGTTTGTCAAAATGCAAATTGCGTTTGGAAAACTATAATCTGAAAACAAAATGGTGTTTGGAAGACTTATATTTACAAAACACCTTTATTATTAAAAAAAGAAAAATATATATATTTGGCCAGTAAGGGACCACTAGCAGCGGCCGTCGTTTGAGGTCACTAGACCTCAGGTGGCCCCTGGAAACGACCGGCGAGGGCCGCCCGAGGTTGGGCGACTGCTAGTGGGGGTCACGCGACCCATGGTGAGACCCTCGCCTGAGGTCGGGGGGCCTCAGAGAGGGCCGCGCCTGGGTCGTGCGACCTCGTCGATAGTCGCGCAACCCCAATCAGCCGTCGCCGAGGCTACACAACCCTTGCCTGAGGTCAGGGGACCTCGGCAAGGGCCGCGCGACCCTCGCCTGAGGTCACACGGCCCCAGCGAAGTCACTGAGATGCAAATCGCGCGGCCCCCCACGGAGGCCGCCACGACCCAGATGGCGTGGAGGTTGCCACAACACCTTGGCGACGGTCGCCTAGGTCGCCGTGACGGTCGCCGTGACGGTCGCTAGCCTCCCTCTAGCCGGTCACCAGCCCCTTGTAGCCCTGCGCAACCCCGCTAACCACCCTCAACAAAGAAGATGAACAGTAAACGTCGAAGATGATGAACAGTAATGTTTACATTTGCAAAAGGCCTTGGGCTTTCAGCCTGGCAAATGTTGGCTTTGCCATTAAGAGACTTCCAAAGTTTTTTCCCAAACACTTTATTTTGGCTCAAGGGGCTTTTGATGGCCAAAGCCCCTTCCAAAGCTTCTCCCAAATGGACCCAATGTGTTTTATATTTCCATTTATCTGCTTGCATTATTCAAATAATCTGAAGTTATGGTTTTACAAGCGAATTCTACCATGAATCGGAATAACTGAAATTAGATCATACCCTGTTTGACTAAAAATTTGCCTCCGTCTGAGGTTAATCTGCTTAGGTGGGGAAGGCAGGCTAAAGTTTTTTATGGCCATATATAGTGGCAGCAAACAGATGTCTCAGCAAATTTGAGCTTATATGTGCAATTTGGCATGTTGGACCAGATGCTTCCCTTGGACTGTACAAGTTACGACCGCAACACAATTAGTAGAAATTCATATTTTTTACATGCTGTGGTCTGCACTCCTTCTCCGTCTTTATTTGAGTTGGAAGGACTGTACTTTCTCATTAAACATATTCCTCTTGATGGACACCTCTTACCATGGAGTGGTTTTTATGCTATCTGATGTTCTAAATTGACTTGGAGAAGACTTTCCCATTAGATGGAATTTACCCAAAAAAAAAAGAATGGGAATGTGGCGTTGCTGTATAGACACAGGTCAAGCTTTTGGTTGCGAGTCTTTCTGGCCTAAGTGGCAAGATCATGATATGGAAGTCGGAAAATTTCAATCCTCTGGCACATTTACATCTTAAATTTGTCAATGGTTCGTTAAATTATGGTTTCTGAACTAATGATGTTTAATTGAAATTTTTGCTGAAATTTGAAAGTAGTTTAAGCGGGGTGTATTGTATATAATTCGAGCCCACTTCTTCCATGTATGCACTTTTTGTATTTCGTGCGGCTGAGGAACTGACTTTTTTTCCTCTTCACTTACATTTGTGCAGCAACACATTACTCAGCTTCTTGTCGAGTTGGTGAGGCAGCAATTTAGAAGGAACATGCATGAGACAGATCCTGAGAAAATCCAAAAACTAAAGGATGAGTGAGTTTGAAAATGCCTACGGGTAGGATTAACAGTCTTGTTTCTGTCTTTCTTCTTTAAAAGAAAAGGAAATTGTTTAGGATTTATGTGGAAAGGATTCAACCGATATATGACGAAATTCTTAACGCATGTTATCTTCATAATTTTGCAGAGACCCGGATTAGGCCGTATGAGCTTTGTTAGAGTCTATTTTATTTGGTGGGATCCAGCGTTAGACTGCAGAAGGACCTTCCTAAAATATTTGCAGATGAACAAAACGTGGAACTTTTTGGTATCTTGACTGAAGAAGCATTTCCGAGGTTCTAACTAATCCTTTTATTATTTTCAGTGCGGCAAGGGGGCTGATAAACTATATACTGTATGAATCAGAGAAGATGACTGGTCGCAAATTCAGCAAAGGCTCATAATGTCATTGTTTATTATGTGTTTCAAAGGATTTGTCGACGAGGTTTCGACTGTCTATGAAGTAAATTAGCTTCATCAGCCAGAAGATAGCTCTTTTTGTATTCCCCATTGTTGCAATGGATAGTGATGGTAACGTAAAACTGCAAGCAATGTGCATTGCAGAACAGGACATGGGTCAATGGGTCGCTTTTGGAGGTCTACCAACGGATATGGTCACAATTTGTGATAATGTCACCTCTCAAAACAGAATTGCATTTGACTGCACGATCTATTTTCACAGCAATGAGCAATTTATGGTTGTTTCTGGCAAAAAAAAAAAAGGTGATGTTCTAGTTGTTGCCCAAATCCGAAGAACTGTCCTATGATGAAAGTAATAGTCCTGCCAGGGAAATGCAGTGTCTCGTCGAACGAAGTTCGAAAAAGCCGGAGGTTCATGCTCCCTTTCACTCTCCAGGCTAATTCAGTCTATTATTAGTTCTTTTCTTCTGCTAGATTGAGCGAAATTGTGTGGCCGACCAAAAAGAGTTGCTCAGATTCATCTTCTGCGAAGGTAGTACTTTTTTCACTTCACCATGACACTGCAGTACAGAGTGATTATGATTCTACGAGGCAATTCTAGATGAGTGACCCCATTAAGATGCTATATAGATCAAGTGACATGGACCCCTTGCGTTGCTTCTTATAGATAGAGGATGCATGGGAAGAAGCATGGCCGCTACTTTTTACTTTCTTTTACTATGACATATATGATTCAAACTCCAAATCATTCCCTCTTGGTCCTCTCACTGCAATGAAGACTTTCTTGTCAGCCTCGGACGGTGGAACTTCTGGATCAACTATACATTTACATTCCCTTTCCCTCCCAAGAAAATCATGACATCGGTGCTTGATTCAGAGGCCTTCTCCACCAAATAATTCTTTCTTACCGCTTACTCTCATCATCTTATCCGTGTGGTCTCCACGTGATATTTCACTGCATTATGAACTTGGGGCTCTGAGAGCAAGAGCATGGCAAGTGCTTTCGACTTGGGTGACTTCATTTCTTTGACTTCTTAGCGATCGTTACCGACAGTACCTGTCATTTCATCTATCGTTTGCTTTCTCTCCACTACAACAGCAAAAACATCACCGTAAGTACTCCCACTGTTACGAATGAGTGCATTGTATCATGTAACAGGACATTAACCTATTTATTCACCATCCTCATTCATCCTATTATGTGTTAGGATTCGGAGAAGGGGTTGCCTTCCCTCGAAAGTTTCTCTCGATATCTGAAAAAGAATTGCCGAAATAAAGGACACTGATATTTTATAATTAACACCGATCCCGGTTACAGATTTCCAGCAGAAGTGAACATTGACGCCAAGATATGTTACAATTACTATTGACGAAGAAGAGAAATCTATTTAGATAGAGCAATTTGGGAGAAGTAGTCGACTATTCACTAACTGATCGTAGGATGGAATATTGTTTTTTTTTTTTTTTTTGGTGACGAGAAATCCGCCTGAGCCCCCTTCGGAGTCACAAGGCCCGCCAGTGCCCGATGGCACCTTAGGACCGACGCCTATAACTCGTGGGAAACTAGCACGGGACCCCAACATCATGCCCCCCACTTACAACATGTTAACAACGCATGAGTTCGAACTCTCAACCTCGGCAACGAAGAAGAGACTCTAGTACCAACACAGACGCCCACGATTGGGATCGCAATTTTCCAATATCAAAATTGTCATCATATAAGGTAGATTTTAAGTTCTCATGCGTGGATACAAAAGAATATGATTAGCTTGCAGATGAGGAGAAAATCGTCGAGTTGCACCATGGGATGATGGGATGATGCTAAGGAAGTCCCACGTCAAAGCCAAGCTGCAGTTAACATATTTTAATCAACCCATAACTCATTAACTTGGAAAGTGTCTACTTGTTACAATTTTTGCTTATTTTAAATTTGACAATGAACCTACTTCAAAACTTGGTTCGTTTTATGAAAAATGAATGATTTGAAAAATATTTTCCTAAAAATGATCTCTTAAAATAATTAATCAGTGACAAATTTTCTCATAATCGATAATACATTTATGTCTAAACATTTTAGTGGACAATAAAAAGATTTTCCATTCTTCATTTTCATAAGCGATACCAACAATCATTTTTAGAATAACGTTTTTCGAGTCATTTATTTTCTAGCGAACCAAACACAGAATAACATTCCGTTTGTTTTTTTTTTTTTTTAAAGCACTAACCAATCGGCCCAATATTTAGCGATGGTGAGTTCCGAGTTGTACCCTCGCTTTTAATTCCCCACCATACATCGGACTTCTGCTCCACATCGCAACAAAGTTATGCCCAAAGCTGGGGCCGTCGCATCCGATGAAATTATTATTACAAGCTCGATATTGAGAAATTAAAAGTATATCCACAGTTATTTACTTTTGACTCTCCAAATCCCGGGGCATGCACCTCGACTCTATAAACTTTTAAATAGTTCGAGACTTCACAATATATTAATATCGACGGGCTCATACATACTTTTTCATGAGTTTTAAAATTCGATAGATTTTTACATTTTGACCATTTTCAAATTTAAAAAAAAAATCATACAATGATATCGTAAATATCAAGGAAAATTCTAAGGGATTGAAGTAAATAATTCTTTAAATAAAGGCTCGAAGTACTCTCTCTCTCTTTAAATAAGGGCCTGAAATAAATCATATTTAAAAAAAGGACTGAAAATAAACATATCAGTCTCAAATAATGACTTGAACTCCCTGTTTGGTGAAGAACAATTTCATCTTTTAAATTTTTTAAATTTTTCTTTTTTATTTCTTTTTTCTGTTTTTTCTTTCCAAACTAAAAATAAAAAATAAAAAATCAGAACTCACGCGGGAGGGAAGGCTCCCTCTAGTCTATGGTCGTTGCCCTATTGCTAGTGAGGCGGCAATGATGGCCGGTGGGATCGCCGGTGTTTGCGCAAGGGTCGACAACCCTTGCTAGAGACAGGATAGGGTCACCGCCCCCTTCCCTCCCAAATCTGGGCGAGGGTCGCTGGCTTTTGCGTGGGCCTGGCAGCCTTCACCCAGCACCCCGTTACTTGGGCAAGAGATCCTAGGGTGCTGGGTGAGGGCTGGCGACCCTCACACAAACGGAGTAGAGGGTGGGCTACCCTTGCCTCAATTCGAGAGAGGGCCGTTGCCCTCTCCCGTCTCTAGTCAATGAGGGTCGCGGACCTTGGCATAGGCATCGGCAACCGCGTTGACCATCGTTGCTACTCCATTGGCAATGGGGTGGCGGCCCCGCCTTTGTTTTTGCTTTTTAAAAAAAAAAACATAATCACTAGATATAATTTTAATCAAATTTAATTTAAATTTAAATTATATTTAGATGAAAAATATTCCTGATAGGTTGGAAATTTTTGCTGACGCGCAAGCTAGCAAGGTTATGCCCTTATTTGAAACATTCATAATCACTAGGCCCTTTTTCGAAATTGATATGATTACTTCAAACCCTTAGGCTACGTTTGGTCGTCCGGATTTCTAATTAGGATAGGACTAGATAGGATATGATATGAAATGCTTGGATTTTTCTATATCTTATGCATTGTTATTAAAGTCAGATATATTAACATTATATCATATACATTTTTTTTTAAATATAAACGACATATCATTATAAATGAACCTAAAAGTTCATAAATGGAGATTGTAAAAATCTCTAATGACACTATTCCTTAATTTTTTTTTTCCTCTTTTTTTCAAATTAGTTTCTTTATTATTTCTTTTTTCCCCTTTCATCATTATGTAATAAAATTTTATCGAATAGTAAACTATACTAACATATCTAAAGTACAAAAAATACCTATATATATATATTAAATATAAATACATAATTTATAGATTAAATGTTTATTATAAGATAGAATTAAAGTTGAATATATAAATTAAAATAAGATTAAATTAACAAATAATTTTTTTTTAATTTCTTAAATTATAATTCAAATATTATTTATATTGAAATATAATTTTATTTTTGTTAATTTAATAAGTTTGTTATTTGATAAAAATAACTTTCCTATTATGAATATTAAAAATCCTATCCACCTTTATCCCACGTCCCCCATGAGATAATTTTATCCGACCTATATCCCCCTTATATCCGACTTTATATCCTGAGCAAACACTAAATATAGGATAAGATAAATCATATCATATCTCGAATTTTATCTTGACTACCAAACACAGCCTTATTGACTTTGGATCTTTATTTGGAAAAAAAGGGCTTTTCGGATCCTTATTTGAAATTTTCACTCAATAGTAGCAGTAGACTAATTGACTAATTCGTGAGACGAACTTTGAATGATTGGATGTCTTCAATTAAAGAGCTCATAGAAAATCGGTTTCACTTATTTAAAGACCTAAAAATTATCTGCCTCCTCATTTAATATTTTTAGAAGACTATTTTTTCACTAAGATGATGACCATCTCTAATATTGCCACATCCGTTGTTATTGCGGAACAACAACAAAAGATGCACAAATCGAAGCACAAAATAGCAAAGGCAGAAAGCAAAATCAAAATCACGCGACGCGCAAGATATACGTAAAAATCAAATACAAAAAATCATAAGGAGCGAGAGGCGTTTTGCTATCTTGAACAATAAGTACAAAAGTACAATCCAAAATGTCAAAAAAACACTTGACAAGCCACGAAATCTAAAAATCTAACAAGAAAATAAGCAGAACTAAGAAGAGAGAGAATGTGGAGGCTAGGTCAAAGATGCCTTGTGCAACGCATCCCTGTTATAGTCACCCTTCAGAAAACCTTAAAATAAATGTGCATGATCCAAAATATCCTTGTCACCGATTTGAAACTAAAAAAAAATCAACAGTCATCAAGTTCAAACCATACATAAAAGTCGCCGTCTAGATATTCCAAATGGCAAATTGGGAGCACTCATTGCTCACTAACTACACCAATGTTGGCACAGCTCTCAGAGGTTGACCTTTCTGTAAGGTGAGGCCAAACTTGTCGTCCACGTTCATCTCTTCTGGCTCCATCCCACCTTCAAGTTTCCAACTGAAGCAATTAAGGAGCGAATTTAACATGATAGGCAACATCCGCAAGGCCAATGGCAAGCCTGGACATAAACGCCGACCTCTGCCAAATGGAATCAACTCAGAACTTCGTCCTTCCACGTCGATTTCCAATCCGAAAAACCTCTCTGGCATAAATGCATTCGGGTCCTCCCACAACGTACCATCTCTCCCAATGGCCCATATATTGACAAAGACTTGTGCGCCTTCTGGAATAGCGACACCGTTAATTTCTAATTCCGTCCCAGATTTCCGAGGGAGCAACGGAATTTGTTGGGTGCAAGCGAAAAGTTTCCTTGACGCTAGCCTGTAAATAGGGTAAGCTAGTGATGTCTAACTCATCGACGAGATTGCCCTTGCCGATGACTTGATCGAGCTCTGCTTGGGCTCCTGATAGTTTCTTCGAATTGTGGAGTAGCTCGGCCATTGCCCATTCTAACGTGTCAGAAGTTGTATCAGTGCCTGCAACAAACAAATCCTATGTTCAATGAATAAATCCAAGCTCAAAATCACTTGGTTGAATAATAGCTGAGCTGCATATTGAGCATGTAATAATATAGAGATTCCTACCCTTAAAACTATTGGTACAAGCAAGAAGAGCCATATATAGAGAAGCAAAGCTAAAATACATCGTGAATTTTAAGATTAAAAAACACGAAATGATTATACCATAAGTGCTATACTCTATGCATGAGATACAATTAATTATTAAATATCTACTCACATATACGATGGCTTCCTAAACCTTTCAGTTGGTGCGATTTAAGTATAAACCTTTATAGGAAAATGCAATTCAATTTTAGAGTTGTTTGAGAAAGCACAATTTAAGAATTTTACATCCAACTTTTAATACTGTTTAGCAAAATAGATGGATTGACGTTTTGAAGAAGGTTTAGAACTTCATTATACCAATTGAATAGTTTAACACTTAATTTATATATGAAGTTTAGGACTTGTAGTGTCATTTTTCCTCGAAAATATATATCCTTTTTACCAGCAATTTAAGTATTTGATATATTAGTCAATCAAACACCTGCTTTAATATTAGTGATGGGAACTGAGCCAGTAAAAGATAAATAGTTACTTAAAAGTATAGATAGAAATTGCCATATGTACCGACATTAAGTGCTTAATTTAAAAGATCTCCATGTCCTCATTCTTATCTTCACATAGATCAATTAGGGTATCCAATACATTGTCCTTCCTAGCATAATCCAATGCTGCCCTCATCTGCAGCCTTTTCTGTATCAATCCTTCGAACAGATCCAACATTTGCCCAAAATACATCTTCATTCGACGCCTTGTGGGTCAATCTTCTTTAGCACCAGAAAATACTCTGCAATGTTAGGTTTTCCGGCCTCGAGTGTGATACGGGAAATGACCTTCTTGCTGGAAAAATATTAGAATACATAAAATAATAATAACTATTGGAAATACATTGCAAAAGATTAGGAAAAAAAAAGAACAAATGCTGAGGAATGCAAGCATGGTCCCTAAAGATAATTCCGTCATTCAGAGTACGAAACTTGGTGCATAAGGCTTCAACAACTATTCTACCAAAATACAATAAATCTTCTTATGTACTCTGCACTAAATATTAGAAGAAAACAGAACAACTTATTTGTATAACCCAGCAAAAGGAAAAGGAAAGATATGAAAACATATTGTATCATCAAAAATTGTGGTTTGAAGCTTAATTTATATTTAAATAAGAGAAAGAGAGAGCTATTAGGAAATCGTCATAAATCAGTTGGTCATTAAAAGAATGGCTGTTATAAAATAATGAAAAGTTTATGAAATAATAAATCATAAGTTATAAAGCCGTTAGACAACCATTATATGGCCGTTAAAAGCCAATACAAAAATGATGACTTTAAATACGGTTATAATTTCTAATAAATATTTCAAAACTGCTGAAATATCCAACAATCACACACATATTTAAAAAAGTTTTGAAAAGACAAAATAGAACAATGCTAGATTATTGGAGAGTAATGCATCGGAACTGGTGCTTGTTAGGCTATGAAGCAGCCATAGGAAGAATGAAATATAATTCATGGAATAATAGGTAAAGTTTGAAACTTCTATGAACTAAGAATTTCTTTTTGTGAATTATAATTTTCACCAATCGCATTACACTCCCACAAGGTTTGTTGTCTAACATGGTTTTGCGCTAATAGGCCATGTGTATGCTTGGTTTATTCATAAGTGCTCAAGAGATTATCGCTAATAATTCTCATAAGAGCGGCCCCACTCCACACTTATATAGGTAATTCCATCAAGTATATTCTGCAACTTAATACGCCTTCAATAATGGCTATGGAATTTCATTAAGAGCTTAGCTCAACCTATTTTTCATTGCAGTTCTGCACTATTTTCACCTTCGGAGGGATAATAGTTTCCAATAGTGCACTAGATCAACAAATGACTTATTATTACCTATATGAACCTAATTCATAGGATCACCATCACTATTGATTTTCTTCGGTTGGCTTGTCTCATTCTCCTCGATGTATGGTCTGAGGATTGACCAAAATCTATTTTTGACTTCATATAATTAATGGACATAATTCCATCATTAAGTAGCAGCTTTACCACGTCAATAAACTCGGTGGAAAAATAATAAATACTTATGCCATGTATCATTGGAGTTCTGCTACAGTTGGTCATGGTTGGTCCAGAACAGTCAAAAAAATGAGATTGAAAGGTTCATTAGGTGTATACTTCAAAGTTTGACTGCTAAAGTAGTAACATCGTGAAGCACCGCATATAATTTATTTTTAGCTTTGATTGCCATTGTTCTCGACTCCCTGTTATTTATATGAAGCATATAGCTTATGACTGAGTTAAGATTTGACTTCTTAGTGCATTTGCTTCTTTAAGCCATAACTTTAAAGAGGAAAACTGCGACTATGGTTGGTTCTTTAGGGGATAGTTTTGAAAACCGGTGGCCTTAAAGAGATGGTTTGTATAGAAAGTACAAAGCTTGAACCTACTTCCAGCTAGGTGACACGTCTTGTATAAGTTTTACGGATTAAGCTGCTCGAAAGAGGAAATAGCTAGTTATGTAAGTTCCAGGGACTTTGACGCGAGATTGGATAGCGTGTTCAATTGTTTGAACCGGGCTTTTTTTTCGGGACAATTTTGAACCAGTTCATTCACAAATTTTTGAACTTCAGTCTTATTAAGCAGCAAAACATATCCGAGGGCTATATAACATGAGAATTCTACTTGATGGCTAAAGGGTGACTTGAGAATTCCTTTTTGTAAATATATTTGCAAAATGTTTCCTTCTCTTTAAGTCGTTTTTAAATTGTAGCAGGATTCAAATGATGATGATGAGCATGAAGAAACTCAAGAAGAATTTCTGGAAAGATATGCCAAAGCTGCGACTGATCTTGAAGATGGTAATGCCATTGGAGAGGGAGATGTCGAAAATGAAGACCTTGAGACTGATTTGGGTAAAGTTCCTTGTTCTACTTGTAAGCCGTGCGGAAAAAATCGTGGTTTTAGTTACAAACTTATCCGCTTGAAAGATTTCACCACCTGATTGTCTAAGTCACTTACAATGGACACTATCATACATTAGAAATCGATGAGATGTAACTTCCCTGCTTCGATCATAATCACAAGCTTCAGGAGTCTCCTGCGATCGTTAGATAGCCGTAAATTAGAATCTTCGTATTGCTCTCGATGGCTGCTTTTTCGAGGCCTTCCTTTTGGAGGTACTATCAGCTTCAAGGTTTGTGAGTTAGCTTGTTTGGGACACAGAATAGGCATGAAGGGTTTGCCTAAGGGCCTGATGGACTTTTTAATCCCATGACATCTGTCCTTAACATCTTCCTATAACTAGTTAATTATTAGCAGCGAAGTGGCATGCGAGGCGGCCAAGTGCAGGCGTATTAGTTCTTGGCCCCCCTTAGGTTTGCATAGAATTCAGATTGCACTCGGGGAAACTGCCTCAGAACTTTTTTGGGAAATCCCAGTACGGTTTTTGTTGCATGATGTGATGTCTCTTGTGCAGATGTTTCGAGTTTTTCAGTGAAATGAGTTTTCTATTGGAGAATTGTGTCCACAAGGTTAATCCGAGGGATGATTTGTACACTATGTGGGGTGTTTTTCTTTTTGCCTGTTTAGCAATTTTCATGTTCAGGGTAAACTCTGATAATCTTGCTAATCGATTTGTGTCTGTATGATACAAAATAGGCCATCTGGAGGAGGTCGATCACCATCGACTCGTCTTCTCATTGATAGAAAGAAATCAAGAAGTCCTCCTTGAAGGGCAGGTGCCACCTCCGCTCGTTTGGACTTCGCACGGTGCCTTCCCCGAGCAGTTTTCGTTGTTGCTGTAGTACAGATGAAAAAGTTAAATGAACTTTCCTGCATTCGAGTGCAGTAGAGAAGTTTGATCCCGACTCGATTGATTTCTACTTAGTGGCGGTCTCTGCCTCGAGATAAAAGATTATTTAAGATAGGGAAAATTTCAAAAAATGGCTCGAAGTGTCCTCATTTCTCAAATAAAGATTCGAAGTGAATATTGTTTCAAATAAAGGTTAAAAGTGGCATTGGTTGTTTTAAAAAAAGGACCTAAAGGAGCCATGATTATTTCAAATAAGGGCCTAACCTCGCTGGTTGACAGTCGACAAAATTTTTTGATCGGTTAAGGGTGTTTTCTTCCAAATTTTCTTTTCTTTTTTCTCTTTTCTTCTTTTTTCTTTTTCAACATCAGCTAGCGGCCGCTAAGAAAGCCTTTGCCTAGCCACTTGGAAAGGGTCGCCAAGGGCCTTCAAACCCTTGCTTGTAGCGGGTGAGGGCTTGCAAGCTCTCGCCAATAGCAGGCAAAGCCACCCTCGCCTCACCCACCCTCGGATGGCTGTGAAGGGCGGCCTCCCCCAGGGCGAGGGTGTCCCTCACCTACAGCCAGTTGAGTGAGGGCGACCCTCGCCCAACCCTCTATGGGCATCACTAATGGCTAGGGAAATAGAAGAACTAGAGAAAAAAGGAAAGAAAAAAAGAAAAAAAAAAAGGAAAATGGTAAATGACGTAAATACCCTTCACCATTGGAAAGTCGGGCCCTTATTTGAAATAAATATAATCACTTTAGGCTCTTATTTGAAATAGGCATAACTATTTCAGGCATTTATTTGAAATAAGATTTACGTCAAACACTTATTTGATAAAGTAATGGCACTTCAAGCCCTTATTTGAAATAAAATCCACTTCGGGCCTTTATTTGAGAAAATGATGACATTTTGGGTCATTTTTTGAAATTTCCCCTTTTAAGATATAGCTGCTGAGAGGAACTGTAGAGTGCCGAGTGTCAATGGTTTGTAATCTCAACAACCATTTTTTGTCACAAGGTTTTATTTTTATCGAATGCTGGGATGGCATCCCGAAGCAAGACTCCATATGAAATAACATTTGGGTAAAGAATCCTCAGTGTTTTGACAATGCGCTCATATCATTTAGTAAACAAATTTCAGCGCACTTTCTTAGTACATATTGCCTTTCCCTATGCCAGGCTTTAACTGTGGTGGAATGGTATTGTTTATGTAGTCATTTTCTTAAATATTAAACTTCCTCACTCCCAATGTCATGAAACATCTAGTCAATTTTACCGGGCGACATGTTAACACGAGAACTACAAGGCCTTGCCACTGAGTTCATAGGACTCGGATTCAAACATTAACTCCATATATATATAAACATATTTCAAGCAATAAAACATTGAAAATAAAACGTCGCCAAGAACATTGAAACTACTGATATATATATGAACCTAAGGATGTTTTATCAGGGACATGACGGTGCCGAGGTGGAAATTTTCATCCTGAACACGGGCAGTGCCAAGGCGGACCCACTCGATGCCGAGGCGGACGAGGCGGACCCACTCAATGCCGAGGTGGACGAGGTGGACTCACTTGATGTCGAGGCGACGTGGAGGAACCTGAATCCAACGCCGAGGAAATGGATTTTCCACGGGAAGAGACAGGAAACCTTTTCTTGTTCGGACAAGCGCTTATGTCAATGGCGTCTTGTCTTTTTTTCATTTATTTCGGAGGCATTTCGCCTTTTTTTTTTCTTTTTCTTTCTCCTCTTTCCTTTCCTTTGTTGGGTAATACGAAATGACCATCTTGATACTGCGCCATCGTAGCTTGCGGTAGATTGCGCACGCGAACGAAAGGAATTTTACAGGCACCTTACCAAGATCTTTCTTGATTGGTTAAACATCACATCGATGAGGATGGTACTTACTAAGAGCCATAGCAAAGAAAAGGTAAGTGGACCGACTATGACACACATATTATATATAATACCCTTTCATATATTTAGAAATAGATAAAAATTGGTGATATAAATGAAGGGAGAAAATTGTTTGTTAATACACAAATCCCTCCTAATCCTTTTTAAATGGGCAGATTTAGGGGGATATAAATTACATGTGAAAATGACTTTTATCGATCCTTCTTAATTTATTCTAAATCCCTTCTAATCTCTTTCCTACGCCCAAGTATTTTTTTACAATTATTTCTCACTCAATCCCAAATCCTGCCTACCAAAACCGGGGGCATTGAATGAGCTTTTTCCTTAGCGCCTAAGGCATTGGAAGAGTCTTCGGGCTTTTATTATTATTGCTTCGTCCCGGATAGAAAGATTGACAGGATTTCAACACGGCCAACCCTTAATTTTTGCAAATCTAAACCGGGCCCCTTTTGAGAAATCCAAGATGTTAAAAATTTGAGAAATTTTTTCAAGAAGTTCTAAACTTATTGTACTTTTGCTTATTCAATCCAAATCACAGTAATATTGTTAATTGAGTTCTAATCTTTTTCATATCTTATTAGTTGAGTTCATCCAGCCAATTTTGACCGAGAATCGCTGACATAAAGCATCTTATGTGGACAAATTAATATTTTAATTTTAAAAATTTTCAAAAAAATTCTTTGTTTACATTTTTTCTTTTACTTCCTTTCTCATTACTTTTTTGTGCCAGCAAGGATTGCCAGTGAGCCTCGCCGGCACAAAAAAAAACAAATAAAAAAGCAAAATAAAAAGTCGAAAAATAAAAAATATTAATAATATTATTAAAAAATATCCATATTAACGTTAAACGTGTCACTTAAGAGGACCGACACTAGTGGTAGTGGGATAAGAGAAGTGGTATACCGTTTGTTGAATAAGCCAATAAGTAGGAAGGCATTCATCAAGCTTGAATGCCTATGGAACCGGCAAAATTAAAAAAAAAAATAAAAAAAAAAAAAATTGAACTGGCAAAATAGAATAATCTGACGACTTTCTGTACAATCCTCTCCAAAGTCATTTTCGAACTCTTCCGGCAAATTCACCGCGACAGCGACAACTCAAGCAGATCCAGAGCCAAAACCAACTCCTTCTCTGTACACTTCCGATGTGGGATTCCAGCCCCCACCCCGCGCGTTACGGCGAAAATCACGACGCGCCGATGTGCAGATAGAAAGTGGGAACCAGCTTTGGCACTAGGAAAAAGGGCGTGCAAAAATCGGGGGCGTCCAATTGGAATCGCTCGCCTTTTTTCTTTCCCCACCCTTTGCATCGTCCCGTGTCCTTTGTCCTATACTTTCTCGCCCCAGAGGAAATTCCTTTCCCATTACGGATTGGCAACGTTTAGAGCTTTCCTTTCCAACTCGTTTTTATTCCGCAGGTGCTCTTCCAAGTTGCTCTCCCGGGTGCTTAGAGTGGCTCCCAAGGAGGGATTGGAATTCTTCTACCCGAACGCGTGTCGTTCGAGATTTTTCTGGATAAAGATCTACCAGGCGACGGCACGTGTCACCGACACGCATTGGACACTTGACAAGTAATTCGTTGATGGTGTGATGGTTCTTTAGAACTAGGGGTGTCAAAAACCGAACCGAACCGAACCGAAAAATTCAATTTTTCGGTTCGATTCTCATTAAAAATTGATTTTTTTTTATCGATTAACCGAACCGAACCATTGACACCCCTATTTAGAACCATGAGATCGACAGACAATGTTCCTTTTTTAGTGACCCGATGGATCCTAAAGAACCTCCTTCCATAGGATACTATTCCGATTAGCTAATTAGGGGTGTTATAACCATCGGCCTCATGAAAAAATACTCTTCGTACCCCCTTGGATGATTCTGCTCTCTACTTGGATGTAAACCAACTCAGCCGCAATGAGGACGACATTGCACGATGGGCTAATTCACTGGTTTTCTTCTCCGCCGGCTGAGTTGGCCTTTGTATATACCTTGGTCAAGAACCTAGGTAAGCTTCAAAGTAACTCGTTTAGCTAGAGCTCGACTATAATTCTCCTAATACACTTATTGAGGGCCTAATCGAGTCGCAAAACTCGGAAATTCTGCAGTTGTCATCTCCGTGCACGAGTCGGATTCGACTTCTCGAATCTCGACCCGATGGGGCGAGCCGACTTGCGCATTAACTGTATCGATCTTCAAATGCCTAGCCTACCAAAAGTTCCATATAAAAAGTTGTAATCTTATCATTATCCGTTCGATAATAACTAATCTAGGACACTAGAACAGCCTTTCTCGTGGCACCAAAGTGGAAGCGATAAAGCTATGCACAACTTTTGAATTTTATCTTATAAAATCTGAATGAATGATGGGCCGGGCAATTAAAGGCCTGATTGATTCCGATGCAATAAAGCTTATTTTCGTGTCACGTTTTTTTTTCACATAAAAGTGATCTTTGAGAGACCACGTCGCTCCCATGACGATGATCTTATTCGATGGTGCACGTGGTTGTCTGAACTTTTGTGAGGGCGTTCTAGCTTTTATACTGCTACAAGTTCGAGGCCTTTGAACGCTATTGAATTGAGGTGTCCGTGAATCATATCAGAAGAATTTCATGTCAGAAGATCATTTAATAGATCGTATTTAGTCAATAACTAATTCAAAAGTCTTTGAGCGAAAGTGAATTTGACTAAATTTTGTTTCGGAGCAAAAGAGTTGTTTTCAATTAGTCCTCAATGGGACCGCTTTTTTTTTCTAAAACAATTCTTTTTATTTGGAATCTTATTCTAACTGTTTTAGCTTCTATTGAATTAAGAAATGGATTTGGTTATCAATCCTTTTTTATTCGATATAAGGCAACCTATTAATATATATGGCGTCGTCATAATGAACCCAAGTATTTGGGAAAAGATGGAATGTTTTGATAAAAGAACGAGAGATCCTTTTCGAGCAAAAGTCCTACATTTTTAAATCAATTCATCAAGTTGATGATAAAATAATGTGTGGTACGCTAGACATTATGCACACATTACACAACTACCTAAGTTCGTTCTCAACCATAAACAGAGTATTTCTTTATAATAGAAAGGCGCTTCCCCAACCCCACTTGTGTGGTAGAGAGTAGCATTCGCAACAAATAAGGGAGAGCAATTTGGGAGAAGTAGTCAACTATTCACTGATTGATCGTAGGATGGAATATTGTCTTTTTTTTTTTTTTTTGGTAATCGAGTAATCCGCCTGAGCCCCCTTGCGGAGTCATAAGGCCCGCTAGTGACCGATGGTACCTTAGGACCGACGCCTATAACTCGAGGGAGACTAGCACATGACATTTTTAAATCAATTCATCAAGTTGATGATAAAATAATGTGGTACGCTAGACATTCTCCCAAATCTGGGCGAGGGTCGCTGGCTTTGGCGTGGGCTTGGCAGCCTTCACCCAGCACCCCGTGACTTGGGCAAGAGATCCTGGGGTGCTGGGTGAGGGCCGATGACCCTCGCACAAACGGAGTGGAGGGTGGGCTACCCTTGCCTCAATTCGAGAGAGCCGTCTCTAGTCAATGAGGGTCGCTGACCTTGGCATAGGCATCGGCAACCGCGTTGACCATCGTTGCTACTCCATTGGCAATGGGGCGGCGGCCCCGCCTTTGTTTTTGCTTTTTAAAAAAAAAAACATAATCACTAGATATAATTTTAATCTAATTTAATTTAAATTTAAATTTAAATTATATTTAGATGAAAAATATTCCTAATAGGTTGGAAATTTTTGCTGACACACAAGCTAGCAAGGTTAGGCCCTTATTTGAAACATTCATAATCACTAGGCCCTTCTTCGAAATTGATATGATTACTTCAAACCCTTAGGCTATGTTTGGTCGTCCGGATTTCTAATTATGATAGGACTGGATAAGATAGATATGAAATGCTTAGATTTTTCTATATCTTATGCATTGTTATTAAAGTCGGATATATTAACATTATATCATATACATTTTTTTTTTAAATATAAATGACATATCATTATAAATGAACCTAAAAATTCATAAATGGAGATTGTAAAAATCTCTTGTGACACTATTCCTTAATTTTTTTTATTTTATTTTTTCCTCTTTTTTTCAAATTATTTTCTTTATTATTTCTTTTTTCCTCTTTCATCATTCTGTAATAAAATTTTATCGAATAGTAAACTATACTAACATATCTAAAGTACAAAAATACCTAAAATATATATATTGAATATAAATACATAATTTATAGATTAAATTTTTATTATAAGATATAATTAAAGTTGAATATATAAATTAAAATAAGATTAAATTAACAAATAATTTTTTATTTTTTATTTTAAATTTCTTAAATTATAATTCAAATATTATTTATATTGAAATATAATTTTATTTTTGTTAATTTAATAAGTTTGTTATTTGATAAAAATAACTTTCCTATTATGGATATTAGAAATCATATTCACCTTTATCCTACCTCCCCCATGAGATAATATCCACCTTATATCCGACTTTATCCTATCTTGAGCAAACACTAAATATAGGATAAGATAAATCATATCATATTTTGAATTTTATCCTGACTACCAAACGCAGCCTTATTGACTTTGGATCTTTATTTGGAAAAAAAAGGGCTTTTTGGATCCTTATTTGAAATTTTCACTCAATAGTAGCAGTAGACTAATTGACTAATTCGTGAGACGAACTTTGAATGATTGGATGTCTTCAATTAAAGAGCTCATAGAAAATCGGTTTCACTTATTTAAAGACCTAAAAATTATCTGACTCCTCATTTAATATTTTTAGAAGACTCTATTTTTTCACTAAGATGATGACCATCTCTAACATTGCCACATTCGTTGTTATTGCGGAACAACAACAAAAAGATGCACAAATCGAAGCACAAAATAGCAAAGGCAGAAAGCAAAATCAAAATCACGCGACGCGCAAGATATACGTAAAAACCAAATACAAGAAAAATCATAAGGAGAGAGAGGCGTTTTGCTATCTTGAACAATAAGTACAAAAGTACAATCCAAAATGTCAAAAAAACACTTGACAAGCCACGGAATCTGAAAATCTAACAAGAAAATAAGCAGAACTAAGAAGAGAGAGAATGTGGAGGCTAGGTCAAAGATGCGTTGCACAACGCATCCCTTTTATAGTCACCCTTCAGAAAACCTTAAAATAAATGTGCATGATCCAAAATATCATTGTCACCGATTTGAAACTAAAAAAAAATCAACAGTCATCAAGTTCAAAACATACATAAAAGTCGCCGTCTAGATATTCCAAATGGCAAATTGGGAGCACTCATTGCTCACTAACTACACCAATGTTGGCACAGCTCTCAAGGTTGACCTTTCTGTAAGGTGAGGCCAAACTTGTCGTCCACGTTCATCTCTTCTGGCTCCATCCCACCTTCAAGTTTCCAATTGAAGCAATTAAGGAGCGAATTTAACATGATAGGCAACATCCGCAAGGCCAATGGCAAGCCTGGACATATACGCCGACCTCTGCCAAATGGAATCAACTCAGAACTTCGTCCTTCCACGTCGATTTCCAATCCGAAAAACCTCTCTGGCATAAAAGCATTCGGGTCCTCCCACAACGTACCATCTCTCCCAATGGCCCATATATTGACAAAGACTTGTGCGCCTTCTGGAATAGCGACACCGTTAATTTCTAATTCCGTCCCAGATTTCCGAGGGAGCAACGGAATTTGTTGGGTGCAAGCGAAAAGTTTCCTTGACGCTAGCCTGTAAATAGGGTAAGCTAGTGATGTCTAACTCATCGACGCGATTGCCCTTGCCGATGACTTGATCGAGCTCTGCTTGGGCTCCTGATAGTTTCTTCGAATTGTGGAGTAGCTCGGTCATTGCCCATTCTAACGTGCCAGAAGTTGTATCAGTGCCTGCAACGAACAAATCCTATGTTCAATGAATAAATCCAAGCTCAAAATCACTTGGTTGAATAATAGCTGAGCTGCATATTGAGCATGTAATAATATAGAGATTCCTACCCTTAAAACTATTGGTAAAAGCAAGAAGAGCCATATATAGAGAAGCAAAGCTAAAATACATCGTGAATTTTAAGATTAAAAAACACGAAATGATTATACCATAAGTGCTATACTCTATGCATGAGATACAATTAATTATTAAATATCTACTCACATATACGATGGCTTCCTAAACCTTTCAGTTGGGGGCGATTTAAGTATAAACCTTTATAGGAAAATGCAATTCAATTTTAGAGTTGTTTGAGAAAGCACAATTTAAGAATTTTACATCCAACTTTTAATACTGTTTAGCAAAATAGCTGGATTGACGTTTTGAAGAAGGTAGGTTTAGAACTTCATTATACCAATTGAATAGTTTAACACTTAATTTATATATGAAGTTTAGGACTTGTAGTGTCATTTTTCCTCGAAATATATATCCTTTTTACCAGCAATTTAAGTATTTGATATATTAGTCAATCAAACACCTGCTTTAATATTAGTGATGGGAACTGAGCCAGTAAAAGATAAATAGTTACTTAAAAGTATAGATAGAAATTGCCATATGTACCGACATTAAGTGCTTAATTTAAAAGATCTCCATGTCCTCATTCTCATCTTCACATAGATCAATTAGGGTATCCAATACATTGTCCTTCCTAGCATAATCCGATGCTGCCCTCATCTGCAGCCTTTTCTGTATCAATCCTTCGAACAGATCCAACATTTGCCCAAAATACATCTTCATTGGACGCCTTGTGGGTCAATCTTCTTTAGCACCAGAAAATACTCTGCAATGTTAGGTTTTCTGGCCTCGAGTGTGATACGGGAAATGACCTTCTTGCTGGAAAAATATTAGAATACATAAAATAATAATAACTATTGGAAATACATTGCAAAAATTAGGAAAAAAAAAAAGAACAAATGCTGAGGAATGCAAGCATGGTCCCTAAGGATAATTCCGTCATTCAGAGTACGAAACTTGGTGCATAAGGCTTCAGCAACTATTCTACCAAAATGCAATAAATCTTCTTTTGTACTCTGCACTAAATATTAGAAGAAAACAGAACAACTTATTTGTATAACCCAGCAAAAGGAAAAGGAAAGATATGAAAACATATTGTATCATCAAAAATTGTGGTTTGAAGCTTAATTTATATTTAAATAAGAGAAAGAGAGAGCTATTAGGAAATCATCATAAATCAGTTGGTCATTAAAATAATGGCTGTTATAAAATAATGAAAAGTTTATGAAATAATAAATCATAAGTTATAAAGCCGTTAGACAACCATTATATGGCCGTTAAAAGCCGATACAAAAATGATGACTTTAAATACGGTTATAATTTCTAATAAATATTTCAAAACTGCTGAAATATCCAACAATCACACACATATTTCAAAAAGTTTTGAAAAGACAAAATAGAACAATGCTGGGTTATTGGAGAGTAATGCATCGGAACTCGTGCTTGTTAGGCTATGAAGCAGCCATAGAAAGAATGAAATATAATTCATGGAATAATAGGTAAAGTTTGAAACTTCTATGAACTAATAATTTCTTTTTGTGAATTATAATTTTCACCAATCACATTACACTCCCACAAGGTTTGTTGTCTAACATGGTTTTGCGCTAATAGGCCATGCGTATGCTTGGTTTATTCATAAGTGCTCTAGAGATTATCGCCAATAATTCTCATAAGAGCGGCCCCACTCCACACTTATATAGGTAATTCCATCAAGTGTATTATGCAATTTAATACGCCTTCAATAATGGCTATGGAATTTCATTAAGAGCTTAGCTCAACTTATTTTTCATTACAGTTCTGCACTATTTTCACCTTCGGAGGGATAATAGTTTTCAATAGTGCACTAGATCAACAAATGACTTATTATTACCTATATGAACCTAATTCATAGGATCACCAATCACATAGGTTGGGTCACCATCACTGTTGATTTTCTTCGGTTGGCTTGTCTCATTCTCCTCGATGTATGGTCTGAGGATTGACCAAAATCTATTTTTGACTTCATATAATTAATGGGCATAATTCCATCATTAAGTAGCAGCTTTACCACGTCAATAAACTCGGTGGAAAAATAATAAATACTTATGCCATGTATCATTGGAGTTCTGCAACAGTTGGTCATGGTTGGCCCAGAACAGTCAAAAAAATGAGATTGAAAGGTTCATTAGGTGTATACTTCAAAGTTTGACTGCTAAAGTAGTAACATCGTGAAGCACCGCATATAATTTATTTTTAGCTTTGATTGCCATTGTTCTCGACTCCCTGTTATTTATATGAAGCATATAGCTTATGACTGAGTTAAGATTTGACTTCTTAGTGCATTTGCTTCTTTAAGCCATAACTTTAAAGAGGAAAACTGCGACTATGGTTGGTTCTTTAGGGGATAGTTTTGAAAACCGGTGGCCTTAAAGAGATGGTTTGGATAGAAAGTACAAAGCTTGAACCTACTTCCAGCTAGGTGACACGTCTTGTATAAGTTTTACGGATTAAGCTGCTCGAAAGAGGAAATAGCTAGTTATGTAAGTTCCAGGGACTTTGACGCGAGATTGGATAGCGTGTTCAATTGTTTGAACCGGGCTTTTTTTTCGGGACAATTTTGAACCAGTTCATTCACAAATTTTTGAACTTCAGTCTTATTAAGCAGCAAAACATATCCGAGGGCTATATAACATGAGAATTCTACTTGATGGCCAAAGGGTGACTTGAGAATTCCTTTTTGTAAATATATTTGCAAAATGTTTCCTTCTCTTTAAGTCGTTTTTAAATTGTAGCAGGATTCAAATGATGATGACGAGCATGAAGAAACTCAAGAAGAATTTCTGGAAAGATATGCCAAAGCTGCGACTGATCTTGAAGATGGTAATGCCATTGGAGAGGGAGATGTCGAAAATGAAGACCTTGAGACTGATTTGGGTAAAGTTCCTTGTTCTACTTGTAAGCCGTGCGGAAAAAATCGTGGTTTTAGTTACAAACTTATCCGCTTGAAAGATTTCACCACCTGATTGTCTAAGTCACTTACAATGGACACTATCATACATTAGAAATCGATGAGATGTAACTTCCCTGCTTTGATCATAATCACAAGCTTCAGGAGTCTCCTGCGATCGTTAGATAGCCGTAAATTAGAATCTTCGTATTGCTCTCGATGGCTGCTTTTTCGAGGCCTTCCTTTTGGAGGTACTATCAGCTTCAAGGTTTGTGAGTTAGCTTGTTTGGGACACAGAATAGGCATGAAGGGTTTGCCTAAGGGCCTGATGGACTTTTTAATCCCATGACATCTGTCCTTAACATCTTCCTATAACTAGTTAATTATTAGCAGGGAAGTGGCATGCGAGGCGGCCAAGTGCAGGCGTATTAGTTCTTGGCCCCCCTTAGGTTTGCATAGAAATCAGATTGCACTCGGGGAAACTGCCTCAGAACTTTTTTGGGAAATCCCAGTACGGTTTTTGTTGCATGATGTGATGTCTCTTGTGCAGATGTTTCGAGTTTTTCAGTGAAATGAGTTTTCTATTGGAGAATTGTGTCCACAAGGTTAATCCGAGGGATGATTTGTACACTATGTGGGGTGTTTTTCTTTTTGCCTGTTTAGCAATTTTCATGTTCAGGGTAAACTCTGATAATCTTGCTAATCGATTTGTGTCTGTATGATACAAAATAGGCCATCTGGAGGAGGTCGATCACCATCGACTCGTCTTCTCATTGATAGAAAGAAATCAAGAAGTCCTCCTTGAAGGGCAGGTGCCACCTCCGCTCGTTTGGACTTCGCACGGTGCCTTCCCCGAGCAGTTTTCGTTGTTGCTGTAGTACAGATGAAAAAGTTAAATGAACTTTCCTGCATTCGAGTGCAGTAGAGAAGTTTGATCCCGACTCGATTGATTTCTACTTAGTGGCGGTCTCTGCCTCGAGATAAAAGATTATTTAGGATAGGGAAATTTTCAAAAAATGGCTCGAAGTGTCCTCATTTCTCAAATAAAGATCCGAAGTGAACATTGTTTCAAATAAAGGTCAAAAGTGGCATTGGTTGTTTTAAAAAAAGGACCTAAAGGAGCCATGATTATTTCAAATAAGGGCCTAACCTCGCTGGTTGACAGTCGACAAAATTTTTTGATCGGTTAAGGGTGTTTCCTTCCAAATTTTCTTTTCTTTTTTCTCTTTTCTTCTTTTTTCTTTTTCAACGTCAGCTAGCGGCCGCTAAGAAAGCCTTTGCCTAGCCACTAGAAAGGGTCGCCAAAGGCCTTCAAACCCTTGCTTGTAGCGGGTGAGGGCTTGCAAGCCCTCGCCAATAGCAGGCAAAGCCACCCTCGCCTCACCCACCCTCGGATGGCTGTGAAGGGCGGCCTCCCCCAGGGCGAGGGTGTCCCTCACCTACAGCCAGTTGAGTGAGGGCGACCCTCGCCCAACCCTCTATGGGCATCACTAATGGCTAGGGAAGAAGAAGAACTAGAGAAAAAAAGGAAAATGGTAAATGACGTAAATACCCTTCACCATTGGAAAGTCGGGCCCTTATTTGAAATAAATATAATCACTTTAGGCTCTTATTTGAAATAGGCATAACTATTTCAGGCCTTTATTTGAAATAAGATTTACGTCAAGCACTTATTTGATAAAGTAATGGCACTTCAAGCCCTTATTTGAAATAAAATCCACTTCGGGCCTTTATTTGAGAAAATGATGACATTTCGGGCCATTTTTTGAAATTTTCCCTTTTAAGATATAGCTGCTGAGAGGAACTGTAGAGTGCAGAGTGTCAATGGTTTGTAATCTCAACAACCATTTTTTGTCACAAGGTTTTATTTTTATTGAATGCTGGGATGGCATCCCGAAGCAAGACTCCACATGAAAAAACATTTGGGTAAAGAATCCTCAGTGTTTTGACAAGGCGCTCGTATCATTTAGTAAACAAATTTCAGCGCACTTTCTTAGTACATATTGCCTTTCCCTTTCAGCGCACTTTCTTAGTACATATTGCCTTTCCCTGTGCCACCATTATGTATGTCCATCTGGCTTTAACTGTGGTGGAATGGTATTGTTTATGTAGTCATTTTCTTAAATATTAAACTTCCTCACTCCCAATGTCATGAAACATATAGTCAATTTTACCGGGCGACATGTTAACACGAGAACTACAAGGCCTTGCCACTGAGTTCATAGGACTCGGATTCAAACATGAACTCCATACATATAATATAACATTGAAAATAAAACGTCACCAAGAACATTGAAACTACTGATATATATATATATATGAACCTAAGGATGTTTTATCAGGGACATGGACGGTGCCGAGGTGGAAATTTTCATCCTGGACATGGGCAGTGCCAAGGCGGACCCACTCGATGCCGAGGCGGACGAGGCAGACGAGGTGGACGAGGTGGACTCACTTGGTGTCGAGGCCGCCATGGACGGTGCTGGTGCCGAGACATAAGCTGGCGATGTCGTGCCGGACATCCGCACAGCGGTTTGAAGAGCAAAGGCGGACATTGGCGGTGGCGGTAGGGAAGTCAGCGTGGACATTAGAAAAGCAAAGGTCGGTGTCGGTTTCGATGCCGGTGGTGGTGTCCGAACCTTGTTGAGATCAAAGGGCCTCCAAAATTGTGTTCCTACGCAAAAGCTTCCTTCTGGTGCTGGCATCAGAAGGAACTTCTGAAGGCAAAGAATCAGAGCAAGAGCGTCAGACAAAAGCACGAGATGGACTACTACAAGGGTAAGGGTGCACGACTCTCGGTATTTATGGGAAGGAGGATCGATTAATGGATTGATCGATTGATCGATAGAGAAATTGCAGAGAGTTGACAAGGCATCACCCACCCCCAAAGAAAATGTAACTTTTTTCTTAAACAACTTCATCATCGGAGCAACAATTCGGTTCCATTACGCTAGCTACAGACAGACAGATACTCTCCGCTAACAATGGATGGGATGGACGGACGAAGGGATCACCCAAGACGTTCAATCAACAACAAATATGCCCAACATCTCATCAAAACCACCATCCTTGTTCTTCGACACTCCGAACAAGGAATTTAAAATTATAAAAATATAAATGGATCCTTCATCAGAGAGAGAGAGAGAGAGAGGCCTGATTTGAAATAACGGCGTCGGCCATGACATTCTGGCCCCCTACCCACGTCTCGCCGTAGACGCAGACGAGCACGCTGCCGGTCTGGTAGGGCATGCACTTGAACTCGGCGATTTCGTGGTGGCACTGCGGAAGGGAGGTGAGTTTGGCGAGGATGGCCTCCTTGCCCTTGATCTCCCGGGCGTCGAAGTGCAGCACCGACTCTTCCCAGTACAGGTTCACCAAGCCCGCCCGGTTCGTGTCGAACGTCCTGTAATAGTTTACCATGAACCGCTTCGCCTCCTCCGCCCGACCCATGTCTTCTGGCTTGATCTTCCACATCTCTTCCTTCTCTTTCTGTGCGCGATTCAGAGAGAATCCCTAGCGCCGTTTCTTCTTCAAGAGTTCCCTCTCCCTTATTTATTTTGGAATACACCGACCCGGTTTCTTGTCGGGTCGGTCGGGTTTTTTCATGTGGACCCGACCCGCCCGACCCGACGATTCCCCATAAACGAAGAAAACCTAATTCCAAAAGCCCCTAGAAGGATCTGACCGACGGTCAAGCAAACCATTGATGGCACGCGAAATCCAAAAAAGGAAGTAAAGACCAAACTGAGGAGATTTTGAAGGGAGAGTACTCGAATTAGGAGATTTTGAAGATAGAATCATTAATGGACATAATCGAATTAGGAAAAACTACTTTAAAAGACTAGACGTTTCTTACGCGTTTGCGTCTGCTAGCTCTCAACCAAGAACTTATCCACGAAAGATTACAATTTTGATGGCACGCGAAATCCAAAAAAGGAAGTAAGATCAAATTGAGGAGAGTTTGAAGAGAGAGTAATTAATGAACTTACTCGAATTAGGAGATTTTGAAGATAGAATAATTAATGGACATAATCGAATTAGGAAAAACAACTTAAAAAGAGTAGGCGTTTCTTACGCGTTTGCGTCTGCCAGCTCTCAACCAAAAACTTATACACGAAAGCTGACTTTTGCTAACTAGTGACTCCAATATATATATATATATATATATATCTTTTTTGGATCCACACTATATAATGATCATGTTGATAGTAGATTTCCCATCACACGAGAGGACTAGTAGCAAAAAAGGAAGTAAGATCAAATTGAGGAGAGTTTGAAGAGAGAGTAATTAATGAACTTAAAAAGAGTAGGCATTTCTTACGCGTTTGCGTCTGCCAGCTCTCAATCAAGAACTTATGCACCAAAGCTGACTTTCACTAGCTAGTGATTCCAATGTTCTTTTATTGGCGGCTATGCGGATTCCTTACTCATCATGTCACGCGAACTCCACCAAAAAGGAAGTAGATCCAATTGAGGAGATTTTGAAGAGAGAATGATCAATGGACTTATTCAAATTAGGAAATACTACTTAAAAGAGTAGGCATTCCTTACACGTTTACGTTGTTAAAAACAATTTAAAGAGAGTACACGTTTGTTGCGAGTTTACGTCTGCTGCAAAAAAGGAGAGGTGTTGTCGTTCTCTGGATTGATCTCGCTCTCGCTCTCTCGTCGCTCTCTCACCTCTCTCGCCGCCATGGAATCTGCTAACCTGGCCGCCTTCTTCGGCGGTCAATTTTATTTTTCGTTTGAATCGAGTCGCTTGTATGTGCCGCTCTATTATGGGCCAGCGTCAACCGTTGTTTACGATGATCACATTGTCTCTGGCGCGGATATACAATTTTTTTTCTCTTCGGGAAATCTTGCCGATGTCTGTCATCTCATCACTCGTATGTCATCGTCAATCGATTCAATCACAGGTCGACGTTGTTTCACCTTTGCCGGTGTCATCCGCATGGGCCTCGAGTTCAGAGACTTTGAAGAGGTTCGTCGGTTTCTCTCTTCCTTTTTCTTTCTTGGTTAATTTGATACTAATTCTTCCCTTTTAGATGTTTATTGTGGAGGGGCTGCTAATCCCTCCTCGGAATGGATGGATTATCTACAGCAACTTCCGTTCAGCCCCGCGGCAAGAGGCGTTACCATATCTGTCACGCCCCGAACCCCGAGCGCGTACCCATCCCTCTCTGGTCGATAAAATTTTGCGACTTCCCAGGATTAGTCGCCGACCCTTTTACTTTATTGCACATGCGGAAGCGAAAAAGAATCCCCTGACAGTAACCATCTCGGGATAGAAAAGTAGAACAATACTTTCATAAGCAAACATGCCTTTATAAACATATACTGAGTCAAGTACAAGAGTCTATGGTCAAAAGACCACAAAAGACTATTCTCCAAAAAGAAGCGGTCCTATCCGACCTATGCTTCAAATCACCTCCTCTTAGCTCCAGGTCCTCCACTTGATGACCCTGAAAGTGGTTATACAATAACCAGTGAGACAATGTCTCAGCAAGTCTAAGCTCTAAACTGCAGCTAGGAGGAAAAGACGCTAAGAAGCGTTCTAAGCACGCAATCACACAATCAATGAGACTTACCTCGTCTCAGTTCCACCCTGTAGGTCAGCATATTTCATATCACAAATAAGAGCATCACTCAAGCTCAATTAATTGGAACACAATACTTAAATAAACATGCGTTCCTAGTTTTGATCTCGGCATATAGCACGGCCTACTCTCAGTTCGGCGGTCTTCTGGCATTGCCAGGCTTCGCCTCCCCCCTTGGAGCGCGGCTTCGTCACTACGTCGACGGCATTCCCGAAGGAGCATAGGGTCCAGAATCTACTGCGACCGGCTTCCCTTTAACAAGGGGTATCCCAAATAGGGATAACGTCCAGCTCAACAGCCCGGGACGATTTCTCTTTGTCATCACACGATCACTCAAATATGGCCCAGGGCACCGTGCATTGCACTCAAATGCTTCAATTAAAATGGTGAACCTGGCCTTTTTCTTCGTATTAGAAATACGCATGAAAATAGTCGTGTGTGGGTACACGGTCAACTTGACCCAGAAAAATTGACATCCTTTCTTTTTGAAATCCCACTATTTTATATAGTACATAAAACCATTTTCGGTGTTAAAATCCGACACCCGGAATTTTCTGAATAAATATTGAAAATTCACAATTTTTGGAATTAAATACCAAAAATCCAATAATCACTCAATTTGCATAATTTAACACTCAATTGCAGAAATTAACCACACCATTGCAATCAGCACGGAATTCCGGTCACCGGCCATCCCGGCCTAATTTCCGGAAAAATAATTAATAAATAATTAACTTCGAAAAATACTAACATAGGCCAAAAATATTAAATTAAATACCAATACGGACCCGGAAAATTCCCGAACCCTTCTAGATAAATAGCACAATTTAAATAGGCCTTAGCTAAACCATTCTAACCACCTAACATGCTCAATTAAATAATTAAATCACTAATTTAATCTAACTAACCACCTAATTCCTAATTAAATAAATCTAAACACCCCTTAGCCTCAAAACCTACTAAGAAGAGTTTAGAGAATAAACTCACCGGTGTATCGCGAAAACCGGTTCACCGCGACGACGACGCGACGGCGGCCGAAATCTTAATTTTTGGCCGTGTCGGCAAACTCTCGGGCCAGACCTAAAACGGGCCCAACACAATCTCAGCCCAACTGAGATTTGTTTTTAACTTGGGCTGGGCTTGAAGCGGCTGACCTCGCGGGCTTGGACTGCTGAAAAAGACAACTTGCTGGGCTTCAAAGTTGGACTGGGCTGCTGGACTTTTGGACCAAGCTAAACTGAAATTCTGCTGGAGATGGGCCGAGGGGTGGCTGATTTCACGGGCTTCAATTGGTGTGCTTCGGTGGGCTAAGCTTCAAATGGGCTTGCGGGCTTCTTGGACTGCTGACTTGAAATCTCGCTGGGCTGAAACGATCCAGCAAAGCCCACAGTTGGGACTGAACACTTCGGACGTGAAGGCGCGAGGTGGATGGAGGCAGCAGCTTCGGTGAGCTGAAGACGCGCGCGATGAAGCTGCTGCGTCAAACTTCAGCGGCCTTCGATGTTGATTTGTTGACCGGAGGGGCTGCTTGCAGGTGTGAAGATCGTGGCTTTGGGCTTCGCTGGCAGCTGAATTCGCGTGGCAGCGAGAGACACGGACAAGGAGAGATTTGGAGAAGATGGAGCACGATCGCTGGCAGCAAGCGGCTAGGTTCCTTCGGTGGTCAACTATGGGGAAAAAAAAACTTCTTTTGGTTGACCAAATGAAGACATGGCCTGCAGAGGGGAATTGTAAGTGGAGGTGGGCGTATGTGAGTGGGGCAAGGGAGATGGAAGGAGAGAAAACGTGGGGGATTGTCGTTGCAGAGAGGGAGACCGAAATGAAGAAGCTCAAAAATGAAAATGAAAGTGAAGTGAGAGCAGAGGGCGTCGCACAAAGGGGAGGAAGAGGCGGTTGTCTTGGCGTGCGGGAGAAGCAGCCGGTGGAGGGTCCCAAAATAAAGCAACTCAATCCATTACATTGATTGCATGTTTCCTATTTCTTTCCACTTGATAATTCCATGAATTCACAAATTGTAAAGCCAAAATTGCTGCCCCTTTGTATAGCTCCGAATTTCACAATTTTAGACTCCAACTCCTTCGTTCGATTCTCCAAATCACGTCCAAATTTGCCGAAGAAAAATCCCGAACAATTTTCTATAAATCCCCGACACACAAAGGCTCAGCCTGAAAGCCCAATTTTCCATCAATTTAGCCAATCTGAATTTCCGCCAATTTTCCGCGACGTCCGAAACGGTTTTCCGTAAAAATCTTGAAATCTCCGAAAAATCTTCGGAGGATGAGTCGACATTCCTAAAATAGCTTGTGACACCACAGAACTTTCAATTTCCGAAATCGGGTTTAAATAAGTGGTTAATTTCAATCTGACGTGCTTTTAGCGTGACCTAATCTACTGGGTCACTTTTAGGAATTTTTGGTGCAATTGACCCGTGATCGATTTATCTCGAGTCACATAGTACATCTTCGACACATTGGCGACTCTCGGTTGTCGTGAAAATCTCGAGGTTTCAGATACAGACACCGGGTACCAAAACGATCAAAAAAACCGGTCTAGTGTTGATCGACGAGTATTTTGCAATAAGGTGGAATCACCCACACTCTGATCACATATCTCAATCGAATCGACCTATCTCCGGTCTCTAATCGATTTCTGACAGTGCCGTAATGACCCTTGCAGACCGACACGGTCGAGCAGTCGATTCCTGTTCGAATTCTCAAGTCCATTGCATTTAGATTCCTTAATTGATTCCCCAGATAGACCAGTTATCTCGTGAGTGGCCAACTCAGAGAATAGCACTATAGACACGTCGACAAAAAGCCCGATTTATTTAATTGAAAACAATTTAGAAAATTCAGGCTGTCACAATATCCGATGCCGCAGCCGCCGGTGCAAGAGCTGGCCGAATTATACCCAAACGCCCTGGTATACCCAATGCCAATGACATTCCCACAGCCATTCCCTAACCAGGCACAGCCGTTCGCTCACGAGGGCGCACAAGCAGGGCCATTCCCTCAGCAGCCTGTGCAACCGGCAGAGAACCCATTCCCACAAGCGGCTGACCCGGCAGCGGACGAGGACGAGCAACTTCTGGCATTCCTCGCGCAACCGGAGCCATTCCCTCAGGAGGACCCACAGAACCTGCCATTCCCACAAGCCGGCGATTCGGCGGCGGGCGAGCAAATGCAGGGAATGGAGGCGGTCGAGAGTCAAGGCAGCAACGAACAAGCGAACCCATGACGGACGCATGACGGAATATATTTTAGACTACGTTTGCATTCTCCCATGTCCATATCGTTTCAGTCTGTATACATTCTCTCATGTCCATATCCTTAGCTGCTGATATGAGTGTAGAGTTTCAGTCTGCATAGCTTCAGTTTCTCTGATGATTCCGTTTTATTGCACTACTGCTCTTTTCGTTGTTCAACAGCACGTTAAAAATAGTGGATTATGATTGTGCTCTATGATCTGACCAACTCTTTCCATCAATTTCTACACAATCATCTACTGAAAGTGAAAATGCTTGATAATTACGTGACCGCACACTGTCACCGCATTACAAGCGAAAGAAATTTTGGATCCACACTATATAATGATCGTGTTGAAAGTAGATTTCTCATCACACGAGAGGACTAGTAGCTATGCCCACTACGCATAAATCACGATGGCAATGCTTGTGGCTAATTAAAACAAAATTAAGTTTGTGCAAATTCCTTACTTCTCGGGAGGAAGCAATTGTTGTTGATCAGAGAATCAATTTCAAGTATGTAAGAGTTGACTTTGCATTGGACTCAGGGTCCCGAGTGCACATCCGACACTTTTAGGTGCCCCAGTGTCCATATATATATTTTTTAACACCCAGGCCAAAAAGATTACGACTTGGGCAAGCCTACTCTCGTTGTTATTTGGGCTAGGGGCGAAGCTTCCTAAAACAACATGAATTTGATGAAAGAAATCTAAATTCAACACGGCTCAACTCGATATCAATACCTTGTCAGTCCATTTTCAGCGAAAACTACTTTGTAAACACATATTTTCTGTACCATACGTAATGACACGAATGTAACACTGCAAGACATGTATCATCGGCCCGATTGAGGCTTTTATGCAGCAGTCTCGGGCCGACCTGGCCAGGCCCGTCGGCACCGCTCGAACGCCATTTCCACTGCATCGCCATCTTCATACGAACTCTCTCAATTCAGAGTCTTCCTAGTCTTCCTTCTCCAGGATTCCAGTTCTTGCTGTTGCTTAACCAGGTACGCTCTTCATCCTCCTCTCTGCTTCCTTCTTGTTCATCGATATGTGGCTGTAGAAATATGCTAGCTTGAGCATTGATTCCGATACCATGACGTTGATCCGCGTCCGGTTCTGGAAAAATCTTTTGCGATCTTTCCGAAAGTTTTGTTTTTGTCCATGGACTCTTGCGCAAAAGATTGTTGACTGCGATTTTGGGTTTCGTTCCCTTCTTCTGTTTCCCTTGTAATCTTTGGAAGCTGTGGTTTTCGTTGGCATCAGGTGGAGACTGGAGAGGGAGAATCGAGATGCTGTCTCTGCAGACAGTTTGCCTCCGGAACTCGTGGACAATGTCATAAGGGTCGGTGTGTTTTTCTCTTTCGTGTGTTTCTATTTGTTATTGTTGAGAATTGGTTTACTTTATTTTAATCCAATTATACTATGGTGATGTTTTTATTCGGGGGGAGTAATTGCTTGTATTGGTTGTTTCGTTGGTCGCCCCATCGGTCATTGCAGCTTTATCGCGAGTGCCTTCGAAGAGCGAAATACATAGGGCATCAGGTACACCCTCCTTTCTTCATTAGACTTTTTGGGTTATGTAGCTTTTAGCTATTCATTGCTGAAGTGAATGGCCTGTTGGATTAGCGTTAATATTTTGAAATTGAACTCTTTGGAATCGAGCGAATTGATGAATTGCTGCGTAAGCAATGATGGTAGCTTCAATTTTGTTATGCTCTTATGGTACATTGCTTAAAACTTGTTGGATGGCTTTTGTCTGAATGATAATGTGTTTAAGAGGGACATTGTGTTTTATATTTCCATTTTATCTGCTTGCATTATTCAAATAATCTGAAGTTATGGTTTTACGAGCGAATTCTACCGTGAATCGGAATAACTGAAATTAGATCATACCCTGTTTGACTAAAAATTTGCCTCCCTCTGAGGCTAATCTGCTTAGGTGGGGAAGGCAGGCTAAAGTTTTTTTATGGCCATATATAGTGGCAGCAAACATATGTCTCAGCAAATTTGAGCTTATATGTGCAATTTGGCACGTTGGACCAGATGCTTCCCCTGGACTGTACAAGTTACGACCGCAACACAATTAGTAGAAATTCATATTTTTTACATACTGTGGTCTGCACTCCTTCTCCGTCTTTATTTGAGTTGGAAGGACTGTACTTTCTCATTAAACATATTCCTCTTGATGGACACCTCTTACCATGGAGTGGTTTTTATGCTATCTGATGTTCTAAATTGACTTGGAGAAGACTTTCCCATTAGATGGAATTTACCCACAAAAAAAAAGAATGGGAATGTGGCGTTGCTGTATAGACACAGGTCAAGCTTTTGGTTGCGAGTCTTTCTGGCCTAAGTGGCAAGATCATGATATGGAAGTCGGAAAATTTCAATCCTCTGGCACATTTACGTCTTAAATTTGTCAATGGTTCGTCAAATTTATGGTTTCTGAACAAATGATGTTTAATTGAAATTTTTGCTGAAATTTGAAAGTAGTTTAAGCGGGGTGTATTGTATATAATTCGAGCCCACTTCTTCCATGTATGCACTTTTTGTATTTCGTGCGGCTGAGGAACTGACTTTTTTTCTCTTCACTTACATTTGTGCAGCAACACATTACTCAGCTTCTTGCCGACTTGGTGAGGCAGCAATTTAGAAGGAACATGCATGAGACAGATCCTGAGAAAATCCAAAAAATAAAGGATGAGTGAGTTTGAAAATGCCTATGGGTAGCATTAACAGTCTTGTTTCTGTTTTTCTTCTTTAAAAGAAAAGGAAATTGTTTAGGATTTATGTGGAAAGGATTCAACCGATATATGACGAAATTCTTAACGCATGTTATCTTCATAATTTTGCAGAGACCCGGATTTTGGCCGTATGAGCTTTGTTAGAGTCTATTTTATTTGGTGGGATCCAGCGTTAGACTGCAGAAGGACCTTCCTAAAATATTTGCAGATGAACAAAACGTGGAACTTTTTGGTATCTTGACTGAAGGAGCATTTCCGAGGTTCTAACTAATCCTTTTATTATTTTCAGTGCGGCAAGGGGGCTGATAAACCATCTACTTTATGAATCAGAGAAGATGACTGGTCGCAAATTCAGCAAAGGCTCATAATGTCATTGTTTATTATGTGTTTCAAAGGATTTGTCGACGAGGTTTCGACTGTCTATGAAGTAAATTAGCTTCATCAGCCAGAAGATAGCTCTTTTTGTATTCCCCAATGTTGAATGCTGGGATGGCATCCCGAAGCAAGACTCCATATGAAAAAACATTTGGGTAAAGAATCCTCAGTATTTTGACAAGGCGCTCATATCATTTAGTAAACAAATTTCAGCGCACTTTCTTAGTACATATCGCCTTTCCCCAGTACCTGTCATTTCATCTATCGTTTGCTTTCTCTCCACTACAACAGCAAAAACATCACCGTAAGTACTCCCACAGTTACGAATGAGTGCATTGTATCATGTAACAGGACATTAACCTATTTATTCACCATCCTCATTCATCCTATTATGTGTTAGGATTCGGAGAAGGGGTTGCCTTCCCTCGAAAGTTTCTCTCGATATCTGAAAAAGAATCGCCGAAATAAAGGACACTGATATTTTATAATTAACACCAATCCCGGTTACAGATTTCCAGCAGAAGTGAACATTGACGCCAAGATATGTTACAATTACTATTGACGAAGAAGAGAAATCTATTTAGATAGAGCAATTTGGGAGAAGTAGTCGACTATTCACTAACTGATCGTAGGATGGAATATTGTTTTTTTTTTTTTTTGGTGACGAGAAATCCGCCTGAGCCCCCTTCGGAGTCACAAGGCCCGCCAGTGCCTGATGGCACCTTAGGACCGACGCCTATAACTCGAGGGAGACTAGCACGGGATCCCAACATCATGCCCCCCACTTACAACATGTTAACAACGCATGAGTTCGAACTCTCAACCTCGGCAACGAAGAAGAGACTCTAGTACCAACACAGACGCCCACGATTGGGATCGCAATTTTCCAATATCAAAATTGTCATCATATAAGGTAGATTTTAAGTTCTCATGCGTGGATACAAAAGAATATGATTAGCTTTTAGATGAGGAGAAAATCGTCGAGTTGCACCATGGGATGATGCTAAGGAAGTCCCACGTCAAAGCCAAGCTGCAGTTAACATATTTTAATCAACCCATAACTCATTAACTTGGAAAGTGTCTACTTGTTACAATTTTTGCTTATTTTAAATTTGACAATGAACCTACTTCAAAACTTGGTTCGTTTTATGAAAAATGAATGATTGGAAAAATATTTTCCTAAAAATGATCTCTTAAAATAATTAATCAGTGACAAATTTTCTCATTATCGATAATACGTTTATGTCTAAACATTTTAGTGGACAATAAAAAGATTTTCCATTCTTTATTTTCTAAGCGATACCGACAATCATTTTTAGAATAACGTTTTTCGAGTGATTTATTTTCTAGCGAAACAAACCCAGAATAACATTCCGTTTGTTTTTTTTTTTTTAAAGCACTAACCAATCGGCCCTATATTTAGCGATGGTGAGTTCCGAGTTGTACCCTCGCTTTTAATTCCCCACCATACATCGGACTTCTGCTCCACATCGCAACAAAGTTATGCCCAAAGCTGGGGCCGTCGCATCCGATGAAATTATTATTACAAGCTCGATATTGAGAAATTAAAAGTATATCCACAGTTATTTACTTTTGACTCTCCAAATCCCGGGGCATGCACCTCGACTCTATAAACTTTAAATAGTTCGAGACTTCACAATATATTAATATCGACCGGCTCATACATACTTTTTCATGAGTTTTAAAATTCGATAGATTTTTTACATTTTGACCATTTTCAAATTAAAAAAAAAAATCATACAATGATATCGTAAATATCAAGGAAAATTCTAAGGGATTGAAGTAAATAATTCTTTAAATAAAGGCTCGAAGTACTCTCTCTCTTTAAATAAGGGCCTGAAATAAATCATATTTAAAAAAAGGACTGAAAATAAACATATCAGTCTCAAATAATGACTTGAACTCCCTGTTTGGTGAAGAACAATTTCATCTTTTAAATTTTTTAAATTTTTCTTTTTTATTTCTTTTTTCCGTTTTTTCTTTCCAAACTAAAAAAAAAAAAATCAGAACTCACGCGGGAGGGAAGGCTCCCTCTAGTCTATGGTCGTTGCCCTATTGCTAGTGAGGCGGCAATGATGGCCGGTGGGGTCGCCGGTGTTTGCGCAAGGGTCGACAACCCTTGCTAGAGACAGGAGAGGGTCACCGCCCCCTTCCCTCCCAAATCTGGGCGAGGGTCGCTGGCTTTTGCGTGGGCCTGGCAGCCTTCACCCAGCACCCCGTGACTTGGGCAAGAGATCCTAGGGTGCTGGGTGAGGGCTGGCGACCCTCGCACAAACGGAGTGGAGGGTGGGCTACCCTTGCCTCAATCCGAGAGAGGGTCGTTGCCCTCTCCCGTCTCTAGTCAATGAGGGTCGCCGACCTTGGCATAGGCATCGGCAACCGCGTTGACCATCGTTGCTACTCCATTGGCAATGGGGTGGCGGCCCCGCCTTTGTTTTTGTTTTTTTTTTAAAAAAAAAAAACATAATCACTAGATATAATTTTAATCTAATTTAATTTAAATTTAAATTATATTTAGATGAAAAATATTCCTAATAGGTTGGAAATTTTTGCTGACGCGCAAGCTAGTAAGGTTAGGCCCTTATTTGAAACATTCATAATCACTAGGCCCTTTTTCGAAATTGATATGATTACTTCAAACCCTTAGGCTACGTTTGGTCGTCCGGATTTCTAATTAGGATAGGACTAGATAGGATATGATATGAAATGCTTGGATTTTTCTATATCTTATGCATTGTTATTAAAGTCGGATATATTAACATTATATCATATACATTTTTTAAAATATAAACGACATATCATTATAAATGAACCTAAAAGTTCATAAATGGAGATTGTAAAAATCTCTTGTGACACTATTCCTTAATTTTATTTTTATTTTTTTTTCCTCTTTTTTTCAAATTATTTTCTTTATTATTTCTTTTTTCCCCTTTCATCATTATGTAATAAAATTTTATCGAATAGTAAACTATACTAACATATCTAAAGTACAAAAATACCTAAAATATATATATATATATATATATTAAATATAAATACATAATTTATAGATTAAATGTTTATTATAAGATAGAATTAAAGTTGAATATATAAATTAAAATAAGATTAAATTAACAAATAATTTTTTTATTTTAAATTTTAAATTTCTTAAATTATAATTCAAATATTATTTATATTGAAATATAATTTTATTTTTTTTAATTTAATAAGTTTGTTATTTGATAAAAATAACTTTCCTATTATGAATATTAAAAATCATATCCACATTTATCCCACGTCCCCCATGAGATAATTTTATCCGACCTATATCCCCCTTATATCCGACTTTATCATATCCTGAGCAAACACTAAATATAGGATAAGATAAATCATATCATATCTCGAATTTTATCTTGACTACCAAAAGCAGCCTTATTGACTTTGGATCTTTATTTGGAAAAAAGGGCTTTTCGGATCCTTATTTGAAATTTTCACTCAATAGTAGCAGTAGACTAATTGACTAATTCGTGAGACGAACTTTGAATGATTGGATGTCTTCAATTAAAGAGCTCATAGAAAATCGGTTTCACTTATTTAAAGACCTAAAAATTATCTGCCTCCTCATTTAATATTTTTAGAAGACTATTTTTTTCACTAAGATGATGACCATCTCTAATATTGCCACATTCGTTGTTATTGCGGAACAACAACAAAAGATGCACAAATCGAAGCACAAAATAGCAAAGGCAGAAAGCAAAATCAAAATCACGCGACGCGCAAGATATACGTAAAAACCAAATACAAGAAAAATCATAAGGAGCGAGAGGCGTTTTGCTATCTTGAACAATAAGTACAAAAGTACAATCCAAAATGTCAAAAAAAACACTTGACAAGCCACGAAATCTAAAAATCTAACAAGAAAATAAGCAGAACTAAGAAGAGAGAGAATGTGGAGGCTAGGTCAAAGATGCGTTGTGCAACGCATCCCTTTTATAGTCACCCTTCAAAAAACCTTAAAATAAATGTGCATGATCCAAAATATCATTTTCACCGATTTGAAACTAAAAAAAAAAATCAACAGTCATCAAGTTCAAACCATACATAAAAGTCGCCGTCTAGATATTCCAAATGGCAAATTAGGAGAACTCATTGCTCACTAACTACACCAATGTTGGCACAGCTCTCAGAGGTTGACCTTTCTGTAAGGTGAGGCCAAACTTGTCGTCCACGTTCATCTCTTCTGGCTCCATCCCACCTTCAAGTTTCCAATTGAAGCAATTAAGGAGCGAATTTAACATGATAGGCAACATCCGCAAGGCCAATGGCAAGCCTGGACATACACGCCGACCTCTGCCAAATGGAATCAACTCAGAACTTCGTCCTTCCACGTCGATTTCCAATCCGAAAAACCTCTCTGGCATAAAAGCATTCGGGTCCTCCCACAACGTACCATCTCTCCCAATGGCCCATATATTGACAAAGACTTGTGCGCCTTCTGGAATAGCGACACCGTTAATTTCTAATTCCGTCCCAGATTTCCGAGGGAGCAACGGAATTTGTTGGGTGCAAGCGAAAAGTTTCCTTGACGCTAGCCTGTAAATAGGGTAAGCTAGTGATGTCTAACTCATCGACGCGATTGCCCTTGCCGATGACTTGATCGAGCTCTGCTTGGGCTCCTGATAGTTTCTTCGAATTGTGGAGTAGCTCGGTCATTGCCCATTCTAACGTGCCAGAAGTTGTATCAGTGCCTGCAACGAACAAATCCTATGTTCAATGAATAAATCCAAGCTCAAAATCACTTGGTTGAATAATAGCTGAGCTGCATATTGAGCATGTAATAATATAGAGATTCCTACCCTTAAAACTATTGGTACAAGCAAGAAGAGCCATATATAGAGAAGCAAAGCTAAAATACATCGTGAATTTTAAGATTAAAAAACACGAAATGATTATACCATAAGTGCTATACTCTATGCATGAGATACAATTAATTATTAAATATCTACTCACATATACGATGGCTTCCTAAACCTTTCAGTTGGGGGCGATTTAAGTATAAACCTTTATAGGAAAATGCAATTCAATTTTAGAGTTGTTTGAGAAAGCACAATTTAAGAATTTTACATCCAACTTTTAATACTGTTTAGCAAAATAGCTGGATTGACGTTTTGAAGAAGGTAGGTTTAGAACTTCATTATACCAATTGAATAGTTTAACACTTAATTTATATATGAAGTTTAGGACTTGTAGTGTCATTTTTCCTCGAAAATATATATCCTTTTTACCAGCAATTTAAGTATTTGATATATTAGTCAATCAAACACCTGCTTTAATATTAGTGATGGGAACTGAGCCAGTAAAAGATAAATAGTTACTTAAAAGTATAGATAGAAATTGCCATATGTACCGACATTAAGTGCTTAATTTAAAAGATCTCCATGTCCTCATTCTCATCTTCACATAGATCAATTAGGGTATCCAATACATTGTCCTTCCTAGCATAATCCGATGCTGCCCTCATCTGCAGCCTTTTCTGTATCAATCCTTCGAACAGATCCAACATTTGCCCAAAATACATCTTCATTGGACGCCTTGTGGGTCAATCTTCTTTAGCACCAGAAAATACTCTGCAATGTTAGGTTTTCTTGCCTCGAGTGTGATACGGGAAATGACCTTCTTGCTGGAAAAATATTAGAATACATAAAATAATAATAACTATTGGAAATACATTGCAAAAATTAGGAAAAAAAAAAAGAACAAATGCTGAGGAATGCAAGCACGGTCCCTAAGGATAATTCCGTCATTCAGAGTACGAAACTTGGTGCATAAGGCTTCAGCAACTATTCTACCAAAATGCAATAAATCTTCTTTTGTACTTTGCACTAAATATTAGAAGAAAACAGAACAACTTATTTGTATAACCCAGCAAAAGGAAAAGGAAAGATATGAAAACATATTGTATCATCAAAAATTGTGGTTTGAAGCTTAATTTATATTTAAATAAGAGAAAGAGAGAGCTATTAGGAAATCATCATAAATCAGTTGGTCATTAAAATAATGGCTGTTATAAAATAATGAAAAGTTTATGAAATAATAAATCATAAGTTATAAAGCCGTTAGACAACCATTATATGGCCGTTAAAAGCCGATACAAAAATGATGACTTTAAATACGGTTATAATTTCTAATAAATATTTCAAAACTGCTGAAATATCCAACAATCACACACATATTTCAAAAAGTTTTGAAAAGACAAAATAGAACAATGCTGGGTTATTGGAGAGTAATGCATCGGAACTGGTGCTTGTTAGGCTATGAAGCAGCCATAGAAAGAATGAAATATAATTCATGGAATAATAGGTAAAGTTTGAAACTTCTATGAACTAAGAATTTCTTTTTGTGAATTATAATTTTCACCAATCGCATTACACTCCCACAAGGTTTGTTGTCTAACATGGTTTTGCGCTAATAGGCCATGCGTATGCTTGGTTTATTCATAAGTGCTCTAGAGATTATCGCCAATAATTCTCATAAGAGCGGCCCCACTCCACACTTATATAGGTAATTCCATCAAGTGTATTATGCAATTTAATACGCCTTCAATAATGGCTATGGAATTTCATTAAGAGCTTAGCTCAACTTATTTTTCATTACAGTTCTGCACTATTTTCACCTTCGGAGGGATAATAGTTTTCAATAGTGCACTAGATCAACAAATGACTTATTATTACCTATATGAACCTAATTCATAGGATCACCAATCACATAGGTTGGGTCACCATCACTGTTGATTTTCTTCGGTTGGCTTGTCTCATTCTCCTCGATGTATGGTCTGAGGATTGACCAAAATCTATTTTTGACTTCATATAATTAATGGGCATAATTCCATCATTAAGTAGCAGCTTTACCACGTCAATAAACTCGGTGGAAAAATAATAAATACTTATGCCATGTATCATTGGAGTTCTGCTACAGTTGGTCATGGTTGGCCCAGAACAGTCAAAAAAATGAGATTGAAAGGTTCATTAGGTGTATACTTCAAAGTTTGACTGCTAAAGTAGTAACATCGTGAAGCACCGCATATAATTTATTTTTAGCTTTGATTGCCATTGTTCTCGACTCCCTGTTATTTATATGAAGCATATAGCTTATGACTGAGTTAAGATTTGACTTCTTAGTGCATTTGCTTCTTTTAGCCATAACTTTAAAGAGGAAAACTGCGACTATGGTTGGTTCTTTAGGGGATAGTTTTGAAGGGAGAGTAATTAATGAACTTACTCGAATTAGGAGATTTTGAAGATATAATAATTAATGGACATAATCGAATTAGGAAAAACTACTTAAAAAGAGTAGACGTTTCTTACGCGTTTGCGTCTGCCAGCTCTCAACCAAGAACTTATGCACGAAAGATTACAATTTTGATGGCACGCGAAATCCAAAAAAGGAAGTAAGATCAAATTGAGGAGATTTTGAAGAGAGAGTAATTAATGAACTTACTCGAATTAGGAGATTTTGAAGATAGAATAATTAATGGACATAATCGAATTAGGAAAAACTACTTAAAAAGAGTAGGCGTTTCTTACGCGTTTGCGTCTGCCAGCTCTCAATCAAGAACTTAGGCACCAAAGCTGACTTTCACTAGCTAGTGATTCCAATGTTCTTTTATTGGCGGCTATGCGGATTCCTTACTCATCATGTCACGCGAACTCCAAAAAGGAAGTAGATCCAATTGAGGAGATTTTGAAGAGAGAATAATCAATGGACTTATTCAAATTAGGAAAAACTACTTAAAAGAGTAGGCATTCCTTACACGTTTACGTTGTTAAAAACAATTTAAAGAGAGTACACGTTTGTTGCGAGTTTACGTCTGCTGCAAAAAAGGAGAGGTGTTGTCGTTCCTTGGATTGATCTCGCTCTCGCTCTCTCGTCGCTCTCTCGCCACTCTCGCCGCCATGGAATCTGCTAACCTGGCCGCCTTCTTCGGCGGTCAATTTTATTTTTCGTTTGACTCGAGTCGCTTGTATGTGCCGCTCTATTATGGGCCAGCGTCAACCGCGGTTTACGATGATCACACTGTCTCTGGCGTCATGGATATACAATTTTTTTTCTCTTCGGAAAATCTTGCTGATGTCTGTCATCTCATCACTCGTATGTCATCGTCAATCGATTCAATCACAGGTCGACGTTGTTTCACCTTTGCCGGTGTCATCCGCATCGGCCTCGAGTTCAGAGACTTTGAAGAGGTTCGTCGGTTTCTCTCTTCCTTTTTCTTTCTTGGTTAATTTGATACTAATTCTTCCCTTTTAGATGTTTATTGTGGAGGGGCTGCTAATCCCTCCTCGGAATGGATGGATTATCTACAGCAACTTCCGTTCAGCCCCGCGGCAAGAGGCGTTACCATATCCGATGCCGCAGCCGCCGGTGCAAGAGCTGGCCGAATTATACCCAAACGCCCTGGTATACCCAATGCCAATGACATTCCCACAGCCATTCCCTAACCAGGCACAGCCGTTCGCTCACGAGGGCGCACAAGCAGGGCCATTCCCTCAGCAGCCTGTGCAACCGGCAGAGAACCCATTCCCACAAGCGGCTGACCCGGCAGCGGACGAGGACGAGCAACTTCTGGCATTCCTCGCGCAACCGGAGCCATTCCCTCAGGAGGACCCACAAAACCTGCCATTCCCACAAGCCGGCGATCCGGCGGCGGGCGAGCAAATGCAGGGAATGGAGGCGGTCGAGAGTCAAGGCAGCAACGAACAAGCGAACCCATGACGGAATATATTTTAGACTACGTTTGCATTCTCCCATGTCCATATCGTTTCAGTCTGTATACATTCTCTCATGTCCATATCCTTAGCTGCTGATATGAGTGTAGAGTTTCAGTCTGCATAGCTTCAGTTTCTCTGATGATTCCGTTTTATTGCACTACTGCTCTTTTCGTTGTTCAACAGCACGTTAAAAATAGTGGATTATGATTGTGCTCTATGATCTGACCAACTCTTTCCATCAATTTCTACACAATCATCTACTGAAAGTGAAAATGCTTGATAATTACGTGACCGCACACTGTCACCGCATTACAAGGTGACAGAAAACGTAATAGAGACTTGGAAGAGAGCTTTTCTGTATATATTCATTGTACTGATTTACATTACATTGGTAAATTTATAGTGTAAGAGACAAAGAAATAAAACAGGAAAAAATAATAAATGAATCTCTATTTTCCTATTTTCCTATTTACCAAAACTAATCGGAATCTTCAAGATACATTCAATATACATTTCCAACACTCCTCCTCAAGCTGGTGGCCTGTAGATGTCAAGGATACCAAGCTTGCTTAATAAGTATCTGTGCTGTTTCCGACATAATGCTTTAGTGAAGACGTCTGCAGGTTGCTCAGTTGTTCCTGTCCCTTTTGTCACGAGAACTCCATCTTTGATTCTATCCCGAGTGAAATGACAATCCACTTCTATGTGTTTTGTTCTTTCATGAAAAACTGGATTTGCCGCTAGTTTGAGTGCAGCATCATTATCACAAGACAATTCAGTTGATCCATTGACTTGTATTCCAAGGTCCAAGAGTAGTCCTCGTATCTGGACTATTTCACAAGCAGTCTTTGCCATGGCCCGATACTCTGATTCTGCATATGATAGTGAAACAGTTGCCTGTTTCTTTGTCTTCCAGGAAATCAATGACTTTCCCAGCTTTATACAAAAACCAGTAATAGATCTTCTGGTCATTGGACAAGTAGCATAATCTGTGTCGCAGAAAGCCATCATTTTCATATTGCAGTCACGAGATAGAAGTATACCAAGGCCTGGACATCCCTTCAGATACTTTACAACCTTTAGTGCCGCATCCATATGCGATTGCTTTGGCATATGCATGAACTGACTGAGTATTTGTACGGCATACGATATATCAGGTCTTGTCATTATAAGATATATCAACTTTCCGACAAGTCGATGATATTCAGAAGGATCTTTGAGCACCGAGTCCTTAATGGTTGAAGGGGAACTAATGTCATATGCATGCGTTGTCAACTTGACATTCTGCTCAATTGGGATGACTGCTGGTTTGCATCCTGATAAACCTGCTTCAGAAACAATCTCCAAGATGAACTTCCTTTGACTGAGGCAAATTCCTTCATTGGATCGAGCAATCTCGATCCGAGAAAATATTTTGGTGGTCCCAAATCTTTGATGTGAAAAGTGGAGTGCAAATACCTTTTGAACTTGGCAAGATCAGAATCATTGTTTCCCATAATCAATATGTCATCAACATATATTAACAAATAAATTGATGAGTCTTTTGTAGTTCGGGTAAACAAGGCATAATCATATTTAGAATGTTCAAAACCTGCATTGGTTAGTGCAGCAGTGAACTTGGCATACCATTGTCTAGATGCCTGTTTTAATCCATATAAGGATTTGCGAAGACAACATACCAGAGACTCCCTCTGTCTGCATAATCCTTGTGGAATATCCATGTAGATTTCTTCATCTAAATCACCGTGAAGAAAAGCATTATGGACATCCATTTGATGGAGAGACCAATTCCGTATGGTTGCAACAAACAAGAAGGAACGTACTGTGACTTCTTTAGCTACTGGAGAAAAAGTCTCGTGGTAATCAAAGCCTTCTTTTTGAATGAATCCCTTGGCAACTAATCGAGCCTTATAGCGCTCAATAGAACCCTCTGCCTTGAATTTGATTTTATAAATCCACTTGCAGCCAATCGGTTTTCGTCTTGGAGGTAAAGACACAATATCCCAGGTGTGATTTTCCATGAGAGCAGTAAGTTCGGATTCCATCGCATGTTGCCATCTAGGATCTTTTGCTGCCTCGGCGAATGAAGAGGGTTCTCGTTCTTCAGATATAAGACTGATACAACACATATGTCCTGATGATAATTGATTAAATGACACATATGAGGTAATAGGATACTGTGTACCTGAAGAACTTCTTGCAGAACATATGTAATCCTTAGTCCATGTAGGTGGGCGAGTATGCTGTCCAGATCGTCGAGGCTGCTCGAGGATATGTGCTGGAGGATTCGATGACTCAGGAATAACTGATGAGACTGCTGTTGGTGAATGAGATTGAGAAATGTCCTCAGATAATCTTGGCGATGTTGCTGCTGAAGGTGTAGACTCCATTGATACAGATGGAGACACAAATGGTCCTGAAGATGTGGGTGGTGCTAGTGCGATAAGATACTCTGGCGCTGAAGATAAAGATTCATTGGATAAAAATCTCTATCGTGCCCTGATGGTAAAGGGAACCGTGATGAGGAAACCATTTCCTGAAATGGAAATACATCTTCATGGAATACAACATCCCTGCTAACGAAAAAAGTTCCTGTAGAAACCTCCATAACTCGATATCTTTTCTGAAGAGGGGGATATCCCATAAAAATGCACTGAGTGGCACGAGGGCCCATTTTGTTTCGGGGACCCACATTTGTTGCAAAGCATAAACAACCAAAAACTTTAAGATGTTTATTATCAGGCTGTTTGTTGTAAAGCATCTCAAAAGGGGTCCTACCATTAAGAATTCGAGTTGGCATGCGATTGATCAAGTAAGTTGCTGTGACCACACAATCTCCCCAAAAATCTTATGGAATGGAAGCCTGATATTTTAGAGCACGGGTAACTTCTAACAGATGCCTATGTTTGCGCTCAACGACTCCATTTTGTTGTGGAGTGTAAGTGCAGGAACTTTCATGAAGTATACCCTGGGAATATAGTAATGTGTTGCAATCGGAAGTGAAGAATTCACGTCCATTATCTGTACGGATTTTTTGTACAGATTTGCCAAACTGATTTTTAACTATGGAAATGAAATTTGATAAGTGACCAAAGGTTTGGCTTTTTGATTGCATAAGATAGACCCATGTGGCACGAGTGTAGTCATCAACAATTGTAAGGAAGAATCGAGATCCGTCACTGTGAGGAGTATGATAAGGTCCCCAAATATCCATATGTAGTAAAGAAAAAGAATCTGTTGCACGAGTTGTACTTTTTGGAAAAGGTGCTCGAGATTGTTTAGCTAAAGGACATATTGGACATTTTGGATGAGGAATAGAAGCACTGTGACCCAATCGTTGGTGAGAAAGGAGATTTTTATTCGAACTGATGGCATTACAAGAAACATGCTTATTTAATAATTCTAAATCTCCTGGGGAGTTGTTCCAGAAATAGAGTCCTTATACCATACTACCCAAGGCCATCACTTTGCCAGTCGAATGGTCCTGAAAAAGACAATTGTCTGAGTTGAATGTGGCATGGCAAGAGTTATCTTCACATACTCTTGAGACAGACAACAGATTGAATTCAAATTCTGGAATATATAAGACATTTTTCAGGAGTAAATTTTGACCAAGGTGTACGGTGCCGGTTTTGGTAACATTTGTGACGTTGCCATTTGGAAGACGCACTGTGATAGGAGATTCTGGCATTTTATATGTATGAGTAAATAGATTTTTGTTGCATACTATGTGGTCACTAGCACCAGAATCGATAATCCATACATCAACTGAAAAAGAATTCTTGTTGTATAGGAATTTACCTGAGAATCCTGCACCTTTATCGCTAGTTTTAAGTTGATCTAGCATTTGAACAATATTCTGATATTGTTCTTGGGTGATCATCTGATGAGGTGATTCGCCTGTCTTTTGTGCAAAAACTTGAGAAACTATGGATTCTCTCTTTTTGTCTGTATCATTGGGCTTTCCATGTAGCTTCCAACACGTCTCAATCGTGTGATGCGGACGTTTACAGTAGCTGCAAAATTTATTTTTAAATCTGGGATTTTGCCCACTAACCTTTCTTGCTGACGTGGCACGATCCCAGCCGTCCGATTCTGTTGAAGCCGCGGATAAATAATGGCCGTCCGATCCAGCGCGTTGATCGCGTCCGTCCATTGCAGCGTTGAGATTCCAGCCGTCCGATCCAGCGCGACGATCACGTCCGTTCATTCCAGCGCTTGGATTCCAGCCGTCGGATCCAGCGTTTTTATCTGGACCGTTCATTCTGGATCGGCGATCCCAGCCATCCATTCCAGATCTCAGATCTGAGCCGTTAGATTGCAATGACTTAGGGTTTCCCCCATTTCTTCTCGCAGCAGCCGCATCAATGACTTTTCTCTCCAGATCTGTGGAGGTTAGGGTTACGCCAGATCCGTCGCCCGAGGGAAGAACGGCAAGGCTCATGCCTTCGCCTACCCGAGCGTGGTTTGCGGCGGCCGTCCGATGATGCTCCTCTTGGACGGCCAATTGATAAATGCGGCCGAGCGATGGTGGAGGGTCCATCGCGAGGATTTGCGACCTGAAGGCCGAGAAGGATTCATTGAGAATCAGTAAGAATCTCGTTGTCTTCTCTCTTTCTTTAATTTTGCGATACTGATTGATGGTTTCTTCAGGCCCCTCGAGATGTTCTTCAGCGGCCTCAAGGTCGTTCCACAAGGCAGAGATGCGATTGAAGCAGGAGGTAACCGAGAGGTTCCCCTGCTTCAACTCGGACATCGCTTGAGTGATGGTGTAGCTTCGCTCTGTCGAGGCGTCCATACATCTCGCGGATGCTGTCCCAGAGAATTCTGGAGTCTTCGGTAGGCGGAAGTCCGGCCGCAATTTCTGGTGCAAGACAGTTCCCGAGCCATGTGCGAACCAGTTGGTTGCACTTGCGCCATTGCCGTTGAAGTCGCTCGTCGGTCGGAAAAGGAACGGCTCCGTCAAGGAAGCCGTCCTTGTCTTTGGTGACAAGTGCGCGCCGGAAATCCCTAGCCCAAGCTGTGTAGTTCTCGGCATCGATAAGCTGCATCCCAATGATCTTGAGTTTGGGTCCGTCGGCCGGCGACGTGTATAGAGGGTCGCCGGATTCAAGCCGACCGCTGCCGCCCCCAATCGGAAAGAACAGCGGCGCATATCCGGGTTGAAATCCCGGGTAGGGATTCGTCCCTTGACCCGGGTTAGATCCGGATCCTTGACCCGACGGTGCGTATCTGGGTTGAGATCCCGGGTAGGGATTCGTCCCTTGACCCGGGATAGATCCGGTTCCTTGACCCGGAATGGATCCAGATTCTTGGGCCGGAATCATTTGTCCCGATGCCTCTGTTGGACCTATTACAAACGACGATGGCCCAAAAGGGTAATGAGGCCATACCTGTCCTAGCGATGGGCCAAACGGATATTGGGTCCATACCTGTCCATATGCATAAGGAAAGGTTACGGGCCATTGGATTGGGCCGGATGTGTGGCCCACTGTCGGAATCATTCTTGCAGAAAGCGTCTCTTCTGATGGTCGAACAGAGCTTCAGTCTTCGCCATCTGGGTTTGGTGTCTCCTCTGTTGATGAATTCTCAACAATATTTGTCATGGCAAAAAAAATATGAATTCCTAACTGTTTTGCTAGTCTGTTTTGCAGGTAAAGATGAAGCAACAACAGGCCAGAAAAGAGAACGGTGGCAATTCAAGAATATGCGGAAGCTAGGCCAGGAGTATCTGCTCTGATACCATGACAGAAAACGTAATAGAGACTTGGAAGAGAGCTTTTCTGTATATATTCATTGTACTGATTTACATTACATTGGTAAATTTATAGTGTAAGAGACAAAGAAATAAAACAGGAAAAAATAATAATGAATCTCTATTCTCCTATTTTCCTATTTACCAAAACTAATCGGAATCTTCAAGATACATTCAATATACATTTCCAACACAAGGGAAAGAAAAGAAGGATTTGACCGACGGTCAAGGAAACTTTTGATGGCATTGTATTTATAATTCATAAAGTAGATCAAATTGAGGAGATTTTGAAGAGAGTACGAGTTTCTTACGCGTTTGCGTTTGCGAGCTCTCAACCAAAAACTTATACACGAAAGCTGACTTTTGCTAACTAGTGACTCCAATATATATATATATATTTTTTTGGATCCACACTATATAATGATCGTGTTGAAAGTAGATTTCCCATCACACGAGAGGACTAGTAGCTATGCCCACTACGCATAAATCACGATGGCAATGCTTGTGGCTAATTAAAACAAAATTAAGTTTGTGCAAATTCCTTACTTCTCGGGAGGAAGCAATTGTTGTTGATCAGAGAATCAATTTCAAGTATGTCAGAGTTGACTTTGCATTGGACTCAGGGTCCCGAGTGCACATCCGACACTTTTAGGTGCCCCAGTGTCCATATATTTTTTTTTTAACACCCAGGCCAAAAAGATTACGACTTGGGCAAGCCTACTCTCGTTGTTATTTGGGCTAGGGGCGAAGCTTCCTAAAACAACATGAATTTGATGAAAGAAATCTAAATTCAACACGGCTCAACTCGATATCAATACCTTGTCAGTCCATTTTCAGCGAAAACTACTTTGTAAACACATATTTTCTGTACCATACGTAATGACACGAATGTAACACTGCAAGACATGTATCATCGGCCCGATTGAGGCTTTTATGCAGCAGTCTCGGGCCGACCTGGCCAGGCCCGTCGGCACCGCTCGAACGCCATTTCCACTGCATCGCCATCTTCATACGAACTCTCTCAATTCAGAGTCTTCCTAGTCTTCCTTCTCCAGGATTCCAGTTCTTGCTGTTGCTTAACCAGGTACGCTCTTCATCCTCCTCTCTGCTTCCTTCTTGTTCATCGATATGTGGCTGTAGAAATATGCTAGCTTGAGCATTGATTCCGATACCATGACGTTGATCCGCGTCCGGTTCTGGAAAAATCTTTTGCGATCTTTCCGAAAGTTTTGTTTTTGTCCATGGACTCTTGCGCAAAAGATTGTTGACTGCGATTTTGGGTTTCGTTCCCTTCTTCTGTTTCCCTTGTAATCTTTGGAAGCTGTGGTTTTCGTTGGCATCAGGTGGAGACTGGAGAGGGAGAATCGAGATGCTGTCTCTGCAGACAGTTTGCCTCCGGAACTCGTGGACAATGTCATAAGGGTCGGTGTGTTTTTCTCTTTCGTGTGTTTCTATTTGTTATTGTTGAGAATTGGTTTACTTTATTTTAATCCAATTATACTATGGTGATGTTTTTATTCGGGGGGAGTAATTGCTTGTATTGGTTGTTTCGTTGGTCGCCCCATCGGTCATTGCAGCTTTATCGCGAGTGCCTTCGAAGAGCGAAATACATAGGGCATCAGGTACACCCTCCTTTCTTCATTAGACTTTTTGGGTTATGTAGCTTTTAGCTATTCATTGCTGAAGTGAATGGCCTGTTGGATTAGCGTTAATATTTTGAAATTGAACTCTTTGGAATCGAGCGAATTGATGAATTGCTGCGTAAGCAATGATGGTAGCTTCAATTTTGTTATGCTCTTATGGTACATTGCTTAAAACTTGTTGGATGGCTTTTGTCTGAATGATAATGTGTTTAAGAGGGACATTGTGTTTTATATTTCCATTTTATCTGCTTGCATTATTCAAATAATCTGAAGTTATGGTTTTACGAGCGAATTCTACCGTGAATCGGAATAACTGAAATTAGATCATACCCTGTTTGACTAAAAATTTGCCTCCCTCTGAGGCTAATCTGCTTAGGTGGGGAAGGCAGGCTAAAGTTTTTTTTATGGCCATATATAGTGGCAGCAAACATATGTCTCAGCAAATTTGAGCTTATATGTGCAATTTGGCACGTTGGACCAGATGCTTCCCCTTGACTGTACAAGTTACGACCGCAACACAATTAGTAGAAATTCATATTTTTTACATACTGTGGTCTGCACTCCTTCTCCGTCTTTATTTGAGTTGGAAGGACTGTACTTTCTCATTAAACATATTCCTCTTGATGGACACCTCTTACCATGGAGTGGTTTTTATGCTATCTGATGTTCTAAATTGACTTGGAGAAGACTTTCCCATTAGATGGAATTTACCCAAAAAAAAAAAGAATGGGAATGTGGCGTTGCTGTATAGACACAGGTCAAGCTTTTGGTTGCGAGTCTTTCTGGCCTAAGTGGCAAGATCATGATATGGAAGTCGGAAAATTTCAATCCTCTGGCACATTTACGTCTTAAATTTGTCAATGGTTCGTCAAATTTATGGTTTCTGAACAAATGATGTTTAATTGAAATTTTTGCTGAAATTTGAAAGTAGTTTAAGCGGGGTGTATTGTATATAATTCGAGCCCACTTCTTTCATGTATGCACTTTTTGTATTTCGTGCGGCTGAGGAACTGACTTTTTTTCTCTTCACTTACATTTGTGCAGCAACACATTACTCAGCTTCTTGCCGACTTGGTGAGGCAGCAATTTAGAAGGAACATGCATGAGACAGATCCTGAGAAAATCCAAAAAATAAAGGATGAGTGAGTTTGAAAATGCCTATGGGTAGCATTAACAGTCTTGTTTCTGTTTTTCTTCTTTAAAAGAAAAGGAAATTGTTTAGGATTTATGTGGAAAGGATTCAACCGATATATGACGAAATTCTTAACGCATGTTATCTTCATAATTTTGCAGAGACCCGGATTTTGGCCGTATGAGCTTTGTTAGAGTCTATTTTATTTGGTGGGATCCAGCGTTAGACTGCAGAAGGACCTTCCTAAAATATTTGCAGATGAACAAAACGTGGAACTTTTTGGTATCTTGACTGAAGGAGCATTTCCGAGGTTCTAACTAATCCTTTTATTATTTTCAGTGCGGCAAGGGGGCTGATAAACCATCTACTTTATGAATCAGAGAAGATGACTGGTCGCAAATTCAGCAAAGGCTCATAATGTCATTGTTTATTATGTGTTTCAAAGGATTTGTCGACGAGGTTTCGACTGTCTATGAAGTAAATTAGCTTCATCAGCCAGAAGATAGCTCTTTTTGTATTCCCCAATGTTGAATGCTGGGATGGCATCCCGAAGCAAGACTCCATATGAAAAAACATTTGGGTAAAGAATCCTCAGTGTTTTGACAAGGCGCTCATATCATTTAGTAAACAAATTTCAGCGCACTTTCTTAGTACATATCGCCTTTCCCCAGTACCTGTCATTTCATCTATCGTTTGCTTTCTCTCCACTACAACAGCAAAAACATCACCGTAAGTACTCCCACTGTTACGAATGAGTGCATTGTATCATGTAACAGGACATTAACCTATTTATTCACCATCCTCATTCATCCTATTATGTGTTAGGATTCGGAGAAGGGGTTGCCTTCCCTCGAAAGTTTCTCTCGATATCTGAAAAAGAATCGCCGAAATAAAGGACACTGATATTTTATAATTAACACCAATCCCGGTTACAGATTTCCAGCAGAAGTGAACATTGACGCCAAGATATGTTACAATTACTATTGACGAAGAAGAGAAATCTATTTAGATAGAGCAATTTGGGAGAAGTAGTCGACTATTCACTAACTGATCGTAGGATGGAATATTGTTTTTTTTTTTTTTTGGTGACGAGAAATCCGCCTGAGCCCCCTTCGGAGTCACAAGGCCCGCCAGTGCCTGATGGCACCTTAGGACCGACGCCTATAACTCGAGGGAGACTAGCACGGGATCCCAACATCATGCCCCCCACTTACAACATGTTAACAACGCATGAGTTCGAACTCTCAACCTCGGCAACGAAGAAGAGACTCTAGTACCAACACAGACGCCCACGATTGGGATCGCAATTTTCCAATATCAAAATTGTCATCATATAAGGTAGATTTTAAGTTCTCATGCGTGGATACAAAAGAATATGATTAGCTTTTAGATGAGAAAATCGTCGAGTTGCACCATGGGATGATGCTAAGGAAGTCCCACGTCAAAGCCAAGCTGCAGTTAACATATTTTAATCAACCCATAACTCATTAACTTGGAAAGTGTCTACTTGTTACAATTTTTGCTTATTTTAAATTTGACAATGAACCTACTTCAAAACTTGGTTCGTTTTATGAAAAATGAATGATTGGAAAAATATTTTCCTAAAAATGATCTCTTAAAATAATTAATCAGTGACAAATTTTCTCATTATCGATAATACGTTTATGTCTAAACATTTTAGTGGACAATAAAAAGATTTTCCATTCTTCATTTTCTAAGCGATACCGACAATCATTTTTAGAATAACGTTTTTCGAGTCATTTATTTTCTAGCGAAACAAACACAGAATAACATTCCGTTTGTTTTTTTTTTTTTAAAGCACTAACCAATCGGCCCAATATTTAGCGATGGTGAGTTCCGAGTTGTACCCTCGCTTTTAATTCCCCACCATACATCGGACTTCTGCTCCACATCGCAACAAAGTTATGCCCAAAGCTGGGGCCGTCGCATCCGATGAAATTATTATTACAAGCTCGATATTGAGAAATTAAAAGTATATCCACAGTTATTTACTTTTGACTCTCCAAATCCCGGGGCATGCACCTCGACTCTATAAACTTTAAATAGTTCGAGACTTCACAATATATTAATATCGACCGGCTCATACATACTTTTTCATGAGTTTTAAAATTCGATAGATTTTTTACATTTTGACCATTTTCAAATTAAAAAAAAAAAAAAATCATACAATGATATCGTAAATATCAAGGAAAATTCTAAGGGATTGAAGTAAATAATTCTTTAAATAAAGGCTCGAAGTACTCTCTCTCTTTAAATAAGGGCCTGAAATAAATCATATTTAAAAAAAGGACTGAAAATAAACATATCAGTCTCAAATAATGACTTGAACTTTCTTTTAAATTTTTTAATTTTTTCTTTTTTATTTCTTTTTTCCGTTTTTTCTTTCCAAACTAAAAAAAAAAAAATCAGAACTCACGCGGGAGGGAAGGCTCCCTCTAGTCTATGGTCGTTGCCCTATTGCTAGTGAGGCGGCAATGATGGCCGGTGGGGTCGCCGGTGTTTGCGCAAGGGTCGACAACCCTTGCTAGAGACAGGAGAGGGTCACCGCCCCCTTCCCTCCCAAATCTGGGCGAGGGTCGCTGGCTTTTGCGTGGGCCTGGCAGCCTTCAGCCAGCACCCCGTGACTTGGGCAAGAGATCCTAGGGTGCTGGGTGAGGGCTGGCGACCCTCGCACAAACGGAGTGGAGGGTGGGCTACCCTTGCCTCAATCCGAGAGAGGGTCGTTGCCCTCTCCCGTCTCTAGTCAATGAGGGTCGCCGACCTTGGCATAGGCATCGGCAACCGCGTTGACCATCGTTGCTACTCCATTGGCAATGGGGTGGCGGCCCCGCCTTTGTTTTTGTTTTTTTTTTAAAAAAAAAAAAACATAATCACTAGATATAATTTTAATCTAATTTAATTTAAATTTAAATTATATTTAGATGAAAAATATTCCTAATAGGTTGGAAATTTTTGCTGACGCGCAAGCTAGCAAGGTTAGGCCCTTATTTGAAACATTCATAATCACTAGGCCCTTTTTCGAAATTGATATGATTACTTCAAACCCTTAGGCTACGTTTGGTCGTCCGGATTTCTAATTAGGATAGGACTAGATAGGATATGATATGAAATGCTTGGATTTTTCTATATCTTATGCATTGTTATTAAAGTCGGATATATTAACATTATATCATATACATTTTTTAAAATATAAACGACATATCATTATAAATGAACCTAAAAGTTCATAAATGGAGATTGTAAAAATCTCTTGTGACACTATTCCTTAATTTTATTTTTATTTTTTTTTCCTCTTTTTTTCAAATTATTTTCTTTATTATTTCTTTTTTCCCCTTTCATCATTATGTAATAAAATTTTATCGAATAGTAAACTATACTAACATATCTAAAGTACAAAAATACCTAAAATATATATATATATATATATATTAAATATAAATACATAATTTATAGATTAAATGTTTATTATAAGATAGAATTAAAGTTGAATATATAAATTAAAATAAGATTAAATTAACAAATAATTTTTTTATTTTAAATTTTAAATTTCTTAAATTATAATTCAAATATTATTTATATTGAAATATAATTTTATTTTTTTTAATTTAATAAGTTTGTTATTTGATAAAAATAACTTTCCTATTATGAATATTAAAAATCATATCCACATTTATCCCACGTCCCCCATGAGATAATTTTATCCGACCTATATCCCCCTTATATCCGACTTTATCATATCCTGAGCAAACACTAAATATAGGATAAGATAAATCATATCATATCTCGAATTTTATCTTGACTACCAAAAGCAGCCTTATTGACTTTGGATCTTTATTTGGAAAAAAGGGCTTTTCGGATCCTTATTTGAAATTTTCACTCAATAGTAGCAGTAGACTAATTGACTAATTCGTGAGACGAACTTTGAATGATTGGATGTCTTCAATTAAAGAGCTCATAGAAAATCGGTTTCACTTATTTAAAGACCTAAAAATTATCTGCCTCCTCATTTAATATTTTTAGAAGACTATTTTTTTCACTAAGATGATGACCATCTCTAATATTGCCACATTCGTTGTTATTGCGGAACAACAACAAAAGATGCACAAATCGAAGCACAAAATAGCAAAGGCAGAAAGCAAAATCAAAATCACGCGACGCGCAAGATATACGTAAAAACCAAATACAAGAAAAATCATAAGGAGCGAGAGGCGTTTTGCTATCTTGAACAATAAGTACAAAAGTACAATCCAAAATGTCAAAAAAAACACTTGACAAGCCACGAAATCTAAAAATCTAACAAGAAAATAAGCAGAACTAAGAAGAGAGAGAATGTGGAGGCTAGGTCAAAGATGCGTTGTGCAACGCATCCCTTTTATAGTCACCCTTCAAAAAACCTTAAAATAAATGTGCATGATCCAAAATATCATTTTCACCGATTTGAAACTAAAAAAAAAATCAACAGTCATCAAGTTCAAACCATACATAAAAGTCGCCGTCTAGATATTCCAAATGGCAAATTAGGAGAACTCATTGCTCACTAACTACACCAATGTTGGCACAGCTCTCAGAGGTTGACCTTTCTGTAAGGTGAGGCCAAACTTGTCGTCCACGTTCATCTCTTCTGGCTCCATCCCACCTTCAAGTTTCCAATTGAAGCAATTAAGGAGCGAATTTAACATGATAGGCAACATCCGCAAGGCCAATGGCAAGCCTGGACATATACGCCGACCTCTGCCAAATGGAATCAACTCAGAACTTCGTCCTTCCACGTCGATTTCCAATCCGAAAAACCTCTCTGGCATAAAAGCATTCGGGTCCTCCCACAACGTACCATCTCTCCCAATGGCCCATATATTGACAAAGACTTGTGCGCCTTCTGGAATAGCGACACCGTTAATTTCTAATTCCGTCCCAGATTTCCGAGGGAGCAACGGAATTTGTTGGGTGCAAGCGAAAAGTTTCCTTGACGCTAGCCTGTAAATAGGGTAAGCTAGTGATGTCTAACTCATCGACGCGATTGCCCTTGCCGATGACTTGATCGAGCTCTGCTTGGGCTCCTGATAGTTTCTTCGAATTGTGGAGTAGCTCGGTCATTGCCCATTCTAACGTGCCAGAAGTTGTATCAGTGCCTGCAACAAACAAATCCTATGTTCAATGAATAAATCCAAGCTCAAAATCACTTGGTTGAATAATAGCTGAGCTGCATATTGAGCATGTAATAATATAGAGATTCCTACCCTTAAAACTATTGGTACAAGCAAGAAGAGCCATATATAGAGAAGCAAAGCTAAAATACATCGTGAATTTTAAGATTAAAAAACACGAAATGATTATACCATAAGTGCTATACTCTATGCATGAGATACAATTAATTATTAAATATCTACTCACATATACGATGGCTTCCTAAACCTTTCAGTTGGGGCGATTTAAGTATAAACCTTTATAGGAAAATGCAATTCAATTTTAGAGTTGTTTGAGAAAGCACAATTTAAGAATTTTACATCCAACTTTTAATACTGTTTAGCAAAATAGCTGGATTGACGTTTTGAAGAAGGTTTAGAACTTCATTATACCAATTGAATAGTTTAACACTTAATTTATATATGAAGTTTAGGACTTGTAGTGTCATTTTTCCTCGAAAATATATATCCTTTTTACCAGCAATTTAAGTATTTGATATATTAGTCAATCAAACACCTGCTTTAATATTAGTGATGGGAACTGAGCCAGTAAAAGATAAATAGTTACTTAAAAGTATAATAGAAATTGCCATATGTACCGACATTAAGTGCTTAATTTAAAAGATCTCCATATCCTCATTCTTATCTTCACATAGATCAATTAGGGTATCCAATACATTGTCCTTCCTAGCATAATCCAATGCTGCCCTCATCTGCAGCCTTTTCTGTATCAATCCTTCGAACGGATCCAACATTTGCCCAAAATACATCTTCATTCGACGCCTTGTGGGTCAATCTTCTTTAGCACCAGAAAATACTCTGCAATGTTAGGTTTTCCAGCCTCAAGTGTGATACGGGAAATGACCTTCTTGCTGGAAAAATATTAGAATACATAAAATAATAATAACTATTGGAAATACATTGCAAAAGATTAGGAAAAAAAAAAAGAACAAATGCTGAGGAATGCAAGCACGGTCCCTAAAGATAATTCCGTCGTTCAGAGTACGAAACTTGGTGCATAAGGCTTCAACAGCTATTCTACCAAAATACAATAAATCTTCTTCTGTACTCTGCACTAAATATTAGAAGAAAACAGAACAACTTATTTGTATAACACAGCAAAAGGAAAAGGAAAGATATGAAAACATATTGTATCATCAAAAATTGTGGTTTGAAGCTTAATTTATATTTAAATAAGAGAAAGAGAGAGCTATTAGGAAATCGTCATAAATCAGTTGGTCATTAAAAGAATGACTGTTATAAAATAATGAAAAGTTTATGAAATAATAAATCATAAGTTATAAAGCCGTTAGACAACCATTATATGGCCGTTAAAAGCCGATACAAAAATGATGACTTTAAATACGGTTATAATTTCTAATAAATATTTCAAAACTGCTGAAATATCCAACAATCACACACATATTTCAAAAAGTTTTGAAAAGACAAAATAGAACAATGCTGGATTATTGGAGAGTAATGCATCGGAACTGGTGCTTGTTAGGCTATGAAACAGCCATAGAAAGAATGAAATATAATTCATGGAATAATAGGTAAAGTTTGAAACTTCTATGAACTAAGAATTTCTTTTTGTGAATTATAATTTTCACCAATCGCATTACACTCCCACAAGGTTTGTTGTCTAACATGGTTTTGCGCTAATAGGCCATGCGTATGCTTGGTTTATTCATAAGTGCTCTAGAGATTATCGCCAATAATTCTCATAAGAGCGGCCCCACTCCACACTTATATAGGTAATTCCATCAAGTGTATTATGCAATTTAATACGCCTTCAATAATGGCTATGGAATTTCATTAAGAGCTTAGCTCAACTTATTTTTCATTACAGTTCTGCACTATTTTCACCTTCGGAGGGATAATAGTTTTCAATAGTGCACTAGATCAACAAATGACTTATTATTACCTATATGAACCTAATTCATAGGATCACCAATCACATAGGTTGGGTCACCATCACTGTTGATTTTCTTCGGTTGGCTTGTCTCATTCTCCTCGATGTATGGTCTGAGGATTGACCAAAATCTATTTTTGACTTCATATAATTAATGGGCATAATTCCATCATTAAGTAGCAGCTTTACCACGTCAATAAACTCGGTGGAAAAATAATAAATACTTATGCCATGTATCATTGGAGTTCTGCAACAGTTGGTCATGGTTGGCCCAGAACAGTCAAAAAAATGAGATTGAAAGGTTCATTAGGTGTATACTTCAAAGTTTGACTGCTAAAGTAGTAACATCGTGAAGCACCGCATATAATTTATTTTTAGCTTTGATTGCCATTGTTCTCGACTCCCTGTTATTTATATGAAGCATATAGCTTATGACTGAGTTAAGATTTGACTTCTTAGTGCATTTGCTTCTTTTAGCCATAACTTTAAAGAGGAAAACTGCGACTATGGTTGGTTCTTTAGGGGATAGTTTTGAAAACTGGTGGCCTTAAAGAGATGGTTTGGATAGAAAGTACAAAGCTTGAACCTACTTCCAGCTAGGTGACACGTCTTGTATAAGTTTTACGCATTAAGCTGCTCGAAAGAGGAAATAGCTAGTTATGTAAGTTCCAGGGACTTTGACGCGAGATTGGATAGCGTGTTCAATTGTTTGAACCGGGCTTTTTTTTCGGGACAATTTTGAACCAGTTCATTCACAAATTTTTGAACTTCAGTCTTATTAAGCAGCAAAACATATCCGAGGGCTATATAACATGAGAATTCTACTTGATGGCCAAAGGGTGACTTGAGAATTCCTTTTTGTAAATATATTTGCAAAATGTTTCCTTCTCTTTAAGTCGTTTTTAAATTGTAGCAGGATTCAAATGATGATGACGAGCATGAAGAAACTCAAGAAGAATTTCTGGAAAGATATGCCAAAGCTGCGACTGATCTTGAAGATGGTAATGCCATTGGAGAGGGAGATGTCGAAAATGAAGACCTTGAGACTGATTTGGGTAAAGTTCCTTGTTCTACTTGTAAGCCGTGCGGAAAAAATCGTGGTTTTAGTTACAAACTTATCCGCTTGAAAGATTTCACCACCTGATTGTCTAAGTCACTTACAATGGACACTATCATACATTAGAAATCGATGAGATGTAACTTCCCTGCTTTGATCATAATCACAAGCTTCAGGAGTCTCCTGCGATCGTTAGATAGCCGTAAATTAGAATCTTCGTATTGCTCTCGATGGCTGCTTTTTCGAGGCCTTCCTTTTGGAGGTACTATCAGCTTCAAGGTTTGTGAGTTAGCTTGTTTGGGACACAGAATAGGCATGAAGGGTTTGCCTAAGGGCCTGATGGACTTTTTAATCCCATGACATCTGTCCTTAACATCTTCCTATAACTAGTTAATTATTAGCAGCGAAGTGGCATGCGAGGCGGCCAAGTGCAGGCGTATTAGTTCTTGGCCCCCCTTAGGTTTGCATAGAATTCAGATTGCACTCGGGGAAACTGCCTCAGAACTTTTTTGGGAAATCCCAGTACGGTTTTTGTTGCATGATGTGATGTCTCTTGTGCAGATGTTTCGAGTTTTTCAGTGAAATGAGTTTTCTATTGGAGAATTGTGTCCACAAGGTTAATCCGAGGGATGATTTGTACACTATGTGGGGTGTTTTTCTTTTTGCCTGTTTAGCAATTTTCATGTTCAGGGTAAACTCTGATAATCTTGCTAATCGATTTGTGTCTGTATGATACAAAATAGGCCATCTGGAGGAGGTCGATCACCATCGACTCGTCTTCTCATTGATAGAAAGAAATCAAGAAGTCCTCCTTGAAGGGCAGGTGCCACCTCCGCTCGTTTGGACTTCGCACGGTGCCTTCCCCGAGCAGTTTTCGTTGTTGCTGTAGTACAGATGAAAAAGTTAAATGAACTTTCCTGCATTCGAGTGCAGTAGAGAAGTTTGATCCCGACTCGATTGATTTCTACTTAGTGGCGGTCTCTGCCTCGAGATAAAAGATTATTTAGGATAGGGAAATTTTCAAAAAATGGCTCGAAGTGTCCTCATTTCTCAAATAAAGATCCGAAGTGAACATTGTTTCAAATAAAGGTCAAAAGTGGCATTGGTTGTTTTAAAAAAAGGACCTAAAGGAGCCATGATTATTTCAAATAAGGGCCTAACCTCGCTGGTTGACAGTCGACAAAATTTTTTGATCGGTTAAGGGTGTTTCCTTCCAAATTTTCTTTTCTTTTTTCTCTTTTCTTCTTTTTTCTTTTTCAACGTCAGCTAGCGGCCGCTAAGAAAGCCTTTGCCTAGCCACTAGAAAGGGTCTCCAAGGGCCTTCAAACCCTTGCTTGTAGCGGGTGAGGGCTTGCAAGCCCTCGCCAATAGCAGGCAAAGCCACCCTCGCCTCACCCACCCTCGGATGGCTGTGAAGGGCGGCCTCCCCCAGGGCGAGGGTGTCCCTCACCTACAGCCAGTTGAGTGAGGGCGACCCTCGCCCAACCCTCTATGGGCATCACTAATGGCTAGGGAAGAAGAAGAACTAGAGAAAAAAAGGAAAATGGTAAATGACGTAAATACCCTTCACCATTGGAAAGTCGGGCCCTTATTTGAAATAAATATAATCACTTTAGGCTCTTATTTGAAATAGGCATAACTATTTCAGGCCTTTATTTGAAATAAGATTTACGTCAAGCACTTATTTGATAAAGTAATGGCACTTCAAGCCCTTATTTGAAATAAAATCCACTTCGGGCCTTTATTTGAGAAAATGATGACATTTTTTCGGGCCATTTTTTGAAATTTTCCCTTTTAAGATATAGCTGCTGAGAGGAACTGTAGAGTGCAGAGTGTCAATGGTTTGTAATCTCAACAACCATTTTTTGTCACAAGGTTTTATTTTTATTGAATGCTGGGATGGCATCCCGAAGCAAGACTCCACATGAAAAAACATTTGGGTAAAGAATCCTCAGTGTTTTGACAAGGCGCTCGTATCATTTAGTAAACAAATTTCAGCGCACTTTCTTAGTACATATTGCCTTTCCCTTTCAGCGCACTTTCTTAGTACATATTGCCTTTCCCTGTGCCACCATTATGTATGTCCATCTGGCTTTAACTGTGGTGGAATGGTATTGTTTATGTAGTCATTTTCTTAAATATTAAACTTCCTCACTCCCAATGTCATGAAACATATAGTCAATTTTACCGGGCGACATGTTAACACGAGAACTACAAGGCCTTGCCACTGAGTTCATAGGACTCGGATTCAAACATGAACTCCATACATATAATATAACATTGAAAATAAAACGTCACCAAGAACATTGAAACTACTGATATATATATATATATGAACCTAAGGATGTTTTATCAGGGACATGGACGGTGCCGAGGTGGAAATTTTCATCCTGGACATGGGCAGTGCCAAGGCGGACCCACTCGATGCCGAGGCGGACGAGGCAGACGAGGTGGACGAGGTGGACTCACTTGGTGTCGAGGCCGCCATGGACGGTGCTGGTGCCGAGACATAAGCTGGCGATGTCGTGCCGGACATCCGCACAGCGGTTTGAAGAGCAAAGGCGGACATTGGCGGTGGCGGTAGGGAAGTCAGCGTGGACATTAGAAAAGCAAAGGTCGGTGTCGGTTTCGATGCCGGTGGTGGTGTCCGAACCTTGTTGAGATCAAAGGGCCTCCAAAATTGTGTTCCTACGCAAAAGCTTCCTTCTGGTGCTGGCATCAGAAGGAACTTCTGAAGGCAAAGAATCAGAGCAAGAGCGTCAGACAAAAGCACGAGATGGACTACTACAAGGGTAAGGGTGCACGACTCTCGGTATTTATGGGAAGGAGGATCGATTAATGGATTGATCGATTGATCGATAGAGAAATTGCAGAGAGTTGACAAGGCATCACCCACCCCCAAAGAAAATGTAACTTTTTTCTTAAACAACTTCATCATCGGAGCAACAATTCGGTTCCATTACGCTAGCTACAGACAGACAGATACTCTCCGCTAACAATGGATGGGATGGACGGACGAAGGGATCACCCAAGACGTTCAATCAACAACAAATATGCCCAACATCTCATCAAAACCACCATCCTTGTTCTTCGACACTCCGAACAAGGAATTTAAAATTATAAAAATATAAATGGATCCTTCATCAGAGAGAGAGAGAGGCCTGATTTGAAATAACGGCGTCCGCCATGACATTCTGGCCCCCTACCCACGTCTCGCCATAGACGCAGACAAGCACGCTGCCGGTCCGGTAGGGCATGCACTTGAACTCGGCGATTTCGTGGTGGCACTGCGGAAGGGAGGTGAGTTTGGCGAGGATGGCCTCCTTGCCCTTGATCTCCAGGCCGTCGAAGTTCAGCACCGACTCTTCCCGGTACAGGTTCACCAAGCCCGCCCGGTTCGTGTCGAACGTCTTATAGTAGTTCACCATGAACCGCTTCGCCTCCTCTGCCCGACCCATGTCTTCTGGCTTGATCCTCCACATCTCTTCCTCCTCTTTCTGTGCGCGATTCAGAGAGAAATCCCAGCGCCGTTTCTTCTTCAAGAGTTCCCTCTCCCTTATTTATTTTGGAATACACCGACCCGGTTTCTTGTCGGGTCGGTCGGGTTTTTCACGTGGACCCGACCCGACGATTCCCCGTAAACGAAGAAAACCTAATCCCAAAAGCCCCTAGAAGGATTTGACCGACGGTCAAGCAAACCTTTGATGGCACGCGAAATCCAAAAAAGGAAGTAAGATCAAATTGAGGAGATTTTGAAGGGAGAGTAATTAATGAACTTACTCGAATTAGGAGATTTTGAAGATAGAATAATTAATGGACATGATCGAATTAGGAAAAACTACTTAAAAAGAGTAGGCGTTTTTTACGCATTTGCGTTTGCCAGCTCTCAACCAAGAACTTATGCACGAAAGCTGACTTTCACTAGCTAGGGATTCCGATGTTCTTTAACCGGCGGCTATGCGGATATCTTACTCATCATGTCACGCGAACTCCAAAAAGGAAGTAGATCAAATTGAGGAGATTTTGAAGAGAGAATAATTAATGGACTTATTGAAATTAGGAAAAACTACTTAAAAGAGTACGCATTCCTTACACATTTACGTTGGTAAAAACAATTTAAAGAGAGTACACGTTTGTTGCAGGTTTACGTTTGCTACAAAAGGGAAATTACCAAGAGGGAGAGGTGTTGTTTAGTTTGCCCTTAGAGGCCACCCTATTTTATCAAGAAGGAGTGGTGTTGTCGTTCTCTAGATTAATCTCGCTCTCACTTTCTTGTCGCTCTCTCGTCACTCTTGCCGCCATGGAATCTGCTAACCTGGCCGCCTTCTTCGGCGGTCAATTTTATTTTTCGTTTGACTTGAGTCGCCAGTATGTGCCGCTCTATTATGGGCCTACGTCAACCGCTATTTACGATGATGACATTGCCTCTGGCCCCGTACAAATACAAATTCTTTTCTCTTCGGAATATCTTGCCGAGGTCTGTCATCTCATCACTCGTATGTCATCGTCTGTCGATTCAATTACAGGTCGACATTGTTTCACCTTCGCCAGTGTCATCCGCATCGGCCTCGAGTTCAGAGACTTTGAAGAGGTTCGTCGGTTTCTCTCTTCTTTTTCTTTCTTTGTTGGGTTAATTTGATACTAATTGTTCCCTTTTAGATGTTTATTGTGGAGGGGCTGCTAATCCCTCCTCGGAATGGACGGATTATCTACAGCAACTTCCGTTCAGCCCCGCGACAAGAGCCGTTACCATATCCGATGCCGCTGCGCCAGTGCAAGAGCTGGCCAAATTATACACAAACGCCCCGGTATACCCAATGCCAACGGCATTCCCACAGCCATTCCCTAACCAGGCACAGCCGTTCCCTCACGAGGGCGCACAACCAGGGCCATTCCCTCAGCAGCCTGTGCAACCGGCAGAGAACCCATTCCCACAAGCTGGCGATCCGGCGGCGGACTAGCAAATCAGGGAATGGAGGCGGCCGAGAGTCAAGGCAGCTACAGACCAGCGAACCCATGACGGACGCATGACGGAATATATTTTAGACTACGTTTGCATTCTCCCATGTCCATATCGTTTCAGTCTGTATACATTCTCTCATGTCGATATCCTTAGCTGCTGATATGAGTGTAGAGTTTCAGTCTGCGTAGCTTCAGTTTTTCTGATGATTCCGTTTTATTGCACTACTGTTCTTTTCGTTGTTCAACAGCACGTTAAAAATAGTGAATTATGATTATGCTCTATGATCTGACCAACTCTTTCCATCAATTTCTACACAATCATCTACTGAAAGTGAAAATGCTTGATAATTACGTGACCGCGGAGAAACACTCTCACCGCATTACAAGGGAAAGAAAAGAAGGATTTGACCGACGGTCAAGCAAACCTTTGATGGCATTGTATTTATAATTCATAAAGTAGATCAAATTGAGGAGATTTTGAAGAGAGAATAATTAATGAACTTACTCGAATTAGGAAAAACTACTTAAAAAAGGTACGCGTTTCTTACGCGTTTGCATCTGCTAGCTCTCAACCAAGAACTTATACACGAAAGCTGACTTTTGCTAACTAGTGACTCCAATGTTTTTTTTTTTTTTTTTTGGATCCACACGGTATAATAATCATGTTGAAAGTAGATTTCCCATCACACGAGAGGACTAGTAGCTATGCCCACTACGCATAAATCACGATGGCGATGCTTGTGGCTAACTAAAACAAAATTAAGTTTGTGCAAATTCCTTACTTCTCATGAGGAAGCAATTGTTGTTGATCAGAGAATCAATTTCAAGTATGTCAGAGTTGACTTTGCATTGGACTCAGAGTCCCGAGTGCACATCCGACACTTTTAGGTGCCCCAGTCTCCATATATATTTATTCACACACACGTCTAATCAGTAATCACCCAGGCCAAAAAGATTACGACTTAGGCAAGCCTACTCTCGTTGCTATTTGGGCTAGGGGCGAAGCTTCCTAAAACAACATGAATTTGATGAAAGAAATCTAAATTCAACACGACTCAACTCGATATCAATACCTTCTCAGTCCATTTTCAGTGAAAACTACTTTGTAAACACATATTTTTTGTACCATACGTAATGACACGAATGTAACACTGCAAGACATGTATCATCGGCCCGATTGAGGCTTTTATGCAGCAGTCTCGGGCCGACCTGGCCAGGCCCGTCGGCACCGCTCGAACGCCATTTCCACTGCATCGCCATCTTCATACGAACTCTCTCAATTCAGAGTCTTCCTAGTCTTCCTTCTCCAGGATTCCAGTTCTTGCTGTTGCTTAACCAGGTACGCTCTTCATCCTCCTCTCTGCTTCCTTCTTGTTCATCGATATGTGGCTGTAGAAATATGCTAGCTTGAGCATTGATTCCGATACCATGACGTTGATCCGCGTCCGATTCTGGAAAAATCTTTTGCGATCTTTCCGAAAGTTTTGTTTTTGTCCATGGACTCTTGCGCAAAAGATTGTTGACTGCGATTTTGGGTTTCGTTCCCTTCTTCTGTTTCCCTTGTAATCTTTGGAAACTGTGGTTTTCGTTGGCATCAGGTGGAGAGAGAGAGAATCGAGATGCCGTCTTTGCAGACAGCTTTGCCTCCGGAACTCGAGGACAATGTCATAAGGGTCGGTGTGTTTTTCTCTTTCGTGTGTTTCTATTTGTTATTGTTGAGAAATTACACCATTTGAGATTGGTTTCCTTTATTTTAATCCAATTGTACTGTGATGATGTTTTTATTCGGGGGGAGTAATTGCTTGTATTGGTCGTTTCATTGGTCGCCCCATTGGTCATTGCAGCTTTATCGCGAGTGCCTTCGAAGAGCGAAATACATAAGGCATCAGGTACACCCTCCTTTCTTCATTAGACTTTTTGGGTTATGTAGCTTTTAGCTAATAATTGCTGAAGTGAACGGCCTGTTGGATTAGCGTTAATATTTTGAAATTGAACTCTTTGGAATCGAGCGAATTGATGAATTGCCGTGTAAGCAATGATGGTAGCTTCAATTTTGTTATGCTCTTATGGTACATTGCTTAAAACTCGTTGGATGGCTTTCGTCAGAATAATCATTGGGTGCCTTTGGTTAGACTTTTAAGGAAAATCTTTGGGAAAATGCAGAGGCCTTTAAGTGAAAGGGGTTTGTCAAAATGCAAATTGCGTTTGGAAAACTATAATCTGAAAACAAAATGGTGTTTGGAAGACTTATATTTACAAAACACCTTTATTATTAAAAAAAGAAAAATATATATATTTGGCCAGTAAGGGCAGCGGCTGCCAGGGATATGGGACCACTAGCAGCGGCCGTCGTTTGAGGTCACTAGACCTCAGGTGGCCCCTGGAAACGACCGGCGAGGGCCGCCCGAGGTTGGGCGACCGCCAGTGGGGGTCACACGACCCATGGTGAGACCCTCGCCTGAGGTCGGGGGGCCTCGGAGAGGGCCGCGCCTGGGTCGCGTGACCTCGTCGATAGTCGCGCAACCCCGATCGGCCGTCGCCGAGGCTACACAACCCTTGCCTAAGGTCAGGGGACCTCGGCAAGGGCCGCGCGACCTCGCCGAGGCCACGCGACCCTCGCGTGAGGTCACACGGCCCCGGCGAAGTCACTGGGATGCAAATCGCGCGGCCCCCCACGGAGGCCGCCACGACCCAGATGGCGTGGAGGTTGCCACAACACCTTGGCGACGGTCGCCTAGGTCGCCGTGATGGTCGCCAGCCTCCCTCTAGCCGGTCACCAGCCCCTCGTAGCCCTGCGCAACCCCGCTGACCACCCTCAACAAAGAAGATGAACAGTAAACGTTGAAGATGCTGAACAGTAATGTTTACATTTGCAAAAGGCCTTGGGCTTTCAGCCTGGCAAATGTTAGCTTTGCCATTAAGAGACTTCCAAAGTTTTTTTCCAAACACTTTATTTTGGCCAAAGGGGCTTTTGATGGCCAAAGCCCCTTCCAAAGCTTCTCCCAAACGGACCCAATGTGTTTTATATTTCCATTTATCTGCTTGCATTATTCAAATAATCTGAAGTTATGGTTTTACAAGCGAATTCTACCATGAATCGGAATAACTGAAATTAGATCATACCCTGTTTGACTAAAAATTTGCCTCCGTCTGAGGTTAATCTGCTTAGGTGGGGAAGGCAGGCTAAAGTTTTTTATGGCCATATATAGTGGCAGCAAACAGATGTCTCAGCAAATTTGAGCTTATATGTGCAATTTGGCATGTTGGACCAGATGCTTCCCTTGGACTGTACAAGTTACGACCGCAACACAATTAGTAGAAATTCATATTTTTTACATACTGTGGTCTGCACTCCTTCTCCGTCTTTATTTGAGTTGGAAGGACTGTACTTTCTCATTAAACATATTCCTCTTGATGGACACCTCTTACCATGGAGTGGTTTTTATGCTATCTGATGTTCTAAATTGACTTGGAGAAGACTTTCCCATTAGATGGAATTTACCCAAAAAAAAAAGAATGGGAATGTGGCGTTGCTGTATAGACACAGGTCAAGCTTTTGGTTGCGAGTCTTTCTGGCCTAAGTGGCAAGATCATGATATGGAAGTCGGAAAATTTCAATCCTCTGGCACATTTACGTCTTAAATTTGTCAATGGTTCGTCAAATTTATGGTTTCTGAACTAATGATGTTTAATTGAAATTTTTGCTGAAATTTGAAAGTAGTTTAAGCGGGGTGTATTGTATATAATTCGAGCCCACTTCTTCCATGTATGCACTTTTTGTATTTCGTGCGGCTGAGGAACTGACTTTTTTTCTCTTCACTTACATTTGTGCAGCAACACATTACTCAGCTTCTTGTCGAGTTGGTGAGGCAGCAATTTAGAAGGAACATGCATGAGACAGATCCTGAGAAAATCCAAAAACTAAAGGATGAGTGAGTTTGAAAATGCATATGGGTAGCATTAACAGTCTTGTTTCTGTTTTTCTTCTTTAAAAGAAAAGGAAATTGTTTAGGATTTATGTGGAAAGGATTCAACCGATATATGACGAAATTCTTAACGCATGTTATCTTCATAATTTTGCAGAGACCCGGATTAGGCCGTATGAGCTTTGTTAGAGTCTATTTTATTTGGTGGGATCCAGCGTTAGACTGCAGAAGGACCTTCCTAAAATATTTGCAGATGAACAAAACGTGGAACTTTTTGGTATCTTGACTGAAGGAGCATTTCCGAGGTTCTAACTAATCCTTTTATTATTTTCAGTGCGGCAAGGGGGCTGATAAACCATATACTTTATGAATCAGAGAAGATGACTGGTCGCAAATTCAGCAAAGGCTCATAATGTCATTGTTTATTATGTGTTTCAAAGGATTTGTCGATGAGGTTTCGACTGTCTATGAAGTAAATTAGCTTCATCAGCCAGAAGATAGCTCCTTTTGTATTCCCCATTGTTGCAATGGATAGTGATGGTAACGTAAAACTGCAAGCAATGTGCATTGCAGAACAGGACATGGGTCAATGGGTCGCTTTTGGAGGTCTGCCAACGAATATGGTCACAATTTGTGATAATGTCACCTCTCAAAACAGAATTGCATTTGACTGTACGATCTATTTTCACGGCAATGAGCAATTTATGGTTGTTTCTAGCCAAAAAAAAAAAGTGATGTTCTAGTTGTTGCCTATATCCGAAGAACTGTCTTATATGAAAGCAATAGTCCTGCCAGGGAAATGCAGTGTTTCATCGAACGAAGTTCGAAAATGCCGGAGGTTCATGCTCCCTTTCACTCTCCAGGCTAATTCAGTCTATTATTAGTTCTTTCTTCTGCTAGATCGAGCGAAATTGTGTGGCCGACCAAAAAGAGTTGCTAAGATTCATCTTCTGCGAAGGGAGTACTTTTTTCACTTCACCATGACACTGCAGTACAGAGTGATTATGATTCTACGAAGCAATTCTAGACGAGTGACCCCATTAAGATGCTATACAGATCAAGTGACATGGACCCCTTGTGTTGCTTCTCATAGATAGAGGGTGCATGGGAAGAAGCATGGCCGCTACTTTTTACTTTCTTTTACTAAGACATATATGATTCAAACTCCACATCATGGGGATGCCGGCGGCTCCGGCCTATAGGGTTGAGTTTCACCCGCCGTGGCTAAGGAAGCAGAGGATGGTCCAGTGCGCCAGGACCTTGTCTTGCGGTGCCCACTCCTCTAGATACCTGTTGGGAACACGTGACGCGATGGCGAGCTATTTTCAGAAGCGATGCATTGATTTGTGGCAGAGAACCGCCAGCTCGGTATGACAATGGCGCAAAGTATCTGTCACTAAAGTTTTCATATGATGAGAAAGCTTGGGTAGATTCCTCATGAGAAGATCGAAAATTCAACGGTACCCTCTCTCGCTTGTCGCCTCCGCAAGCTCAGCAGGGATCCGGTCACTGCCGTCTTGCTCGGCCACCGAGTCGGGCCTCAAGACCCACAAGAATCTCACCCCACTATTGACCAAACCGTACCAGAGTTCCATGACCTGGTCCCTAGTGATCACCACAATGCTCCCGAAGCTCACGTAAACCACCGACTTCGGTGGCTGATTGTCGAGCCAACCCATGCAGCTTCTATCCTCTCTCAAGATCCCATTATTTCTCGAGACCAGCACATTGGCTCTGGCCGCCGTTAGTCTCAATTTGAGATGGACGTGGAAGGGTCCGATGGCATATAGTTCACGGAGTGAGCCTCTCCATCACGGTATCGATAAATGAGCATCAAGTAGTGGGAATGAAATTGACGATGATTTTATGATAGAGTGAAAGAGAAAGCAACATATTCTGGCGATCGCAATGGAAATCTTGAAAAGTTCAATGGTGTGGCCTTAGAGCCCAAGAAAGTGCCATCCCCCTATAATTAAACGGAAATAAAGATCGTCTCCATTAATATTCGCATCTATTTACCACGACAATGTGATCTAAATATATTAACGATTATGAGATTGAATCATTAAAAGAAACACCGATAAGTATCCATTGGTGCATGTTATTCGAACTTCTGGAATTCTAGGAATCCTATACTTCAATAACGGAAGAAATCACAAGACAACGTTGGACTTCAGCTACTGGGCTTCATGGACCTTCTATGGCATTTTGACGTTGACTTTGAAATATTTAAGGTAGAACAAATTGTAAGAACACGCAAGCCACGGATTGGTTGCTACTCTCATTTCTTTCTCCTCTCTCTCTCTCTCTCTCTCTCTCTCTTTTATTTTCCCACTTGCAAATTCTAACCGTATCACCTCAAATAACGGTGATTTTTTTATTACAATTAGCTTGCAGCAAATTTCATTAACTAGTCTCGGCATATCTGCCGTAATTCGAGATCTATATAGCCGTCGACATGGTTTGAACTCTATTTCACTGAAATCATATAGCCATCAAATCGGTCAGCAATCGTTTTGAAGTTATTCAAGAGCATAAAAGCTACAATTTGTGGTCGAATGTGATGGCTTTTCTCATTACTTTGGCTCTTGGAGGACGTACATGCCTATTTTCTAGCTAGAGAGCATCAATTATGATGGATGTATATAGGTAAAATAGGTGACATATACATACACACACACACACACACACACACACACACATATATATATATATATATAATAGGGCTATTGAATTCATTCTTGCAATGTTGTCACGTGCAACAGACGACTCGGAAACTGAATTGAGCTACCATTACTATCGTTAATCGTCATCTCGTCTTGGCCTTTGTCCGTTTCCCGAGCACTACAAGGAAATTAGAAACAAAGAGGGATGGCAACGGGCTTTTCCTTCCCCTAAAGGCCTAGAGGACCGTCCCTGATGAGCATCGACGACGGTGAGATCACTTTCAAGGACAGATTTAGCATGCTTGGAGGTTGTTATGAGCAATAGTGTATAATTGAAGAAAATGACACAAATAATCTCTGGACTTTAATCTAATGTGTAATGTGGTTTTTAAATTCTAAAATTATTCAATGTGATCATTGAATTTTAGTTCAACATCTACTATCGTTCATGAACTTTTAATTTATTTGATGTGATTTATGAACTTTTGATATATATTTAATCTAATCATTCGGCTATATGAAAATGTTCATTATTGTCCATGAACCTGAATTAATAAAAAGATAACATTGATTTTTTTCATATAGTTCAAGTATTAGATTGAACATGTATCAAAAGTTTATGGAATATACTGAACAAAATAAAAGTTTCGGGACAACATGCATAGTAGGCTAAATTTCATGGGATATATTGAATAAAACATGCACAGTAGGCTAAATTTCATGGGATATATTGAATAAATTCAAACTTCATTGACCACTTCAAAGTTCAAAAGCCATTTGTATAATTATCCCAATTAGCTGTGAGAGAGACACGATGATCAATTGCTATATTTATGGTTCATTCTAAATCTTAGAGTGTATTTGTTTTACCGAAAACTTATAATGAATGAATATATTTTCCCACTCGGAACATTTTCAAGGAAAATGCTTAATTTTTATTTGTTTGGTGATTTAGGAAAAGTGATTTCTTTCTTACTATAAGGGAAAGTAATTTTCCCCTTATCTGAGCTTATTATTTTAAGTTTATGGAAAACCTTTTGCACAAATCGATTAGTTTTCGATCATTCAAACACAAGAAAGTTCGAAAATAATATTTCCAAAACAATTTCCCTTTAAATATAATATCTCTCATGTAATTTTCACGTTGACAACCGGCATTAAGCAAGAGGAAAATGACAAGCACGAAGTACATAGACTATTACGCGCAATCACGATCAATATGAATATTCATTGTGGCGACTAACAAGTTAAATCGAAGTCGTATCCCCGACTTTTTGTTCGGTTTCATCCACATCATCGTCACAAAACAGGAACAAGAGCAATGCAAAGAAAGAGATCCGAAAGCGGGGCCACAATTGCCACGTGTCGATCTGTAGATGTTTTGTTATGAATCCTACGTGGCACATTAAATACACCCAGTATTCTGTCGTCGTCTTCTTTTCTCCGGTCCATGCCCTATACAAATGTACACCTACGAAATCATAACCAAACGGTCCTCATCCCTATCTCCCTCTCTCTCTGAAACACCGCCATCTCCATCCTCATCTTCACTTTGAAACAGCTCCACCGCATACGGTATCTTTTGCTTCCAGAGACAGATGTTCCAAAATTCGAGTCTTGTTTTTTGGCCATAAAATAGAAGTCTTGTTAACATTTGGAAATTTGTACGTCCAAACGTAAAAAATCGAAAACGCAAATGTCATGAGCCGATCGATTGGGATCGAGAACGTGCGGCAACTCAGGCACTTTTGGATCGACTTGGATCATCGGGATACATAAGCTAAGCCTTGCTTAATCGATCGCACACTTGCTCGCTCGCTCGGATCGTAGAGAGAGAAAGTTTCTAGAAAGAGAAGCTCTGAAAAGAAATGAGCTTTGAATTGCTGAAATGGTTAGATGGTTACAAATGAGGGGGAGGGCACTCCTTTTTATACTAGAGGCCCTCTAATTATATCCATTAATCGACTTTTCATCCGAAAGACGAGATCGTACAGCCCCATCTACCAACTACGACACTAATGACAGGAGACTTCTAGAATTTGTCGTAATGACCGTATCACCCACCCCTGGAATGTTCTGGAAGTCTTCTTGTTGGGAATCCAAGCGAGCACAGGAGGTCCTCCTCGAGAAGGCACGGCCCTTTAGCTCTAGAAACCTCTTGGCCGTGACACAAACGCGTGAGAAACGTGTACTCTTTTTAAGTAGTTTTTCCTAATTCGAGTAAGTCATGTTGACACCTAAATTTTGATTAAGTTTCTAATTAGGCCTTAGTTTCTTTATTTATGTATTTTTCCTTTTTTTTAGATAATAAATAATAAATAACAAAAACAACAAAAAATATATATATAATAATAAAGAAAAAAGAACAAAATAAGCCATAGCTTCTCTTCCTTCATGCGGGCCCCACAGGCCCAGCCCACGCGACCCGGCCTGGCCCCTTCTCTCCTTATCTCCTTCCTCCCTTGTCTTCTTCCCCAAAACCTCTGCAACTCGCATGGCGATAGCGCAGCACCTACGACCGAGGAAGGTAGGCCGACATCGGCCAGAAGAGACAAATCTCAGGCACCATTAATGACCGCCTTCAATGCCAAGCTCGCCTTGGTGGAGGAGCGAGGATGGGACGCCGGTTCAGCTACGGGGGCCCGGTCAGCAAGCCAAAGGCCAGCAACCGAGGCTCTCCGTCAACCGGACCCCCCTAGCCTATAAATAGGAGGGCACCACCTCCATCGACAGACACAACGCAAGCTCAAAAACCTTCCCCCGAGAGACTTCAGGGGAAGATTAAAGAGTGAGCGAGAGAGAAATCGGGTCGTGAGCTCAAACGACCTCCCTCTAAGAGACTTCGAGGGAGGCCAGCGGCGAGCAAGCCCGAGGGGGAGAGAGCGTGAACGAAGGAGGAACCTTGAGCAGTAGCTCAGACACCATCGACAGTCGTGCTCGGCCGACCACCCGCCTCTACGTCTTCCTATTGCGGTAAATTGGGTTCTTTTTCTTTTATTCTTTTGTTTTGGGGTCGCCAGGCCGGGGTTCACAGCCGTCGACTTCCAGCGAATTCCAACTCCCGACCACCCGTCAATCGCCTACCCACTAGCCCGCTGTATGCTTGCTCAGAACCCTTGTCACGATCGGGCTCGAAGGGATCAATTCCGTCCTCCTCAACCAGCGTTTGCCAGGCCTTCGATGGAAACCCTAGGGGCGCGTTTGGTAACATTTCTGTTTAAAAATTGTTCCAGGGAACAAAAATAGAAAAAAGTATTTCTATTCCGAGGAACAATTTTTAAACAAAAAAACGCGTTTGGTAAACTTGTTCCGGGAATAAAAAAATAAACAGAAACATGTTTGGTAAATTTGTGTTCTTTTTTTGTTTTTTCTTTTAATTTTTTAATTTTTTTCTTTTTTTCTTCTTTTGGCCGGTCGCGGGCCTCGGCCATGGCTGGCGACCGGCTGATGAGGGCCGGCGGCCTCACCCAACCATGGCAAGGCTCGCCGGCCCCCGGCGAGGCCGAGCCTTGCCGTGGTTGGGCGAGGCTCGGCCTCGCCTCGGCTAGGCGAGCTCAAGCTCACCGAATCTGGGTGAGCCCGAGCTCGCCCAGCCTTGCCTCGCGTTAGCGAGGCTCAGCCTCGCCTTGGCTAGGCGAGCTTGGGCTCGCCAGATCTGGGTGAGCCCGAGCTTGGCCTCGCCGGGGGCTGGTGACACTCCGGCGAGGTCGCCAGCCCTCGACGCGTCGCCAGCCCTCGACGGCCGATCGCTGGCTATGGCCGAGGCCGGTGACCGACCAAACAAAAAAAAATAAAAGAAGAAAAAGAGAGGAGAGAGAAAATCTGTTCTTAAATTCTATTCCAGAATGTTTCTATTCCAAATGTGTTCCTAAGAACAAAAAAAATAGATTTGGAACAAAAATGCAAACAAGCGCGATTATGTTCTTTTTTTATTCCCTGGAACAAAAAAACAGAAGTTTTATTTATAAACAGAAACAAAGAACGTTAACAAACAGGGCCTAGGTGAGCGCAGTTGCGGTGGCCGAACCTATGGTGACCAGCAACGATGGGCGATGGTCTCGGCCACGATGGCCAGTTGGGCAGGGATCAAGGTGGTACCAACGGAGGCCCGAGCTCCGACCGAGACAAGCTCGGCTGCCTCCGCCGCAGATCACCAGGCTCGAGGGTTGCAAGAGGTCGGGTCCGCAAAGAAGAAGCTGGGTCGAAGTTGGGTCAGATCCGGGTAGGGTTTTTCTTAGGAATCAAGTCATGACTATGGACCCGAGTCGGCGTCCGATTAGGGTTTCTGCCTGGGTTGGGTTTGTTTGCATGGGCCGGGTAGCCCTTGGGTTGGAATTCTTTTAACAAAAGCGGGAGAAAAAAAACAGAGTCTACTAACCACTCGCTTCGGTGGCTCCGTTGGTAGTTCTTCCCCATCGTGGGGGGACCCGCTAACCCCTTGCTCAAGGGAGAGGGTTTGAATCACCACGGAATTGCCTGCGTCTTACTCGGTGGCTGGGGTGGTGGGTCCTCCACTTCGCCCCTGGGGTTTACTCCAGGCGTCCGCGATGTACAGGGCTTCCCTAGGTCATCAAAAAAAAAAAAATGGAGTCTACTATACACGATAAAAGTGTGAGAGTGAGAGTTAAAATATAAGTAAAGTATAATTGGGGAAAAAAAAACTACTCCATAAAACTGTCCAATGCCTTTTCAATTGACTAAAAATGTAGTAAAAGTTTGGTCCCATTTTATGCAAGATATATGCTCTCAATAACTCATACTATATTAAAACTCTACCATTTATAATACATGAGTTTGTAAATTCATAGAAGAAATAAAATCACTCACTTGATAAAGTTGAAAACCAACCTATAGTTACTCAAGCTGATGCACTTGAATTCCTAATAATTAATTTAAAAAAATATCAAAAATTGAGTAAAATAATATTCTAATGAGCAACTAGACTTAATTACACCTATTTGTCTATAAATGACACCAACGTGCCAACGAACAAGTCAATGATTGGTGCTTGCTATGCACAACTCATGCGCTGAACTTGTTCGTGCCATAACTTCATCTAATGTGCTCAATTTTAAGCAAACTTATAGTCAGTAGAAATTATTTTCAACGTACTACAAGAACCCCAATTTGGCTGACCCAAATCTAGCCAAAAAGCCAGATGAATTTCAGCCCCAAATTTACTGTTCATAACCTGTTAAGTGTGCACGGTCAACTTCAAAATTTCATTTCGGACAAACCGTAAATTCAAATTGAGATCCATAAATTGTTATAAGTCGACAACAGCCCAAACTATTATTTCTGTATATATGCATAGCCTGACAAGTCCTCAATCGAGTGCAACGACTCCAAATTGACATAAATATGAATTTCATGCGATAACTTCGACAATTACTTTGATTACATTTATAGAGGCTTTGATTACTTATCCAGCACTGCAAAACGGTGTTGATTCGGCTTGACGATTCATTAGCATTGTGAGTGTGTGAAAATCTTCTCTCTTTTCTTTCTTCCTCCCTTCTCGCGGAGAGCTCCCTTCTTTGGTAATGTCGCTGGTCTTCTTCCTCTTACACTCACGCACGATCTGTTGAAGGGAAAATGAAGATGGGCTGAGCTTGGTATATAGGAGACATGGGCTGGGCTGAGGGCTTGGATAACAAATTTTATGGGCTGAATTAATGGCCCCAGATTACGGTTCCAAAATTCGATAGTTTTTTTTTTTTTTTTATCGGTCCTACGCTAATCCTATTCTAACACTCACTCTCAGACTTTTGCCCTGCCTTCTTGCAAGGCGTGGGAGTCGAAACCCACTACTGAAATGAAATCGTCCACACCCCAATCCCCCCTGAGAATGTGGGGATTTGAACCCCCAACCTCCCCCTTCCAAGATGGAAGGGTGACCACTGGCAAAATTCGATAGTTCAACTTCAGGTTTCTTTGAGTTTTGGTTAAAATTTTACTTAAAACCTTGTTCACACGTGAATTTAGCCAAAATTTGAGCTTATTTTTCAATTGATCCATTTATATAATGTCAGATGACTAATGATCAGCAGAAATTACTTTTCACACGTGCTTAATTTTGTTAGGGGTCTGAGTTTTTTGGCTGCTAAATGCCAATGGCGAAGAGTTAAGAATTGTTAGAATGATCTCAAAAGTCATATGACTTAATTACACTTTATTAAACCATTCTAATAACACTATTTTATAAGATGCTCATATCTCCTTGCCAAACAAAAAAAAAAAGATGAGAAAAGAAGCTTTCAATGTTTAGCAGAAGATAAAAACTTAAAAGTTTTCAGTCACTTTAAAACAAAAGTTTATACTACATGATGAAGCTTACTATCTGTAAACCACATAGATAAGTTGATACCTACCAACATTGAGATTTCGACTCATAAAAGACAGACTGTCAATCGATATGGAGAGATTATAAGGGATTCAACTATTGAAAAATATTATCTTTCAAAAAGTACAATAAGCCATAGGCAAGCACTTGCATTAACCTTCTCTTAATTTTATTGAATTAAGAACTAAAGAGACAGATATTAAGATATAGCTCTCTAATGAAAGTAATAAAGTTCAATGAGTAGTAAGTTTTCTTTTGATGGATAAAAATGGTGGTGAGGATAATTGTCCAAAAAATCCTAAATCTATCGTACGACTCTGTCATAAATTTTTTCAATTTGGTCAATTAAGTCTTAAATTTTTTTGACGATTCATCTATATAGTCTTTTCCGCTAATTTTAGCTGAAATTTGCAATTTTTTTTTTTTACAATTTTCTGATTTTTTTTCCTTTCTTTTCTCTTTTCTCTTTATTTCCTAATTCCCTTTGCTAAGGCCCCAATGAACAGTGGAGGGAAATGGGAAAATAAAAGAAAAATAAAAGGAAAGGAAAGGAAAAAAAATTACAAAAATCATTGACGTCAATCGTACCACGTAAGATATGCAGCAGCATTGATTGGATTGCCATCTTAGTGATTTTCAGCCAAAATTTGTTGAAAATATTACATTAAAAAAATCGTCAAAAGATTTAAAACTAAATTAGCCAAACTGAAAATTTTAAAACTGAATTTACTGTCGTATAATAGATCTAAAATTTTTTTGACAAAATTCCTGGTGATGAGGATGATTAAGTAATAACTAGTAGCTAATCGTAACTTACTTGATGATGATGATGATGATTAATGCATTCTTAGAAGGGATCACATATTGCTTTTCCATGCTAAATTTAGAGTCTTATAAGTGAAAAGGATCCACCATCTCTTTTTGCCAACGAATTTATATTTAAGTGTTAATATTTCTCTCTTTATATGGTTCACAGTTTGCCTTTATGGTAATATCTTTTTGATATATTCGTCAATGGATTTGCACACTAACAATATCAATAAGAACGCGATTTGCGGTAAGAGGGTGGAATTCGCACGCAAAATCAACCCTTTCCAAGAAGGATGGTGTCGCATGGTCACTTTGTCTCCATTTTTCAGCGTCATTTGTTCCATTGAATTGGTGGGATATTTCTTGATACCTGAATTTATGAATTTAAGGTGAGATTGTGGATCTTTCGGGAGCAATAGCATGGTGTTCTATGTGGGCGGCTATTTACATTGATACACTTTGAGGGAAAAAAACAATACATGTATATATTTTGCCAAGCTCTTCATTTTCGTCCGAACTATAATGAGATTCACAATAAAATACTTCCTTGTACCATGATCCAAAAGGTTATGTCAAATGAGATTTGAACTTTTGATATTAAACAACTCTAGATAAACAATTATAATGATTTTATCACTCGACCAACCCAATAAACTCCTTGGGGATTAACTAGGATTCTCTTTTACTTAGCTACCTTTTTTCAAACTTCCTATTTCGATTTTTCCAGTTATGCATTTTTAGCTCTTCTTTATTAATAGTGATCTCTCGGTGTTCCTCTACTCTTGTTATAAAATTAGCGCAAAAGCCAAGATCTTCTAATTAAAACAACGCGAAATCGCCACAGATGTAAAACAAGGAATGGTAAAGGGCGCTAGATACTTACTTAATTTTTTTTCATAAAAAATAGAATTTTTAATTATATTTATTTTTTCTTTTCTTTCCTTTTTTTTTCCTTCTTCTTTGGCCAATCGTTGGCCATGGTGATGGTCAATGATCAGCCTCAGGTGAGCTCAAACCTCACACAGGTTGACAAGGCTCGAGCTTGCTAGATTCCGCTGAGGCAAGCTGAGGCAACCTTGGGTGAGGCTTCACCTCGTTAGATATGGCGAGGTCTGGCGAGCTTGAGTCTTGCCAAATGGGCAAGGCCTTGGCCTTGGCAGATCAACGAGCAAGGAGCTCATTGCCTTTGACGAGCTTGTCTCTCATTTTTGGTTGGTTCTTGGCTGTTGTCGTGGCCAACAAACGGCCGAGGAAGAAGAAAAAAAGAAATAAAAAATGGAATTTTTTAAATAAATAAAATTAAAAATAAATTTTATAAAAGATAAAAATAATTGAAAATTCGAATAAAAAAAATATTTTTACAAGAACAATCATTTCATTAATCAAGGACCTAAGCTTGAGTGTCGACAACTCATGCACTATGGATCTAAGCCTGAGCATTGGGGACTAGAGCTCGAGCATTGGGGCTCGAGCCCCACCTTTATAAACTTGAGCTCTGGTGCCAGGCATAGGGCACGGGCATTAGGGGTTTGGGTCTAGCTTCAATGGACTCAGGCATAGGCACCAAGGGAGCCAGCCTTAAAGGATCTAGGTTCGGTCTCAATAGACTCATTTTGCGGCCTTGATGGACCTAGCTCGGGCATTAGAGACTCGGAAACTAGCATTGGGATTTCTATGTCAAATGTAGTGTTTCGGGTCCAAACACAAATACTTAATCATATTTCAAAAAAAAAAATTTGATTTTTCAAAGAAAAAATCATTTTTCTGAGTTTAAGTATAGTTTTTTGTCAATCAGGAAAAGATTTTCAATAAACTCACTTTTTAATGTGAACCCAATGCCACACGGCACAAACTGAGCACGCGCCGAGATGCGGTTGAACTCTTCAATCGCACTCAAGGTGCCACGCGTGCTGCTCTCTGACTTCTCCAGCCCAACAATTTTCGTGCGCCTCTTTTATTTCGCCTTTAGTGGGTCCATCAACAAGGCTAGGAAAGTCGACCTCCGCTGGGACCGTCTTTATTCGGTCAAAACTGGGTATTTGTCCCACCAAATCAATGCACACATATATTTTATATACCCTTTGGGAGATTCTTTGGAATATTTTCTAACGTATTCGATTCTACAAACTGATCTAGATCCTTCGACCAATAATAAAAAAAAAAAGATCTTAGATCCTCCGGTCAGATCAGATTTCATACTCAAGTGTGAACTCGCAATACAATAATAACTCCCATCATGCATATCTCCCACATACTGAACTTGTCGACGGGCGAGCCACTGACTATCGGGCCTAGAAGTCCTTAATGCCTCCACGAGATTAAATTGAGGCTAAATTTGTCATTCACATATTTGTTGACATTCTCTTGGTTTCTTTTCTCCCACCATCCTAGGAGCACGCATGATAACGTTTTTATTTCTCTATTTTTCTGTTTCTATATTTCCTAGAATAGGTTTGGAATAAAAATCTGTTTGGTAACGCAATTTCATTTTTTTATATCAAGAACAAAAATCTATCCCAAAAATATATTTGGAGTAGAAATCATAAGTTAAAATTTTTAGCTTTTCTATTTTTGGAACAGAAATGAGAAATCAAAACTTTCTTTATCGTTCACTCTCTTCATCACCCGTCGCCCACCCGTCACTTGTGGGATGCCAACCGCCCGCCACTAACTGCCGGCCATCAATTGCTCGCCACCGACTGCTGGCCACCAAACGCCGGCCGTTAGCCACCAGACTCTTGTCGCTCGTCACTGACCACCGACCGCCAGATGTTGGATGCCCATCGGTTGTTGGCCACTCATTGCCAACCACTGAACACCGGAAGCCCACCGCCGATCGCCCGTCGGTCACTACCAGCCGTCGAATGTCGACCGTCGGACTTCGGCCGTTGGCCACCTGCTACCGGCCATCAGACTTCAACCGTTGGCCACCCTCTGTTAGCCGCCGGTCGTTGGCCTCCAGACATCGAACGTCGGACACCAGATGCCAAACGCCAGATGTCGGACTCTGACTACCCGCCGTCGATCACTGAACGTCGGACGCTGATCGCCGGACGTCAAACTCCGGCCACCGAATGTTGGCCATCACCACTCCTAGAAATATAAATTTTATTCTCTTATCAAACAAATTTTTACTTTAGAAATAGAAATTATGAATCGTTATCAAACGAGTTTCTTTGCTCAGAAACTCGTCTATGAAATAGAAATTGATAAATCAATTTTTGGCCAGAAATTGATTTCTATTCCATAAATTTTATCATGTGCATCTTAGTAGGTCATTTTTGGCGTCTTCAACGCACACATCGCTCAAGGGTCGCCCGAGATACCAGGTTCGACTTTTCTGGAGGGTGATGTCCGAAACAATGCTAGGCGACGACGAAAATCTACTCATGATAATGATAGTTATGATAATGCAAGTCTTATCTTACGTCTTTTCACACTTGGAAAACTCACAAAAGCAACACAGTAGATTCTAAGGCAAATTTGTTTTGAGGAAAGCAGATAATTGAAAAATATCTTTTTAAAAATGATCACTCATATCATTTATGAATATGAATAAAAAAAAATTCATCAGTGATTATTTTAAGCGATACAAGTAATCAATTTTACGAATTATTCATTTTTCGCGAAACAAATGGAGTGAAATGCTATAATTATTATATTATTTAACTAATAAGTCACGTTTTTATCTAACATTTTATTTAACTAATAAGTCACATTTTTATCTAACATTTTAAGCTTTTAGAACAGTCAACCTTGGTTCCATAAAATCTTACATGATATCAAAGCTGGAGGCCCTGAGTTTCTTTTTGGACCCTATTTGTCTCACCAATTGAATTTCCATGCTTAGTACTAGGCAAAAATAGTAATGTGGAGTGTTAAAATATTTAAATAATAAATCATGTCTTCATCATCATAAGACTTAAACTTTTAGAACAGTTGGCTGCAGTGGTCTTACCCTCTCATAGCATGTCTCACGGGCTAATGCCTATTTTGAAAGTCAAAAAGAGACCCTATTACAAAAATAAATAAATAAATAAGATTCGCACATTTTCACGAGATAGATTACTGGGGAAGTGTTAAATCAAATGATTTCCCAAGCTAGAGAGGGGACGCATCTACTATCTGTTACCCAGATTTGAGATGTTTTCACAAGAGATATGTGAAGACGAATAGGCTGATCTCTACGTATCAACTAAACACTATCTCTCCTCAACTTGCAATCACGGGAGATATGTGAGGCAACGTTAGGGAGTCCGGAGACGTCGGCGGAGGCCTCGGGAAGAGTTATCTTTTATGTTTAACAACCTACCCACCCTGAAAACGGCTCAGCCGAAGGTAGGGTCCAGAGACTAGAAGAGCACCGCACGTCGCGTGATGTCCAGTGCGCCCCCGGTGGCCCTTGAAAATTTGGAGGACCGAGTGCCGTTCACACCTGGTCATACTCATAACCGCATCATGTCTCCAAGGTGAACAGCCTCTGGTCAATGGAACAATGTAGGCAAGAGAAGTCGGCAAAATGGATCGGTAACCTCGAGAAAAGGATTGGCTCTGAGGACTGGGCACAAGTGTCCTAATCCCGAACCCGTCGGCTGTCGGTGGACTGCTCGAGCTGCTCTCGTGGTGAGAGTGGGTCACTACGTGCCAGCCGTGGGACGGATTAGGAACGGCTCCTTTGGGGGCCTTCCTCGGGCGTTGAACAGTCAACTCAGAACTGGTACGAACAAGGGGAATCCAACTGTTTAATTAAAATAAAGCATTGCCATGGTCCCTGTGGATGCTCACGCAATGTGATTTCTGCCCAGTGCTCTAAATGTTAAGAAATTCAACCAAGCGCGGGTAAACGGGCTGGTCTCTACGTGCAAACTTAACACTATCTCTCCTCAGTTATTTGTTATTTGCAATAAGCGTAACGACGTGGGAAACGTCTAGTCTTCTCCCTCGTCTCGTTGATCCTATTATGGACTTTTTCTAGTGCCGGAAAGTTCGCCCACTGTTCCCTCTGGGCCTCTACAAAATCTCCTCTGCCGGGTCCACTCCAGAAAGCGGGAGAGGCTCCGTCACTTCCCTTCTTTCTGGCGTGCAAGTAAATTTACTTTCTCCTTTTTCTGGATTTCGCATGACAGGATGCATTACGAGTGTGATGCCATTAAAGTTTTGTTTCACCGTCGGTCAAATCCCTCGGTTCCTTTCTTGTTCTTTTCTTTTGAAATGCGGAACTGTGTGTTTCCCGTTTGAAGCAGGTGGTTTCGCTCATCTTCATCTCTTTCTCGCGTGCGCTGTGATTCTTGAATGGAGCTTGAGGGTATGACAGAAGAAGAGAGGCGGAAGGTTGTCGAAGTCGACTCGCCTGACGTATATGATCGCCAGGATCAAGATCAAGACAATGATCGTGCAGAGGGAGACGAGGGATTGAGGAACATCAAGAAACTCGATTCGTTCGACATAGAGATCGCCCGATTCAAGTCAGACTATGGCCATTCATCAAACCCGGTCAGTGCTTTTCCTGTTCCCTAAGTTTTTCTTTCATAAAAAGTACTCCGGTTGAAAAAAGAATTTCAAGTTACTACTTGAGACACTTAGTTCGAATAAAGTGCCCACAATTTTTATTTTATTTTTTTTTTTTTTTTGCATGAATGTGTGTAACTAATAAAATATTTAAAAGCCGAAAGGAAACCAATTTTCGGTGAAATGGATTAATAGAAACGACAACCTTTTTTTTTTTTTCCAGTTCCTTTCGTTACGTGAGTTGATAAAACTGCTTTTCAATTTAATTCAGAAGGGGATATGTTGTTTAAATTTTGAAAATGGCATTATCACTCAAATTAGCTAAATGTAAATATGGATAGGGGAGAAACGTAGAAAAAAAAAGGCGGATGGGTGATAGTCGTGGGCTTTACCATTATATATTAGCTGATTAGCAGAAATTTCCAGTCGCTACCGTGGATATACAAATAGTGATCTATATATTTGCAATTATTAAAGTGTTGAAATTTTTAGGAAAAATTATCAAAAATGTTCTAAACTTATTGCAATTGTGGCAATTCAATCGTAAACTTTTTTTGTGCCAATTCAGTTCTTAACGATTTTGCATTTGTTCCAATTTAATCTATTTGGCCAGTGCTGATGAGGCCATTTTTTAAATATTTTTTTAAACTTTTATTAATTTGTTTTCCCACATGGCTGGTTGGACATTGGGCAAGGCTAGCCTTGCGATTTGGGCGTGAGGCCATGGTCACTTCACCCATGTCACAAGGGCCTCATAAGTTGTGGGCAAACGCGGCCATGGCCTTGCCCTATAGGGAAAAATAAAAGAAGAAAAGAAAAAAAAATAAGCAATATAAAAATGAAAAAACTACGCCATAAGTGTTCTTCGAATGATTGACGCCGGCTAATGTCCACGTTAGTGTCATCGATAAAATTGGCCAAATTAACTAAATTAATATAAATGCAAAAAGTTTAGACTGAATTGGCATAAAAAAAATGTTTATGACTGAATAGACATAATTGGAACAAATTTATGACTTTTTGGTAATTTTTTAGAAATTGTTATAAGGCATAAAAATTGAAAATTTGTGATTAAGAAAATATAGAGGGAAGTGAAAATGATGTAGTTCGTAAAGAGATATGTGGAGTTTAATAATGTTCATCATTCTCTCGAATTGTTAGCTTACGTCTTTCCTTTCCTATGTTTGTTCTTGGACTATCTATTACAACCAATTGAGAGTTCAACAAAGTCTTAGCAAGAATGAACCTAGGGAAGTGCTTTCACGAGAATGATTTGGTTACGTCTTTCTAAATGCAGAATTTGCCATGGGTGATGATATCGAAGCTTGCTATACAGAGCATCGGGGTAGTGTATGGCGATTTAGGCACATCACCTCTCTATGTCATGCCAGAAATTTTTTCTCATGGGATAAAACATGAAGATGATATCCTTGGAGCGGTATCTCTGATCTTATACTCGATCATCCTCATTTTCTTGATCAAGTATGTCTTCATTGTTCTATCGGCGAATGATGATGGTGATGGTAAGTGGTTTTTCCCTCATCATTTCACCACAAAATTCATTTGTCATAGCAGGTCTTTTCTTTTCTTTTCTTTTCTTTATACCAAATCTCATACTAATGTAAGTAGATATTTGGCTACGACAATATAGGAGGGACATTTGCTTTGTACTCTCTAATGTGCCGCAATGCCAAAGTGAGCTTGACCCCTTACCAACAAGCCGAAGACAAGGAAGTCTCGAATTACCGACTTGAGGTGCCGAGCCGCCGCTTCAGGCGGGCCTCCACCATAAAGTCATTTCTCGAGAATAGCAAAGCAGCCAAGTACTTGCTCTTAATTGTGACTATGTTGGGCACCGCCATGGTCATTGGAGATGGAATCCTTACACCATGCATTTCTGGTAGTAATATTTTCATTTATATAGATATATATATCTTAAAGAAAAGGATGCACCAATAGGTTTCTAACTTTTCCCTTAATCTACAAAGGAAATGAGACAGTACATTCAATTGGAGGTATTACAGTGCAAAACGACAATATTCATCGTCTCGGCTTATTTATTGATACACTTAGCTCTCTCGGTTGAATTTCGATGGATGGTTCTGATTCTTTTCTTCTTCTCTGGGGGCAGTATTGTCGGCTGTTGGGGGCGTACAAGAAGCTGCAAGTTCACTTGGGGAAAATCAAATCATGTGGATCTCTGTGGTGATCTTGATCCTTCTATTTCAAGTCCAAAGGTTCGGGACTCACAAAGTCGGATACAGTTTTGCCCCCATTCTCTCTATATGGTTCCTTGGTATCGGACTAATCGGTATCTACAATGTCGCGAAACATGACTCGGGAGTGATCAAAGCCGTTAGTCCGCTCTACATCGTCCAATACTTCATGAGAAACAAAAAAGAAGCATGGATTTCCCTTGGAGGGGTGATTCTTTGCCTCACTGGTAATCCAAACATCTAAATCTTTCCATTGATTAATTATTATAACTGAAAAAATTTACCTAAACGTCATTCAAATGATTTATCTATTAGTTAATTCTGATTTCATTTTAACCAATATATATAACTTCTTTTCAAGAATTAATTGTGGTTTTACTCTTTGAGCCTTTGATTATAGGTTCTGAAGCATTGTTTGCTGATCTGGGGCACTTTAATATCCTGTCAATTCGATTGAGTTCATGCCTAGTTGTCCTTCCTTCAATCATCCTCGCCTACTTTGGTCAAGCAGCATATCTCCGAAAGCACAGTGAAAATGTTGCTAGCACTTTCTACAGCTCACTACCGAGTAAGCTTCCTCATGCTACTTCATTCTATGCATCATTTATCCTGTTGGGACATACAGTGAATTTATCTAATGGTTTGATGTAGAATCGGTGTATTGGCCAATGTTTGTGATCGCTGTAATGGCGGCGATAATAGCAAGTCAAGCCATGATATCGGCCACGTTCGCCATAGTTAAGCAGTCAGTCACGCTCGGGTGCTTCCCAAATGTGAAGGTCGTGCACACTTCACAAAAGCACGAGGGTCAGATTTACATACCTGAGGTCAACACACTCCTCATGTTGGCCTGTGTTGGAGTCACTCTTGGCTTCAAAACCACATTGAAGTTGGGCAATGCTTATGGTAAGCAAAAAGGATCACACTATATACACACACATTTATCCCACTTATGCAAATTCTCTGATTGATTAAGCTACCTAATTGGGGTTATTGAAAGAAGAATTCACATTTATTCGTGAATCTCTTTTACAGGAATTGCGGTAGCATTTGTTTTCACTATCACATCCATATTCCTCGTTATCGTGATGGTCATGATTTGGAAGACCAACATACTCCTCGTAATCCTCTATGTCCTCACCATCGGGCTCGTGGAGTATGTGTTTCTAAGCTCAGTCCTCTACAAATTCGTGGATGGGGGTTACATCCCACTCTTCTTCGCTGCCGTGATGATGATCATTATGTTGCTATGGAATTATGGATACCGAAAGAAGTATGAGTATGAGCTTGAGAACAAGGTATCAAGAGAAGCCCTCGTCACAATCATGTCTAACGCGATCCACCAGGTCCCTGGGGTCGCCCTATTCTACACCGACTTTGTCCATGGCATTTCCCCAATATTCACTCAATATGTCGCCAATGTACCTGCATTGCACTCAGTCCTTATCTTCGTCTCAATCAAGTCACTACCCATAAGCAAGGTGCCCCTCGAGGAGCGGTTCTTCTTTCGACAGGTGGAGCCGCAGGTGTTGGGCATGTACCAGTGCGTTGTGAGATACGGACATCGAGATGCAAAAATAGAGCCGCAATTCTTCGAGAAGGTCTTGATTGAACAATGGAAGGATTTCATTCACAACAACGCACCCTACGCCGACGAGCGAGGTGAGGCCAGTGACCATGGAATCGCAATGATCAATGAAGAGGCAGTGCAAAGAGAGATTGGATTGGTGGATGAAGCAATCAAGATTGGAGGGATCACGTATCTAATGGGACAGAGTGAGGTGAAAGCTTCGAGGGGTTCAGGCTTTGCAAAAAGGTTTGTAATCAATTGCTTGTACAACTGGTTGAAGAGGTGCGTGAGGCAGCCAGAGGACGTGTTCAACGTTCCCCACAAGAGGCTGCTCAAAGTAGGGATCACTTATGAAATCTAATGGAAATGTCCATGATTTAAATTTATAGTACATGATATAGTTGAAGTTTGAAATTTACATTTGGTTGTTTGCTTTGTCCTCCTAGAGACTATTTAAGCAAAGTTCGTGAATTACTCAGGTTGTCTCCTTTGTCCTTTTAGAGACTATTTAAGCAAAGTTTGTGTCACTTTATGAAACCCTTCATGGTAAATATGGTTAGAGTGTTTAATCATATATTTTGTAGATTTGTTCTTCAACACACATTTGGTTTAGCCATACAGTCGGTATTGATTGCAACTTACATTTATTTGATGAAGTTAGGTAACATATGCGTGCTGAATGTGAGTAGCTTTTGAGAAGGGCTTGACAGAAATTGGATGTAGAAGACCACAGCTACGTCATCAAGCTTCCATTATCTGCTTGAGTAGCTTTTGGGGGGTATATATGTATCAGGTTAAGTAAATATTTTCTACAATAGTATATACTTGTTGAATTTCTAAGCAACTCTTTTGATTTTAAAAATGACAGGTGTCCTCAGGTCCTATTTGTCCACGAAAATTAATGATTTAAAAAATATTTTCCTAAAAATATTCACTTATATCTTATGAAATAATTAACAATTAAAAAATATTTATTTTTGTTGGAAACAATAGTCTAAAAATTTGTGTAAACTATGAAAACAATTTTTTTTCATATATTTTTATAAGTACACCATTAATTTAAAAAATATATATTTTTGAAATAATACATTTTCTGCCAAACAAATGGACAAACAATCACTTTTTCCTAAAAGTAAACCCTCAATGCTTATTGTATTTATGCGCTCAGCACCGAAACATGAATTTGCGAACGGTGGCAAGAAAAATACTTCTACTTCTTCCACAAAAAAAAAAAAAAAAAAAAGGCTACCGGGACATGTTTGTTAAAAAATTTGGACCACAAAAACGTTAATCAACCCTGGTGCGGAAAGTAATTAATGTAATAAGACTTCTAAGTTTAATTTAATAAAACAGTAAGCTCAACAAAATTAAATTATTGTTCCATTTCCCAAAAATCTAAAGGTTTTAAATTCAAATTCTCCAAAATCAAGGTTTAAAATTTAGTTTCTTGTTTAATCAATGGAACATGTGACAAGAAAGGGGAAATTGCCTATAAAATCCTAAACTTATTATATGATTGTCAATTCAGTTCTAAACTTTCTAATTTAATCAATATGTCTTAAATCTTTTAACAATTTTCCAATGTAGTCAACCTGATCAATTTTGGCCAGAAATTACTAACGTGATAATCTAATCAAGCGCCAGCCATTTTATGTGATATAGCAAACACTAATGTGTGTGATTTTTTTCAATTTATTTTAGATTTTCTAAATATTTCTTCTTTTCTTTCCTTTCTTGACATACGCTAGTTGATCTACCTCGTTAGTATTACTAGTGCTCATTCACATTTCTTATCATAGTCGCATAGTGGCTCTAGAATGTTGCAATGAGCTTATTTGCTATTTAATATTACGATAATCCTTGATTGATTGATTGATAGAGGTTATCTCCATTTTTTTATTTGAGAGAGTCTTACCCATTTTATTTGTGCATTTTCAAGTTCATTTATGCTAATTTGCAATTCATATCAAATAATGGACATGAAAGAATATGAAAGTATATGGCTTTATTGGCTACATTAAATGGTAAATATAATATAGTAAAATTCTTGGATTTCTTATCCTATTTATCCAATCCTATCTTAACCTAAAATTCAAATGACCAATATGACCTTAGGGCTTCACTTGTGCAGCCGTCCGCCCAACCAGTTTAAAGTCTACTCTCTGTTAATAACAACTATGCTAATCAAATTAAAAACTAAAAGATAGGGATAGATGATCGATTCGCAAAATTGATCCATACAATGATGCAACAGCAGTATTTCGTTTGAATATATCACATGCTTTTTATACCCTCCCCGACGAACTTTCTCCATAATCTTTTCAGTGAATTACTGAAAATATAATCTTCCATAAGAGGGTTCTTAATTTAGTAATGAAGTCATCGCCTTGCTCGAAATTGGAGTGAGGTGATTGATATCGGTGATACCCGGCGAATTAATGACCAACGCATACGGTATCTTTTGCTTCCAGAGACAGATGTTGTTCCAAAAATCGAGTCTTGCTTTTTGGCCATGAGTCTGGTTAACATCTGGAAATTTGTACGTCCAAACGTAAAAAATCAAAACTGTACTTTTCAAAAAAATCACATGATAGGCCCGCACCGCTATTTTCAACTCTCGGACTTAATTCCTCAAGTAATGACAACAAGATACTAGCACGACTAGCCACGAAAAAGATATCATATGACTAAATAGGTAATTCGGAAGGCAAATGACTAGAAAAATGAAATGTTATAATGGCTATATGGAGGAGTTCGGAGAATGTTTTTTAATTAATGGGTTACTGATATTTGCCAACATCAACCACGTTCAGATGAACACAGATTAAAAGCGGATGAATGCTTGAATTTATAACCTGCAGATCAGAAGGACGGTTTGGAAGACGGCTCTCTCTCTCTTAAAATATCTCACCATTACCCAAAAAAAAAAAGATACACGCGCTTTCAAGAGATAGATTATCGATAATATCAAATCAAATGCCTTCTTTTTTTTTCAAAAGTGGAAAACAGATCGTAAAGAGATATGTATGGTAAAATAGGGTCATCTCTAAGAGCAAACTAAATAATTATTCTCTCTTCAAAATCTCCCCCATTCAGTTAAATCCTTCTTTTCCTTACCTATTGATGCGGTGACTGTGTTTCTCTTATGAAGCAGGTGGTCACGTAATTATTCCCTCTCCTCTCTCTCTCTCTCTCTTCTCTCTTCTCTCGCTGTGATTCTTCAATGGAGCGGGATGGCATAACAGAGGAAGAGAGGCCGAAGGTCGTGGAAGTCGACTCGACTGACGGATACGAGGGAGATAAGGGATCGTGGAAAATCAAGAAATCCGATTCGTTCGACATAGAGACCTCCCGATTCAAGTCGGACCATGGTTATTCCTCCAAAGAGGTCAGTGTTCTTCTCGTCCCCTGAACAAGCAAAAAGAAAGGGTAAAGTTTTTCTTTCATGAAATATACTCCTATTTAAAGTAATGGAATTGTTATAAGGCGCTTGTGATTAGGAAAATATGGAGGGAAGTGAAAATAATGGAGTTAAATGAAGAGATATGCGGAGTTTAATGTTTACCATTCTATCGAATTGTTTGTTTGCATCTTTTGTTTCCTATGTTTGTTCTTGGACTATTTATTATAACCAATTGAAACTTAAAACAAAATCGCAGCAAGAGTGAAGCTAAGGAAATGCTTTCATGATCATGATTTGGTTACTGTACTTCTAAATGCAGAATTTGGCATGGGTGATGATATTGAAGCTTGCTATTCAGAGCATCGGGGTGGTGTACGGCGATTTAGGCACATCGCCTCTCTATGTCATGCCAGGAATTTTTCCTGACGGGATAAAACATGAAGACGATATCCTTGGAGCGCTATCTCTAATCTTCTATTCGATCATCCTCATTGGCTTGATCAAGTATGTCTTCATTGTTTTATCGGCAAATGACAATGGGGATGGTAAGCGATTCGTCTCTCACCATTATACCACAAAATTTTATTTGACATAGAGGGTTTTTTTTTTTTTTTTGTCTATGCCAAATATTGCACTACTGTAATTAGGTGTTTGGTTATAACAATATAGGAGGGACGTTTGCTTTGTACTCTCTAATGTGCCGTTATGCTAAGGCAAGCTTGACCCCTAACCAACAAGCTGAAGACAAGGAAGTCTCGAACTACCGACTCGAGGTGCCGAGCCGCCGCCTCCAATGGGCTTCTGCAATGAAGTCGTTGCTCGAGAATAGCAAAGCGGCTAAGTATCTGCTCTTGTTTGTAACTATGTTGGGCACTGCCATGGTCATCGGAGATGGGATTCTCACGCCATGCATATCCGGTAGTAATTTATGCATATATATCCTAATTTTTTTTTTTTAATTGTACATCCTATCGTAGAAAATTTTACAATATAACCAAATGTCGCGCCTTATTTATTGATCCATTTAGTTCTCCTGGTTTAATTTCGATAGACGATTCTGATTTTTTTCTTCTTCTTTTTCCGAGGCAGTATTGTCGGCTGTTGGGGGCATAAGAGAAGCTGCACATTCACTTGGAGATGATCAAATCATGTGGATCTCTGTGGTGATGTTGATTTTTTTGTTTCAAGTTCAAAGGTTCGGGACTCACAAAGTTGGATATAGCTTTGCCCCGATCCTCTCTTTATGGTTCCTCAACATCGCACTGATCGGCATCTACAATTTCGTGAAATATGACTCGAGAGTGATCAAAGCTGTCAATCCACTCTACATCGTCCAATACTTCATGAGAAACAAAAGGGAAGCATGGATTTCCCTTGGAGGAGTGATTCTCTGCCTAACTGGTAATCCAAATATCTCATTGATTCATTATTTAATTATTGATAATTGATAACATATACCCAAACATCATTCAAATGATTCATTTACGAGTCGATTCATTTTGTCATTTTAACCAAGATATATAACTTTTTTTCAAGAAGTTAATTGTGGATTTACGATTTGAGCCCATGATTGTAGGTTCTGAAGCATTGTTTGCTGACCTGGGGCATTTTAATATCCTGTCAATTCGATTGAGTTCATGCCTAGTTGTCTTTCCTTCAATCATCCTCACCTACTTCGGTCAGGCCGCATATCTCCGAAAGCACGCAGAAGATGTTGCTAGTACTTTCTACAGTTCGATACCAAGTACGCTTCCTCATGCTACTTCATCTAATGCACAGAATTTATCCTGTCAAGTCATACAATGAATCTATTTAATGGTTTGATGCAGAACCAGTGTATTGGCCAACGTTTGTGATCGCGGTGATGGCAGCGATAATAGCAAGTCAAGCCATGATATCGGCCACGTTCGCCATAGTGAAGCAGTCTCTCGCACTCGGGTGCTTCCCAAACGTGAAGATCGTGCACACTTCGCGAAAGCATGAGGGTCAGATTTACATACCCGAGGTCAACACACTCCTCATGTTGGCCTGTGTTGGAGTCACCCTTGGCTTCAAAACCACATTGAAGTTGGGCAATGCTTATGGTAAGCAAAATGATTTGCACTATATACACATATTAAGTCTACCCTAATTCATTAAGCTACCTAATTGGGGTTATTGAAAGAAAATTTTGTATTTATTCGTAAATTTCTATTACAGGAATCGCGGTAATATTCGTTTTCAATGTCACGTCCACATTCCTCGTCATTGTGATGATCATGATTTGGAAGACCAACATACTCCTCATAATCCTCTATGTCCTCACCATTGGGCTCACGGAGTACATGTTTCTAAGCTCGGTCCTCTATAAATTCTTGGAAGGGGGTTACGTCCCTCTTGTCTTCACTGCCATGATGGTCACCATCATGTTCATATGGAATTACGGATACCGAAAGAAGTACGAGTATGAGGTGGAGAACAAGGTCTCAAGGGAAGCCATCGTCACGATCATGTCGAACACAAACATCCACCGGGTTCCCGGGGTCGCCCTATTCTACACTGAGCTCGTCCATGGCATTTCCCCAATATTTACCCAATATGTCGCCAATGTATCTTCTTTGCACTCGGTCGTTGTCTTCGTCTCAATTAAGTCGCTACCCATAAGCAAGGTGCCCCTCGAGGAGCGGTTCATCTTTCGACGGGTGGAGCCTGAGGAGTCGGGCCTATATCAGTGCGTCGTGAGATATGGATATCGAGATGCGAAGATGGAGCAGCAATTCTTCGAGAAGGTCTTGATCGATCGACTGAAGGATCACATTCAGAACGACGCGCCTCCCGCCACCAACATGCAAGATGAGGCTAATGACCATGGAATCGCAAAGGTCAATGAAGAGAGGGTGCAAAAAGAGATTGGATTGGTAGATGAAGCAATCAAGATTGGAGGCATCATGTACCTAATGGGAGAGAGTGAGGTTATAGCTTCAAGTGGTTCAGGCTTGGCCAAGAGGTTAGTGATCAATTGCTTGTACAACTGGTTGAAGAGGTGCGTAAGGCAGCAAGAGGAAGTGTTCAACATTCCCCACAAGAGGCTGCTCAAAGTAGGGATTACCTATGAGGTCTAGTAAAGAATGCCCATTATATGATATAGTTTAAATTAGGAATTTATATTTGGTTGTTTGTTTTGTCCTCCTAGAGACCATTAAAGCGAAGTTTGTGAATTACTTCGGCTGTTTGCATCGTCCTATTATAGACTATTTAAGCAAAGTTTGTCTTGCTCTATAAACCTATGCACGGTATTCAAAATTCAATGAGTGTTTAATTTCATATTTTCTGAAAATTATTCTCCAAATTGCATCTTACATTTATATGATGTAATTAGCTAACATACGCGTGCTGAATTTAAGTAGCTTTTGAGAAGGGCTGGGCAGAAATTGGTTGGAGAAGATCTTAGCTTAATCACCAATCTTCCATTGGTTACTCGAATTGAGCATAATATAAATTTCTTTTTAAAATTAGTGATTTGTTTTCCCAACCTTCGCAAGTTCTTCTATAATTTTGCTTAGTTCCTCTCTAATTAGTGAACTGTATATTCAAGTAAACATAGAAATTAGTGGATGTGCAGAACTCATAGTAATGACAAATAGTGAAAGTCCTTTACTTGATTCTAAGGCATAATAATGAACTGAAGATCATCTTATTTTCATCTATTAACATTCACTATCGATAAGAATAACAATGCACCAAAACATTGATGTCATTTCAATCTTATGAAAAACTCAAGAAAATTATCAAAAAAAAAAGTCTTAAATTTATTGCAATTATGTCAATTCAGTCTATCCACCAACAAATAATTTTTTAATATTATTTTATATTTTTGAATTTTTTATTAATATTTTAATCTTTTCTTTTATCCTTTTTTTTGTCTCTCTCTTCTTCTTTTTCTCCTCCCCCTGCCAGAGGAGAGGATCAGTCGCCAAACTAAGGTGGTTGACTAGACCGAGGTGGTTGACCAAACCAAACTAAGAACGAGCTCACCCCACCGTTGTCAAGCAAGGGTTGCCCAACCACTAGCGAGGCAAGCCATCGCCAGATTTGGGGAGTGCGAGCCTCGTTGATGGATCAACGAGCTCCTCATCATGATCGCTGGGCGAGCTCTTATCAAATCTAGGTGAGGGCAAGTTCGCCCAATGAACCCTCGTCATCACTGGGCGTAGGCAAGCTTACCCAACCACTAGCGAGGCAAGCCTCCCCCAGATTCAATAGGGACTCACCTTGCTAGTGGCTGGACGAGCTCAACAACGCCAAACAACGGTGGGGTGAACCCTCGTTGGATTTGGGTGAGGGCGAGCTCGCCAATCCCTCACCAATGGATCCAGCGAGGGGGCTCACCCTTAGCGATCCAACGAGGGCTTGCCTCACCGATGGTTGCGCAGCCTTTGCCCAGCGACAATAAGGTAAGCTCACCCTCAATTTAACTAGGCTAGTCACTAGATAGGCTAATCGCCTCAATCTAGTGACTAGCCTTGCCCTCTGGCTAGTTGCCGAAAGGAGGGAGTAGAGGGGAAAAAAAAAAGAGAAAAAAAAAAGGAAAAAGAAGAAAAAAATATAATTTAATAAAATAATTCGAATAAAATAAAATAATATTAAAAAATTATTCATCAGTACCAGCCTATGTCCACATCGATGACAACTAGCCAAATTTGGCCAGATTGACCAAATTTGCATAATTGCAAAAGGTTAAGGACTCAATTAGCAAAAAAAAAAGTTTATGATTGAATCGACATAATTGCAATATGTTTATGACTTTTTTGGTAATTTTCCTTAGAAAACTCATTGACATACTATGTACTGTATAAATGTTTACCAAGTACCTTTCTCTAAACCTATATATATATATATATATATATTACCACAATAAAAAATATCTACTCTTTCTTAAAAGAGATATCTCGTTGATCATGCTCTTTAATAAGAGAATCAACCTAATAATATAAAGATAGGATTTGTCAAAAATGACTATTTTCCATGTAATCAATTTATGGCACACTAATTTTTATTGTGAGATATGTAATCAATAATTAGCAATACAACGTTGTCCATGCCCAGGTACCCAATATTGGATCTAGGACCATAGCAGCCAAGCCTGGATACTCTAACAGCGTGACATCTTGAAATTTTTTCAGTTTTTAAATATTATTTAGGAAATTAAGATGATAAATGATTTGTATGAATTATTGATAACATGAAAAATTATGATTCCGTCATTAAATTAGTTAAGCGAGGAAAATATTTAAAAAGAACATTAGTTTTCGGCAATGATATTTACATATATGACTTTCTAGGTTTTATTAAATTTTTTAAAGGGTCAAAGAGGGCGACATAAAGTTTAAAAAAAAAATTGATGAAAATGCTTTGAAGGTTTATGAACATTTCGGTAGTTTATTTAATATAGAATTTATTCATTTTCGTAGTATTTGAATATGGTGTAATCCAGAAAAATCAATTAGTAGGATTATTTTACTAACTTCAAGATGTATAAATGAATAGGAATTAGTGCATAAATTGTTCTCAGAGCTTGACGGGAAAGACATGTTAACATAGTATTTTGGGCGTGACGAATTTATCCCAAAAAGCATATAGGGTAATTACCAGGAGTGAAAGTTACTTGGGTATTCTATGGGCCTGGCTAATAGTATTGAAGTTTTCAAAATATGTTTCTGACTTATCAATGTTTAGAATGGATATTGATTTCCTTATTTACTGATACTAGTATAGGGTAACTTAACAAAGCATCTTCTTTTAGCTACTCACATTAAGCCACTTATAGCTTTTAGATTGGAACACTTATCTTTCTTTTGCACCTGGTGTTTTTAACTCAAGATCATTATTACTTTTAACCTTGGTCAATTATTCTACTCTATTTGTAACTCTTGTATAGTTTTCTAAATACATCCCCTTTCTTGGCCGTATGATTGGATCTTCAAGCACTACAAGCTTCAAAAGAAAAGAGTCCCCACATTACCAACTTTAGATCTCCAACTCTCTTATTTAATCTTTCACTGTCCAAGTTTTGGTACTTTAAGTGTCCGATACTCATTTTCACTCTCAACGATAAGCCAAAAAGAGGCTGGTAGTGGTAGGAGTGTGCAAAAGAATCAGGAACCGTCAAGACTGCCCAAAACTAGATCAGATCAGACCAAAACCGCCAACTCCCAAGGGAGCCAGTCTGGTTCCAATTCATTAGAGCTGGTGAGTACCGGTCCGATTCTCAATTCTAGGTATGGACTGCCTAGAATATATAAATATATATTTAATTTTTAAGAAGAGTTTCCGACCAAAAAATAATTTAAGAAAAATGAAAACCCAAAAATTCTTAATTTGGAGCTTAACACCCATTAAATAAGTGCTTGTCTCATCTCACTCTTACCCGATCTAAGTCGTCTCACTATCTCTCACTCATAGCCTCCACTCTCAAGCTCAATACCCATCGACTCACGGCCTCAACTCTCAACTTTTAATAGGAGTTCAATCATTTTACTAATATTGCAATCAAGAATATGGAAGTCCTTTGTTTTTTGCTTTACTTTAGCTTGCTGAAAAATATTAGACTAAACAGATAAAGTTTGATGGGACTGGTTCCATATATCTACCTAGGAACCAGACTGGCCGGTGGTCTAGTTCCCAAGTGGATCCCTAGAACCAACATATGGTTCTCTATCCTAATTTTTTTTTTAACCAGTCCTTAGTGGGTGAATCTCGGTTTTAGGGTAAGAACCACCACCCAGATCATACTCACCTCTAAGTGGTGGCCACTGCCTTTTTAATCACTGGCATTTGTTGCATTCGACTTAAAAGGTTCTTATATAAAATTTGAATTAGGGGAGAAAAGAAACTTTTAAGAAAGATTCTTATCACAACCTAAAGTTTTCATAGACAACGTATCAAAGTCTTGCAGAAATAAGTGTATGATGCGTATCTCCAGCTATGCATGATTGGATTGGGGATTCGCTTCTAAAAATCATAAATCAACCATGGGAAGAGGGGAAGAGCAAAAGTGGCTTTGGCTGGTGTATGGGTTTTGTTCTTTGGGTAACACCAATCATTCCACCCATCAAGAAACTCAAAGAAGATATCAAACAATTATTCTTGCGACAAGGAACTCTCTGCAACACCGTAAGGCCAACAAGGTGGGATTGGGAGAAAATATGGGTGAGTTTTACACTCCACGTAGGCGAAATGTAAAACCATTTAGAAGTCGACACGTGGAGCCACGTGTAAATTGGGCAGTGATTCAAAATTTGCGTCTTCCCCCTCCTCTGCTCTCTCTCCGTTGGACTTGGCCCACTTCTCTGCACATACGCTCTGACGCTCTCTCTCCTCTGCTCTCCTTTGCGGACCGTCTCCTTCCTCTCTCTCCTCTCTCTCTCTCTCCCCGTTCTCCGCAAAGTCGTGCCTCTCTTCCAGCGAAGCGCGACGCCAACCCCCCTCCACCTCCGCCTCCACCGATTGCCTCCGTTGCCCCCGACTCCGACGCCAACTTCTCAGCCTCCGCCTCCGCCTACGCCCCCAAACCCGATGCCGATGCCGACGCCGACGCCGATGCCCCTACCTCCCTCTCGCGACCTCCAATCTGCTCTCTCTCTCTCTCTCTCTCTCTCTCTCTCTCTCTCTTTCCTCCTCGAAGTCCGCCTTGTGAGATTTTCGACGAAGCCTTGGCCGCAAGAACGACGCGCTCACCACTCTTCACATACTCGGACGACGCCAGCCTATGAGATTCTTCTTGAACCGCAAGCTGGTATATGCGGCCGAGCGGCGGAACCGGATCCATGGCCAAGATCTGGCTTCTAAACGGTAAGTAGGTTTCATTCAACACGAGTAGAAACCGTGTAACCTTTTCCCGATCTCTTATGGCCCGGTATTGAGCCAAGGTCGCCTCAGGTCCCTCTAATTTCTCCTCTGTCATGTCGATTTCATTCCATAAGGCAGAAAGCTTGTTGTAAATTGCTGAGATCGACAAATTACCTTGCTTGAGATCTGATAATCCTTGTGTTAGGGTGAAAATCTTTGCTCTATCGAGCTTACCATACATTTCCCGCAGGTTCTCCCAATATTTTCTTGCATCTTCAGTCGGTGGTACTCCGGCCGCGACCTCCGGCGAGAGACAATTTCCTATCCAAGTTCGAACAAGTTGGTTGCACTTGCGCCATTGTCGTGCAAGCCGCTCGTCGGATGGTATTGGGATGGTGCCATCCAAAAAACCATCCTTGTCCTTAGTCACGAGCGCTTGCCGGAGCTCGCGAGACCACAAGGAGTAGTTGTCCGGTCCCGACAGCTGCTGGGAGATCAGCCGCAGCTCCGGTCCGTCGGCGGTCGCGGTGTACAGCGGGTCTCCAAGTTCAAGCCGATCGCCGACTCCGGTAAGACCTGCAAAAGGAAAGAAATCGGGTCCATAGGGCGGGTATGGATTGTTCGCCCCATATCCAGGACCCGAACTGCTCTGACCCGGAAAGGACCAGTTCGCTCCGTGTCCAGAACCCGCTCCAGGTATGTGCGATGGACTTTCCTCTAACTCGCCAATCCTTCCGGGGTTGATTTGAGGTGAATTCTGAGTCAGACCTCCTTGATTTGGCTGAATTGTTACAGGAACCCACTGAATGTATGGTCCTGTGAGAGGATTTCCAGGATTAAATCCTGTGTTTGTGTTGATCTGCGTAGGCTGTTCTATAGGGATGACATCTTGTGTTTGATTTCCTTTAGGAACGCCAGAAGTTGAATCCTCAGTGTTTGACATGATTTCTCCTAAAGGGCGTTGCGGAAGCTAGGCCAAGGTAGGAGGCTCTGATACCATGTGAGATTTTGTGGGACCACTGCCAACTGTTCTAAAAGCTTAAGCTATTAGATGAAGGCGTAGTTTATTATTTAAATATTCCAACACGCCTCTCTTCCAGTGAATCACGATGCCGACACCCCTCCACTAGTTGCCTCCGTCACCCCCGACTCCAACACCAACACCTCCGCCTCCACCTCCGCCTTCGCCCCTGACGCTTTTGCCTCCGCCTTCGCCCCTAATGCTAATGCCGTCGTCAATGCCCTTTCGCCTCCCTCTCACGACCTCCGCTCCGCTCTCTCCCTCTTTCCTCTGCGGAGCGCCCTTGCTGGCCAACCTCGACGCCGACGAACCCTTGCTCGCGTTTTGGCCTCCCTCTCCGCAAGCAAAAGTCGCTATGCTCGCTCTCTCTCTTTCTTTCCTCCACGAAGCGCCCCCTTCTCCTAAATGCGGACGCCGCCGGCGCCGTTGCCTCCCGCCATCGCCTTCCCAAGCCCCACCGATAGGCACCCCATTGGCGACTCCCGTACGTTTGAAGGTTCGTTTTTTTTTTTTTTTTGGATTCTACTTAGTAGAATTCAATGCCATGTTAATGTTTAAGTTTATAGATACAGCTTTATCTTACTTGTTACTAACTTGCTGTGTTATTCAGATAGTTAGTGAAGATAGGAAGAAGAATGGTGCTTCTTTCATAATCTTGTGCAAACATCACTTAATCATGTCGCTCAAATTTTGTACCCACTTACCAAGTGAATGTTTGGTAATATGTTATGCTTTATCATGAATGTGATTGAAAAATTCTTTACCGGGTGACTGAAGCAAATACAGCAGTAGATGACATTGACAAGTTGGTGGCATGCTTTATATCATGTATTTAACTTTCGCGCTACTGCAATTCATGAGACTCTGTTCACAGAATGCATATGGTTTCCCCATTTTCAAAGGCATGGTTGTTTAGATCAATAGCGTGATAAAATCCCTCCATAGGTAATTGTAAATTGATCCGCTCGTGCTAAATCGTCGGCATATCAGATTCCATTGCTTTGTTATTCATGCTCAGTGGTATATGCTTCAATTAGTTTCTTCTTATCTAGTTATATAATTAAATTAATCAAACTAAGACCACGAATAACACCTTTTCCATCATCTCCTGCAGTTCTTGAAATTTGTGAGAGAATTTACCTTGTTACACGCGCTTGAGAGCACTGCTTGGCATCTGCTTTAGTTCTGTCAGAGTGCTTCAGTTCTTCTTGGATGCTTGCCAAGCACATAAAACCCAGTGCGGTAGGAACTTTCAAATGGTGTTCATTCTTCAGCAAGCAGCTTCTGAAGGAGTCACTCTGATCTGGAACATTCCTTTTGAGTACTTTATGTCTGAAAAATGCTCATTTTGAAGCCACAGCTTTAAGCAACTATAGGATACGGCACTAAAATTAATAACAGAAGTTATTGCAAAAATAAACCAACCTTTAGTGGGTACTTTATAAAATGGATTCTATTGATGCTTCGTGGCGGTAGGGGTGGCAAATGCGTGGGTAGGGTCGAAAATGGGTCGACCCATATTTGACCCATTTAACCAATTTTGACCCATATTCTTATAGTATAAATTTAATGACCCATACTCGACCTGACCCGTATTGCTAAAACCTATTAATTTTCTAGGAAAACCCACTTCTACTATATGCTAATTGGATTAAAACTTCAAATTAAATTTAAAATAGTAAATAAAATAAAACAAAGTTTAAAAAAACCTATAAATTGAAATATTTATAAAAAATTAGACTATGCATAAGCTTCTCTTATTTGAAGTGAACATACCATTGAATAACTAAAAACTATAACATGAAAAAATTTTAACTAAACCTAAAAAAGCTTATTTTTATGATTTTTTTATTAAAAAAAAATATTGTTAAAACATTTTTATGCAATACAAATTTAATGGAAAATTTTTATAATTCTTTTTAAAATATTTTTTAAAAATCGAATTTTTAATTTTTTAAAATATAATTTTTAATTATTTTTTATTTTTTAATAATATAATTTTTATATTTTATATTTTTAATAATATAATTTTTATATTTTATATTTTTAATAATATAATTTTTATATTTTATATTTTTAATAATTATTTTTTCTTTTTCTCTTTTCTCTTTTCTTTTTTCTGTAGGTGAGACTCGAGCTCGCCGACGTCGGGCGAGGCTCGATCTCGCCCAACGTCAACGAGCTCGAGTCTCGCCGAATCTAGCGAAACTTGAGCTCACCGGCGTCAGGCGAGGCTCGATCTCATCGATTTGGCAAGGCCGAGGCCCCGTCCAATGCCAGCGAGCTCGAGTCTCGCCAGATCCGGTGAGGCTCAAGCCTCGCCTGGCCTGTTGCCGGCCGACGGCCAGTCGTTGCCCTGCCAGCCGCCAACTAAGGAAGGAAGAAAAATAAGGAAAAAAGAAAAAATTTTGAAATATGAAAAATAATTATAATTTCGATTTTTTATTAAAAAAAACATTTTTATAAAGTTAAAAAAGGCCATGGGTTTAAACTTTAAAGTGGGTTTCCTTTCCTTTCCTAATAACCCATTTAGACCCATTTCTTTTTGTGTTTTATTTTCCCAGACCCATTTTTAACCCATATTTAACTTTCACTTGACCAATATATGACCTATTTTTTACATAATATGGATTTATGACCCATTTTGCCAGCTCTACTAGAGGTGACAAAATGGGTCATATATAGGTCACTTATTTTTTAAAGAAATTAGTTAAATGGGTTTAACAACTAAAGACTTAAGATAGGTGGTGGGTCTTAAGTGGGTTGGATTTAGAACCCATTTTCACCCAAAACCTCACAATCTCTCTCTTCTCTCTTTAACTTCACAAAAATATTTTTTTATAAAAACCAAAATTATAATTCTTTTATTTTCTTTTCTTTTCTTTTCTTTTTCCTTTTTTATTTCTTTCTTCTTCCTCCAATTGCCGGCACCGCCATGGCCGGTGACCAGCCAGGCAAGCCTCAAGCTCACCGACATCGGGCTGGGGGGGTGGTTGACGAGAACGCATAGGGCATAAAACTGGGTTGGGACCCAAGTTGGGGAACCGAGTAGGGATTCGTCTCTAGACCCCGTGGAATGGATTTGGGTCCGAGACTTGGTCTATCTAGCCCGGTCCACCACTCAAGTGGTTCTCCTACAAAGATGGTGTTGGCCCATGCCCTTCGGGACAAGTTCCGAAGCTTGGAACATTTTCCTCTCCATGTAGGCCTTGTTGGGCCTGGGCCCACATGTGGCTAGAACTGTAGGTGGGGATTGGAATACACCCTTGCTCGCGGTTTGCCTTGTGTGCACCACAAGCGGATCAGAGTGAGAGGGAACGAGTGTTGTGTGATTTCGCCTTTGGTTCACGTAGCCTCTTTCTCTTGTAAACACAACAGCGAACGCGTTTCTTCTGTTGCTCATATTTTCAAAACTCGATCTTTTGGCTTTCCAAACCTTACTCTCTGGTCATGACTGGGTTTCGATCTAATCTTGACAAACCCAATCTCGAGTTTGAATTTGACTTAAAGCTTCAACGAAAGACTTATAAAAAATGCGTTAAAGATGTATTATCTAATCTTGAAATTCAGTTTCACTCGATCAATCTTAATCAACCTTAGTCAAATTCAATCTTGGTCCAAATGAGCATCGATCCTAGAAATGTTATATTTTTTGCCCCTTCGACATGCTCGATGCAAATGAATAAGAACCTAAAGGCGATGCATATACAAATCGTGCAATATTGATGTTTTTGTTTAGAGGTTGGGATACGAATTATGCAATATTGATATTTTTGTTTAGAGGTTAGGATCGATTCCTAATTTTCTTAAATAGTTAATATGATAGTCAAAATTTTGTTGTCGACAGTAATGGCTCATGGATATTAAATTACAAAGTTCATCTTTGAAATGAAATATTGGATTTATTAAAAAAAATGATTTTTAGGCATTTAATAGTTAATACTCGCTCGGTCTCTACCACGGTAAGAGCTGAGTGAAAGCGAAGCCGAATCGGAGAACTCCCTCGCCTCTCTCCGAAGCTCGCGGCGAGATCCTCCGACCGCCGCCGTCCTCCGATGGCCGCCGTGTACAGCCTCTTCATCATCAACAAATCCGGCGGCTTGATCTTCTACAAGGTAATCCCTCCTCCTCCTCCTCCGATGAACCTGCTCGCATCTCGATGATCGATTGAACCGGTCGATCCGACGTCGATCGCTGAAGGTCGGCGCTTTCGTTGTCTGCGGTGTCAGGATTACGGATCTTCGGGGAGGATGGACACGAACGACAGCCTGAGGGTGGCGAGCCTGTGGCACTCGATGCACGCCATCTCGCAGCAGCTGTCCCCGACCGTCGGGTGCTTCGGGATCGAGCTCCTCGAGGCCGACACGTTCGATCTCCACTGCTTCCAGTCCCTTACTGGTGAGGATCCTGAGTTCGCGAGATCTTCTGTCGTTTTTTTCTCAATTTTTTGGTGTGTTTTGGCTATGTCGTTGGTTGATCTAGTGAGGGGGAATCTATGTAGTTGTCCGTTAATGGAAGGCTGTTTCTGCAAAAGATGGAAGAACTAGTTGGCGAATCTTGTCTGCTTGTTTGAAGGATTGCTGGTTGTTGTAGTTCCAATAGGGAGGTAGAGGGTTTGTTCAGTGTCCGGACTTGAACCGGTAATTATTCGATTTCGCAACATTGTGATTTTGTGGATGCACTTTTATTCAGAGAGATTTGAGTACGACTTAGTCGCGATATGCAGATCTGCCATTGCGAGATCTTCTTCTGGTTGTCTTATTGTTGTCCTCTTTGGATCATTTTGTTAACCCTGCAAGGTTCGTTGTACAGACATTTGCTTGTCATTGTGTGTGCGCTGAAGATAAGCAGAAATGGGAGAAAGACGGTTTATCGCTTTATGAGAAAACGCGTCGGATTCTACATCGATGTAGTTGGGCATCCATTATTGTCAACTGATTGTGATTCAAATTTTTTTCCCAGTTGACTTTTGTGCTGTTTTAGATTATTCAATGAACACGATCAAATCATAGATAAGAAGTTGTTGCTTTGATAGGAGCAAGTTTTATAATAAGCTGTCTTTTTTGGAGCACATCATCACTAGTTAGCTGTCGTAGTTGTCGGTTTTATTTTCAACCTTTGCAATCAGATATGGTAGAAAAGGGCACATTCCAGATTCTTTTAACGATGTTGGCAACTTGGAATGTTGGGGACTACACTTGTCTAGTAACTTAATTGTATCTTAAGCTTGAGGAGTTGTCGAAACTTGATAGGCCTTGCAAAGAGGTAGATCTATACTATTTCTGTTACGTTCATTAAGCATGTACCAGTTGGTAGCATTTTCTCGACCCTTTTGGGACGTGTTGCTTGGGTCAAGCACAATATGGACCTTGCAGTTGCCATTGAGATTGAATTTTTGTGTGTAAATGTTTGTGCATTTGAAAGCAAAACTGCGTCTGGTTTTAGTTGTTGAACTCTCACATTGGTTTCTACCATGGTTTATGAGCTCCCAGTTTTCCGCTGAAGTTAATACCGTAAGAATGTTCCCCCTTCAGGATATGAGTTTTTCTTGAGATCCTTTGATGCTTGTGACAACAAGAAAAACCCTGCAACTTTGTAAATTTTGGATGCCAATTGGCTGAGTAGATGTTTGCTTGTCTTCTGAACAATCAAATGGTAGGCAAGATATGTATTTCTCATCCATCGCTTGATATTGATTGATCAGCTTCAGGATAGATTAGAGTGGGCTGATCTAATCCCCTTCCATTCCTTCGTAATGAGAATTGTTGACAGCCAATTAGTGCCCTTCTTGTTCCTTATGGTATATAGGTATTAAAAATGCAAGCAAAGGTGTTCTCTCTGGTGACTGGCCAAAATGAGGCGTCCTTTGTGGTGCAAACCTGTAAATTATCTGATACAAGTGCTGCTTTTGTTGTGCTTGTGCAGGGACAAAATTTTTTGTGGTCTGTGAGCCCGGGATTCAGCATATGGAGGCTCTGTTAAAGGTCATCTATGAGCTGTACACAGACTATGTTTTGAAGAATCCCTTTTATGAGATGGAGATGCCAATTCGGTGTGAACTCTTTGATCTCAACCTGTCACAGGCAGTGCAGAAAGATCGTGTGGCATTGCTGGGAAGATAGGGTGCTTAATTTTTTTCTTTCTTGGCCGAAAGATAGAAAGCTTAGTTCATAACTGATCTCATTTGCCTTGAATGAAATTATCTCTGAAGCATTGTGGTTAGCTTGATGAGAAGCATGCGTTCTGCTTAGCAAGAAATCCTTCTAACTGATTACTTCGGCGAGTATGAGTAATGATTTTCCTTTGTTGAGAGACTCGAGACAAGGCCAAGTGTGAGCCATTGTAAATTGTTGGCTTCTTTCAAAAGCTTTCATTTTAATTGAAGTTTTTCTCCCTGTGAGTACAGATTGACAGGGAATATAATCCTTTTTAAACCAAGAGTAGTTATTAACTCCTTACAATTTGGAAAAAGAGCGACGGAACTCAAGGGATAAGAAAGTTCGGAGGTTGACAACAGCATGTCTAGGCTTCCCCTTCTTACAGGAGAAAGCAGTAGAATTCTAAATCTTCTGTAGCAATAGGACAGATCTCCTCTGGCTGGTGTGGGTTTTTGTTTTTTCCTCGTCCCATGATGTCCCAATCCAATTCATTTGTACCGAGACTACTCTTGTTTCGTTGAAAATTAGCAATATGAAAAAAAAAAAAAAAAAAAGATTTCCTAATTAGTCATTTCTATCTCATACAAAAAAAGCAGATAAGAATTATTTTCATTATTAACTACAATTCATGTCTAAATATTTATTGTTACAAGGAATATATTTTCTATAGCAATATAAAAGGTGCAAATTAGGAAAATCCTTTTTAAATTATCGATGGTCGTTGTCTTTAACCTCCCAAACTCCATGAGTCCATTAGTTCCTACCCTGACAATTGCCTTTCAAGTGTGAACTCAAGGGCATTAGAAGTTCCAGCCCAAGAAATGAATATATTCTCACTCCGCATTGCTCACTTGGATTCTGTCATTTGAAGAGTCAGCATATAACTTTTTCAGAGTAAGCATACGGTTCCATAGCCACTGCAGATGAATCTTCCTCGGTTTGGCGGAAATCAGAAATCGGCACCATGAACAACTCATTTTTCCGCTAGCTTAACACTGATTCCTGCGATTGTGTCTATACTCAGGAGAAGAAAGCACAATTGAGCCCATTGTTAAAACACTGAAGACTCTTACCCGAAGTGTTATTTAATATGGTGTCCTGCGCCAAAATACCACAGCATTCAATAAAAATAAAACCTTGTGACAAAAAATTGATGTTGAGATTACAAACCAATGACACTCTACAGTTCCTCTCGACAGCTATTTTTCTAAATAATCTTTTTCCTTGAGGCAAAGACTGCCACCAAATAGAAATCAATCAAGTCGGGATCAAACCTCTCTACTGCGCTTGAGTGCAGGAACGTTAATTTAACTTTTTCATCTGTACTGCAGCAACAACGAAAACTGCTCAGGGAAGGCACTGTGCAAAGTCGAAACGAGCTCAGGTGGCAACACCTGCCCTTTCAGGAGAACTTCTCGATGTCTTTCTATCAATGAGAAGACGAGTCGCTGGTGATCAACCTCGTCCAGATGGCCTATTTTGTACCATACAGACACAAATCGATTAGCAAGATTATCCCAAAGTTTATCATGAGCATGAAAACTGTTTAAACAGGCAAAAAAAAAAAAAAACACCCACATAGCATACAAATCATCCCTCGGGTAAACCCTGGGGACACAATTCTCCAACAGAAAATTCATTTCACTGAAAAAATCAAAACATTTGCACAAGAAACCTCACATCATGCAACAAAAACCCTACTGGGATTTCCCAAAAAAATTCTGAGGCAGTTTCTCCCAGTGCAATCTGAATTCTATGCAAACCTAAGGGGGGCCAAGAACTAATATGCCTGCACTTGGCTGCCTCGCATACCACTTGCTTGCTAGTTAAGTAGTTTCAGGAAGACGTTGGAGACAGACATCATGGGATTAAAAAGTCCACTAGGCCCTTTGGCAAACCCTTCATACCGATTATCTGTCCCAAACAAGCTAACTCACAAACCTTGAAGCTGATAGTATCCCCAAAAGAAGGCCTCAAAAAAGCAGCTATCGAGAGCAATACAAAGATTCTACTTTATGGCTATCTAACAACCGCAGGAGACTTCTGAAGTTTGTGATTATGATGAAAGCATTTGAGTTACATCTCATTGATTTCTAATGTATGATAGTGTCCATTGCAAGTGACTTGGACAATCAGGTTGCGAAACATTTCAAGCAGATTAAGTTTGTAATTAAAACCACGATTTTTTTCACACAGCTTACAAGTAGAACACAGAACCTTACCCAAATCAGGCTCAAGGTCTTCATTGTCGACATCTCCCTCTTCAATGGTACTACCCTCTTCAAGATCAATCGCAGCTTTGGCATATCTTTCCAGAAATTCTTCTTGAGTTTCTTCATGCTCATCATCGTCATCTGAATCCTGGTACAATTCAAAACAACTTAAAGAGAAGGAAACATTTTCTGAATATATTTACAAAAAGAAAATTCTCAGGTTACCCTATGGCCATCAAGTAGAATTTTCATGTTACATAGTCCTCTGATATGTTTTGCTGCTTAATAAAACTTTAAGTTCTAAAATTTGTGAATCGACTGATTCAAAATTGTCCCGAGAAAAAAGCCCAGTTAAACAATTGAACACACTATCCAATCTTGCACCAAAGTCCCTGGAACTTACATAACTAGTTATTTCCTCTTTCGAGCAGCTTAAACCATAAAACTTATACAAGACATGTCATCCAGCCGGAAGTAGGTTCAAGCTTTGTACTTTCTCTCCAAACCATATCCTTAAGACCATCTCTTTTCAAAACTATCTCCTAAAGCCAGAGAGCTCAAATGTCTCGAGAGGATACTGTTATCTTGAAGGATCTGTAGATACTGGATGCATTGTTAAGAACCAATACTCTTATGCTTTGGACTTAAGAACCATCATCGCTAACATTTTTTACTTTTCATTGGTAAGAAGAGAACTGGTAAAAGAGCTAACCTCACAATCAGTTTCCTCTCCATCTTCATCACCACTTTCTTCTTGTACTTCTTCTTCTTCCTCCTCCTCTGCATTATCCTCCACTTCTTTCAATTTTGCTGTTGCCTCCAGCAGTGAAGTGAAGCATTCACGACCTAAACCGGATGAAAAATTTCCCAGTTCTAATAACCTCTCAATCACCTTCACCAATGCCATTACTGCACAGTACCCAAAAGTCTGAATGACTTAATCGTTTCAACTTAGATCATGGATGTATCTACAAAACAGAACTGAAAGACAAAAAAGAATTTTTTGCAAGATTTTTTATTTAAACAATTCAAGGACTACACTCCATAGTGAATACCATGCTATCCATGGGCTTGCAGTGTATGGAATAACTTTCTTATAGATATGACTGATTTTATAAATTTATGAGCAACAGTTAAACGAGGAACTTCATACACTTTACATATCCATTGTTTAGGTTTTTCATTTGACGTGATTTTCATAAAAAACTTCGCTCAGTTTCTAATTTAACCTAATGTATCGCTTGACATTTTATTTATATATAATACTCATTATTTTCACCCTTTCGTCGATATCTTTATGTAAGCTTTATCCTATAAAAATATATACTTCATTTTTATTTTCTCTCTCATCAATCAAGCCATTTAATTAAAAATTAAAGTTGAATTAGCATTTTATACTTTCTAAGAGTTAAGAGTAAAAAAGTCCGTTTATTTAAAAAGTCCTCCCAATAATGAAGTGCATTAATTCGTGATACAATTTTGAATTATATCTAATCAAGTATAGCTAACCAAGGTTGGCCCAAAAGAAATATCATCAAGATGAATGAACCAAAATCTTAAGGATGAAAAAGAATCAATTATGTCTTAGACTTCTGCCCAGGGATTCAGGTGTGCTACTGACCACATAACTTAATCTCGGAATCTCCTGATAGACAGATCGTACAAGAAGGGGAGGCAACCGAACATAATGCTGATACCCAGGCTGCAAAGCCACCATCTTGACTCCTTGTCAATATCTCCTCCACATTATCAGGACAATACAAATAGCATGATGCAATAACAAGCAACAAAGACTTCCACAGTGGAGAGGGCTGCTTGCATTGAATTCTGTAGAAACTAGAAGATGCTGCCTGGCAAAATGCAATCACTAATGACTGCTTTACACTTTCAGTTTCAGGTGAATAGCTTGGGGCATGAAGCAGCATATGAACACAGGAACATGCTCTGCACATTGCAGATGGATATTGTGTGATGGCCTCACTTATAAAAGCTCCAATACCTTCAATAATAGATAGTGAAGGAACAGGTGGGGCAGGAGGCGATGGTACACGTCTTGACAAGAAATCAGCCAGCTCATATTCAGTAGAAAGTCTGACAACTTCCTTGATGCAGTCAAAAACTGATAAATCCTCTGATTCTTCCCAAGCATGCCAGTCTGCTATGAGATGAGCCCACACTAATAATAGTTCTGACACTTTCAGTTCTAGAACTGAGTTGTTTTCAGTAACAGATAGCATGATGGACCGAAGTAATGTGGATGCATAATCTATGCAGGAGGGAGGCGCAGATGTTTCACTTTCCTGAAACAGCAGAGCGGAAAGGCCAACTGTCAGGGCAGTTCTCCTCTACTAAAAAGTTGCCATACTGCGCTAAGTTTAACCAACAAACTAAAGAGCTGTGTAGAAGCGTACAGGAAGGATTAGAGTAAAAAATTCTACAATAAGCTCCTCCCAGAAATTTATTTTGCTAATGAATCATCTATATTACGAAGTGCCGCATGCAATGGGACACCTAGTACAATGGAAAGAAGCTAAATATCATTGTGAGAACCCATATCGAAAATGACTTGAAATGATAAACTAGCAAGCAAAATCAAGTTTTCCAGGGGAACAATACACATAACCGTCTGATAAAAACATATCAAGGTTACTGGAGACTAACCAACAGATTTTTTGGCTTGAGCCAAGCCTCTTGCAAAAGAACTGAGAAAGCTCTACCAATTACAGCTCGCCCAGATGCGCACTTTTCAGAGGATTCATGCTCATTGGCTTCTTCACTTATAAAACTCTCCCAACATTGAGCCATCACTGCCAAAGTTGCAAAGCCTTTTTCAGCTACCTATAGAGCAAAACAGTAACTTCATCATAAAAATCAATTACAGCCAATTAAGGCCAATAGTTGCAAAGCACGCATATATTAATATCAGTCCCAAACACTCATTTAAAATAAATCCAGGAAAATGCTGTTCTACATTTTAGGACCCAAAGGAACTCCAACTCTATAGCATCAGAACAAAAGGGACTGCACAGTAACATGCAAAGACAAGCACCATCAGGTGCAATATTGGCTGGAGCACAAGTGATTATAGTGGCAGCATGGTGAGTTTTAAACATAATGCAGGTTGCAAACAATATACAAGTAAATACACCCTACATCATTGAACTCATATACTCCTTGTAGAGTTGAGAGTTAATGTGGTTTCAGACCGGTTCATTTATGATTGGTTAAGTCTATCAGCTGCAAAGCCATCAAAGTGCATTTAGAACAAAAAGGCATAACAGTAATTCAAAGACCAGAGACACAAATGGAAGAGAAATGAACAAGAATAGCAAATAGATGGTCAGTCTGCGAAATGCAAACATACTTGGGGCCATGGCTCCATACTAGGAGGTAAAAACTTTGAGATGGTGCCAGCAAGAGGTAAAACTAAGTCTGGGATATGAACCATGACACTTTCATTTCCAGCCTCCATTAAAGAGTTCAGAAGCTCAAATAAAATACAGCTTTCCTCGTCTTCATTACTGATCCTATTAATCACAACTTGAAGAAGTGGCAACCATTCAGGTGGTGGGTAATCATTCTGCCAGGAAAAAAATGAAGTCAGATTAATACATCATTCTCAATAATCAAATTTAAACATTTGGCCATACAAAAATTACTGGGGCCCCACTTCAAATAGTTTAGCCATTGCCCCTGCAGCTGCAACACGGACAGGATAGCAAGAAATATCCGTTGTATCCGTCATGGATAATGCCTTAAGCAAATGGGAATATATTTCTGAGCTCATATCCTGAAAGCAAATGTACAACTTAGAAGAATAAGTGCTTTTATTCAATAAGCGCTCCATAAGAATAAAAGCAATATTGAGCAGTGAGCACTACACTGGCTGACCAATCCGAATTCTACTCAATGCGTCAAACAAAACAAATTCTCTTGCGCAGATAGCATTCCTAAGGGTTATTCTTACTTCAGGTAGACAAGATGAAAGCTCTCCAACAACCCAGTTTGCAGCTGCCACCAAGTATGGAACCTTTTCTAAAATCATGTATACTGGTAGAACTCGTGTACGAAGAAGAGTTGCTGTATATCCAGGTTGTTTATCCCTTAAAAACTGTATTTGCAGCATGAAAACACACAGATTTCAGTTTATACTCATAAAAAATGTCAAATTGCACCACACGGCTGTTTGTTCCTTACATCTTCCAGTCCACCATAAGCCGTCAACACCGCAAAGTAACTGCACAACCACATTGAATAAAGGAGAACATTTAGGCTTCCCAAGACTGTACATTCAATTTTAAAGGTACCCAAATAATAAAATAAATACAAATAGCGATGATCAACCAGTTTAAAGATATAAAGCATAGAGAATGGAAGTCAAAATATACATTCTTTCAAAAGGTGAGAAATTCACACCCATGAAACACATTCTTTGAATATTCCTATAAGGAACTATGCAACGCTTTCAGCACCAGTAGGTCATCTCTCATGTATGTCCAGCTTTGATAGCACCTATTATTAACTGCAGATAGCCTTCTAGAAAAACTTATCATGCTGTAAATTTCTTTTGGATATGCAAAAAACAGGAAAGCATTTCAAGAAATAATCTAGTTGGTGAACATTTGATGTAAAGATGACCAAGAAGAGGAGGATAGGTCCACAAAAATCTTATTATAAATGTGAGATTTTGTTGTGAGATTTTGTGAGACCACGGCCAATTATTCTAAAAGCTTAAGATGTTAGATGAAGGCATGGTTTATTATTAAAAATATTCCCCTTCACAATTAATCTAGTCTTTTTTTTGCTTAATACTAAGCATGAAAATATTCGATTGAGGAGGCAAATAGGGGTCTGAAAGATCCAAACTCAAGACCTCATAGCTCTGATACCATGAAGATTTTGTGGAACTATAACCAACTGTTCTAAAAGCTTAAGCTATTAGATGAAAGCATGATTTATTATTTAAATATTCTAACAATAAAGTAGAGATAGAGAGAGGGAACGTGAGTTTACAAAATAATTGGATTGAGGAAAAAGCCTATCCCTGAGCATTCTTTAGCCGTTGAAAATAGTAAACAGGACCAAAGTATTTACGACCTGTACTGCTTTACTTATAATATTGTGCACTCTCTCTTTAAGGACAGAAACAGAAGAAAAATCAGAGAAAAAAGTTGCTAATCAGATAGTGCCCAATAAGATAATTTCCAACAAGTTTTACCACTCTAGATCCTTGGATGTACATACAGGATATTAATTCCATCTACTCACTTATTTAAGATCGTAGATTGGGATGCATTATCATCGGTAGGAACAGGAAACTTGGACAAAAAGGGAAGAACCAATAACTCCCCCACAGAAGACTGCTGACCATTTCTCTTGTTCTTTGTGCCTTTTTTACGCTTTGAAGAAGTTGATTTGGAACTCCCGATTGGAGGTCCCTGAAGTTTAAAAAAAAACGATAAAGTTAATTACACAGGCAACTTCTGCATGATCAACGTAAGAGAACCAAGCATCAACCTTTGATATTGACATGACACCAAGTAAATTTATTGCACTCTTTCTGGCTGTGAACAAATCCTCCCTCCATCCAGAAAAATCTTCCTATGTACAGATTAGAAGCTGTGAGAAATAGCTACTCACATATAAAGTGACAAACATATTTGATTAGCAACCATACAAGTTCAGATGGAAGGTTCTTCCTTATGTACTCATCTGCATCTTCTTCCCACTCTAATATGTCCTATTGCAAATAGAGATAGTTGGGGTAAATTAGCTATGGAAGTAAAATAAGGAGACAATCTGTATCAGCTACATTTTGAACAGAATAGCAGAGATTAGAAACCTTACCTTTTCATTCATAGCCAATGCTGGCATAATTGCAGAGTCCAATAGAAAAGAGAAGTGTGGTGAAACAATCTTCCAACCCTAGTTAAAATAAAAAATAGAGAGAGTACAAGATATATTTGTCAGTATAGATCATGGTGCAAAATCCTTTAGGCTATTTGAATATGTTGACATGAAGTGATTGAAACTAATTTGATGACCATCTAGCAAAAATTTATAACTAATGTTTTCAAGAACATTTTAAAAAATACCATAAGTGAGACAAATTATTACAGGATATATCCACCATTTAAAACTAAAATACGTATAACTGACTACGATGTGTGTGCTTGCATACACAAACATGCATGCATTAGTGTGCCCAGTGAAGACTTAGAACACAATCTGCAGAATGCATATTTTGGCAACAAGTTTTTCTGAAGAAACTTAAGAGATTACTCCAGGTAACAACTAGTTCATTAGCTATCATTGGAGCTGGAAACTTACCGGTCCAGTCTCCAGAACACGTGAAATGACATCAAAGGCAAGTGAAAGAATCCTCTCGGTCTGAAAATCTAGTTTCTGTATTCAAGATAGAACATGTTATCAGCTGTCCAATCAATGAAAAAGCAAGCAAATACCAAGTGCTAAACCCATAACTCTAGATAGAAAAATGGAGCTTAGATACATATGCAGGTGAAATCAAGCTTGATGAGCTGAAGTTTGAAAAGGCCCAGGAGAAAATGAAGAGCGCTTTTCCAGTTGCTCATGCCAATCACTCCCATTTCATCATTTTGTCTTAAGGGGTTCTAAGCAGAAACCTGCCTTACAGATTGAATCTTAACAACCTCCTTAGGTTCTGGCCTTGATTGCACTTGTTCTTTCACATTTATAAGAAACAATCTGGTGAGACAGAAGCGGCTAGGCATAGGAAAAGGGGATTCTATCTATAATGGGAAACTTTTAATCCATGCAGTCACATATCTAGTGCCAAGGTTAGTCTGAGGGCTAGCCAAGACGGAGATTGATGGCCAAGCAAAAGAAATTGAAAATTCTAGAAGACTACTTACACTGATATTACTGCTGTACTTGACAATATTTAAAGCACAGTTGACAATGTCAGGCATCAACCTGGAAAAAATTGGCAGATGCATACCATAAAAACCCAACCCAATAGTCTTCTGCTCAACAAAAAATAGTAAGTAACTTACTTATCGGAGTGTTTTCTGTGTCGAGTTATCAGCGCACAGAAAATGAGCAAACTTCTCTTCCCAGCTTTTAACCTCTGCATGTACTCATTTCCTGAGGGCGCTACAGAATTGAAAGTCAAAGAATCCAAAATCTCAATTAAATCACGACAAAATGAAGCCACGTGAGGAGCTAAAGCAGATGGCATATGTGACCTCACCTGTACAGACAAAAGACAAGCTTAATGAATAAATAAATAAACCAACGTATGAAAGGAAATGTGCTAAAAAAGTCCAGCTGTCTAGATTTCCAGATAGAAAGAAACAATGTGACAGGTGTTTCAGCCAGCAGAAAAGGTTCTGCTGTCTCAGCTATTGCATTTTTCTTCTCCACTAGAAATTTGCTTCCCCAAAGCTCTTGCCTTGCATCCAGCTAATTTCGTGTTCATCATGTCCCTCTTTCGTTCATATTTTATAGAGACAAAATAAACTATCACCATAAGTCCAGCTTCTTACGTGTTCATCATGTCCCATTTCAATCATAGTTTATAGAGACAAAATAAACTAGCAACTAACCAGGAATCTGAGGGATACAGTGGTCTGAACCTAGGTTACCATGTTTAGTTAATGATTAGTATGAGAAAACAATGAATTGGTCATCATAAAGCAATATTTGCCTCTGAACGCTCTTGATATCCCTAAAACTTCAGTTGTTAAAGTGTATGGTGCAGTAACAAATAGGGAAGACCGTCAAGACATGAAAAGCATAACTTACAGCAAAATGGACGCATTTGCATATGATAAGTATAATCTTCTCGGTACTTATATCAGTCATGTTTTGGGCTGCTTTGACCTATTTCAACAGCAATAAATCATTATAATGCATTTCAATGATATAAGAGGGAATTAGTAGAGAAAGTAAAGAACTGACCTTTCCAACAAGACTATGGAAAACAACTAGCAGTGGTACAAGAATATCTTCTGCAATCAGTTCTAGTTGTGGCGGCACCGGCTCCGCGACAACCTTTGGGTTCAAAAAGTACTAGCAAAAAGAAAAGTTTATATTTACTTTAACAGATATTGAGAACTCATTATAAATACTAGAAAACTTCCGCAGCATTGCATTTCACTGTTATTTTGCAAGATGACTCTTTTACCAACTGGTTTTTTGGTTAAAGGAAAAATGTATATATATGGAGCAAAACAGATTCTACAATTGAAATGGCCAAAACATCACAGTTGAAGATGGATTAGTATTGGCAAAAAACACAAACAAATATCTTATAAGAGAGAAGTGGGCACCATACATCAATTGTCAAGGCAAAGATCAGATTGAATCAAAGCGGCAACACAAACTAAGCCTTGATCCACTAAAAACAATCAGCTTTATGAATCCATTATGTCATTCACTCTGTTAGAAAATCCAATCTAAAAGCTTAAGCTATACCAATTGATATGGACCTTAGGAAAATCACACCCCAATGGCTAGTTGTTGAAATGGGCAAGCCCAAGGCCACTCAACCACACATTAAAGTCCTACAACACCGAGGTGGGACCCCAAGTCCCATAACTTGCAATTTGGAGGCACCAGCCTTTTGCTAGTCCCAAGCCAACACTGCAATATGGGCATCACCACCCATGCCACTCAATTGCAACTGGGAGGGATGATGGGAGGGATGCTGGGCGGCTCTGATCCTATGTTAGAAAATTTAACTAAAAGTTTAAGTCGCTAGGTAAAGGGAGACAACATGTATATAAGGCTTATATAAACTCCTGTAGAAACATCAAGACTCAATTCTTTAGTAAGTCTTTACTAAGTCTTCAGTAAGTGCTAGGTACCCTATACCTTTCCTTTCATTTCCATCCACGCATTATGCTTTCTGCTGCTACTTCTAACGTGCATGCTCACTTACCCCCATTGTTGTGTGATACTCTAAGTTCCATGTAGAATGGGATAGGGATTATTAATTAATACACAACTAGCAGTTTATCCCCAAATTGTCATCACCTTTAGTGCTCATTTTGGAAGCACAGTTTATTCAAATTGAGTCGAGTCATTACGTGAGAATACAAAGGCTTTATTTGAATGTGAAAAACCCATCTCGAACGTGCTTCCCCCACCTTATCTCAATTGAAGCAACACTTACTTTGCCAGAGATCATTTATCATTCTGCTTTTTCTTGTGTACTCACACATCCAATAGAACATTCCTATCTCTACTCCACTAGTTTTGTACAAGTGTTGGTGTTTAACTACCCCGCTTTCTGTGCCACTGGGCATTATTGGCCTATATATCATCCTATGTAATTTTCCCTTAAGTGGAATTGGACTTGTACATGAAACACTAAACGCACTTCTCCACTTCATCCTAAACGTTTGTAACTTATGGGTAAGATCTTCATTGATTTTAACATACTTTTGCAAAATTGATATCAAAACCAAAGCTGTTAATTTAAACTTCTACTCTTACTAAACTTAGACAATATATTATGACTTTTATTAACTTAGACGAAAACCCTTAGGATCCAATTTTCCCTCGAAATTTCAAGTTTCTCATTCACACTCCTGCTTTTGCTTTATCTACTAACAGAACTATCCACTAAAAAACATACATGAAGACGTATCATCTCGAATATGTCTGTCAACTGATCCATTATCAGAGCAAAATGATGAGAACTTTGAGTTGAGATGATCTCCAAAGGGATAATAAAGGGATAATAAATGTGTAAAACCCAGGAAACAGGAGTAAATAATCTTACCACTATTCCAGCATAATTTAACACTAGGTAAGAAAGCTCTCAAAAAAGGATAACTTGAAACAATAAAAATCCGTAATTTGTTGCTTTATCTTATAGATATATTTAAGGGCAAGTTCGCTTGCAAAAACTACTGACAATTTTTTGTTTTGTTCCCAAATTTTAAAATATTTTCTAAGGTTCAAAAAATTATGAATAGAATTATATAGTGAACTATGATTCAATTTTTTATAATTTGATAGTTTCAGGTGTTTTGGGTTAAATAAAAAAGTCAAAATGTGTGCAATGCAAAATTTAGTTTGAGCAACAAATAAATAGTATAAGTCAATCCAGACATGCCCTAATTGTGCAAGAGGATGAGGAACTTGATCGGTACCTGAAAAGGCCTGATGAGTGCATGAAGGATCGTGAGTGCATTGACAGTCCTCCATTTGCAATTTGCATCGTTACTAATTTGGTCACTGTTTTGAATTGCCAAGCGTAATTCAGGCACCAGTTCAGGCCACGAATTTTGCTTCACAAACTCGACTTCAGCAACAAACTTGAACTGCCAAAGGAGGATAATTCTCACGTGACTGATCACTAGCGGAACTATTTAGATGCACAATTGAGTATTGGTAAGAACTAATTAGGACATTTCTCATACCACTTCCACCAAAACCTTTAAAATCTCCGGTTCTACTTGAAGCAAAGCTTGCATCAGCTGATCCTTAAACTCCTTACCAACTTCTAAAGATGGATTTTCACCGATATTTCGCCTGATGTAGTTCTTGAGGTAAGTGGCAGCCGCAACTCTAAGACCTTGATTTTCACCGCCTATCCATCGAAATAAGATATTAATTTGCAACTGATGCTTAACATAAGATCCGGCATACACCGCACAGAAGCGGGATAGAAACATTCAAATGCGGAATCAAACTGAAGTTCGCTCGAGTAGCCAAAAGCGCAGAAGCCGAGGTATTACAACTCGTCCTGATCAACAAGCAGGCGAGGGACGAGTAGTAACTGTTGATACAGAACGCAAAACTATAGAACTCCATATCTCATGTAAGCGCGATGGCCGATTTTTCGAAGTGAGCAGCGGTATAGGAAACGAATTCGCGAGCGTTTTTACCGGTGGCGAGGACGAGGAGGTGGAAAGGGAAGCGAGGCAGGGAGGACGCGAGGCGATCGAGCGCCGCGGTGGCCGCGCGGACGTCGTCGCCGCCGCCGCCGCCGCCGCCGAGGGTGGCGCTCAGGAGCTGAGCCAGCTGCTGGACCTCCATCGCGTCTCTTCGCAGAGGAGCTGCGCCGCCGCGACTCCGGTGATCGCCGAAACCCTAGCGCGAGGTCCCGACGGGGGGAAGCGCGGCGGCGGAGATTGGAATTGGGCGGGAAAAAAAATGGCGGTGGGGGCGAATGTGAAATGATGATGGAGCTGACCGAGGGAGCAGGACTGAAGGTGAAATTTGGGGCAATGAGTAAGGCGAAATTATAAGTGAAAATAAAAATGAGAAATAATTAAGAAAATGGATATGCCGGGGGATCGAACCCCCCCGCGCCCCACCGGCCGCATGTAAAGTGAGCCACTTTACGCTTGAGCTTTGATTCCCGACACGATGCGCTTTTTTTCCTAGCGATATATTATAATTAATTTTGAGATTGAGTGTAACGAAAGTTTTATAACTTATTGTTAACATATAATAATTTTAAATTTTTTATATTATATAATTAAACCCTGAAATTTATCCACTTCATACAATGGAGTTTCCTAATAAAGTTACGAAAATTATTAACATAGCCTTTTTTGAATTAATTTTTAGGGAAAAGACCATTAAAAATCTCAAATTTTACCCAAAGTGACAAATTTACCCAAAACTTTTTTTGTGATATGAAATATCCCAAATTTTGTAAATTATGACACATTTACCCTATCAAGAACATTTTTGTCTTATTTTTCAATTTTTCCTTTTTCTTTTTCTTTTTTTTTTCTTTTTCTTCTCTCTTCCCTCCGCCATGGCCAACGGAGGGAAGCCGGCATCCAGCGAGGCCTGCCCTCGCCGGCATCGGTCGAGGGTTGCCATCGCCCAGGCGGCCCTTAACCTAACTGAGGGTGACCCTAGCCAACCCAAGCGAGGGCAAACCTTGCCTGACGCGGGCGGAGGGAAGAAAGAAGAAGAAGAAAAAAAGAAAAAATAGTAAAAAGACCAAAATACCCTATAATTTAGGGTAAATATGTTATACGGATAGAAGTTCAGGGTTTTTTGTATCACGAAAAAAAAAATTGATTAATTTGTCACTTTAGGTAAAGTTTGGGGTTTTTGGTGGTCATTTCCCTATATTTTATGATGTGTAGAATTGAGAGGCTTTGGAGGAGATGGAGGGCGGGTGCTGCAAAAGCATAGAATGGTGGATCAAGGACGTGGTCAAGGATCAAAATGGAGAAATCCGATAGGGCAACGCCGCTCGCAATAACTTGCAGCATTAAGCCGAGGGACTTGTAAGCCATGACGGAGGCTCGCTCAAAGGAGTGGCCGGAAGAAACCACAACAGTGTCGAACATGAGGGGCCCTAGAGTAGGGCAAAGGAACTCTTTTAGCATGACTTCTAAAGGAGGAAGGTCCCGTAGGCCCTTGCTTGTGGTTAGCAACCTTTTTCAAGGAGTAGGTGCCAGTACTCCATTGAGCATCCTTGAATCTACACTCAAGGCCCGTTTGGTTCGGCTTTTGAGAAATGTCACTGGGAGAATGCAAATACTTTTGAGGTAAAGGGGTTTTCCGAAATATTACACCATTTGGTAAATTGTAGCATTGAAAGGTAACTTAGCATAAACACCGTTTGGCAAAACTCACATTTGTAATTGGCTTTTGTTTTTTTTTTTTTTTAAATCTGAAAATCAAATCCGGCAGTCGGCCAACTGCCGAACGTCCAGATCTGGCCTCCAAACCACTAGATATGGCCGCTTAGCAGCCTCAGGTCGTGACCTCAAGCGGCATCGCCTGGCTCGCGGGTCACGCCACCCCAGGCAGTGGTCACCGGGGACACATGACTCCCAGGCGACGGTGACGGCTGCCAAAGAAGTCCGACTCCGGGAAAGACAAAGACGAAGGGGAAGAAGATAAACAGTGACAACTTGCATCTCTAGAATGCCCAATACTTAAAGCTGGTCTTGAGGTGCATTGGGCTTTGAGCATTGGAAATGCTGATATTTGGTAGAGCTTTCCAAATTGCTCGCTAAACACAAAATATCCAAAGTCCCTTGGGGAAACTGAACCAAACGAGGCCTTAGTTATTGATCTCCCTCGTCGATTTTTCTTATTTTGGAGGGTTTTGTTTTCTACATTTTCTATTTTTGTGTTTACTCGAGTTTTTCTTTATTTAAATTTTGTTAGGATTTTGCTGACGTGGCAACCATTTAACAACAAATCAACACTCCGTAGCCTTGAAAGTAAAAAATTAAAAGGGAAAATTCCAAACAAAGACCTAAAATGCCATTATTTTTTTATTCAAGAGACTAAAGTGGATCTCGTGTCAAATAAAGGTTCAAAGTGGCCATATTAGTCTCAAATAAGAGTGTTAAAAGATTATGATAGTTTCAAAAAAGATCTAACCTTATCAATCGTCGGCTAGATAAATTTTCCAATTGACTAAGGGCATTTATGTGAAAAGGCAATTTTAATTTTAATTTCTTTTTCTTTTTCTTTTCTTTCCAGTAATGGCAACCCTCACAGGCCAAGCCCTCGCCTAGTTGCTGGCGAGGGACATGACCGCCAACCATAGGCAAGACGACTCTCGCCCAAATTCAGCGAGGGGCAGCCTTGCCATGACCGATGAGGCAACCTCAATTAAGGCGAGGGTTGCCACGTCTAGTCCTCTTCGTAGTCGACCATTGGCAAAGAGGAAAGGGATAATCAGAAAAAATAATAATAATAATAATAATAAAGGAAAAAAAGTAAAGAAAAAACTCAAAAAAAAAGGTGACATACGAAAATGCTATTGACTAACGACACTTCTTTAAAATCGATATAGCCATTTCAGATCCTTATTTGAAATAAAATTCATTCCAGACCCTTATTCGAGAAAATGAGAATACTTCAAATTTTTATTTGAGAAATTGATGACACTTCAGATTTTATATGAAAATTTCTTATATTAAAAATAATATCATTATTTTTTTTTCATTTAAATAGGACGGAGCCAACGAAGGAATTTGATTACATGAACTAACTTATTTTTAGGATTTAATCACACGAATTCTCGACGAGTATGACGAATTTTGATTGCATTTATATATTTTCCAAAGCCCCTTTGACAAAAATTTGCTGCTCTACTATACTTTTAAAAGGGAACGACAATTCCCACCGCGCCGGAGAAGACAGGTGAGAAATGTCAAAATAACTTTTTCTCACGCCAAGGTTGCCCGAAAGATAAACTTTAGACAATGCACCGGGCCACAAATAGTCTCGTACTAGACGAGGATAATGTCTATATGAAATAGATAATACCGCAATTATATCAATATTTTATGACCTCTTCCATCACTTAGGGCCCGATTTTGAACCCCTCGTTTGCACCATCAAAACTAGACCCATCAAACGAATAGGTCAGATCGAAAATGATTCAACTTAAATTGACTAATTTAACCTATTCTAGCCCATTTTCATGCAATACAAATTTTCCGATTCATATATGACATGATCCATATTACTAAAAAATTTACATGTTTAAATTAATTTAGAAAAACCTGTACTCGATTTGAGGTAAGAACATCGAATTAGTGAGCGTGAGATCGAATGAAGATAAGAGAGGTCAGAGTTGCATTGTTTCTAAGTAAATTGAGAATCTATTTAATACTTGTATTATTTTGGAATTCATCATTTTAAACTCATTTATTATCTATTTACTTATCCACTTCATCAAATATAAATTAAGAAATCGGTATAAAATCCATTTCAATGGTTTCAATTGAAACCTTCGATTTGAAATTGAAGAACGCAAAGCACGACAATGGTGTATTGGCTTTAGTTCGACCTTCGTTTCAGGAGATTTGAAAATAAAGTGCGCCGATCGAACGATATCATTGTTAAGTCCCGCGATTGGTCCTGCTCTGCTAGGGGCCCCGATAGAGAGGGACAAAAAATCATAAATCGTATTTGCAAGGGCCCATTGGTGATATCGTTTGAATTCGAAATCCCCCCCTTTCACAGGCCATCGGATCCTCGACCTCAAATTCCTTCTTTTCACCTTTTTAGTGATACAGATTTGGATCTTTCAATTTGATTAGTTTTCTTGCGATATGCGATAGCTTTGTGCACATTTGCGGTTGCGAATTTTTTCACTTTGATTTAAGGATTGAGGCATTTTACAAATCGTTTTGATATTAGGAAATAGTTCACGCACTTCATGAATTAGGATGAATAGGACTGTGCAATCGGACTGGTTCTATCTTGAATTGTTTCGGATCGTCCTAAAAACAGCCCAGTTCCAGGCTCTCAGTTCCAAATTTTTTGAACCGATGGGAATTAGTCCGATTCTTGATTTCAAGTAAAGAGTCACTTGGGAATTGGACTGAATTCAGAACCTGTTTCATAAAGCCTAAAAATCATATATATATTTTTTCTTCTAGTATCTTTTTCTCCGTCTCTCTCTCTCAGTTTTCTCCAACTTCATTCGGACACTTTGCAATGTTCTCTCTTTAGCTCACAAGTTACCTCCTCTCTCTCTCTCTCTCTCACGGCTTGCCCTTGCCTATTCAAGCCTCGCAACCCTTGCTTGTTCTTGGCTCACCTTTGCTCGCCCGCCTTTATTCATATTTTACTTTAAATCGTTTTACTATTCAGTATTCACATTATTTTGTTGTAAAAAACAAAACAAGAAAAAGGAATAAATCTTGGAATCAAATCGGAAAAAATCTGATAAGTTTCAGGTCCGGATAATCCGCACGATTAAACTTTAATGCGACATTTTGGAAAAAGAAAAACTTTTATGCGACATTCTCTGTAGTCATATCAACTTTAATCAACATAGTACGAAACCAGTGGAGCTTAGTGGCCTATTACTACTTACGCTCCAAATGACATGATAATTACCAAACTTTTGGAAAAGTTATTATGCAACTTTGAAATTGCATTTACCAAAGCACGCGTGCAATCATTAACGCGGTGCAAAATTTCACAAACCTTTTTGTAATTTCAAAGTTACGACCTATTGTCGTTTAAAAAAAAAAATTAGCAGCACAAATTAAATCTCACTTACTCAATGATAATCTCAAACGCAGAAAAGGGGAAATATTTTTTTTTTCGCATTGGAAAATTATTATTAAGAAGATGAAATATAATCCGGCTATTTGGAATGATATAAAATCCCATGCTAAAGATAGGTTTGGATGTGATGTCAGAGCATAACTCGATTGTGATAAGAATGAAATTAAGTTTGCAAAGGGACCGTGAGAAAATTTTCAAAAGCTGTACACTATGAAGCTATTTTTTCCGGATCATTTCGGAGATAGCTTCTCATGTAATGTAAAGGAATAGAAAAGGTTTTGTTGGAATAAGAGAAATTTCATTGAAAAATAAAATAATATTTACCACAAAAAAAAAACAAAATAACTCGTGATTCATAATTGATCACACTATTGTTTTGACAAGATTGCTAGCAGCCATCACGTAACTCTGGCATCGTTCTCGTGCCGCTAGCATTAATGTTGGCCCTATATATTCTAACATGATCGAGAAAAAGGGAGAAACGAGGCGATGGTTTTTTTTTTTTTATCAGTCCTACGCTAATCCTATTCTAATACTCACTCTCAAACTTTTGCCCTGCCTCATTGTAGAGCGTGGAAGTCGAAACCTACTTCTAAAATGAAATCGTCCCCACCCGAACCCCTGAGAAGGGGGAGAAATGAGGCGATGGTTAAAAGGGTCATCATCACAAATTAAAGACGGCCATGAGGTCACAATTTGAATTTTGAATTTCAATGATGATTGCATTCGTCAAGCAAACCTCCACCAAATGAATAATGAAAGAACGAATTTTGATCTTTACCTTCCTTCAGTAGAATTTATAACATCTTTCCGATGGTCTTCGTCGGGATGACGGTTTAAATTCTCCTGCTCGCCAGAAATTTCAAAATTCACCCGTTTTTCCGACCCCTTCCCGTCCTTCCGTAACAGAAGCATGAGAATTCCGAAACAGACAAAACGACAACGAATTGCAATTTTCCAATTCTTTTTTATCTCCACTAAACAAAAATTGTTAAATTTAAAATTCGTTTATCCGAAGAAACGCAGCGCCCCCACATTTCCGTTTTTTTCCCCCACTTCCCGGGACACGTCAGCCACAATTCAAATGGAAAAACGAGCGGGCCTTTTTTCTTTTTTCTATTTAATTATTATCATCATTATTATTTTATCGATTATCTTTGTCCGCTCTATTTCATTTCGACTTCGAGCGCCGTCCCGTGCGCGCTCTCGCTTCAGCTCCCATCTCACTCCGTCTCTCTCTCGTTTCGACATTCTCATCGCCGGACGATCGATCCTCCGACGCCGCCGTTGCCGGAGCTCCGAGGTCGCTCGAACCGCCTCCTCCGCCGCCGGAGCAAATCCGGCCCGAACATGCGCGCGCCTTCGTTCCCTCGCGAACTCGCCGCGTCCCGAACGGAGCTCCGCGCGTAGATCGATCTCCATCGCCGTCGCGTCCCCAAGCTCGTCGCACGATGTCGAAGGATGCATGCAGCTCCCGGCTCAGCTCGAGGAGGAGCTCGCAGCTCGAGGCGAGCGAGAACGAGTTCGACGCCCCGCCGAGCTCGGCGCACTTCCCGCCGCCCAGGACGCCCCTTAACTCGATCCAGGACCCGTCTCAGCGCCACGGCGGGGTCCACGGGTCGGACTTGGACGCCAGGGAGAAGGGCGAATCGATCGGAGCTGGTAGGCCGTCGGACAGGAAAGCCGAAGCGTGGCATTTGACTCCGAGGGCCGCTCGCGGAGGAAAGCTGCATTCGGAGCCTAGCTCGGCGCAGAGCACGCCTGCGAGGGCTACCGGCTCGAGAGCCTCGCTTGGCGGAGCGATGGGGGGCTGTGCTGGGCCTAGAGGTAATGATTTAGCTGGACATAGGAGAATGAGCTTGTACTCGGGGGCTTCCAGGGGATTCCAGCTTGCAAATGCAGAAACTCGGCTGGAAGTTCCGCATTTCGAGCTCGAGGAAAATTCGTCCTTCTGGACTGAAAATAACGTGCAGGTTCGTTAACAATTGGTCTTCTCCCTTATTTGGCCATCAAGTACTGTCTGACGATTCAACATTCACAGCAAGTCTTCTTTGAGTTTAAGGATATGTAGTCACTAATTAGTTAATCTAGATGCAAAAGTTTCAATCAGATTCTGTCTATATATGGTTTCATTTGAAGTCATTCAGGTACCTTTTGCCGTTAAGAACTGACAGCAAGTTTATGCGGCATCACAGCATGCCACAGGACAAATAGATAAATCGTCATGTTAGCAGCGCCATGTCAACTTTCTCCATGGAGGGAGCCCAATTCAGATTATTTCGAAACATAGTGACATTATTCAAAAATTTGGGAGCAAAACAACTTCTAGAAGTTGGCCTAAAATATTGAATAACTACCTTTGCAACTAACCCGATTGTTTCCTATTGCAATTTTTTTTTACTTTTGAACTCAATTCATTTTTTTTTGGATCAATGAGCTGTTGGATAGATTTAGCTAGTCTGCACCACTCTTAGGTATTTATTAACTGATTTAGCTCATCATAAAGAGAGTGCTGCTGAGTACGTGGAGTGTGGATCCAGGTTTTGATAAGGATTCGACCATTGAGTAACTTGGAGAAGGTTTCTCAAGGGTATGGAAGGTGCATCAGACAGGAGAGTGCAAAGACTTTGGTGTGGCTTGGTTATCCTGAAACGAGATTCACCGTTGATCATATCGCGTGCGAAACAATATCGCAGGTACGATCTATATTTTAATATAAGGAGGACGCATCATTCTTTTTGTTGACTTCATGACTAATTATTTTGGATCTATCAAAGAAGACAGTTAGACTGGAAAGGCCAAAATTCCAATCCTAGCCCTTGTTTATGGTTTTGTTAGGTATACTCTCATTTATGACACATCATACTTACAAACAAAGATATATTTTTGTGGGAAACTTCTTGTAGGAAAAATTGTTCAGAGCTGCAGGACTGCCCATGGTGGAGAATTGCTTGTCTGGCTATAATAGCTGTATGTTTGCTTATGGGCAGGTAATTGATGTTTGGTCTTGCTAGCTCTGATATCAAATAATGATAGAAGGTGAACCCTCTACTTCTTGCAGACAGGTAGTGGCAAGACATATACCATGATGAGCGATATCTATGAAGTTGAAGGGAAGCTAAATGAAGGCTGTGGGATAACTCCTCGTATATTCGAATATTTATTTGCAAGGATTAGAGTGGTATGTACTTTTGCTTTGGTTTTTGTGCAGCTAGTTCATTAATAAGTACTTATCTCACGTCTCTCTCCACTCCCGCCAACCTTCTGCTTTCTTCCTATCTCCTGCAAATGTAGTAGCCTGACATCTTTACATTATTCAGGATGAAGAAAGTAGGAAAGAAGAGAAGTTAACTTACAGCTGTAAATGCTCCTTCGTGGAGATATACAACGAGCAGATAACGGACCTCTTGGAGCCTTCATCCACAAATTTACAAGTACTTCATATCCTTTTCTTGTGTTATTTAATTAGATAGCTGTCCTGCAGTGCACATCAATCTGATTGTCTTGTTGTAGCTCAGAGAAGACATGAAGAAAGGCGTCTATGTAGAAAACCTAAAAGAATATAAAGTGGGAACTGTCAGGGATATTGTGAAGCTTCTTTCACAGGTTGATACTTTATGACGACAGTTTATGTTCTGTTTGGACTGTGTTCCGCATTCAGTGACACATGATTATGATCAATTTCTTTTGCATAGGGTGCTGCAAACAGAAAAATGGCTGCGACTTGCATGAATAGCGAGAGCAGTAGGTCACACAGTGTTTTCACGTGCATCATTGAAAGCCATTGGGAGAAAGATTCAATGACACATTTTAGATTTGCAAGGTTGAACTTAGTGGATTTAGCCGGTTCTGAGAGGTAGCTATTGTTTCACACAACTGATGTTTCACACAACTGACACTCTTTCCAGTTTGTGCTTCCACCGCTATGCTGGTTTAACTTCCTCAAATGTGCAGGCAGAAAAGCTCGGCTGCAGAAGGCGACCGTTTGAAAGAAGCAGCAAACATAAATAAGTCCTTATCAACTCTTGGGTAATAATTTCAAGGGCTTGTTGCAATCCTTAATGTGTTTGAAACTCATGTTTATTTCCGCGAATGCTTTACCAGGTTTAAAATGTCATGAACCATAATTTTTAATGATATTTTCAGTTTACCGAATGGAGGGAATTTTTGTCATATCCAATTCCTTCTGGAAATTCTCTATTTCTGAAAATGTAGTGAAAAAGGAGTCCATGTGTCGCTATTGGTCGTAAAGGGGCCAGGCCATAACATATTAGCTGCTACTAGGAGATGATAACCAATACAATAGAAGCAAAATAACTCTCCTCTGTACTATTTCTCTCTTTTGCTCTATTTCCCATTCATGAAACAACCCTTATGGTGTGGGTCATATACCAAATTACAACTCTTCCTAAGATTCTTTGGCACATATTCCTTCTCTGATCGTGGTTTGTGAATAGAGGAGAAGCCATGATATTTCTTTTGATGGGAAGATTATAGTTTGTTTATACTTTTCTTAGGAAAGGTCCAACTTAACAGTACAAATGACTTCTTCTGGAAGGTAATCTGCATAATTTTGAGGTTTGGTTTGCATAAGGCACTGGTACATTGATTTATTTGCACCTGCATACTACCCAAGTCCTCCATGAAGGGTAAAAATATTTGGAATATGCTGGAAGGCATGGAAGTGCACCCCTAAATAGTAGCATTGAGATGTCCTTCACTTCATGTGTTTTTGGTCCCAGATGTTTGCAACATGATACAATGTTAAGCTGAAGTAGATCTGCCTTTGGATTCCAACTTGGTGCAAACAGTACGGAATGCTATGTTTGGTATAAGACTCATGGCATCATCATATTCTGAGAAGTCATTGCGTTTTTTGACGTATTAACGTATAATGTATACTGTAAATCTCAATCTTGAGATTCCGACTCTGAGATTGTTCTCAAAGATTTTTGTTTATTCTGCAGTTTAACTATCTTAGAGCATTTCTTCTTACTTCTTAGGTTGGTGATTATGTCTCTGGTGGATTTAGCCCATGGGAAGCATAGACATGTTCCCTACAGAGATTCTAGGCTAACGTTTTTACTTCAGGTTACATTTAAAAGCTGATCCTGTTTAAGTATGTCCACTTTTTTTAATGTGTACTTTTACATTAAAGAATATTTGCTGTAGATATTTTCTTTTGCAGGATTCGCTCGGTGGGAACTCAAAAACAATGATCATAGCAAATGTCAGCCCATCCACATGGTTTGTCTTGAACAACTAGTCCTGCTTAAAGAATGTCTTTTACAAGCCAACCAATTTCCTTTATGTAACTTTCATTTTCATGACAGTTCTGCAAATGAAACGTTAAGCACTCTGAAGTTTGCTCAGCGTGCGAAACTCATTCAGAACAACGTGAGTGTACTAGTCAGTAGATTTATTTTCACCTCATGAATTTGGAGTTCTTATCTTCCAGAAAACTTGATACAAAATGACGTGCAATCGCATTATAGGATTCATGTTGCTGATCCCATCTTGAGGGATAAGGCTTTGTTGTTATATAAATTTGGAGTTTCTTAACGTATCTTTTTCCATGTTTCAGGCAAAAGTGAATGAAGATGCTTCAGGTGACATAAGTGCACTCCAGAGGCAAATCCAGCAGTTGAAGGTATATATTTGTGGATTACTCTTTCTCCTTTTTGCTGATTTCACGATACATCTTGACTTGCAAAAAAGTAAGGATTTACTGTATGAAAACAGGGTCAGTTGTCTTTTCTGACAAAACATCAGAATCCATCAAGATGTCTGTCAAATGGGTATCAATGTCTTGAGGATTCTAGATTAAACGGCTTGGCTAAGCAGTGTGACTCTTTAGGGGAAAGAACATCTGATAATTACAAGATGAACTTCACTGGTAGTAAAAAGGTAAGCTTCATACTTGCAATGGAGACTTGCTTTCCTAATTGAAGAGATGAATTATTCACTACTGCTAATGCAGGATGTGAAGTGCTCGGTGGCCACTTTGCTTGGTTCCTTGAGGAGGGAAAGGATGTTAGAGAAGGAAGTAAAAAAGTTAAAAGATGAAATTGAACACTTGAAATGCCTGGTATGTTTTATTTGACAAGTGGTCTATACTGGTCTGATACTTGAAATCCTCTGTACGAAGAGCCATGTTGCTTGGATGCACCTTGAGAATGCTGATAGAAGGTTCGCAGTTCTGCTAGTTTAATTAACAGAAGCGCATATTTGCAGGCACACGAAAGGGAAGAGAAGGCCAGGCACAATGATATGACTCTAAAATTTCGAGAGGAGAAAATCAGAAGACTCGAGTTACTTGTGGATGACAAAGTTACCGCAGAGAAGTACCTTGTGGAGGAAAAAAAGGCTTTACTGGAAGAGAATAATATGCTCCGAGAAAGAATTGACCAAAATCCTGAATTAAAACAATTTGCTGTGGAGAATAATAGGCTCATGGAGCAACTTCAGTTGTAATGTCCCTGAAACTAAATGAAAGAATAGACAGATCTTTGAGCATATCAGTGACACATTTGATGCTATTGTATGGGCCAGGTATCAAGACCTTTATGGACCAAGAGAGCGAGACATATTGCTGGCGGAAGTTTCAGATCTGCGCAGTCAGGTTCGAAACTATCCGCCTTTTATTTCCTGTGTTTTCCTCTGGTCTACACAATTGGTTGGTAGTATGCAGTTCATAATGGCATCTTTGGCTGGTCAGCTGTTGGAGATGCTAGAAGAGAATTCAACTGTATATGCACAAAAGGAACACTGTGTATGCAATTTCCCTTATTCATTTGGTTCTGCTCATTAGACTTTGTATACTCAGCAGTTATAGCTATACAGGATCTGAAGGACTTTGAAGACTGCTGTAAAATGAATGCAAGGCTAATGAGGTAACTTGCTCAGTCATACTCTTTTCAAGGGTAACTGCAGACATTCTAGCAGTCTTCCCATCACCTACACGGATGATGGCAATGTACTAGCGCAGTTTCATCCTTTGCCATTCTTTTGCCTTACCAACTTAGCCATTAGGTATTAGATAGTAGATTCCCACTTCAGTATTTTTCTTAGTGCGCTTACGCATCTGGAGCTCAATAGACGACTTGCTTTGATTTTGGCAGCAACGTCTTTCGTTTTATTTCATTCTTATCTATCATCATAATGTGATCTTTAAAGTGTGAGGAGATGCAGAGGATCTAACTTGTACTGGCTCTTTCATAGCATTAAGGATGTTCCGGAAGCCATCATTTTGCAAAGATGCCAGTGGTGATCTTTTCTTTCTCCTGTATCCATTGTTTTTGCCTGCAGGGAAGTTGAGGAATTACCAACAGAACTGCAAAAATACTTGTGCAGCAGTCAAGTCACGTGTGATTCTGCAAAGGTTGTTGAATGTTAAGGAGGGAAGTAGTCTTAGGGTGGTCAAAATCTACTTGCCGTTCGTAATGTGGTTTTTACTTTTTACCTTTTATCTTGACAGTTATCGGATCAGTCTTCGAAGGATCCTGAAGAAGTAACGTCAGCAGATAAATATTCATTACTGGTGAGTTCCTTGTTCTTAGCTTGTACCATTGGTATTCTAATTTAGCCAAACTTGCCTGATAAAATCTTAAATGGAACTTCTCTGAGGACGGTGACAAAAATTTTATGCATGCCTTTGGACCTAAGCACATCTGTTATTTTGTGATGACATTACCCTGGATTAGCAAAATGAGACCTACCTTCGGCTATAATTAAAATTTTCCACTTGGATAACTTTTGTTGGACCTGGTCAAGTGCTTTCAGAATCTCACCCTTCACCGTGTCCATCATGTTCACCATGTCCATCATGTGCTGTGCAATAATAATTTATTTGTTCTCTCTTCATCAGCATTTCAGACTAAAACATATGGAATACTGAGATGGTAAAAATCCGGACATGTTATTGAGCACATTTAGCAAGATGAACATGTTGTCTATAATGCTTTTATACCTCTCTCTCTCTCTGAACTTATGATCTAGTTGCCACTCTCACAGGAAGAAATGATATCCATCAGCAGTGACTCGGGCAACAGAATGATAAACAGGGCGGATGAGGGGTCTCTGGGGAACATAACAGGCCAAAGTGCTGGCAGTGCATTAGATGTGCACTACAGTAACCTTCAGGAGTTATCAAATGCTAGGATGTTAATTGAATCTATGGAGTCTGAACAGGTCCATTTAATTGAAAAGCTGCAGCATATGGAGGAGGAAAATCATCGGTTTAGGGCTATTTTAGAAAAGACAAATAAGGTAGACAGCTCTCTGCTTGGACCTGGAAGTCAATCTTGGGAACTAGCTGCATTTGGAAAGAAAGCTATGGATGTAAGTCAAGACATTAGAATGAATTCTCCGCAAGTGAAGCAGGAAAGAACTATGCTAGACCTTCAGTCAGCCAACTATGAAGGAGAGCAGGCATCCCAATTGTTTGGCAGGAATCAAGCTGAAATAGTAATGGAACAAGTTGAGATGGAAACTGCAAGGACAATCCTTCAGTTACAAGATGAGGTTGCTTCCCTTCAGCTGGAGCTTCATGAGAAACTAAGTTACTTGACTCAGGAAAATGCAATGCTAAGAGAAACTATAGCAGCTAAGGAGGAGGAAGTAGTGTTAGTTACTGCAGATTGGGAAAAGGCTATATTAGAACTAACAAACTTTCTTTTAGAAGGCACTAGATCCCTCAAGGATGCATCTGGCTCGATACGAAGGATTGCTGGTTCATTTCCTGAAGGTGAAGTTTTGATCAGTGAACAAGTTGAGAGGGCTGCACAAGCTTGCATTGAGAAGGAAGAAACAGTTCTGTTGCTTCAAGAGAGCTTGGAGAATGCACAGAAGATTGTACAGGAAATGGAGCTGAAGTTAAGTTCCTTGAAAGGGGCAACAATGAGTCTAAGTGGATCTCAGCGTACAGCAGATGATGAAAGCACCATTGAAGCAGCTGCATTGAATCTGAAGTTGGACGAGAAGACAGATATGATTAAGACTCTCAAGAGAAACTTGAAACATAAGGACGATCAGATATCTGAAGCAGAAAAACGTGTAAATGCTGCCCTTCTGATTATAAAATGGCTCTCTGATTGTCATGATGTTAAGCAGAGAGACAACATCGAAAAAGATATTCGAGCGGCTAATATCATTGAGAAGGATGGTCATAAGTTACCTGATGCAAAGGCTGATGCAGATGCTCTGATATTGGAAAATGCTATGGCTCAAGTTGAGTTAGCTAGACTCGGAGTACTGGAGTCAAAATATGCTATTGATTCATCTTATGCAGGAGCGGAGATGTTCATGTTTTCCCTTCAGTCCGAAATTCAAGAGTCATTTGATGAATACAAGGAGTTTGTGCATGATATAAAGAGAAATAATCTTGATTTAAAATTGCAACTAAAAGAGCTGGGAAAGAATGCAGTCAAATCATTGTCTCATAAAGAACCAAGTCTAAAGATTGAAGATCCATGTCACATGCTGCACAGGTTGAAAGATGAACTAGCAGAAACAAATATCAGATTGAATGACATAAAAAGTTGGGTTGACAGGAACTTAAACCTATGTAGCTGGTCTCTGACAAATGAAGATGTGACCGAGCTGGATGAGTTGAGTTCTGATTCTTCAACTTCAAGTTCTCATTTTTCTGCTGAAAATTTAGCTCCAGACAATGATATGGGTGCGTCTCCAAGCACATGTTTGTACAAGAGTACTGAGGTGGCACCTAAACAGCCAACAAATTCTGACTTCCATGAGGCTTTGCAATTTAATAATACCAAGATGGGAGCGATTATGGGGCCCTTAAAGAGCAAAGTTCGCAGAGATAAGATGATTTTGTGCCCAAGGAAGGAATTAGAGACTACATTAGATGCTTTCAACAAACAATATGCCCTTCTCATGACGCTGTTTGATGCCATTGACTCAGGAGCTTGCCCTAATGGAAAAGGTAAAGTATAATGAACGTAGCTCACTGTATGCTCATTATTATATTATCAGAAGGATGATGGAATTGTAAAGAGACTCATAAGCTCATGTTAAATGGCAGGTACTGAACATCAATTTGAGTGCCCTAAATTGAAGCGGAAACATGAAGGGGATTTTTGTAATTCAGAGGTACAGCAATCTTGAACTCCTAAATTAAGCTTAATTCGCAAACATTAGGTGTTACTTCAAGTGAACCACTGATTCTCATCGCAAATTTTAATAAGATCCCATACCATAGAAGCAGTTTATGACTTGCTAAGGTCTTATTTTTTGCTACATGTGGTACAGGGGGTTGCTGGCGAGAAGTTTCATGACGCTTGCAGTTTCTTTGTCAGATTTGAGCAAGCAAATGCGACCATGAAAGAAGCTGACTTGATGCTAAACGAGTTGTTAAAAGCAAATGAAAATGCGAAGAATTTGGCTGAGATTTGGAGGCAAACTAGTGAGGCTTTGATGGTGGAGAGAGAAAATTTGATTCAAGAAATTCAGCAACTGAAGTCATCAATAAAATTGATTGAAGGAGAAAATCAATCACTCAGTGGGCATATTAATTCTGCTTTTGGAGAGACGGCAAAATCTCTCTCTTTACTTGAAGAGCAGTTCCTGCAGATGCAAAAACATGTGGAGGATATGTTCAAGGTCCTAGAATGTGATGTCCTATCCATGGGACAGGATTTGTCTTCCTTCATTTGCAACTCAAGTTCTTCAATGGAAGATATAGCTTCAGAGATAATGCAGAGAGGATTTGCAGTATCTGTGCTATGGCATTGTTATTTGGGAGAGCTTATAGACAGAAATGGTATGTCAGAGTTGGGATTTCAGCTGTTCAAACAGCGAGAATACCCAAGGATGATGGAAGATCTAAAAACAGTTTATTTTGCTAGTCGAGATAATCACATAAGCACTGGTGATGACGGCCTGCAGGGAATTGATCGACATGCAGTTGTGAAAAAGTTAAATGATGGGGAGGTATATCCACCTTCCGATTGCCTGAAACATGAAAATTCAGTGCTGAAAAGTGAACTGGAGAGGAAAGAAGTTATCTTACACGGTTTGTTATTTGATTTAAGCATGTTGCAAGAAGCTGCTTCTCACAGCAAGGACGTAAAGGACGAGACAAAACTGCTACAGGATTCATTGAGCAAAGTCCAAAATGAGTTGGATAACAAAATGAGTCAACTCAACAACATGACTGTTGAGCACAAAAAGCTTGAAAGATATCTGGCTGATACTGAGAAGGCCCTTAAAGAGAAAATTTCAGAGATTGAGCAGGCCAAAGATATTATAGATGCTTTGTCAGAACAAAATGATGATTTAAGGACTCTTTTGAAAGATCTTTATGTAACAAAGTCCGAAGCTGAGGAACAACTGGATGAACAGAGAGAGGTGGTAAAAGGTCTGGAAGAAGAAATTCTTCATTTGACTACAACAATGGAAAGAAAAGTACTTTCTTCAGTTGAAAGTATTCAGGATGATCTAAAGTTGGTCGCAAGAGAGCGGGACCAGCTGCGCGAACAAGTTGGCTCCCTGACTAGTAAGCTTGAATTGGCCTACTCTCTAGCTGATGAAAACGAAGCTATTGCTATTGAAGCGCGTCAGGTATGCATTTGAGACACCTTGTCTGCTTGCAGCTTAGGCATAAATAGTGGTGATTGAGAATTTTCTTCTGCAGGAGTCAGAAGCAAGTAAGTCGCTAGCTGAACAAAAGGAGGAGGAGATAAAAATTCTAGAACATTCTGTTGAGGAGCTTGATCATACAATAAATGTACTGGAGAGGAAGGTGACAAATCTGCTATCTGTCATCTTCTGAAAAAATTTCTGTACAATGTACAGTGGAATATTTGGAATTGTTTTTTGGTCTTGCAGAGGATAACTTCCCTTGCATGCTAAGCATCTTTTCTACTGATGAACCTCTCAACTTGCAAATGACTTATAATCTTGGTTGCTTCTACTATCAGTAGTTTCTTATTTTTGTCTCTCTTTTCCCTGACTTAGGTATATGAAATGGATCAAGATGTAGAAAAGCATAGATTAATCCGAGATTCATTGGAAAAGGAACTCCAAGGTTTGAGAAAGAGACTGGCTGCAGTTGAAAGTTTCACAGAGTATCAGGATTTAGCGAGCGCAAATGGTTGCTCTTCAGAAGATCATCTTCCTAGGTCTGCTTTGGCTTTCTGATCTCTGCCTCTGAATTTTACTTTACCCTATTTCTGTTGCTAACTGCTAATGATGCAGGAATGAATATCCAATGTTACTGGAACTTCATGAGGCACACAGGCAGATACAATTTCTAGAAGAGGAAAGAGTGGAACTAGAGAGAGAGGTGATTGTCTGATCCTTTTTTAACCACTCTGGATCTTTATTAGTGCTTCATCTCTAATTTACATGTGATTTCCTCTGCCTTAAACTGTGCCATTCTTTTGTGGTTTGAAGATCAAACAATGCAAAGAGTACATCTCCGAACTTGTACTGCATGCTGAAGCACAGGCATCTCAATATCAACAAAAGGTATGACAGCTGGCATACACGTTGGCAGTCACCCATTGCTAACGCTTTTGCATTACTCCCCCTCGTGTGGATGGTTGTTGAGAAGTCATCAACAGCAGCTCACAAGCTGCGATGTCCTTTGAAGCAATTTCCATGCGTATTCAAACAATGCTGAGCTATTTACAATCCAATTTTGGTTTTTCGGTAAGATCCATCATGTTTTAACCTCTGACATTCTTTATATGTCTCAACATTATTTAAACAGTACAAGACACTGGAGAACATGGTTCATGAAATAAAGACTGATTTGTCAAGCTCAGCATCAACAGCACAACCACTTGAAAAGCATGAGAAAAGCTCGTCAAGGCCAAGAGGCTCCAGCTCCCCATTCAGATGCATTTCAAGTCTAATTCAGCAAACAAACCTTGAGAAGGATCAGGAGCTTTCAGTCGCAAAGCTACAGATCCAGGAGTTGGAGGCACTTGCAGCTAGCCAGCAGCAGGAGGTTAAGTAGTTTCCATCTCCCCTGTAGCCTAATGAATGTATTTGGATAAGAATCTCACGCGTCTCTCCTAATTCTGTAATTTAATACAATCCTATGTATCATATGTTGCTCTTAATTTAGTGACATGAGGTCACAAGTTCTAATGGTCTCCCTCCCCAGGATTTTATTTTTATTCCATGCTACTGATACTTCATTTGTATCACTAACAGAGCTCCACTAAGATTCAAGTCTCCGCAGTTTTGATCCGTATTACGTAATACACATTTATAAACTCAGCCTATGATGCATCAGGTATGCGTGCTCAACTCTAGGCTGGCTGCAGCTGAGAGCATGACTCATGATATCATTCGGGATTTACTTGGTGTCAAATTAGATATGACAAGCTATGCTGTAAGTTTTTATTTCCTTTCTCTATATGGAACGTACTGGGGATTTCACCATTACTGCCACTCTAACCTATGATTTTTTTGCAGAACTTGATAGAGCAGCACCAGGTGCAAAAATTAATTGAAGTAGCCAATAAGCAGACGTCAGATTTCCATGCAAAGGTTATAAATATACCTTTTGCATTTATTGTTTGCTTCATTTGATCACTCTAAAAGATGTGTTACTACTGTCTACGTTGTTTAGGAGCAAGAAGTTCTGAAGTTAAGGAAGCAGATTGACGATCTGGTGAAGGAAACAGAAAGGTCAGTCTATTTTCTGGTCAGTTAAAATAGTCTTTCGTTTATCTTTCCTGTCGTAATTCTGAAATTATGCAGTACGAAATTTCTTAGGTAATGCATCTGGTCCTTTTGTGTTTGCATACTTTGTCTACAAGATGGACATTTTAGAAATGTTTTGCCATCTCTTGCTCTTTCTTCTTCTTTTGCTTTTTATATCCTACATTCGTCTCAAGGTTTATCCCGTTTCTCTAGTTGCATGATGGAAGTAAGCCGCAGAGAAGCAGATTTGTTCGCTACACAGATGTCTTTGGGGCAACTTCAACAGCGGGATCAGTTACTTTCAGCACAGAATGAAATGTTGAAGGTCTGTTGCCTCTAGCAGGAGGGCATTTTTGTTAGCCAAAACATTATTCCATATTGAAGTTCTCTTTTCCCTTCACAGATGGACAAAACCAATCTAAATAGGAAAGTGGCTGAACTGGATGAGATGGTAAAAACACTTCTTTGTGCAGAGGTTAACCAAAAGCCACTTCAGCACAAGTCGAAATTTAAGGTGCGTGTCTTTACATTTTTGTAACACCTGACAATCAAAGCAAAGGCTAGTTCTATTTGATCACCGAACTTTCCTGCCCATTTACTAGGAGAATGGTTCTTTAGTCGTTGGCACTGGCGCTTCTAGTAAGAGGCCAGTACATTCTGAAAGGCCAATTTCACGTCGGAATGATGAGCTTTCTCATTATCAACTTTCTCGCGGCATCCATTTTATGGGGCAAAAAAGCTGTGAACATGGCTCGGATAGGGTGAACAGGTAAAGACATCATTCAAAGTGCTGCACCGACTTTTTGCCTCCCTCATTTTGATCTAGCTGACAAATGCATCTTAACAGGAAGCAGAGTGTAAATGCTGATGGCCCAGAAGCCCCCACCTAAATGTGCAATGGCCAATCCTTTTGTATAAGAACGTAGGCCTAGGCACATGTCTGTACATTCTGGAGATCTCTCTTTCAAACCTGATCCTGTGAAGCAAGCGAAAATTAGTTGTGTATTTATCAAAAGGTAAGCGCCTTAGTTAAAATGATTGTTTTCTCTACAATATATGGAATGAACCCGTGAACATAGCTGAAGAAATTGGAACTTTCAGTGAGCTTTTGTAAACGGTAGATAGTGCACAGGCTGATACACGATTACACATTACACTGTACTTTGCATCTGGAATTTATACATTACACTGGGAAGATGACCAAGACACTTAATTTTGGATTCATACATTTGATAAAAAAAGGAGTACTTGCACAAGCATCGATTTGAGTATATCTGTAAGTCTTAACAACTTAAAACGACATTTTACATGACATTTTGCTGATTGAATCTTTTGGTTCTTGGCAGATTGGTTGTGCTGCCAAGAGTGTAGATTCTTTATGCTCTGGCAAGGATTCTTCTTTTTCATTCGGATGCCTCATTGCTTAACTTCTTCGGGGCACACACACGTACCTGTTGTTTTCTGATGGGTGGAGTTTTGGAAAATTCTTAATATCTAAGCGCTTTAAGCCCGATCCCACGATTTAGTATGTGTAATTGTGGAAATAAGCTGTCGTGTAATTGTGTGATAGAAGAAGAGGATTCTGATTTTCATTGTGAAGTCCGATCGATCGTGGATCTAAAACGTACTGCCAAGGGGGCATCCGTTTGAGGCTCGTGATCGATTTTCAAGGTACAGTATTGTTGGGTGTAAATTGATTTCATCGGTTTATCATGGCTGCGTGTGGTCAACATGCAAATCTTATCACAATCCCCACACTATAATAGCAGAGGAAACTCATTCGATGCTTAGATATCAACTTATTTTTAAACTCATGAGTACTGAACCAAAAAAGAAAAAAACTACATAAGTATTAAATGGGTTAGTTGTATTGAGTAAATGGCTTATAAATGGATTTACATATAATTGTTAAATAGGTCATAAATAAGTTATAAATGAGTTTATAATTTATTTAGATTTAACTTATTTTTATGATTCTCTTTAGTCTTGTGCCTTTGCTTGTAAATTGAGTAAAATATGCCAGTGTTTTAGTAAAACGGTTCAGGTCAGATATTGGTCATTGGGTTTTGATATTGATCAAAACAAATTAAATAAGTCTATTTAGGTTAGATTATTTATGACCCGATCCAAATTTGAGCCAACCTGATCCCCCGTTTAATGGGTTTATCCATTATTGTGAAGCCGAAGAGATTATTACCCCATTTTCTTGACCTTAATTAATGGTCGCTGTTGCCAGCAGTATTGAAAAGGGTAAGACTCAGACAACCTTCAAGCTAGATGACTAGACAGTAGACATGCTTATAGATGAAGTCATAATCGATTGGACAAATTTTGAGATGGTCAGCAAGGGTAGGAATCATGAACGTGCCGACAAAGGTCGGCCCGAGTAGAGCTCATTGAGGAAGTATTCAATCAGGAACCGAGTGAAGAAATGTCCGCGTCAGACTCGAGACGCCCTGTCTATCTAAATCATCACCAAAGGCCAGCACCCCAAGACCACGAGACTCTCAAACCAAAGCAAAAGCTAAAACAAGAAGTCTATGTTTGTATTAATCATAATACAAACATGTCCATACTTTTGGGGGGGCTCTACATATAATGTTTCTGTTACAAAGCAGGAAGAAAAGAATGGTCGAATGACTCCATTACCCTTACACACGAGCCCCCTTCACGCACCTAGGTGCAAGGTAGAGTTCACCTGCACGAACAACAGGCACAAAACGAGAAGGCTATGAATGATATTACCATACTCGAGAAGGAAGGCTTCACGTGGCACGTCATGTGAGGTAAAGTCATCTCGCTTGCATGGGAGCTAAACCATTGCTGCGTAGCTGATTGAGATCATCTTAACCGACCTTAGTACAAACATAGATGTAGTGAACGTCGGGATTTCTGCCCAACAGTGTTTCTGCGGAGCTTCCTTCATTGTCCAAGGGAAGGGGGTTGCTTAGCTCCCATAGATGGTCAGATTTTCCAACAAGCTTTTCTGCAGGCATGTTACAATCAATCTTAGACGTACTGACATCATACATGTCAAGAACACGGAAAACGCTTTGCATGACTGGATTGATAACAAGGGTGACAAAGTCAATCACCCAATGCAGGCAAAAAACTAGGCGTAATCCGTCAAGTGCAGCTTAGAGCATACTATGGGGTTTGCACACCATGCAATTAGTGATGCGTTAATCCTCATTTCATGCAATCAACAGGCAAGTGAAGAATTGGACAACCTTATCACTTTGTTCAACACTACAAACCAAATTCTTCAGACTTTCCGGGTAGCGTCATGCCCAATAGAATGATTGGTTCTAGGATGGGTTGTTTCAAGATTAAAAACTTAAGACCCACTCTACTAAATTCAGTTTCTGGTATTTGAAACTGAAGAATGAGTCGGTTCCACTAGCAACTCGCCTGGAATTGAGCCAGCCAATTTCAGGGTAGACCCGAAATCTGCTCTGCCATTCTTTTTTCTCAATTCTAAACAAATTTAAGTAAGATCATTATTAATTTAGGAAAAAATGTCATGTTAACCGCCTTTGGCATGGTGGTTAAATCATTGATGTCAAACTTGGGAAGTTTGATCCCTGTGTCTATTTTTAAAACTGACTCACTTTTGAACTGATCACAATGGACAGTTTACGATACAAAATTGGGGATGGAACTGGTCAATGCCATTTCCCCTATCTTTTACCCACAAACCTGCGTGGTGCCCTTGTGAGATGGCATAGTCTCGATTGACAAGGCCAATTTGGTTTGGTTCCCAAGTTTAGCCAGCTCGATTGCTCGCCCATAGTGTCAGTGGTAAGAAAAAAGGCCAATAGTAATGCTTTGAGAATCTGTATGTAGTATATCCCTAAACAGAGAAGACTCCCTCAAATTCTAAGTGATAGCAAGAGCTTCTTTCGACTGACCTATCACGTGAAGTTTTATTGTCCACGAGCCCATCTCTTTCAATAAATTCAACCGATACGTTGGAGCTCCATATGTAACCTGCAGCATCCATGAGAGTAATTATCAGCATATAGTTTGCATGCAATCATACTACTGGAAAGAAAATGAGAGACTATAAAAGGAAGTCTAGAGGATAAAAGTGAAATCTTCAGTATGGGATGTGCTTACTAGAATATAGACGCCCTTATCCTTGAGGACCCTATAGTTTGTCATCGACTGCTTCAATAATGGTGAAGAAATCAAGAAAAACACTGAACACAAGCAAAACAGTAGAGAGTGTTTGGTTACTAAGTTCGGTATACCTCCCAACTTCCTCGAGCATCTTAGCAGCGTTTTGCCGAGAATTATGCCCACACTGCACAAGAAACATCACAGTCAGTAATCAGCTTTAACACATCAAAGAAATTCACGAGCTGCACTCACCAGTAAGGAGTCTAGTGTACCTGGCACACCACAAGAAACAAAATCAGCAGATCATTTGACTCAACTCATCACTGGTACAATCAATGGAAAGATCATATCAAAGGAAGTAATCGACGGGGTACCTTTATCAATCACGGCATTGAAGGAATGTGAATCAAAGCCGCTCATCTCTCGAACATCCATTTTCATATCTACTATATAGTGAAGGAAAATTTAGGTAAATTGTAGGTGAAACAAGCAGTTACGCTCTCCTTTATCCTCCAATGGACAAGATCCGCCATTTCCTTCAATTTCACCTTCTAATCCTGGTTACACACTATTTCTAATGGGGGAAACAACTAACGAGTTTCAAACGGTACAAGATGCATTCAATCTACTAAAAGAGTGACGTTGTGGACAAAAAAAAAGAGTAGATGATAAATTAGAAAGCTGCCATGAAAGATACATTTTAGCTGAGGCCGGTCAGAGTACTTCTTCTGCATAGCTTCAATCACGACCGACGATATATCGATATTCACCACGTCCTCATAACCATCGTCCACCATACCCTCGCTAAATTCTGCAGGCACAATGTAAATCACCAAATAAAATTATGACCCTACTGGAATGCATCAATCAATCCGTGCTTTTCGCCATAACTATCATGCCGTGATAAATCTAAGTGAAGCATCCATGTCCAGTCCGACTTGAACACTGATATTGCTCATTATACGCATCGCATTTTGCAAAATGTCCATCAAGCGGCTTACAGCACATGAAATCGCAGCCGGCATGACATGACGCGACATCATGCACGAACAATTATGCATCAATCGAAGTATACATAAATCCGAAGTATCACGATGTCCCCAGCTCGATTAACCTCCTATCCAAACAAACGCATTCCTCGGCGCGCCACGCGCCCTCGCGAAACAAATCCAGCACCTCTAGAAAAACCAGACGCCACGCGAACGACATCATTCCACGGGTTCCTCATCAAAGGTCTGTCTAGCATCGAAACAACACTTCCTACGAGAGATCCGCGATGCGATTGGGGCCGCGCGCGCGAAGGATATCATTCCACAGGTTCCTCATCAAACGTCTGTCTGGAATCGAAACAACATTCCTGCGAGAGATCGCGATTGGATTGGGGCCGCGCGTGCGAGTTGCGTACCTGAGTTACCGCATCCGACGACGAGGACGCGATCTTCGCGAGGGACGTAGAGATTGACGAGAGGCGCCAGGGCGCTGTACTTCTGGTACCAGTCGAACGGCCCGGAATCGCTCTCGTACCGCCTGTCCCAGTACCACGGCTCGCCGTACGCCTGCGTCGCCGCCGCCGCCGCCGTCGCCGTGGACTCCGACGCCGTCGTCCCCATCGGTGCTCGAGAGATGATGGTGCGAAGATCGCGAGGTTTCTTCTAGTTGGTCGTTTCTGCGTACGGCGGACGGCTTGTTTGGAAATTCGAGACGGTTGGAGGGGTATTGTGGTCAATGCGCCTCGCGAGCACGTCGCGATCCCCCGCGTGCGCGCAAGTTCTGGAATCTGCTGCCGGAAATTATTGATCATTTTTTTACACTTTTTTTATTTAATTCAAATCCGGCAATTCGCACACTTTCACTTTTTTTTTTTTCCGAAATTCTAAAGATTTGATAATTTTCACATATCACGTTGATTTTTATAAAATTCGACTAACATCATGAGCTTTTGCGAAAAAGCAAAGAGGAATACTTTACAGTTTTATTCTAAGTCCAAGCAAACAATGTTGAGAAATGTAGTACTCATAAAACTTTGGTAGTGCGTGAGTTGCATCATCGAACATTTATTAATTTTCGGGATTGATCAATCATTATGTATCCTAATTCTATAAGTTAATCCCTTTCACATGAACACATAAGAAAGGAATGGACATATTAAGAAATTATATAACGAAACAAGTCGATTTATCCAAAACGTTAAAATAACATATCAACTTTATTGACTACCGTATTTTTTTCTTTTTTTTGTTATATTAACTTTTCGCTTTTTTGGTTGTGATCCTCCATCCAGTTAGACATCGTTATTGCAATAAAGAAATTGACATAAGTAATTCACCAATCATCCTCCTCAACCTTTTTTTGATCTCGCTTTCTGATTATTTTTATAATTTCAAAATTACGGAATCTGAATTACTCAATAATTCTGGAATAACAGTGCGATCGACTCGAGCACCTAATTTGAAGCTTCTAGAAAATGATGGGCGTCGAAAATTAGGCCTGGATCAGATGCACATTCTCCGGATAAGGGAGAGAGAGAGAGAGTTTTCAGTGCCATGTAAAAGATTCAAAATGGACAAAACAGTAAGAACGTCCAATTGGAAAAAAAAGAAAAGAAAATTCGTAAAAAAAGCGAAGCACGAAAAGAGATTCTCGGAAACGCCCGTCCTCCTCTTCCGAAATCCGCGCGTCCGCCTCCCCCTCCGCCTCCCCCTCCGCCGCCGTGGAAAGTCGCGCTCGCGCTTCGTCCTCCGCCGCGCTCGGGGACTCCGTCGTGACAGGTGCGTCGCCGCCTCGCCAATTTTCTCGGGGCTTCTCTTCGGGCCTCGGCCCGCGTCTCGTCGGGTCTTCCCTTACCGACGTCCCGGTTCTACTTTCGCCCCTCAGTTCTATGCGTAGTCAAAACGGCTCGACGTTTGCACGTACCGCACGGATGATCATTTCCGTACGCTTCTCCAGTCGCGTGTGTTTCTCTTTTCTAGTTCGGTGATCTGCGGAGGCGATTTCGTGTTCCTCTTGTCCATACGGGGTGGTGGCTCTCTGAGTTTGCACGCCAAGCGTTTGTTTTAATGTTCGATAGAAATTCCGTATCTTATCCTCTTTTTCTCTCGTTGTTTATGACTCGGTTCTAGCTCGTGTTTTCTTTGACTAATCAATTGACATTTCAAGAGATGACGATCTGGAAGATAACCCAACTGCCCGGAGATTATTCAAGACGCGTAGAGATTGCTTCTTAGTTCACGTGTATGAGGAAACTAGCCACGTTTGCTCTAAAAGATAGAAAAGATGCACTTCGATGGTCAATGAAAAAATGATAACCCAACTGTCCAGAGGTTCAAGACACGGAGAGATTGCTTCTTAGTTCACATGTACGAGGAAAATAACTTTATTTGCTCTGAAAGATCAAAAAGATGCACTTCGATTGTATGGTCACGGTCTGAATTTGAAAGATTGGCAGATGATGGTGATACTTCGACCAAACTGTGTTTGAAGAAATGCTAACAAAAGGGCAGTCACCTTTGTAGAGGAGAGCTATTAGAGAGTTGTGTAGTTACCTAACAAGCACTTGTGAAGGAATATAGCAAGGTGCGATGTGCTAGAAGTTTATGAGAAAAAGAAGTGCAATTTGGTTTCTATTGATTAGTTTTGTTGTTATGTATGCTATTTCCATAAATAACAGCAAAGGGTTGGGTCGGATATGAGTCGTTAAAGTTTTGGTTGGGTTGGATATGAGCCGTTAAAGTTTTATTGCGTAAAAATGGGTTGACTTGAGTCAGTTTAATTTTCCACTTGCCCATATCTTACCCGACCTACCCATTTGACAGATTTATCACTAACTTATACCAATAAATATATTTCCACAATGTACGTAATGTTTTTTGGTCCCTGTTTTCATTAGGGATCTTCTTGGTCAAGCATAGAAGAACCTTACCAAGGGAGAGTTCTTGCCGGGGTCTTGTAGGTTAAATCATCGCGAGCACTGAAGTCCATATTCTCTTTCGTTATGGCTCATGATGATTTGGGTATTGATGGATTGAATTTAAGAGACTCCTGCAACTCGGTCCCAATCTCCGAGGATGCTCAACAAGGTGTTTCTGAGAATGACGGTGGTATTCAGATCACGTGCTTCAGTGAAGTTGTCAATGATTCAACTCTTCATTTTCAAATAATCCATCTCCAAAAGCAGGTTTGTTGAGAAACTCTCTCTCCTAATGTTGTTCATCTTGCTTTACAGTGCTTTTGAGTGAGATGGTAAAGCTACATTCGGTGATTTTGTTGGAGGTTTAAACTGCATCTTTTTGGTTCAGCTTTTCATTTAGATGTTCTTGGGGAATCTGTGGACTTAACATAGCCCAATCAATTTGCTTGTGGATTGGCGAAACTTCCAAGCATTCAATGTGCTAGACTTAGTTATTGGTACAGTAATATAGAAAATCTGGTGCAAGGAATTACTTGGAAAATGTGATTTTACAATCTTCGTACTAGGGTACGTCTACCACGGGGTACTTGGTAAAATAATGAGATGAATGCGGTGTTCTTGTTTGATACTTCAGTAGTGCTCACTTATCATTCCATTGGATGCATTGTATTGGGAGTTTCTTAAGACTTCTAGTTTGCAACATGCATAGTTCAGGAGATTCGTCTAACTCAATGCGTGAGACGCTTATTCTTCTACTGGGATTAGAAAGTGGAATAGCAAACTTATAATATCTCCACATATGATCCGAATTTTAGTTGCGGTGTACTTGCTGATTGAACGAATTTGAGGTTGATATAATAATCAGCTTCAATGACTCTGATGTTGTTTGCTAGTAGCATTTTATCGGAGCTCTCTGTTCATATGCCATCTCATTCTGATCAAAGAGAAAAAAGAAGGTCCATCTTGTATTTGCTACACTATAAAAGGAAGTTAAGGTTTTCTGTTGGAAGCATGCCTATGAAGGCTTAATTTTTCTTCATCTACAGCGGTTGATGGTGATAATGCAGAACTAGCAACTTCATTCAAGTTGATAATAACATTCGTGAACTTTGATTCCAAAAGGATTTGCTACTAGTTCTAGCTGCTTCTCATTGCTCTCATTCATTGACCATTATGCCTTTGTCATGACTGTAGATCTATGCATGGATAGGTTGTAACTCTTCGAAGCTTGGACGTCTCTATGCAGCTGCACCTACACGACCTGTAAGTTGCGGTGTACAGTTGTTGAATATATTTACAACCCCTCTCGTGGACTGATGATTCCTCTGATTGCACAGGCCAACCTTGTTAGTGTGACTTCTATACTTGGCGGAGCTTCTGATAATACAGGATCTGGCATTGCTAGAAGATTAGGTAACAAATTCACCTATGATTTTTGTGACTGATCCTTTGCTCCGTTGGGTAACACTTTTTGCTTTTCAGTTGTAAAGACAGGTGTCAACATCATCCTCGCTTGCAATATCCCAAAGAATAACCCCACGCTTGAGGTTGACTCTCTCTCTCTCTCTCTCGGCTGTCCGCTTGATTATCCCGCTCCTGCTTTCAGCCCATTCTTGCTGCTGGATTGGTGCTTTCCATCTGTGCTCTTTTACATCGACATAAATTTCCTTCCGTTTGGGTTTCAGGCAGATGCTGAGAGACTCTTAATGCAGAAGCTAGTCAGCCTGGGATACAAAAGGCCTAAGCCTGACGGGTCGTCTGTATGATGATGGATTTTCTTACTGTTGCTCATTCAATTTCATTTGGGATCGCTCCGTTAGTCTTTTTTTTAGTCTTTTTTTCTGGGTCTCTGGGGAAGTGCACATTCCAGCTTTCGTTGCTTGGTTAGGGATGTGATTTAAATTACAAATTCTTCCTTATGATTGGAGCGGTAGGACAAACTGTATTTACACTTGTCTGTTTCCAAGGTTTTCCCTGCATTGTTGGCCTCAACAGTGAGAATACTCATCATATGTAAGCTTCTTATCTTGCGGTCTCATCTATTTTAGATTCCCACGATACTGTGTTCTTTGAAGAATTTACTTTAGTAGATCATATGCTGGAGACAAATGATAGGTGTGTAAAAGCCTGACAAGAGAGAGTTCTCCTCTTTGAGAAGTTAGAACCATTAATTAGTCGAAGCGCAGAGGAACTATGCAGCGCTTTCATCTTATTGAATCAAATAATGTTCAAATTTACATAATTTACAATGTCAAAGTGCTAAGAGAATCAACAGGTTATTCAAGGTAAGGGGTCCCCAGCATTCACTAAAAGGAAGGGGACTTGCACGGAGACATATGTACAGCTTAGCCAAAGGTCTTCTCGGTGCTATAGCACATGTACAGAAAGCCATCATCATCCTTGGAAGACTGATAGATGCTGTCCAGCCGACTTGCTGTAGAAATGAAAGATAATTAACCCGTTAGCAGTTTTATCCCGATGCACTAGATGGAAAAGGATTGGAATGCACGTTGCGCGCGACAAGACATTACCTGTTGGAGGCAAGGTGTTCTTGACAAATACAAAAAGAGCTTTCCCCGGGGTCAATTGCAGCCTGCTAGTTAAGATGTGGATGAACTGACCTACGGACATGTCGCGAGGGACAAGAAATCTACGCAATAGAATGAGTAAAAAAGGATAGTAAGACAAGGTTGCCATCTTGCTGTGTATCAGACATGAGAAGATACGTAGATTCTCTGTCGAGCAGAAACTTAATTTAAAGCATAAACTTAATGTTCTTGTATTAGAATTTGCCAATGCATGGTTCACCTTTCCCGGAAGAGCATCCAATTCAGAAACACAAGGGAAGACTTATCGTGTGGATGAAATGCTAATGCTTTTCTTTACAAGTATTCAACAGACTTTGACTTGAGATCTGGAATGTTAAACAAAGCTCGACCGTTTATCTGTGGTAAGGAAGCAAAGTCAAGCAAGGAGAATTACTTTTTCTTATCCATTTCCGGCAGATCGGTCCTCGAGTATCTTTCTATGATCACCTGCAAGAAGAACCAGAAGTAACCCTGATAAGCTGCAAGCGACATGGAGTTTCCCCGGAAAAAGAAAAAAAAGCGCGACAATTGCAGCGGTCATCAGATCATCGGAAAAGCACGCGCACAAGTACATTTCTTTCTAGGTCGGACATATAACGGTTCAATTCCTACAATCTAACAGTCGGCAGTCGGTACGATGACAAGGAGCAACACGATCCGCAAGACTGTCTTCGGTTCATTCCTCTTTGCCCCTCTTAAAGCTAATTAAGTACCCGCCGCGCCTAAAGCACGAAGCCCTGCATTTCTGCACGACCGAGTCGCTGCAGACTTCCACCAAGCTCATCATCCATAGATCAATTGCACAGAACAATTCACAGCCATTCCAAATCAATTACACATTAGACTTGACTCCAGACGTCCATCCCTCTCAAAAAGTTCCGAACATTTCAATCGGAGCCAAAGAACGCCTTTTTCAAAAAGTACCCAAGCGACCGGGCTGAATTCCTCCCTTTCCCGGTCAAATCAATTAGCGGTTGCAAACACGCGTTGACTTCCCAACAACAGAAAACGATCGCCAAACGGCCACAAAAGAAAGACAAGCACGGAGACATCTCCGAGCATTCGAAACGATCGCAACCGGAACAGATCGCGATTACGAAACGACAACACGCTGGCTTGCAGCCGAAGGCAATTCATCTTAAGAGCAAATCGATTCAGAAAAAACTTACAGGGATTCGGTCGGGATACTTGTCGGCGATGCTCTTCGATTCTTCCAAGCGCTTATCTGCTCCACCGCGAGAAATCGGGAAGAGACAAAAAAAAAAAAAAAAAAAAAACCAAAAAACACGAACTCGATCAGAACCGCAAGATTGGCCATAAAAATCACGAATCGAAGTAAATTCACCACGGAGAAAATCCACAAAACAAGAAGAGAGGGCGAAGACGAACCGAAGGAGAACTCATCCTTGAATGTCTTGGCAATCCCCATACGACCGAAGCGAGCGAGCTAGAGAGAGAGAGAGAGAATGCGCGTAGGAGAGAGAAGGCGGAGGAGCTGTAGAGATAGAGAGAGAGAGAGAGAGAGAGATGCAGGGAGAAGACAGAAGAAGGAGAGGAGAGGAGAGGAGGAGAAGAAGAAGATGAAGATTAAGAAGGAGGAGGTGAAGGAGACGTGCGGCGACAGAGAACGGGACAGGACAGAAATCGGTTGCGGGAGAGGGACAGCTAGAACGGCCGGGAGACGCGAGGCTCGCGCGACGTCGAAACGACAACTCCCACCTCCCCCCGACCCTGCCCGAAACGACGTCGCGGCTCCACGTTTCGTGTTGACCGTGCATGGCCTCGATAGCGGTGATGATGATGATGATGAGCTGGAAGGGGAATATGTAAGGGAAGATTCCCGCCGTCGGTGCGGGGAAGCTGGGCCCCCTTCTCGGGCCCCAATTCTTTTTGGGCCTCGGTTGGGGCCGCTCGGATTACGGGAGTGGAGCCCAAACCGATTCGATTCGGTATTTGATGGGCCCGGATCACGCGTTTGTGTTCGAGTCTTACTCGATGCGCATTTGCGGGGGGGGGGTTTTGTGTGCACCCATCGAGGCTACTCGAGTTGAATGTTGAGGTGTGGTTCATACTTCCAATCAATGACACGGGAGTCCCACTAGCGTCTGGGGGTCAGAGTTGAATGTTGAAGTGTGGTTCATACTTCCCATCGGTGGCACGGGAAGGGTCGCCCCAGTGGAGGGTCGTGAGGGCAGTGCCTATGAGCCGCTAAGGGTTTTTTTTATAGCTTGAGTCCATATTTTATAGGTAATTTGAGCTTGGGCTCATGAATAGTTATTGGGCATATTCTTTTTTTTTTTCTTTGGGTAATTGGGGGAAGTGATAGATAGGTGTGATGAATTCTCTATTGGATGTAGGCCTAGATTAAAGTTCAATGAGGATAAAATCTCGGGTCTTGAATTTTCATTTTCACTTTTGCTCTCTATTTTCTTGTAATTGTGCCTCGAATTTTTACAATGAAAAGTAGAGTGATCGGTTCCCGATCCAATCTAGTTCCAAAGTGGAACCAAGAACCGGATTGGGACGATCGCTTCCCAATTTTGGGAACCAAGAATTGGACCGTTTGGTCCTATGACTGAGAATCGGACCGGACCGTCATTTCTAGTCCGGCCCGGCCCGGTCCGGTTCAATAGAAACCGGCCATTTTTTTATTTCATGAAGATTTTGGTATAAATTTAATTTATATATATGTGTGGTTAAGAAATAAAATAATCTATTCTATGATTTATCGCTAAATATATTTTAAAAAAAGGAGTTGGTTCGGTCCAATTTGATTCCCCTTGGAATTGGGAATTGGATCGAAAATCACCAGTTCCATTTTTATGGAATCGGGAACTGGACCGATACCTCCAGGAATCAGACCAAAATCGGCCGGTCCGGGTGGTTCTTGGTTTGGATGGTTCGATATGCTTACCCCTAATGAAAAGTTCGGATACCTCCGGTTAATGCGCGGTGAAAAAGCGGGTCGAGTCAGCTACGGATTAAGGGCGGAGATCCGTGTCGTGTCGTCGTAGTTCCAATAGGTAGAACCGCATCGATCGGACAATATGGAGTGCACGTCTCTCTTACACTCTCTCGTTCATTTGGGAATGGGTAGATAAGTTGGTGAGCGAGAAAGAGAGACACGTGCGCAATTGGCCGTGCGCGTTGGCTTTGATTCTTCTACGCACGATGGCATATTTATATTCGATTCGTTTCGCTAGAATTTTAGTCGGCGTCTTGATTGATTGAGCGAGATTAGCGAGACAAGTATGATGATGAATTCGGCGTTTTATTAACGAAAGTGGGTCTCATTTATTTCTAGCAACTAAACTTCATATCGGGTGGCCAGGAGTCGGGGTCCAGGGGACCAATCTTCAAAAAATTTGTAGCTGAAAAATTGTCGGCCGCGCCGACCAAGCGGAGATCCGGGCGGCCGCCGCGCTTGGTCACAAGTGGTTCCTGCGACGGGACTCCGGTGACCCGACAAAATTGCCGGGTTGCTAGAAGCTCCCGTGGCCGAATAAGAACTTCTGTCGACTAGTTATCTTGGTGGCAAGAGACCATTCTCTTGTTCGTCAAATACATGAAAACATCAAAGTATCTCAAACTTCAGCTAGCCTAATAAAGTGTTGGGCCCTTTTGAAATGATCGAAACATGTCATGTCATGACGTGTCGATTCCTAGTTTTTTTATTTATTTAAATGGTCGAAACGCATGCTTTGCATATTTATAAAACCATATCAAAATTCATTTATCTCAATTCAGATATATAGTACACACACAAGATAAAAATGAGCTATATTGCTTTAACATAATCATATGCCTTTAAAATAATATTTGTTAAATTAATAATATCATAATAAACATCAGTAGTCCAGTCAATTGATAAATGTCAATAATTCACATATTAATGATCTATTTCATTGATCTATTTCATATCAAATCACACGTTGATGGTCCATCTATTGATCAAGCTTTTCTTTAATACCACCATGGTCACAACATAATGTTAGGTGACAAGGTGACCAAGATTCTTCCTTGACAAGATATTCACTTACTATCATGTGGTGGTTAGACCCAAAATGATATCATAAACTAGTATTTATATCCACAAACATTTCAGTAGGTTCACAATGATCTTGAGCACTAATACAAACTTATAACAGTATCCTTCACAATTCACAAGCCAATTTAGAATAAATATACAAACGAAATACATTTCTCAAACCAATATAAAACCTTTCACAATTCAGCTCATTTGCTCGAAATACTTTTCATATAAGATTTTTTATATTATTTGTGAACTCATTTTGTAAATTAGAATTCATTTCACAAACCATTTCATAAATTAAGTTCACAATTCAACATATAATTCTTTCGCAACACATTCCTTAAAATAATCGTCAAACCATTCACAAGTACTAAATCATCATAAATTTATGCAACATACATGCTTATTCATAACTCATAATATATCAAATCTTTAATGCTTTTAAGACATGAATTTAGAAATTCATAGTGGAGATAGCACCACTCTTCATGCCCGCAATGTAACTACACTCGGCAACAATATCGTAATCTTAACAATTAAACGAGAATTGACATTCAACACCGAATGTAACTCTACCTCAATTATGAATCGATTACACTATACTTAAATGCTAACAAAACAACTCATGCATACTAACAAATCGCTCATCTGAAGCAATTATTCAAACACGGCATAGAACTGGCACATAAAATCGTAAATTTCTCGCTTCGACCAGATCGTTGCTCGAAATTAATTCTGGCGAGTCCATCCTTGCACAACTCCATGGTCCATGATCTCCATGAAATCCCAAAGCTCCGCGCCCCAATGGGCGGCCTTCACGGCGCAAATTTGATAAAACTTCGAATGTATATAACCTAACTCTGAAACCCACTCTTGTCAGAAGAATGAGGCGACTGGAATACTTACCGGACATCACACAATACAAAGTAGAATCGACTTGGGGGGACGTTCGTGGCGAGTACAAGTACAGCATCTCTCTCTTTTTTTTTTTTCTTTTCTTTTAAGGTGGGTCCCACCACCTTTTTCGATCCGGTCGAAAATCCCGAGTATCACAAGTTCCACAAGCGTCGGTCCTCGACACAAGGATGCTCGGTGGGTCTAACTCTTCCACATGGTCGAGAACATGGGAGGATGCCTCAATCATCCCTGAATCCATGGGGTCCCGGGGGACACTGCCCCATCGATGAAGCAAGCGCCATGTGATGGGATCCCCCAACAAAAAAGCTTGTTCCTGAAGACACGAGAGAGTCCACGCCCCCACCACCACCCCTCGTACCTTGTCTTCTTGTAGCTGCGTCCGTATGCAGCAGATGCAATCGCCAGATCCACCGACACTCTCCTAACCGAGTGAGATGGTTCGATCGAGATCCCCAAAAAATGAAGGCTTTCTTAGAGGTTAATGGCGTCGAAAGTTCAAGTACATGTTTTTTCGCGATTTCACCATCACCGAGTAGCCCGATGAGGTTATTCTGATCTCGATGGATGACCTTGATCAATGTGACTCCTCATTGAATGCACATGTTGGACGATGGATATGTGGAGTTCAAAAAAGAAAATCTTATGTTATCTAATTCCTCCTACCTCTATGACATGGATTTTTTTTTTTTGAGGTCCAATGGGCATAAATTTTGGGGTATTTTTTGGATCGAAGATATTTTATGAAAACCCAAAATTACTATAATGATTTAGGTTCCGTTTGGTTCATAGAAAAGGAATAATTTGACAATATATATTTTTTAAAGAATCGCTTGTATCTCTTACATTTGCAATAAGTTTAGCACCGACTTATGACAATAGGGATCTAGTCAATCAAATCCTTGTACACAAACTCCCTCTATCTATCCAATGTTGCATTAAGGTTTTGTCTTTTTGATTAACTAAACTTATATGAAAGTTAATCGTATTTTATTTTTTTACTCAATATGAACGCATGCTAATTATTGCGCTAAGCCATTTTTTACAATGGACTTATATGCACCGACGGAGAGCAATATGCTACTATACCAGACAATAGTTTGACCTTCAAATTCTAGACGCGTGAATTAATTTCATCAGCAAAAAGAGCAATAGATCTCCATGTGTGTCAGTAACCATCATCTTATGCCCCCAAAAGTAGAAAACCAAACATTCAATAATTACTTTCAGCTAAATGCTGCTGGGAGAAAGTAGGAACAAAACATCATCTCTGTAAGTAATTTCCTTTACTGGCTAAATAATTACTTTTGAGTTTGAAATAGTTATTAATATCATCCTTATTTCACACACGCTTGAGGAAAAATAATAACTTATTTGCCCATTTCTTGATTTACATAGTGTTCTCAAATTAGTAGTGAAGACGAAGCGACATTCCATTGATTCATTCTTATTTTTGTTTTATTTCGATTTTTAGAATTCTTTATTCAATTATAAATTATACATAAATAAAATGTGAAATTTCTGAGTCCATTTCCCTTTAAGGGTTGTAATTCATAAAGGAGTTACTTGTCTATGTTGGTATGACATTGCTTTGCCCAAAAAAGAGGCGAGCTACATCTATGTTCAATTTGGGGATGAAAGTCCTATTTCATTTCTAGAGGGTGAAGTAATACCAAGTTCGAGAGCTTATTATTCCAGGTTGGAATAATTTGATAGGATTTTAGTCTTATTTTAGGCCATTTTTTTGATGCTAGGATTATATAAATTCTCGACCAATGAAATATCACAACTAATTTTTTTTGAGTTTAATTTTTTGGCTGAACATAATGTCTTGATTTGACACGAAGTGACACCATTGAAATGAACTTCACGACCGACCAAAAAAAAAAAATGAACTTCACGTGCACTTTACTTAAGACATCGCCACATGACTAAGCAAAAGCAACAGCCAAAGCTTAGAATTAGAGATTTCTAATTCCAGCGGTTATCATCAAATATTTTCCAACTAAATTAGTTTTGCGATAGCATGCAAATCGTTTATTTTATGACAAATCCATGCCCGGAAAATGACCCAAGAGAACAAACGTGGGATCCGAAAATAACTAAAAAGTACTATATTTGCACATTATAATTTTTTTTGCCACAGTCAAGTGAATGTTATCGTAATTAAGTTTGTGCAATGGTATATGTGAAACTCATTTCAAATTTAAAGTATCAATAAAAAGCACAAACAAATAGACCTAATTATATGAGATCTTTGAAAATTTCCCATCAATAATGAAAATTCATGCTTCTTTTGCAATATTCGTTAGTTTCTATTCTTTCTACTCGGAGACTCTTTTTTTCCAAAGTCCTCATGAGATTCAAGATCGCAATTCTTGATCCATCTCTTTACTATTTTCAAGAAATAAAAATAGGAACATTGTCCAGACAATCGCCTCTTATGTTGTGCTTGGAAAGGAAGCAGAGAGAGAGAGAGAGAGACGAGTCAAAGTACATTGATTTTAAATTTTCCTTATCTTCATTCTCAAGGAAAAAACAAAATTCTTAAAACTTCCCATTCTAATTTTCGATCGCCATCATTTCCCAAGCAAAGCTAAATATCCTCTGAGGCTGCATTTATTAACACTTTGTCAACGTACTTTGGGCCTTAAAAGCCTCTGTTATAAATGCAAAGGTATTTAGTACAAGTTTGGAGATACTTTGAATTTTGAGTATTTTCATAATATGAATACAATTTTTTCTTCCAACTTTGCCCTTGCTAAACTTTCATGATTTTAGAAATATTCCTATCTTACATGACATTACCGATGAGAATTCATGTTACCCGCGGGCAATTCGTAACCTTAAATTCAGACCTAGTTGATGTGAATTGGGTCGCATAAATCCAAACAACCTTCGCTCAGCAACCTCAATAGCGCTAGATCTAGATTGTTGGTAGCTAGATTTGGCCTTGTTGCATGCTGGTCGCTTAGTCCTTCAGGATTTTGAGTTTTTTTTTTTGGATCAAAAGTGCTTTACAAAGTGTGTGTGTGTGTGTGTTTTTTTTAATACCATTTAAATCAATTTTTTTTCTCAATGTAGTTAAAAATTGTAATTTACTAAATACCACTTATATTTCGAAAAATCTTTTAATCCAAAGACTTCTGAATTTTTCCAAAAAAAATCTTCCCGAAGCCGAACCCAATGCATATCGAGATACTTAGGCAAATTTTTGCAATAAAAAGCGAAGAAATGGCCAAAAGAAAATTTGAAAAAAGAAGGGTTAATATCTTAAAAAACCAAAAACTGGTACATATGTGACAAATTTACTCAAAACTAATTTTTCGACCACAAAAAATCCTAAACTGATACAACTTTGACAAATTTTCCATAAACTGGTACACTTGTGATAAATTGTTGGAAGATACGTGAGAATCTTTTGGATATTATTCAAATCAATCAAGATCAAATTAATATTGTATTTGATTTGTCGATTATTTAGTTGCCTTTCTCTGTACATGCTTTGTACTATAATATTGATCTTGTACATTGAGTCAAATATACAATATACAAAAAAAATTTCCCACATTCTTCTCTCCCTTTCTCATTTCCTTTGTCTTCTTTCATGGTATCAGAGAACGGTTGTGCATTTGTTTCATCTCTTCTGCTTTCTCTTCTTTTCTATTTTCTTAGATTGCCTACCAGAAGAAACAAGCTAACCTGCAAAATAGCGTTAACACTCTGGTATAGGAATCAATACCTTAAATACTATTTTTTATAATAGACGAAGGAAGGAAAGGGTTTTACCACCACCATGGCCAATGATCAAGTTCCTGTGGAAACACCTTACCTCAAAAGTACAAGACTTCGTACAGAACACAACCGCTGGAGCTGATCAGCCCACTACAGGGCAATTTTTTCAATGGCAACCCAATCCGGGGCAGCCCACTTCGAGCCCTCCATACTAGTGGGTGTCGTTTCCCATGTACTATGAGCCAAGCCCAAAATTTTCTTTTTCGGGAGTCTAGATTTGAAGAGACGACATTCAAGCCCATGACGGCCCACCAGCCATAAGCGGGATGGGCTCGTAAAAAACAACCGGATCATCCAATGCGGGCAAAAACCCTAACGGATCAGGCGAATCAAATGCAGGAATACCAGGCGGGTTCAATCTGGGTCAACCTGCAAATCCCTACTCAGGATTTCCACTCGGTTTTCTGCCGTTCCCCATCGTGGCTGCCATGGGTCGTTTAGAACCCAGCGACACGCTGTACATCTCTACTGCCGATGGATTAGAGTTGCGGCTTATTAGCCACCCTCTCACAGGACCTGGAAACTACTCGAGCTGGGCGCGGGAATTTCAGTAAGCCCTCATCACGAAGGATAAAGAAGGTTTCATCAACGGGACCATTCCGACTCCAACCGACAAAAAAATGGCACGATAATGGAGAAAGTGTAATAAGTTAGTTAGGACATGGATAAGAAATTCCATAAGCCCAGAAATCGCCGTTGGTTTACCTCCCAGAAGACTCGAAAATCATTTGGGATAGCATCAAAGAAAGGGATAAGTGCTACAAAAATCCTAAAATTTGTCACAAAAATGAAATTGAGTCATAAAACTTGCAAAAAGTGCAATCAAGTTCTAAAACTTGTCAAATTGTTTCAATCGAGTCATAAAGTTAACGCCGTTGACTTTTTTAATGGAAAATACTGACGTGGCATTTAAAATTAATTTTTATTTATTTATTATTTAAATTAGATTTAAAAATTAAAAAAGAAAAGTGAAAATTTATTTAAAAAAGAAAACAATTCAAAAAAAAAAAAGAAATGGCAGCCGTCGCCCATTGCCGGAGGCGGCGGGGGAGGAGCCGCTAATTTTATTTTCTTTTTTTAAAACAATTTTTAAAAATAAATTTTAAATTTTAACTTTTCTTTTTAGTTTTTAAATCTATTTTTTTTAAAATGAAATAAAAAATAATTAAAAAAGTCATTTGAAAAAAAGAAAAATGATTTAAAAGGCCACGTAAGCATTTTCCGTTAAAAAGACTAATGGTGTTAATTTTAGGACTCGATTAAAATAATTTGACAAGTTTTAGAACTCAATTGCACTTTTTGCAAGTTTTATGACTCAATTGCATTTTTTTGACAAGTTTTAGGACTTTTACAGTACTTATCCCTTAAAGAAATGTACGAGAAGTTAGATCGGGCAAAAATCTTTTTGCTACATCAAGCACTCACAGAGCTAAAGCAGGGAAATATGTTCGTAACGGCATGTTTCAACAAGCTTTCAGCTCTCTAGAATTAGCTGGAAGCGGCTAAGGAAAAGCTTGAAGGACCCGAAATGACTCTTCAGCAATATAAGACAATGAAGGATTGAGAGAAGGCCACACGATTTCTGCTAATCCTAAATGAGTCTTACTTCACTTTCAGATCGCAGATCCTAGCTATGGAGCCTGCACCTTCCCTTGGACGGATCTTTCAACTGGCAGTGCAAGAGGAGAACCAGCGTCTTACCTTGTCGGACATCAAAGCAATCGAGAGCCCGGCGCTAGCGGCAAGGAGTGAAATAGGGTAGAAAACCCTAGAACGAGAGAAGAGGGGTGACTCGTCGCTAGGGTTTGCTGAACAGCGAGCCTTTAAAGGCTTTGTAATGGACAGCCAGCATCGAGCACAGCAATCCGACAGCTTTAAGGGCGTGCGCTATCTGGCTGATCTGGACGGCGGAGATGGCTTCGGATCTAAAGGATCCAACAGTGTCCAAATTTTGAAAAAGTTATGGGCCGAATTTGAAAAATAAAGGGAAATTATTTTGTGATTTTTGCAAGCGGCCCACCACAAAATTGAAAATTGTTGGAAATTACACGGTAGACATGGAGAAAAAGAAAAAAAAAAAAGAGGGAAGGAAAAATTAGCAGCAGCCTATCAACTTACAGGATCAGTAGAAGGAAATCAACTTATCACACATGGGAAATATTAGCAATTGATGCAGGCATTACAAAAATTAGATATTCCCAACAGAGGAAGCAGCTTTACAGGTACTTCTCATTGCTTGATAAACACTATATCGATAATTGCCTGAATTATTGATTCGAGAGCCAGTGACCATATTGCATGTGATAATAGGTTATTTTCCATTATTCATGAAGAATTGGATAGTCCTATTATTATGCAATTACCAAATGGGAATGTTACTCATGTCACTATAACAAGGACAGTTAATCTTAGCCCCCAGATTATTCTCACAAATGTCATTTATATCTTAGACTTCCAATTTAAGCTTATTTCTGTGTCTAAAGCCTATAAGGAAAATTCGTGTTGAGTTATTTTCAATGCTGATACTTGTCTATTTCAGGCCATTTCGATTGGGAAACTGATGGGCATTGGTAATCTCTCCAAAGGATTATTTTTTTGGAATAGTTCATCAAAAAATCTTGATCACTTCCCTTGTAATAAATAATCATTGTGTAATTTGACTACCAATGATAGAAATTTTCTTTTACATTCCAGATTGGGCCATAATTCTTCATTTCCCTATCCTCAATATTATATTTGTTTGCTTGCAAAACAATCGCGTACCCCTTTTTCATTGAGCAAAAGTTGTACAAATAGTGTTTTTTCATTGCTACATATGATGTTTAGGAACTGTATCACACACCGAACCATGATGGGTCTCGATTCTTTCTCACAATTGTGGACGATTATTCAAAAGCCACATGGATTTTTCTCATGCAGTCTAAGGGTCAAGTTATGTCCAATTTAAGGACCTTTCTTTCTCTGTCAAAAACTGAATTTGGGAAACTTGTCCAACGAATTCGGACAGACAATGGAAGAGAATTTTTCAATCATGAATGTGCTGCTTTATTTTCATCTCAATGGATATTACATGAGAGCTCATGTATATATACACCGCAACAGAATAGAGTAGTGGAACGGAAGCATCGCCACCCGTTGGAAGTTGCACGGGCTTTGAAATTTTAAGCCTCTATTCCATATAATTTTTCGGGGGATTTTATATTGACTGTAGCATATTTGATCAATCGTATGTCGACCAAGATACTTGATGGACGAAGTCCTTTCGAATTGCTTTTTGGGAATAAGCCAGAATTGGGTCATCTGAAAATCTTTGGGTGTCTATGTTACGCCACAATAGTAGGACCTAGGGATAAGATGGGTTCTCGTGCTCGCCATTGCGTATTTATGGGATATCCCAATCTACAAAAGGGATACAGGGTATTTGATCAATCTACATGAGACTTTTCCGTTAGTAGAGACGTCTTGTTCCAGGAAAATGTTTTCCCATTTGCTACTCAAGAATCAGGCACAGATAGCAAGGGGCATTCTCATACTTCTCATGTTGAGGGAGTTTTCGAAAATCCAGGATATGTTATACTTCGCTCATCAGAAGATACAAGGAACCCTTCTACATCAACCACAGACGAGCCACACGCCCACCAACTTGGACCAAAGACTACATATGTGGTGTCAGGAATTCACCAGGTATTCATTTCCCTAATTCTTCCTATGTTTCCTTCGATCGATTATCTTCGAAACATAGATGTTGCATCACTCGCATCTCTGAAGAACAAGAATCGTCCAACTATGATGAGGCATGTATTGATCCGAGATGGCAAAAAGCTATGGAAGCAGAATTGCAGGCTTTAGTGGATAATCACACATGGGAACTTGTTGCATTACCTCCGCATCGCAAGGCAATTGAATGCAAGTGGGTATACGAAATCAAACATCAAGCAGATAGATTAATTGAAAGATACAAAGCCTGATTAGTGGCTAAGGGCTTTACACAGAGAGAAAGTTTTGATTATCATGAAACCTTTTCCCCCGCGGCAAAAAATGTTACAGTCTGCTCATTCCTTTTAGTAGCGGCTTTTCAAGACTGGTCATTGCATCAAATGGATGTTCACAATAGGGGTGAGCACGGTTCCCAGGTAGAACCGGGAACCGGAGGTTTCGGTTCGGTTCCCGGTTCCATTTTTCTGGGAACCGGCAATTCCGGTTCCGGAACCAGTTAGGGTTCCAAAAGGAACCCCCCCCCCCCAAGTCGACGCTCCTTAGTCCTCTAGAGTCCCGATCCTTTCACTTTCAGTTGTCACAGTTTCACTTTCAGCTGGACACCGCTTGCCCTCAAGGCCACTGCCACCGGACGCCGTTGGACGCCAGTTGCCGATGTCGCTCGATGCTCGCATTCGCGACACCTGACGCCGTTGCCCCGAAGACCAGCGACTGATATCCCTACTCACTACTCAGCGTCGGCCACCGTCGCCGGACGTCACTCGATGCCTGTTGCTGCCGTGCTTTACCTTTGCTTGTCGCTGCCGTGCTCTGCCTTGACGCCCATCGCCGACTACCCGATGCAGGCAGATCTAAGCCGAGCTCATCTCTGCTTGCAACCCACACCGCTCGCGCTAGAAGCCCCGACGCCACTACTGGTGGGTCCTCCTCTGCTCCACCGCTGCTACAACCAGACGACAGAAGCCACCGTTCGAGCCGCAATTCCGTTCTCAGGCCGTCCGATCATAGCTGCTGATCACTAGGTCTCCAATTCTGACCCATGACGCTGTTGCTGCTGTCTCTGCCTCTACTTTGACGACCCGACGCCAGCAGTCGCGACGCCCGTTTCGGGGCGACGGAAAACCACATCGCCAGAGCTCGCCGTGGATTTTCAGAGCTCCGGTCGAAGGCTAATCCGCAAGTTGTTCTTCATAGATTCGGTGTTGAAGATCAGATAAATACTGAGATTTCTTCTGCAAGCGGAGGAAAAGCTCTAACCAGACGCTCTTCATCGTCGTAAATCGAGACCTGGATCCGCCAAACAAACTAGGTGCAAAATCTCGCTCTAAACACTCTACTTTGTCTCTGTTTTGGCTAAGAAAGACTCGCTTGGTTCGATGGTTTGAATTGTATGATGTCTGGTGAGAAAACGGTTTGCCAGATATGTGATAGAAATTAATTTATCTCATTAGATTGTTCATTAGATTGTACATAGGGTATTCATCTGTTTGACCTGACTTACAAGAAGTTTAGCGCAAGCGAAATCTAATGTGCTCTTAAAGTCTTTTTTGTGTAAAGGGTTCACTCTTTTAGTTGTTGTCCTATCTTTGACTGATGCATATATAAACTACCATTGTGTTTGTTTCGACTATAGTTTTTCTCCTAGCCTTTTTCTTTATCCATCGGAATAGTCTTTCTTACTATTGTGGCTTTTGCAACGTCGATGCTATCTTCCATCACTGATAAGATGCCCCCCACAATAGTGCCTCCATTGTTCCTATCAATTCTAGATATCCCTGCTTCTATTGTATTGACCTCAAAATCCGATTATATTTTCCTCCTGAAGTAGATGATTGATTTTAGGACAATTTTAGCCTTTTCACATATCACTCTCTATGCATTATGGATCTGTATCTAAGAACCTTAAGAAGTATTTATGCCATCTCTGGACCAAGTATAAGATAGATGTGGGATGCAGCTCCATTGGTAATGGTTTCAAGCTTATTTCCCTTTCCAAAGCTATTCAATTTCTATCATTTAGTGTAGCTGCAACAGCTGTTGATGAGAAAACTTTTAGGAGCTTTGCTGTGGGCTTACAGGATAAGGAGAATCTCTATAATTCCATGCATCTTGTCTTGCTAGTAATATGTTTGGGAAAAGTGCCAAAAAAGTATAAATCTTTTGTATTTGTGTTGATATAGTCCTAAAGTTGTGTATTGATTTGGTTTTTAGCAATTGCCTGCACATTCTATAACTCAATTCACATTTTGTTTTGAAATTTCTAATTATATTATATTATTATTGTGTAGTGCGAAGTTAATGTATCAAGATAACATGTCAATGGAGGTGGAGGGATGTGAGGAGATGACTCCGATTACGGAATGAGAGTTTTCTGGCAATAAAATTGAAGAAGAGGCACCTCCTACCTTGAGTGCCACAAATAAGGTATCCAATTCTCATTTTTCTCATGATAAGAAATATACATCCGAATGCTGGAATCATTATTCGAAAATCAGTGATAAGGATGGAAAAATATATAAAGTGAAATGCATTCATTGTGGGTCCATGCTTAAGTACCGTGTTGCTAACGGTACTTCTGCAATGAGGAAGCACTTGACCACATGCAAGAGGTTTCCTCGTAATATATATATATATATAAGAGACATAAATTCTTTGCACCACGTAATGTCAACATGGCTGGCAAGGCATGAGGAGATTCTAGTACTGGTAGCGTCTTATCGACATGGTCATTTAATCAAGAACGTTGTAGGCACATGCTTGCTTGGTTTATCATTCTTGATGAACAACATTTTTCCTTGGTCGAGCATGTTGGATTTCGTGAATATGTTGCTGAGTTATAAACTCTCTTCAAACATGTATCACGTTTCATAGTGGCAAAAGATTGCATGAAATTGTTTTTATGTGAAAGAACTTCTTTGAAGAATTATTTTGGAATAATTAATTCTAGGATCGCACTGACGACTGATACATGGAGTTCCAATCAAAATCTGAATTATTTGTGTCTCACTGCACATTTTATTGATGAAAAGTGGAAGTTGCATAAAAGAATCAACTTTGTGGTGATGCATAGTCATAGGGGTAGGGAGATTGGGAAAATGGTGGAGACATGCATTGAGGAGTGGGGAATAGAAAAAAAGATGTCCACAATTACCGTGGATAATGCTAGCTCGAATGATGTTGCAATTGGCTATTTGAGGGATAAACTTTCCAAACAAAGGTCGTTGATATTAGATGGTAGTGTTTTGCACATGAGGTGTACATCTCATATATTAAATTTGATTATGAGAGATGGCTTGACTAAGGTACGTGACTCCATTGCACATATCCAAAATGTGGTTAGGTATGTAAGGAGTTCTCCCACAAGAGCCCAAGGATTTCAATTTTGCATTGAGAGAGAAAAGATAACTTATAAGGGTTCGGTAGTTCTTGACGTTGCCACTAGATGGAACTCCACTTATCTCATGTTAGACACCGCCATAAAGTTCAGAAAAACTTTCGAAATGATAGAATATCATGATCCATCTTTTGTAAGTGAGCTAAATCATGAAACTTTTAGGGATGATGGTTGGGAAAATGCTATTATTCTTTCGAATTTTCTAAAAGTATTCTATGATGCCACCAAGAAGATGTCTGGGACTTCATATGTTACTTCAAATGATTATTTTGAAGGGATAGCTATTTTATATAGATATTTGAAAGATGCGGTCAATGTTTCAGATCCTAAGTTTCAAGCTATAGGTGTGAAAATGAAAGAAAAATTTGACAAATATTATGGAAGCTTGGATAAAGTGAATATGATGGTGTTGATTGCGGTTGTGTTAGATTCTAGAGCCAAGTTAAATTATGTGAGATTCTTGTATGGACAAATTTATGATGATGAATCGAAGATTGAAGAGATGCATTGCAAGGTGAAGGATACATTGGAGCATTTGTATGAATTTTATTAGCAATCTTCTCTTATTTCAAGTGATCAAGATTTTGGTGGCCATAATTTGAGTGCAAGTAGTAGTAGTTCTAATTCCCAACCCGATATGGGTGGTAGTGAAGAACTAAAAATGTATGACGCCTAAAATTGGAAGAAAATGTTTTTATACTTGAATGAACAAGGGCACGATGACAACAAGTCCGAGCTTGATGAGTATCTTCAAGAAAAAAAATGAAAAGGATCTTGGTCTTGACATTTTGATTTGGTGGAAGACTAATGGCTCAAAATATAAGATCATTTCTTTGATGGCTTGAGATATTTTGTTCATTCCTGTAACTATTGTTGCTTCAGAATCAACTTTTAGTACATCGGGTCGTGTGCTTGATTGCTTTCAAAGCTCTTTAACTCCAAAAGTAGTGGAAGCTTTGGTTTGCACTCAAGATTGGTTGAGAGCCGTTCGTGTACCGCTTGATGTTAAAGAGTGCATTAAGAATGCAGAACAATTTGAGTTGGGTAAGTAATGTTTATATCTTTATATATTGTAATTTTGTTTGTATATCTGATAAGTGAATATATATATTTTTCAGATATGGTTGGTCTTGATACGGAGATTATCGTCGATAAATAAAGTTAGTGGTGTCGCATCTGCAATGGGTCCAGTGGTTGAGAAGTCAATCAAGGTTTTTTGTTGGCATGCTTCATGGAGTATTATTGATATTGATTTTTTTTTTCTGTGTCTTTACTTAGGATTTTGACCGATTTTCATCCATGTCTTTGCAAGGTTTTGCTGTGCCAAAGGAATCACAGGGAAAAGTTGTAGAGTTCACACTATGGAGTAGATGAATAGTTGAGATCTTGTTGGCACTTCTGGTTTTTCATCTCCTTAGTGTATTTTGCTTTATCATTTTTATTTGACTTAGCTGATAAGGCATATGGCATATGGAAAATGTGACGATTTCAACTTTAGTGCACATATATTGACATATGTGGACACAATAATTATAGTTAATCAAGCATCTCCTTTCATCTTTGGAAACTTCTTATTGGTTTTGATTATGTATGTCTAAATTTTTGGCAGTTGGCATTGGTATGTTTGCTAAGATGTGGGAAGTTACCGTAGAGTAGAGTATGCGCGTACGTTGTAGTTCAAATTTGAAAATGACAAAAAAAAAAGAGGAACATGTTGGAACCTAGAACCGACCTTGGAACCTGTAACAGGGTAGGTTCCAGGTTCTCGGTTCTAACGGGTAGGTTCCAGGTTCCAAAAAATGAGGAACCTGTATCCGAGGGTAGGTTCCAGGTTCCAAAAAATGAGGAACATGTATCTGAGGGTAGGTTCCAGGTTCCAGACGGAACCAAACCGAAACTTGGAACTGCTCACCCCTAGTTCACAATGCTTTCCTGCATGGAGATTTAGATGAGGAAATTTATATGGAAGTTCCATAGGGTTTACGGAGATAGAGGGAGAATAAAGTATGTCATCTTCGCAAATCCTTATATGGCCTTAAGCAAGCCTCCAGACAGTGGTATGTCAAATTTGCCAAGTCCTTAATAGCTGCCGATTTTCATCAATCCAGATATGATTATGTTGTTTTTACATGGACTAAAGGTACATCATCCATCTACTTGATGATATATGTAGATGATATACTTATTATGAGCAATGATGAAGTAGCTATCAAAGGTTTCAAGGAATACTTGCACTCTACCTTCCACATAAAAGATTTTGGTTCACCAAAGTATTTTCTTGCAATCGAAATTGCACGATTAGACCTAGGAATCTCTCTCAGCCAGAGAAAATTTGCATTGGAAATCATATTAGAAGCGGGTTTGTCGGGGTGTAAGCCAGCTGCAATTCCAATTAAGCAAAATGTCAAGCTAACTACAGCGGATTATGATGCTGGAGTATCTTAAGAAGTTGATCCTGTACTTCGAGATCCATTGGGGTATCAGAAACTTGTTGGGAAGCTCATATATTTGATTATGACTAGGCTAGACATAAGTTATGTAGTGCAGACACTCAGTTAGTTTATGCACAAGCCAAAGCAGTCTCACATGAATGCTGCACTGAAAGTGGTGAAGTACTTGAAGAAATGTCCTGGACTTGGGATTCTTCTTTCCAGGAAATGTGATATGAGAATGACTGCATATTGTGATGCATATTATGCAACCTGTTCGATGAGCAGAAGATCTATAACCGGTTTCTGTATTAAATTGGGGGATTCTTTACTTTCGTGGAAGACAAAGAAGCAACCAACCGTTTTATTATCCTCAGCAGAGGCAGAATATCGAGCCATGGCAAAAAACACATGTGAAATAGTGTGGTTACAAGGTTTACTTCGAGAACTTGGGGTACAAGTTAAAGGACCAACCAAATTGTTCTGCGACAATGATACAATTCTCAAACTTGCATCAAACCCCATTGTGCATGAGAGAACAAAGCATATAGAAGTGGACTACCATTTCACTCGAGAAAAAATCTAGCAAGAAATGATTGAGACACAAGGAATTGCAACAGAAGAACAACCAGCGGATGTCTTCACCAAACTTTTATGTCAAAGACATCATGCGTATCTTTTAAGCAAGTTAGGCGTCTTGGATATCTACAAATCACCAGCTTGAGGGGGAGTGTTGAAAGATACGCAAGAATCTTCTATATTATTCAAATCAATTAAGATCAAATTAATATTGGATATGATTTGTAGATTATTTAGTTGCCTTTCTCTGTACATGCTTTGTACTATAATATTGATCTTGTACATTGAGTCAAATATACAATATACATAAAAAATTTCTCCTGTTCTTCTCTCCCTTTCTCCTTTCCTTTGTCTTCTTTCATAAATTTATCTTATGTTAGTTTCCGTTAAATTTTACTATAAAATTACTAAATTAAATGATACATGACAATTAATGGGTGTATCAATTTGAGATTTTACTCTTCGTTTGTCACAATTATTTTTTGTGATATTAATCCAATTTAACAAATGTACCGATTTAATATTTTTGGCAGTCGAATATATTAGTTTAAGGTAAATTTATTACAAGTTAATTAATTTATGATTTTTTATGGTTAGTTAAGACAAATTTATCAAAGGCATGTATCGGTTTGGAATTTTTTATGGTAAAAAATTTAATTTTGAATAAATTTATGGAATATATATTAATTTAGGATTTCTAAGTAAAAAAGGAGTACCCTTTGAGACAGCAGTCGACAGCCTGGGCGGGTGTATGACAGGTCCTTCCACCGGCGACTCCCGGTAAAACGCGTCTTCGTCCCGCGGACTGACCGCCCACCGACTGCCCCCTTCCGTCCAACCCGAATACCAACCCCCACACCAACGGCCGAGATCGAATCTCCGTCCAGCCCCAGACCATCCTCGCCCGTCCGATCCCAAAATGAATCTAACCGGGATCACGCTTCGTGGGGGGTCACTCCCCCTGTACTCCACCAGCTATAAATATCCTCTGCTCTCGCCTTCTCGTCCTCGCCAACTTCTCCGATCGCGAAATCCGAAACAGCCCTTCTCTTTACGGCGCAGAGAACTCCGTCCGTCCGTCCGTCGAGCCCCCTAGGTAAGCGAATCGCGTCTTCTCCATCTCTAGTCGTTTCGTGCGGTGCGATTCGGTCGGTAAGCGAGCGAGCGAGCGAGCGAGTCAGTCAGTCTGGTGCGGTCGGGGTCAAATTTGATGTCCTTCCGCTTCGAGGGGGTCGGCGGATCCGCGAGTTTTTCTCGGGTCGCTCTGCATGGCGGATCCGATTCCGTTCTCGCTAGCCGTTGCGTTTGAAGCGCGTCGAGCGTGCGCGGTTTGATTGTGTCCGTGCGAAACGGTGTGAGGGTGAGAAGTCAAGGGTCTTTTGAATTGTTTTAAGTTTTAGATCCGGGCTAGATCGGCGCGGAGCGGCGTGCGGAGTGTCGATTCGAAGGATTTGTCAGTTGTCGAGCGGCCGAGGGCGCTGGATCTGCTCTTCGTCTCCGCGATTCCAGCGTTCTGTTTCGGTTTCGATTTTGGTCCGTTGGCATTCTAGAATTTCTCGTGGGTTCTTCCGTTGGGTCGTTCGTTTCTGTAGGGAAAATCCGTTTTCTGGTATCGTTAGCACGTTTTTGCGTCGTTTCTTGATCGGATCTGAGAGATTCAAGAACCCTCATTTTTAAGGCTGTTTTGAAAGATGTACTGATTGTGGGGTTACCCATTTGGCTTGCAGCTTGAAAGCAATGGAGACTTTCCTATTCACCTCCGAGTCCGTGAACGAGGGGCACCCGGACAAGCTCTGCGACCAGATCTCCGACGCCGTCCTCGATGCCTGCCTGGCGCAGGACGCCGACAGCAAGGTGGCTTGCGAGACCTGCACCAAGACCAACATGGTCATGGTGTTCGGGGAAATCACCACCAAGGCCAATGTCGATTATGAAAAGATCGTGCGTGACACCTGCAGGGACATTGGATTCGTGTCCGATGACGTGGGCCTCGATGCCGATAACTGCAAGGTCCTTGTTAACATCGAGCAGCAGAGTCCTGATATCGCTCAGGGCGTGCACGGCCATCTCACCAAGCGGCCGGAGGAGATTGGTGCCGGTGATCAGGGGCACATGTTTGGTTATGCCACTGATGAGACGCCCGAGCTGATGCCTCTGAGCCACGTGCTTGCTACCAAGCTTGGTGCCCGCCTCACCGAGGTCCGCAAGAACCGCACTTGCCCGTGGTTGAGGCCCGATGGGAAGACCCAAGTGACTGTCGAGTACTACAATGAGAATGGGGCCATGGTCCCTGTTCGCGTCCACACCGTCCTCATCTCCACTCAGCATGACGAGACTGTCACGAACGACGAGATTGCTGCTGATCTCAAGGAGCACGTCATCAAGCCCGTGATCCCGGAGAAGTATCTGGATGAGAAGACCATCTTCCACCTGAACCCATCAGGCCGTTTCGTGATCGGTGGACCCCATGGTGATGCTGGTCTCACGGGCCGTAAGATCATCATTGACACTTACGGTGGCTGGGGTGCTCACGGTGGCGGTGCTTTCTCCGGGAAAGACCCGACCAAGGTGGACCGCAGCGGTGCCTACATTGTTAGGCAGGCTGCCAAGAGCATTGTTGCCAGTGGGCTCGCGAGGAGGTGCATCGTTCAGGTTTCCTACGCCATTGGCGTCCCGGAGCCCTTGTCCGTCTTTGTCGACACCTACGGTACCGGGAAGATCCCCGACAAGGAGATCCTGAAGATCGTGAAGGAGAACTTCGACTTCAGGCCGGGCATGATCTCCATCAACCTGGACCTCAAGAGGGGCGGCAACGGCAGGTTCTTGAAGACTGCCGCCTATGGACATTTCGGAAGGGACGATGCGGACTTCACCTGGGAAGTGGTGAAGCCCCTCAAGTGGGAGAAGCCCCAAGCTTGAGTCGGCATTTTCTCTACCAGCTATACCGTTCGCTGTCTGCGCTTGTTTTTGCTTTTCGTTTCGTATTTTTTGGTTTTTCGGATTTGGATTTCTGTGGTTGTTTCGCTTCAGTCCAAGACGCCGATTTCCTAGATATGATAGGTCATATATTCTTTAGCGGAGAAGCATAAATTGTTGATTCAGATCTATAGTTTTGTAAGAGATTTAACCTCCGCCGAGGTGATTGTCGGGCTGTGAAGATGATGTCTAGCGGAAATCCTGGTAGGGGAAGAACAAAGATGCAACGGTATTTCGTTTGTGTTTACCAAATATTATAAGATTCAAAGGAAGTTCTTGCTTTTGGCTGTGTAAATTTTAGGGGTGAGCGCGGTTCCCGGGTAGACCGGAGAACCACACGGGAGGGTTCGGTTCCCGGTTCCCTTTTTTTTGGAAACTGGCGGTTCCTGCTTCTAGTTCCGGTTCCGGTTCCTAGTTCCGAACAATGTAGGCACCGCATTCATGGTTTCGGTTCCTAGTTCACTTAACACTTTCACAGTTCTCTGAATCTCTCCCGTTCACTACCTCTGCCCGTCGCCGACGCTGCTCGCCCTCGATGCCACCATCGGATGTTGCTCGCCCTCGACGTTGCTGCCGGACGCCGCTAACCCTTGACGCTATTGTCGGATGCCGCTGGATGCCAATCGCCCCGCACTCACCTCGCCCTTGCCTCCCCTCAACGCCGTCACCCCTCGCTCGCCTTGCCATTGTCAGTCGTCCCGTCGCCGATGCTGCTTGCCCTCGATGCCACCATCGTTGCTCACCCTCGACGTTGCCGCCGGACGCCACTAATCCTTGACGCTATTGTCGGATGCCGCTGGATGCCAATCGCCCCGCACTCACCTCGCCCTTGCCTCCCCTCAACGCCGTCACCCCTCGCTTGCCTTGCCACTGTCAGTCGTCCCGCCGCTGGACACCAGTCGGCCCGCCCTTGCCTCCCTCGACGTGGCTCACCTAGTCACCCTTGACGCCGCTCGCCAAGCCTCCCCTGAAGTGGCTCGCCCAATAGTGGATTTGGTGAGTCTCATGTAATTGAAGCGGGGAATCTCAAAATATCAGTTCAGGTCTTTTGAAATGTGACAAAAAATTTTGCACGGGAAAATGAGCTTGGTCGCGGTGGCTTTGGGGTAGTTTATAAGGGGGAGTTAGATGATGGAACAAAGATCGCGGTGAAAAGAATGGAGGCAGGTGTAATTAAAAAACAAAGCAATAGACGAATTTCAGGCTGAAATTGCAGTCCTTTCAAAAGTTAGGCATCGTCACTTGGTATCTCTTCTTGGCTATTTGTAGAAGGAAATGAAAGAATACTAGTGTATGAGTACATGCCTCAAGACTCAAGAGGCCCTCAGCAAGCATCTCTTCCAATGGAAGAACTTGAAGTTGGAGCCTCTTACCTGGAAGAGGAGGTTAAATATTGCTCTGGACGTTGCCAGGGGAATGGTGTATCTTCATAGTCTAGCTCATCAGAGCTTCATACACAGAGACCTTAAATTGTCAAATATTTTGCTCGGAGATGATTATAGAGCCAAGGTTTCAGATTTTGGAACCTTGGAAGAAGTGCATACTCTGCTCTGTAGGGAAAATTACCAAAATAGTCCTAAACATTTTGTATCGGTATCGATTTAGTCATAAATTTTTTAATTGGACCAATTTAGTCCTAAACCTTTTTACATTGGTACCAATTCAGTCCATCCGGCTAATTTAAGTCGGAAATTGCTGACGTAGTCACCGGCAGTCTTATGTGGCGCTACGTGGACAAATTTAATAATTATATATATTTTAGATTTTTTAAATTATTTTTTTCTCTCTCTTTGTTTTTTTTTTCTTTTCTCCTTAACCCTTGGCTGGCAAGGTTGTTGGCTGGTTGACCATCGTTGGCCACAGGCTGGTCGAGGCGAGGGGCCCCGCGCCCGCGCCCTCGCCCAAATCCAAGCGAGGGCCTTTGCGCCCTCGTCGGCCATAGGCAAGGGCGCGGTAGCCCTCGCTCGTGAGGTGAGGGCCACAAGTTGGATCTGGGCGAGGGCTCAATGCCCTCGTCGGCCATAGGCGAGGGCCGCCGCGCCCTTGCCTGCCATGAGCGAGGGTTGCCGCGCCCTCACTTGTGGCTGGCGAGGGCGCGGCGAGGGGCGGTGGCCTCGCTTGTGGCCCACGAGGACGTTGGGCCCTCACCCGCCATGAGCGAGGGCTGCCACGCCCTCGTTGGCCAATGGGGGCCCTTGCCTGGATTTGGGCGGGGGTCGACGCCCTCGCTTGTGGCTGGCGAGGGCGTGGGACCCCTCGCCCCGACCAGCTTGTGGCTGGCGAGGGTCGGCCGGCCGACAACCTTGCCAGCCGAGGGTTAAGGAGAAAAGGTAAAAAAAGAAAAAAGAGAGAAAAAAAGAAAAAAAGAATTTAAAAAATCTGAAAAAAAATATAAAAACATATAAAATTTGTCCACGTGGCGCTACATAAGACTGCCGGCAGCAACGTCAGCAATTTCGGCTGAAATTAGCTGGATGGACTGAATTGATACCAATGTGAAAATGTTTAGGACCGAATTGGTACCGATACAAAATGTTTATGACTATTTTGGTACTTTTCCCCTGCTTTGCATTATAAATCATATTAATCATCTGGAAAATGGAGTACATTTCGTTGAACACTTGAAGCATGAAAAGTTTTCTTCGTGCCTGTCATAATTAGGTTAATGCGTGACATTCACTCAATTGATTTTACAAGTTGATTACAATGGATCAATATTTGTCTTGTTACTGTGTCCTGCTACTCTTGACATTCAACTCTTTATGACTAGGTTGGATTTTTATAACAAGTATCGACCTTTGCCGGCATTGTTTGAGTGCGAATTTTTGGTTACAGATGAATTTAATGGCACTGAGTAGATTTGCAAAGTTTTTTCCAAACTATGGGAACCTGATTTCTCTTGTTATGAAAGTTTAACAATCTTGGAATCATTTTCAGTTATATATTCTGCTTCTACACTCGTTTAATATTACTTTCTTTGACTTGTATTTATCATTCATATTAGTTCTCATCATATTCTGATTGCTCCCATTTCATGTACAGTCACAGGGAAAATTACTACTAAAGCTGATGTCTTCAGTTTTGGAGTTGTTTTAATGGAACTACTGACGGGATTGATGGCGCTTGATGAAGAAAGACCAGAGGAAAGCCAATACCTCGTGGGTTATTTCTTGAATATAAAATCAGATAAAGAAAAGTTAATGGCTGCTATTAACCCCACTTTGGAGAAAAGGGAGGAGACATACGAGAGTATCTCCATCATCGCTGAATTAGCCAGGCACTGCACTGCAAGGGAGCCAAACCAAAGGCCAGATATGGGCCATGCTGTGAATGTACTGGTTCCACTTGTTGAGAAATGGAAACCATTTGACGAAGACTACGAAGAATACTCTGGCATTGATTACAGCCTCCCGTTAAATCAGATGGTTAAGGACTGGCAAGAAGCAGAAAGCAAGGACTTGAGTTACATGGACTTAGAAGACAGTAAGGGAAGTATACCCACAAGACCAACAGGATTCGTGGACTCTTTCACTTCTGCGGATGCTTGGTAAAAAGATCGATTTGGTTGCTTTTCTTAAGCATGCTTCTTTTGGTAGTGGTATATAGCGCGATGGGATGGGGGGCTTTGCTTATTGAGAACTTAGTGTTCATATCATGATTAAACGTTACTTCTTTATCATGATTAAGTAGGGTTTCCAAATTCTTAGGATATCTTGTTTAGGCTTTAAATGTTTGAGTTTTGAGCTGACACCGATCGAGTACGAGTTCCTGAGTTTTCTTCCTTCTCTAGTTGTTGCATCAGCCATATTTCTTGCTAGGTGGACGCTGGATGACTCATGCCACCCTTGGGTTTGTTATCTATCATGCATTTCTTTCATCGCCACAAGCTTACAATTTGATTATCTGGGTATTAACTTACCTTTTACTTTCCGTAGAATCCGATGTTGGAATTCTACACATCTTATAAGGCATCTGACCTGAAGACTACGGTATCTGCATTGCAAGACTTGCAATCGAATGCAAAAGAATGCCCACTAAGTGCTATACGTATCAAGTATCGACAACAGAAGGTACGCTAGTACGAGAGCTCAACAACTAGAACAAATTAAAATAAAAACCACTCATGCTTGGTCGAAGTTTGTTGCTTGCATAAGTGATTTTCTTGTGTTTGTCACAACAAAAGTTGCTAAGTTGCCATCCTTTTTCTGATCTTGGCTTGAGCTGACATAGAAGTTTTGATTTGTCTATTTCCTTCTTCGTTATAGTTCAAATATGAAAATGAAAAAAAAGAAGAAAAAGAACCTATCGGAACCTGGAACGGACCCCGGAACTTGTGACTTGGTAGGTTTCTGGTTTTTGGTTTTGAAGGGTAGGCTCCAGGTTCCAAAAAATGAGGAACTTGTACCCGAGAGTAGGTTCCAAGTTCCACTTGTAAGGAACCGGGAACCGCTCACCCTTAGTAAATTTCATGCATTTGATTTTGGTCTTTTAGTAGTACGTCGGATCTTGCCATGGCCTATGTTGTTAGGGCTACTGGTTCATATTAGGGGTGTGCAAAAGAATTGAGAACCGTCTGAAGTCGATGTGCAAAAGAATTGAGAATCGATTGAAATCGATCATCGAGGAACTAGAATTGATGGGTACTAGTTTTTGTGTTCCATGTAGATGGTTCTAGGTATATAACTTCCCACCCCACTAGATTGATAATAAATATAATATATATTTAATTTTAATATAAAAATAAAAAATCCTAAATTTTTAGGCTACTTATTAATTTTTATGTTAGATAAGTGTTTGCATTGCCTACTTAATAACAAATGTTGATGATTGCATTCTCTTGCTTACACAGTTCCTAACATATTAATATTGTTGGTTCATTAGCTCTAATTCGGAGTCTCTTTGATGAGATGATTCTATTGTGTAATTCTTTATTGCATATTTTAGTGTTAACGTATGATGGGACCGGTTCTATAGACTCATTCGAGAATCGGACCGAACCGGCGGTCCAATTTGCAGATAGATCCATAGAATTAACGGATGATTCTCAATTTTAATTTTTCAGAATCGGTCTTTAATAAGTGGTTTCCAAAGTCTAGGATGAGAATTGTTCATCTGGTCCAGATTCATCCCCAGTTGACGTGGCTGGTTGGTCCTTTTGTTTTTCGGCTCGTGAGACACGAGCCGCACCGGGAACCGGGACACGAAATAACGAGAGAAACGACCGAGGAAAAGGTGGGGGAATGGATGTTAAAGATCGGACGACGGGGGGCTCGACGGTGGAATTTGTTTCTCGGGTCTTTCGGACACGACTGTTCGGCACACGCGTCTGCTGCACGCAGAAAACATGGAAAGATCACCATCAGCGCTCTTGGCCCAAAAGAGAAATTGGTCGCTGCGACCATATTTTGCACGCGTAATGTAACGAGATGAGACTCACGGAAGCTTGAAAAAACAAGGAAATGGAGGAGCAAAATTCTCGAGAAAGATAGTTAAGGAACTGTAGAAGTTGAAACTTGAAGGACCAAAGGTCCGTGCAAATCCGAGAGCATGTGCAAATCGTCCGCTTGATTTTGGTCTTAGCGCCTGATGTCATTGGACGCTGCGGACTGTGCTGTGGGACTGTGCTTGTTAGGGCAGTTATCAGCTTTGCTTTTCGAGTGCAATTACACCTTGCGTATGCACTGAGGATAGAGAGGTGTCAACCAATTTCAATGTTCTTGGCCCACAAGAAAAATAAAAAGGTCGAATCTCATTGACAAATGAATCTTGATTCCTTCTGGTTCATCGGGCTTCGATGTCGTGCTTGTCTTAACCGATTAGCTTACAAGTACCGCTAGTATTTTAGAGTTTGTCGGCGCCGTCTCATGATCTAGTGTTTCGAACTAACAACCGCGATGCGCTCTAATTCTTCTGAAGATCAAGGTGCTAATTTTATGCACCGATCAGTATGATCGGCTGATATGTCAAAACCATTGCAGCTCCAAACTAAAACGAGGCCTCCCTCTCGTGTTACTCCACCACTTCCTATTGTTAGCTCAATTCCTCCACTTATTTTCATGCTAGACGTGTAACATTCTTCGTTTACTTTTTAGGTCTAAATAAAACCGTTTTGGGAAAATGTCAGAGAATGCCCATTAGGGTTGGAGTACCTTGTTGAGGCTCATCAAGGTGCATTTAAACCATCGATGTGTCCTTTTCAAGTAATTCGTCTTCTCACATTGTGTACTATTGTAATTTTCAAAATGTCTTGAAAAGTATATCTTTTCCTTGTTGATTGGCCTAAATTAGTGTCATGGAACACTCGTAAATAAAGCCCTTATTTATATTTTTTCTTCCACTTATTGCCTATTCGATTCGCATCTCGTTTTGCAAGTCACTGCTCTCGTGGCCGGTCTTCTAGGCACTTTAGAGCACGCTTGTCCCGGCATTATAATCGGCAGAAAATAGAAAATGCTTTCGTAGGAACCTTGTGTGCGAGGGACTTTAAAAAGGGGCTCGAGCTAGCACGAAGCTTTAGGATTTACGAGAATCACACCATCACTATGCGGCACGAACACTGGGTCCACGAGCTGAATTATTGCATCGTTGCTTTTTTTATCGACAAAGATGAGCGAGACCGATCAACATTCAGCCCGTTCGATTGGGCGCTTCTAGTCCCTGCCAACAAAGTCTGTCCACTCGTTCGGCAGCCAACAATCTTACACGACTCTTCTTCTTCTTCAAGAGGCAAATCAAAACATGAAGAGAAAAAATTGGTTCCACGAGGGTCACGTTACATAGCGTGTCGCATTTCTTTGTTTACTGACCAGATTGGTACTTTTAGTTATAAATCTTTTAATTTAGCCCATTTAATCCTAACTTTTTGATAATTTGTCAATATAATTATTTCGATGAATTTTGCTGGAATCACTGACGTGAATGCCTGCCGTTTTATGTGACAAGATCGGTGTTGATGTAGACAATTTTTATAATTTTTAAAGATTTTTTTCTAAATTATTTATATATTATTTTTATTTTTATTTTTATTGTGGCCAGCAAGGGTCACGAATCTCATTTAGCTCTAGGCTAGGGCCTTTGCGCCCTTGTTAGCTACAAGGCCACAATTAAAAAAAGAAAAGAAAAGAAAAAAGGAAATAGAAAAATAAAAAAGTTCATTTTGAAAAAAAAATTGCAAAAATTATCAATGTCAACAAATTGTATCATGTAGGAGGGTTAGTAGGGTTGATAGACGTCCACATTAACAATTATTAGTGAAAATTGGATAGAAGTTCTATATTGATAAATTGTCAAAGGTTTAGGACTAAATTGGCTAAATTAAAATATTTAAACTGAATTGGCATATGTATAATATGTTTGGATTTTTTTGATAATTTTTTTTATTATAAAATTTCTCATTTTTTGGCCCGTGTCTAGATGAATGTTCCTTGCAACTGCCTTGCGATAAATTCCTAATCCGATTTTCATTTAATTTGTAATTTTGTCACTTCCTCCCTCCTTTTCCTTGTGTAACTTTGAGTTGAGCCATAATTAGCACGCCGCCTCAAAAGGTCCTATAATTGTTTTTTCGGTGGGTAAAAGGTCCTACAATTTAAACGGGCATAAACTAAATTTATTGGATCAAGGTAATTATATATTAAAAAAATTGTGGCCCATAAAAGAACACGTTTCCATACAATTATTATATTTTGATCGGTTCTGTTCATCCGAATTTTTTATGCAAAGAGTTTAGTTGCCCATCTTTTTATGGTTTGGTTCGATTGGACTCTACTGGTATCTACCAACAACTCTCCACTCATTCGGCAACTAATAATATTACACAAGTCTTCTCCAAACGTAAATAAAAAACATGAAGAGAAAAAGTATGGTTCCACGAGGATCACCTTACACGGCGCATCACATTTCTTTGTTCACTGACCAGATTAATGTTTTAAGTTTAGAAAAATTATCCAAGAAGTCATAAATTTATTGTTCGGTGACCAATTCAATGATTAACCTTTCGGTTGTACCAAATTAGTCATAAAGCTTTTGATTATTTGTCATTTTAGTTCTAAACCTTTTATCGATTTGCTAATCTGATCAATTATACTAAGAAATCGCTAATGTAATGATCTAGTCAAGGTTGATTGTCCTAGGTGGCATGATATGATGTTGACAACCTTTATAATATTTTAATATGATGAATTTTTTTTCTTTTTCTATTTTCGCTTTCTCATTTTCCCTCCACTGGCCATTATTGATGCCTGCCTCAGGTGAGGGCCGCCCTCGCCTGGGCTAGCGAGGGCAACCCTCACCCTTGCTGGATCTAGTGAGAGTTGGCCTTGGCAGCTTAAGTGAGGGTAATTCTCACTAGGCCAGAGAGGGCAACCCTCGCCTAGGTGAGGGTTGCCATTGCCTGAGGTTGGTCACCTCCGCCAACTATTGACAAGGCTTGGCAATGGCTAGTGGAGGGAAAAAGAACAAAGAAAAACAAATGAAAAGAAAAGGAAAAAAAAGAAAAAAATTATAAAACTAAAAAAATTGTCCATATTAGCGTTGCCTGTGCCACATAGGACAGCCGATGCTAATTGATCGCCATGTTAGTGATTTTCAATTAAAATTAGCCAAAAAGATTAAATTGGCAAATCACTAAAAGGTTGAGGACCAAATTGAAAAATCATCAAAAAATTTATGATTAAATTGACACAATTAAAATGTTTTGATAAAATTGACAAAATCGAAAGATTTAAAATTGAAATGCCATACAAAAGGTTTATGATTTTTTGGACAATTTTCCCCTTTTAGTTCTAAACTTTTCAATTTGACTAATTTAGTTATAAACTTTTTGACAATTTACGGATATAATCGTTTTGGTTAATTTTACTTGAAAATTGCTAATATGGATGCTGGTCATTTGATGTAACACAACTGATGTTGATATGAATTTTTTTTTTTTTATAATTTTAAAGAGTATATGATTTTTATATTAATTAAGAAAAAAAATTAAAGACTAAATAAATATAAAAAATTGTAAAAGTTGTCGATATTAACGTCAATCATGCCATGTAAAATGCTTAACAAATGTCTATGTTGGTGATTTTTTTTTTATCAAAATTGATCGGAAGGATTACATCAGGTTTATAACTAAATTGGCTAAATTGAAAAATTTAGAGTTTAATTTAAAATAATATTATAATTTTATTTGTAAATTTTTCTTTATATTTATTCTATTATATATATAATTTTTCTTTTTCACTTTCTCTTTATTTGCTCTCTTCTTGTGTAACTTTGAGTTGTGGCTTAATCAGCTCAACGCCTCAATAGGTTCTGCAATTTAAATGAGCAAATACCGCATAAACTAAAGGTAAAATTTCAAATAAGGATTTAAAATGCCTCATTTTCTCAAGCAGGGGCTTAAATTGGCTATGGTTATTTTAAATAAGGGCCTAACTTCGCCAGCTAACAAAATATTCTAGCCAATCAATGGCATTTTCATAAAAAAAAAATTTAGCATAAATTTGAGTTGAATTGAAAATTGAAAAAAGATATATAAGCAAGAGGGTTGGCTTGTCGCCCATTGCCTCATTGCTAGTAGGGCGACGATGATGGCTAGTGACCCTAGTTGACCAGAGGCAAGGGCTAGCAGGCCCTCGCCAGAATCAGGAGAGGGCGATGACCTTCCCCAGACCTAGGCGAGGGTTTGCGACTGTAGCTCAGACCGACCCTTGCCCAAATTTGAGGAGGGTTTTTGCTCTCTCTCAGACCCTCGCCTTTGGTTGGTGAGAGTCTTTGGTAACCTTGCTGACCATCGCTATTGCCCCATTGATGATTGGGTTGTGAACGGCCCGTGTTTTATATATATAATATATATAAGTTTTAGCTTTTTTTTTATAGCTTTTTTGAGTTTTTTGGGAAAAAAAAAGTGAAGGAAAAAAATTAATAGATGAAAATGTGTTTGAGGTCAGCCCTTCTTTGAGACATACATGCTTACTTCATATCTTTATTTGAAATAAAGTTTATTTTTGTTATGAAATACATGAATAGATGAAATACATGAATGAATATTCATTATATTCATCTTATCTAATGTACTTATTATGATACATTTGTATCATACATTCTAAGTACATCTCTCTATACAATGAACGTTCATATCCCTTATCTAGTACATGTATCATTCGATACATTGATATTAATGATAAGTACATTCTTGTTCTCCTATAAATAGGAGTTTAGTTTTTGATGTACAACAACTACTGTGAATAACCATCAGAATAAACAGTCATGCCCTCTTCTCTGGCTTTCTTTATTATCTCTGGTGTTCACTTACTTTCTCTACTCAATCTCTCTATTCTTTCTATTATTTATTTGCCACGCAATATTTTACAACACGTTATCAGCACGAGGATCTACCGACTGAGTAGTAATTTTTTCAAGCACGAGGATTTACCAACTGAGTAAGTAATTTCTGCAAGCACGAAAATCTACCGACTAAGTAAGTATTTTTTGCAAGCACGAAGATCTATCGTGAGTAAGTAATTTTTGCAAGGTGGGTATTCATTTTATTAATCATCCTATACTTCATCTTCTTCTATCAATTCTTCATCTTTATTTTTCTTGGCCTGAAGCCAAATTTCAAATCTAAAAATATCCATTTGCTCCTGAAGTGGCGATGGTAGAAATCCTTCTAATTAATTTAAGGATTTACTTTTGCAAGGATTATGGCAAATATTGAAAAGCCCAAATTCCACATCCTGGAAGTGAGTGGAAAGAATTATTTATCTTGGTGCCTTGACATGGAAATGCACCTCCAAGGGCAAGGTCTCGCTAATGCAATTATAGAGGATATAACCTCAAATGAAAAGGATAAAGCAAATGCGTTGATTTTTATTCACCGTCATTTGCATGAGAGCCTGTAGACTCAATATTTATCCGTTTGAGACCCTCAGATCCTGTCGAGGAGGTTGAAGGATAGGTATGATCATACCAAGATTGTTATCATTCCTCAAGCACAATATGATTGGCAAAATCTCATACTGCAAGATTTAAATCAGTGTCTGACTATAATTATGCTTTATTTCTCGGCTTGAGTAATGCGATATCAAATTCGCTGATGCAGAATTATTAGAGAAAACTTTATCCACCTTCTATGCTTCGAATATTGTATTGCAATAGCAATATTGGCAACGTTAGTTTGCCACATATTATGAATTAATTTCTGTGCTTCTCACTGCTGAGCAAACTAATAAATTGCTGCTCAAAAATCATGATCTTAGACCTGCTAGCTCAAAAGCATTGCCTGAAGCACATGCTAACTTTGAGAAAAATACTGGTCATTTTAAGGGCTATAAGTGCAGGCAAGAACATAATCCTAGAAGGAATGGCAGGAAAATTAACTGCCCTATGAAATCAAACTTTGGCCTGAATCATGGCAAAGAAAAGAAGCCAAAGAAGGTGATTAATAAAAGTATTTGTCATCGCTGTGGCATGACTAGGCATTGGTCACGTACCTGTCGTACGCCAAGGCACTTTGTTGACCTATATCAGGCATCTTCAAATAATACGGGCAAGCGTGGTGAATCTCATGCCATTAAAATCAATCCTACTGTCATAACCATTATTGAGACCAATAATATTTCCATTGGTGGGACTCCTCTTGCTCCTGAAGTAGCAAATGCATCATTGGATGTCTCTAATTTCTTTGAGGACCTTTGATTACTTTGATGAGGCATTAGATTGGTGGATGATGATTCAAACTTCAAATTTTATGATATTTGACACCTGAAGTTGTCAACATAAATGCAAATGGAAAATACCGAGAAAAATGGAGATGTTTGTTTGCTTGATAGTGCAACAACACATATTATATTTCGTAGTAAATACTTTTTCTCGAGTATGACATTGCGTAAGGCACAAATCCATACAATATTTGGTCTTGTTCCGATTATTGATGGTTTTGGAAATGCCACAATTATTTTGCCAAATAGCACCATCCTGCATATTGAAAATGCGTTTCTAAACATTAGATCCAAATGGAATCTGCTCCGTTTCAAAGATGTACGCCGTAATGGGTACCATATTGAGACTATTTATGAGCAAGATAAGGAATACATTGGCATTTCCTCTTATAAGATGGGCCTGAAGACCATCCATGAGAAGCTAGAAGCTTTTTCTATGGGTTTGTATTGTGTCATGATTAAGGCTGTTGAAACCTACGCCACCACATCCTGAAGATTGGTAAGCCCTGATCAATTTGGACTGTGGCATGATCGCCTTGGTCATCCTGGCGCTTCAATGATGCGTAGGATAATTCAAAATACAAAAAGGCACCCTTTAAATGATATAAAGGTATTGTTGTCCAAAGATTATAATTGTGAGGCTTGCTCACAAGGAAAGCTCATTATCAAACATTCTATAACAAATGTTAATCTTGAATCCCCTTTATTCTTACAAAGAATTCAGGGTGATATTTGTGGACCAATACAACCACTAAATGGATCATTTCGATATTTTATGGTACTAGTGGACGCATCCTGTAGATGGTCCCATGTTTGCCTATTATTTACACGCAATGACATATTTGCAGGTTTATTTGCATTATTATCATATTCTAGCTGCAAATGCTCCAGCTAGGATAGCTGTTCCCGAAGGACAGGCTAAAATGGATCAAAATCCCCCGCACTTGAAGTGTGGTAGACCAATAGGATCAAAAGATATTGCTCCTCGAAAACGAAGATGAAAGAATCAGGAATCCGCTCCAGAAGAGCCTAGCGTTGTGCTTGCTCCTGAAGAGCTTATTGCCCCTGAAGAGGCGCAAACCCATGAAAGGAACATCAATCCCGGGAATACTGAGAATTCCATTACATATTATAATGAAATTTGGGATTAAAATGAAATCATCATTGATGATGCTTTTGCATTCTCAGTTGCCCATTAAATTATGGATGATGATTGTGAGCCGCAATCTATTATTGAATGTCGTCAAAGGCAAGATTGGCCTAAGTGGGAGGAAGCAATTAAGGCTGAATTAGCTTCCCTAACTAAACGAGAAGTTTTTGGACCTGTAACTCGTATCCCCGATAATGTAAAGCCCGTTGGATATAAATGGGTATTTATCCGAAAATGAAATGAGAAAAACGAGGTTGTCAGGTATAAAGCCCGACTCGTTGCCCAAGGATTCTCCCAGAGACCTGGGATTGATTATAATGAGACATATGCACCTGTGATGGATATGATTATATTTCGTTTTCTCATTAGCCTAGCAATCTTTGAAAGATTGGAAATGCGTCTTATGGACGTTGTGACGGCATATTTATATGGCTCATTAGATTCAAATATTTATATGAAAATTCCCGAGGGATTCAAAATGCCTGAAGCATGCACTCCCCGCAATTTATTCTCAATAAAATTGCAAAGATCCTTGTACGGGTTAAAGCAATCCGGTCGCATGTGGTATCAACGCCTAAGTGAGTACCTAATTAAGGAAAGGTACAAGAATGATCCTATCTGCCCATGCGTGTTTATTAAGAAATCAGAAACCGGATTTGCTATTGTAGCAGTTTATGTCGACGATATAAATTTAATTGGAACTCCAGAAGAGTTAGCTGAAACTGCTGAATATTTGAAAATGGAGTTTGAAGTTAAAGATTTGGGTAAAACCAAACTTTGTCTTGGTCTAGAGCTTGAGCATAAAGAAAATGGAATAATCGTCCATCAATCAACATACGTTGAAAGATTGCTTAAACGCTTCAACGTGGACAAAGCTCACCCATTGAGCACCCCTATGGTTGTAAGGTCTCTAGATCCCCAAAATGACCCATTTCGTCCTAGAGAATCAAATGAAGAGATACTTGGTCCTGAAGTACCATATCTCAATGCAATTGGGGCTTTGATGTACTTGGCACAATGTACGAGACCAGATATCACTTTTGCGGTAAATTTATTGGCACGATTTAGTTCTGAGCCAACTCGGAGACATTGGAATGGAATTAAACATATTTTCCGTTATCTCCGAGGAACCATAGATTTGGGATTATATTATTCCAAAGATTTCACTAACTCTGGTTTAGTTGGATATGCTGATGCTGGATATAGATCCGATCCACATAAGGCTCGCTCTCAAACCGGGTATTTATTTTGTTATAACGGCACCGCTATTTCTTGGCGTTCTACTAAGCAATCGCTAGTAGCTACATATTCTAACCACTCTGAGATTATTGCTTTATATGAAGCTGGAAGAGAGTGTGTTTGGTTAAGATCCGTTATAACGCATATTCATAATTCTTGTTGTTTAATACCGGTTACAAATTCTCCCACTATAATTTATGAAGATAATGCTGCTTGTGTTGCACAAGTCAGGGGAGGATATATCAAAGGTGATAGGACCAAGCATATCTCGCCAAAGTTTTTCTATACTCATGAACTCCAAGAAAGTCGACAAATTGATGTTAAACAGATTCGATCCATAAATAATCTTGCAGATCTTTTTACCAAATCATTGCCAACATCAACTTTTGAGAAATTAGTATATGGCATCGGTATGCGGTGAGTTCATAAGATGCAAGATTGATTAGCCCCAGAAGTGGCTATATGGCTCAATTGAGGGGGAGATATTATGAACTATGCATTACAACATTGATATGCGGCGAGTTCACAAGATGCAAAATTGATCAGCCCCAACAGTGGCTATATATACATTGCACTCTTTTTTCTTTTTGTCCGGTTTTTTCCCACAGGGTTTTTCCGGCTAAAAGTTTTTAACGAGGCAATTAATGCATCCATAAAAGGGAGAGATCATAACATTTGTGCTCCGCACTCTTTTTCCCTTTTGTCCGGTTTTTGTCCCACTGGGTTTTTCCGGCTTAAGGTTTTTAATGAGGCAGTATCATTTGATGCACAATCATAATGAATACAATGAATATTCAAGGGGGAGTGTTATGAAATACATGAATGGATGAAATACATGAATGAATATTCATTATATTCATCTTATCTAATGTACTTATTATGGTACATTTGTATCATACATTCTAAGTACACCTCCCTATACAATGAACGTTCATCTCCCTTATCTAGTACATGTATCATTCGATACATTGATATTAATGATAAGTACATTCTTGTTCTCTTATAAATAGGAGTTTAGTTTTTGATGTACAACAACTACTGTGAATAACCATCAGAATAAACAGTCATGCCCTCTTCTCTGGCTTTCTCTACTATCTCTGGTGTTCACTTACTTTCTCTACTCAATCTCTCTATTCTTTCTATTATTTATTCGCCACGCAATATTTTACAACAATTTCGAGCCCTTATTTGAGAAAATGAGGGTACTTCATGTCCTTATTTGAAACAAAGTGCACTTCAAGCTCTTATTTGAGAAAACGAGAACACCATAGACTCTCATTTGAAATTTTTCCCTAAACTAAATTTACTAGCTCAAGGCAAAGGCATATTTGGAAATCTGTGGTCCCGTAAAAGAAGAAATGTTTCATACAGTTCTTATATTTTGATTGGTTCTATTCACCTCATTGTTTATGCATTGTTTATACAAATTTTTCTTAGCTTACACCAAATATAAAGTTAATGGTTGCAACTAATGAATAAGCAGCTGGTGGTATAGCGATTTTACCGGAGAAATAAAGAGCACCTCCATTCCCGTAGAATAAAAAGGGCGGGTGTAAGAATTCACTACACATCATGTCATTCAAGTCACACATTACTCTCTACCACATCGTTGCAAACAAAGTTTTACCATATCATCCATCAAGTTTGGTATCTTTTATGTGAAGTCTATGGGGCTTTCTTAAAACTTGGACATGGTATATATGGTATCAACTTATCAGGAATGATATGCGACACGAAATCTTATCTACAATCTATATAGAATTCTCCCGTCGAATCACCGTCCTTGGCCGAGCCGCCCCATGTAATCTAATGACATAAGCCCCTTTTGACTAAATTATGCACTCACTCTTTTGTAATTCACACCAATGCATCTACTGTCCCAAACAAAAGCAATGTGAACTCAACATAAAGACCATCATCATCGGGAAAAAGTTGGGGATGGAGGAATTTGCAATGCCTTATCAGCAGTAGGATAGAGAAAGATGTGGAGAAAGCATAAAAGTGACTTGCATGGTCGCGCACTAGGAAATGCTGGAATTTGGATCCTTCTCTTTTCACTTTGCTTTTCCTCCACGGGATATCCTCAGGAGTTTTCCCAAAAAAGTCAAAATTCTCATTTTCCCTGTGCAGCAATAGGTTGGCTTATCTCATAAAATGGAAAAAGAAATCGTTTCTTAATCAGAGAGTAATCGAGATGCGTATAGGACAGACAATATAACGTGGAAGCTACTTTTATTTTTAAAAAATATCAATTACTTCGAAAATATTTATAGAAAAAGTGTGTAATGAAAAAATGCGTCTGCCGGGAGTCGAACCCGGGTCTATTGCTTGGAAGGCAATTATCCTAACCGTTGGACTACAAACGCCTTGTTGTACTTTAAACTAAGAGATATAATATATAATCGTAATTTTAAAGTCTTTTTTGATGCAATTTCGACCCGGGAAATAACAGGAGTTAAAAAGGAAAGAACATGCAATCATCAAGGTACAAATAGGAAGCTCAACTTCTCCGTTTATTCATCTATAGTTAGAGAACTTCAGTCAAAACTCAACTTTGGCACTATATTGCTGCAGTTTAATCGGTTCTCTCCATATAAATTAGAGAAAAGGACGTCCGACGAAGCATCTGTCGATGCAATAATATTGGTGTTACACTAAATCCAAATCATGGCCCGAAGATACGTTCGTGGACAAAAAAGATAAAGCGATGAACGTGACTTGTCCTCTCTAGTAAAGTGGGAATGCATTATGTCATGCACATGTTGATCAATAAACGATTTTTTTCCCCTTCTTCCGTGTTCTACTCTTTTTACAAGAATATAACCACACATATATACACCGACGTAAGCCATCCTAGAATCTCCTACAAATCAGGAGATCTCCTACAAATCATAAGATACATATATACAAAGACCTTAAATAGAAAAACTTTTCTATTGAGGCTCTAATTGACAGCTCATGTTAACAACACAAACGACGTGCATATGCGCAGCGATGCCTGTAAATGTGCATATTATTGAAAAAGACATATGAACATAGGAAACATAAAAGGAAATGATGAGGACAAGCACTTGAGCTCAAACAGTTGATATTTCGTACGCAGACTGTAGTGCAAACGCATTGCATTTTATATGTATGTCATGCACATGTTCACCAGTAAATGATTTTTTTTTTCCTTCTTCTATGTTCTACTCTTTTTACAAGAATATAACCACACATATATACACCGATGTAAGCCACCCTAGAATCTCCTACATATTAGGAGATACATATATGCAAAGACCTTAAATAGAAAAACTTTTCTATTGAGGCTCTAATTGACGGCTCATGTTAACAGCACAAGCGACCCGCATACTCGCAGCGATGCCTGTGAATGTGCATATTATTGAAAAAGACATATAAACTATTGGGTTTGCCTCAGTGGCCACTCTTCTAACATGGAAAGGGGAGGTAAGAGGTTCGAATCCCCACCTTCTTAGGGGTTAGGGTGTGGACTATTTAGTTTCAGGAGTGGGTTTTGACTTTCACATCCTACAAAGAGGCATGACAAAAGTCTGAGGGTGAAAATTATAGTAGAAATAGAGTAGGACCGACCAAAAGTTCTACAAAAAGACAGCGTAAAAGTTATACTAGGAATAGAATATGACCGACCAAAAAAAAAAAAAAAGACATATGAACATAGGAAACAGAAAAGGGAATGACGAGGACGAGCACTTGAGCTGGAACAGTACGCAGACTGCAGTGCAAACGCACTTGTATAAATAATTCCAGGGGGCAGGAAGAGAGGCTGGGGATCTAGCTCAGTGAAGGCTTTGCCATAGACAAGCTCACTGGCTCGCGCTTCCCCGTGATCAAAACCCATCTATCGTTTCGTCATGGAATCGTTTACGCCCAATGCTTCGGATATAGGTGATAATGATGGAGTAGATACGATAATGGAGGAGGACGAGGAACTACGAAAGCGGTGGGCTGCCATCGAGCGGTTGCCTACGATCCGGCTCCTGAGGACATCACTCTTTGACAGCAAGAATGAAAGCACTGGCACTGGGAATGGAGGAGAAGGGAGGGAGAAGAAGGTGGTTGACGTTACCACGCTCAGCTCCCTCGAACGTCATCTGTTCATCGAGAGGCTCATGCAGCACATCGAGACTGATAATCTACGCTTGTTACAGAAACTGAGGGAAAGGATAGACAGGTATTGCTCGCTAACTTGGAATTTTTTCGGATATGGCGCAACTCTTTGGGGCTGGTCTGACGCCTGGTCTTGTCTTTAGTATGTTCACTCATCCTATTTACAGAAGCTCCTATAAGAAAAAGAAAAGTGAATTTTCAGTTGAGACAATTTGACTAGATTTTAATCATTTGTTGGCAATTTTCTCGGCAAAGAATCGCAAACTTTGCCTTCCTTTGAATGACTTCCAAGCAGCCCTCATATGAGCCATGTACCTGCTAGAATTGTGAATTTTCATCTTCATTCATACATTCTAATCACCAAGTTTGCTCCATCTGTATACCGAAACTTCTTTCAGTTGCATCTTGTGGTCACAGTCAGTTTATGTTCTGGTCTTGCCTTTGACAATCAACGAAGGCACGTGTATGCTTAAGTATATGCGTCTAGGATCAGCAACTCCATTAATGTCTCTTTTCCAGAGTGAATGTGAAATTACCTACTGTGGAAGTGAGGTACAACCATGTCTCGGTGGAAGCAGACTGCGAGATCGTGCGAGGAAAGCCGCTTCCTACACTGTGGAACTCTCTCTTAAGCTTGTTATTGGTGAGTAGGCATCCGCACTTCTAATTTCTTTACCGCTCTCATTTGCCTCCTTATGACAAAATCAGTATCCCAATAAAGTTCTTCAGAACGAGAACCTAATGAAGGATATTTCGGAACAGATTCCCACAAGGACAGTACCATGCAAGTCTCAGGCTTCCAAGATAAGAATTCTCAAAGATGTCAGCGGAATCATCAAACCGTCAAGGTTATAAGCACATCCACAATTCTTATAGTGCGATCCCAGAATCAGTAGCTCAAAGAACTATGTCCAGATATCCACTTCCTGAGAAGTTTATCATCCCAAATGCCATTCGACACAAAGGATAAAAGCCAAGCTGTACAATCGATTACGAATGAGTTGCACGTATATTGTCATCGGTCCTAAAGTCATGAATGGAATGATCCTTATCATATAACTTGACTAGAACTTGACTAGAACATATTTTAAATTCCTTGAATAGAACTTGACTGCAAGGGAATAGATTCTTTCCTCATATCTTTTTCTTTTTCATAAAGTTAAAGTGAAAAGGTAGCCAAAAATCTTGCTTGGGTTCAGGTGGACAAGTACTAAAGTGCCTCTGTATGCAGGTTGACTCTTCTACTTGGCCCTCCAGGAAGCGGGAAGACTACTCTGTTAAAAGCTCTGGCTGGAAAGTTGGATCAGTCACTTAAGGTCAATATCTCCGAATCATAGTTGACTATCATGCCTCAGCAGCCCCGAAAATGAATGTTCATAGAACATGTGAATAAAATTGATAGTGCAAACAATCTGGTGGTCTACATGGAGCAAAGTAGCTATTATAATTAGACTAATCAAATTCGGATTTTCCAGCCATTCTCTATGCGAGATATTCTCTCCAAATTTGGAATGAAATGTATAAGCAACGAGATAAATCTTTGAATAAGGAATTCTCTTAATAGTTAATACTGCGGTCCATCATGACATTAGTTTCCCTACATCTCCTCTTAGGTTACCGGAGCAATCACTTATAATGGCTACAATCTAGACGAGTTTGTCCCTCAGAAGACGTCTACTTACGTAAGCCAACTTGATCAGCACATACCTGAAATGACGGTGAGGGAAACCATCGACTTCTCAGCACGCTGCCAAGGTGTCAGAAGCAGAGAAGGTAATGATCCTTTTGTTTTCCTGTGCCTCATTTGAGTGCTGGTCTTGCACTAATCTCACTTATGTTTAACGTTGACACCTCATTGTTCAAAGAAATAATAGCGGAAGTCAGCAGGAGAGAGAGAGAAGCAGGAATCATCCCTGATCCCGACATCGACACTTATATGAAGGTAGTCATGAGATGGTTCAAGTTATCTTTTCTGCTTCCTTTCTCCATTGTCTTCGGTCCTATTTCTAGAAAGTTTTCTTCTGATGATATGTTAAAAGGACAATTCATTTTGAAACAGGCAATTTCTGTGGCAGGACAAGAGAGAAATCTTCAGACAGACTATGTCTTAAAGGTACATACTCAAACGCAATGAGGTATTTGTCTTTTCTTCCTACCATTTGCTAATAGCAAAAAGAAGCAACTAAAAACAGAAAGCTAAAGGCAGCTGGTGGAATGCGGTGCTTCTGTTCTCTAGCTGGCACTAAAGTATTCAATTATCCAGCCAAAAAATGGAAGAAAAGGAAGAAACACTGAATCATCACTGAGGCAAAATATTCAGGATATGTATGAAAACTGAGTGTTCCCACTTTCTTTTGGCTACTCTTTTAGTCAAATCAATGCTTATGTTAATTTTTAAGTTACAGCTTCCAAGAGGCAAGAACCAATTCAATCACGAATCATAGTGAAAGCTACTCATGAGCAGGGAAAATATAAGATGCCTTAACCCAAGCGGATGTTGTCTAATTTAATGCTCATTTTACTGCCTATCAGATACTTGGGTTGGATATATGTGCTGATATAATGGTTGGAGATGCGCTGAGGAGGGGCATTTCAGGTGGCCAAAAGAGAAGGCTGACAACAGGTAACACAGAAAAGCGATTTTACATATAATATGAAAGTAGCAATTAAGCCTGTACACTAACTGAAGTAAAACCAGCAATCCTATACAAGGGAGAGATAGATCGCAATCTGAAATTGAGAATCTCTTTTGAAGCTTTTCTTGGTTTCCTTCTTTCTGGCAGGAGAAATGATTGTTGGTCCAATGAAGACTCTTTTCATGGACGAAATCTCGACGGGATTGGACAGCTCCACAACCTTCCAAATAGTATCCTGTCTTCGGCACTTGGTGCAGCTCACAGATGCAACAGCATTTGTCTCACTCCTTCAGCCACAGCCTGAAACCTTTGATCTGTTTGATGACGTAGTATTGATGTCCGAAGGAAAGATTGTGTATCACGGCCCTCGAACCTATGCACTTAAATTTTTTGAGGAATGTGGCTTCAAGTGCCCAGAGAGAAAGGGTGTAGCAGATTTCCTCCAAGAGGTGCAATAACTACAGAAATTCCTACAATTCACTGTCTTATATAACTTTCCAGTTGCTCAAGGTTGGAATTAGCAATTTTTTATGCAGGTTATATCTAGGAAGGATCAAGCACAGTACTGGTCTAGCACTGACATTCCATATAGCTACATATCGGTGGATCATTTCTCCGATAAATTTAAGTTGAGTCACATAGGGGAAAGATCAGACCATGAACTCTCAGTTCCTTGTCAGAAAACTCAATCTGATGACGGTGCTTTATCCTTCAGCACCTACTCATTAAGCAAAAGGGAATTGTTTAAGGCCTGCATGGCCAGAGAGTGGCTTCTGATGAAACGGAACCGGTTTGTGTACATCTTCAAAACAGTGCAGGTGATCACCTACTTTTCAGGGATGTTCCTACCTTTATAATGGTCTCTTGCATTTCACAATTCTAACACTCCCCTTCTCATACAGCTTGTGATTACAGCATTCCTAGCAATGACAGTTTTCATTCGTACCGAAATGGACATGGACTTGACCCATGCAAATTACATCATGGGTGCTTTATTTTATGCACTGATCAGGCTCATGACAAATGGAGTCGCTGAGCTGCCTCTAACCATAGCTAGACTTCCAGTATTCTACAAGCAAAGTTCGTTTTACCTTTATCCAGCGTGGGCCTACTCTGTCCCTGCATCAATCCTGAAGATCCCCCTTTCGTTGCTCGATTCGGCACTTTGGACTGCAATGACTTACTATGTCATAGGATACAGCCCCGAAGTGGGAAGGTCAGCATACAATGTGACAACATAGAACAGAAAAAGAGAAAATGGCTTTCTAAACAATCCATATTCATCGGAATTGAATGAATTATTCACTGCTCTGATCACTTTCCCCAGGTTTTTCCGACATTTTCTCCTGCTATTTGCTTTGCATCTAGCATCCACATCCATGTGCCGGGCAATTGCTGCGGTGTTTCGCACTGTAGTAGTTGCAACAACATTCGGTTCCTTAATGCTACTACTGATGTTTTTGTTTGGAGGCTTCATTATACCCCGCTGTAAGTGGACTTATCATAAATCTTGTTGGTTGATTTTCATGATAAATTAACCAACGTGGCTTAGTAAAGTTTTGGTCACCTGCAGCGTCCTTACCACTGTGGCTGAGGTGGGGATTCTGGGCTTCTCCAATGACGTATGGAGAAATCGGTATCTCGCTGAATGAGTTTCTTGCTCCGCGCTGGAACAGGGTAAGTTTCGGATTCCTTAATTCCCCAAAGTTGTATGCAGTGGATAGACAATCTCTACATCTTTCTACTCTTTTTACCTTTCTCTGGGGCTAAAGTTTTCGAAGGGAAACACAAGCATTGGAAGGGACGTTTTGATCATCCACGGCCTGAACTTCAATGGGTACTTCTACTGGATAGCGCTGGGGGCATTGTTTGGCTTCACTTTTCTTTTCGATCTTGGCTTTATCTTAGCCCTCACATACTTCAGAGGTCAGTTCCTTTGACACTTGTAGCGACATCATGTACACCTACATTAGTTTCCACAATCATTGTTAAATTTGAAAAATTATGCAAAATAAGCCGAACAAATTCTTGCAGCTCCCAAGGTGTCTCGAGCAATAATTTCGCACAAAAAGATCTTGGCAAGACATGCAAAGGAAGTTGATAAGAAGAATATTCCAATGGACAATGATGCTGAAACTACTCTGGATAGGAGGATAGGTGAGGAAACAGATTTTGAATTGAAGAAGTTCTTACCTTCGATCTAACATTACGAAGAATGCATAGCTGCTGCATCATAAGATACTGGTTTTACTTTTTTTTTCCCAGGAAGGACGATCCTCCCATTTGAGCCACTCTCAATGGCATTCAAGGATGTGCACTACTATGTCGATACACCTCCAGTGAGCACACACGAATTTCTTACATATCTTTCCGATAAATTATTACGCTAAGATCAAGTTTATTTTATTTTTCAATCAGGAAATGAGAGCGAATGGATTTAAAGAGAAAAAGCTCCAGCTGCTCTGTGGCATTACTGGAGCATTTAGGCCTGGAGTCTTGACAACCTTAATGGGCGTAAGCGGTGCTGGGAAAACCACTCTCATGGATGTGCTTTGTGGAAGAAAAACTGGAGGCACGATTGAGGGGGATATAAGAGTTGGAGGGTTCCCTAAAAATCAAAGGACTTTCGCGAGAATTTCTGGGTACTGTGAACAGTTTGATATACATTCTCCTCAGATTACTGTTGGAGAATCAGTGAAGTACTCAGCTTGGTTGAGGCTGCCTCCAGAGATTGATTCGGAAACGAAGGCGGTATATCATCCTTCTACTTGCTAAAGTCACTACTGGACGTTTATTTCTGTCGAAGGGTCACATCCAACAAGAGAACATTTAGATAAGAGGGAAAGTCACTAATGGTGTAGTAAAAGAAAAATCCTATCCTGCCATATGATTGAGCTTGCCGAAAGTTAAAATTCACCTGTATAAGATAAGGCGGTCTCAGTTCATTTTTCTATGCAGGCGTTTGTGGAAGAAGTCCTTCAAACGATTGAGCTCACCGAAATTAAAGATTCCTTGGTTGGCATCCCGGGACAAAGTGGCCTATCAACCGAGCAGAGGAAGAGGCTGACTATTGCTGTAGAGCTAGTTTCCAATCCATCCATTATATTCATGGATGAGCCAACGTCTGGTCTAGATGCCAGAGCTGCAGCAGTTGTGATGCGTACGGTGAAAAATGTTGTTGCCACAGGTAGAACAACGGTCTGTACTATCCACCAGCCGAGTATTGATGTTTTTGAAGCTTTTGATGAGGTGAGTCTACTCTCGAAAAACAAAGATGAAGAAAGAATGTGGGCTTATGCGATCTGCTTGATAGGCTTAAATAAAAATAAGCTACATAACATTTTTTGGTAGAGAAGTTACTCAGATGAACAATTTCGGTTTTCTGTGAGTTCATTTTGTCATATATTACAGTGTCAATATTCTACTCGTGCAGTTGATTCTGATGAAAGTGGGAGGACGAATTATCTACTCGGGAAAGCTGGGTCATCATTCAAGTGAACTGATAGAATACTTTCAGGTGTGCCTACAATTTGCTACATTGCAATTCCCTTTAAGTGCATTTTGTTCTTTCATGAGAAAGAAGACTTTCATTACCAATTTTGTCTGTCAAGAGATATCCAACTCAATGGAGCAAAATTTGTGCATTCATGTGGTACTCCAAAATAACATGTGCAAATGAGATCTTACATCTAGCGAGGAAGACCGAACTCATTTTCCACTCTGGTTTTCTTTGAGTCAACATCTGTAGGGAATCCCTGGCGTGCCAAAAATAAGTCACAACTACAATCCGGCGACATGGATGTTAGAAGTTACTTCCACATCAGTTGAAGCTCAGAACGGCATAGATTTTGCTGACATATACAGGAATTCTACTCATTACAAGTGAGTAAAATGAACTGCTTACGCAAAGCAGCATCTTATGCAAGTATTATCGATGTAGCTAACAATGTTTTAATTGCTGAATCACTAATTTGTTTATAGGGACACTGTTGAGCTGGTTCAGCAACTGAGTGAACCGCTTCCAGGTTCAAGAGACCTTCAGTTCTCGACCCGCTATCCTCAAAATGGACTCGTCCAACTCGTGGCATGTCTATGGAAGCAACACTTGTCATATTGGAGAAGCTCTGAATACAACTTAGTGCGCCTCCTGTTTATGGTTGTAGCGTCGCTTCTATTTGGAGCTTTGTTTTGGCAGAAAGGGCAGCAAATGTAAGTCGTTTGCATGGTAGTCTATAATAAAGATACATGACGTAAGTGCATATTTCACATCAACTTAGCAAACATGTGATCTCGCAAACCGATCGTGCACACCTCTGTATCTGTCCGAAACGTGCTTGCTTCTGTTTCTGTACTTGCAACTTGCAATCCTTAGTTGGTTTTATCTTGCAGTTTCTTTTGTCGTGATACATAGCTCTTGACTCCAAAGTGTTTGTGTTCTATCCTGTAGAGAGACTGAGCAGGACTTGTTCAATATCTTTGGCTCCATGTTTATCGCCATCATATTTCTGGGCATAAATAATTGTTCAACGGTGCTACCACATGTGGCAACGGAGCGGACTGTCCTGTACCGGGAGACATTTGCCGGAATGTATTCTTCGAGTGCTTATTCCCTCGCTCAGGTTCGATGAGAAAAAGTAACTTGCACTCAATTTTTCTCCGATTCAATTGACGAGCAGTTTGACAGATCAACCTTTTAATTGGTCTTATAGGTGATGATCGAAGTTCCTTACATACTTCTACAAACGGTTTTGTACGTGGCCATCACATATCCTATGATAGGGTATGATGGATCTGCCTACAAGGTCTTGTGGTACTTCTACACTACATTCTGCACATTCTCGTATTTTGTTTACCTTGGAATGCTCATGGTCGCCGTGAGTTCAAATCTTCAAGTTGCTTCCATATTGGCATCTGCGATGTACACCATACTAAATCTTTTCTCTGGCTTCCTCATGCCGGGACCGGTAATCCTCTCCAACCTAACCGTTACATATCCAAATTTCAAGCTACCATCTGCAATGCAATTTGTCTGCCACTATTCTTGCAACATAAATTTTTTTTTTTGGTGAAAGGTAAGAAACATAATTTGATTCTTGTTTCTGCAGAAAATACCAAAGTGGTGGATTTGGTGCTACTGGACTTGCCCTACGTCATGGTCATTGAGTGGCTACTTAACTTCACAGTATGGAGATATTGAGAAGGAGATAATCATATTCGGCAAAAAAAAACCTATCAGTTCCTTCCTAGAAGAATATTACGGTTTTCGAAGCAACCGATTAGGCCTTATGGCTGTTGCTCTTATTGCTTTCCCAATTGCTTATGCATCTCTATTTGCATACTGCATTGGCAGACTAAAGTTTCAGAAGCGCTGATATCAGGGATCTCGACTGTTAGTTCTCTCTTGTATGCAACAGCAAATGCTTCAAACTAGCTCGTATATTATCAAAAGTTGTTCACAGTAATACATGTAATGTAAAAAACGGTTAGATGCGCCAAATTCTGTTGTTGCCCAATAGTCTTAATGTCAGTCACTATTGGATTCTGCAAGAGCTTTTCCCAGTCAGCATCCGTAGGCGATCTGGAGTGGAAGTCTTTTGAGGAATGCATACACTACGTGCCCTTTTTTCAATCACATGTTGATCTTACACGTTAATGTGCCCACATATCTCTTCAAATTTGAGTCTTCAATGATAGAATGTCTGCAAGTTTTTTTGCGCACCTTCTTCCAGTCGTTTCTTCAGGCCTTCCAGTTTTGTCTCCATTTCATTCACCTCTTCCCGTTTAAGTGCAATCATTCCTTCCAGTTCAGCATAGTCTAAGGTTTCTTTCTTTCCTGCCCTCTGGCTCCGCCTGAAAATGGTGGACAACACTTTATCATCAAGTTTTTGTTGGCTTCTTCTACATGTGGGACTCGACCTTGGGTCTTGAACCCCTGCCCCCAAAACTATTCCACAGTCTCAGTTTTTTCCCAGCCACATCTGGCATCACATGTAAAATTTGTCTTGGTTCAAAAGTTAGTGTGAGATTAGGGAAATTTTTCCTTGTGAATACTCTATTCTGGATGATACCATAAAAATGGAACACAAATAGTAAGAAAAGGAGGAGGAAGAAAGAGCTTTGTCAAGTAGGCTTACCACGGAGATATCACATTCCATGTGAGTAAGGAAAGAGCTTTGTCAGGCAGGCTTACCATGGAGATCACACATTCAATGTGAGCAATTAAGTTGCATTCTATGCAGTAGTAAACTCCAAACTCCGGATTCCTTCTTTGCTCACAGAAATCAAAAAAGTAAGCGCTGGAAATATTTTCAACTAGCGAATCATGCAGTGTTAGCTAATGGATATGATAGTCATGCTATTGGGTTTGCAGCATTGGAACACAATCAAATTCTTGATTTTCTCCGCCAGTTCTGGGCTGGTCCAGTCCAGTTTTGGGCGGTTTTCAGTTCTTTTGCACACCCCAAACCAGAATTGCAAAGCATTGCCTTACAGTAGAAGGTAAAGTCAGTCAGAACTACCATAAGCTTTGTCAAACATTTTCAAGGCAAACCAACAATACTCGGGCACTGTGAAGCTGATAAGAAGGTGGCAGGGACCAACCTTTAAAAGCTGAAGATTGGTTGGTCTGGGACCAAGCTTATTTTGCATCGAATCGTGATGGCAGATCTGCAGCAAAGTGGTGGTATTGGAAAGCTAGCAAACCACATCATAGTATGCGGTCAAGCATGGGACCTCAATGATTACCTACAAAAATTTCAAGAACAAAATAGAATTTACTCGAGGTTAGAGGTGTCAAAATGGGTCATTGACCCATTTATGGACCAATTTCTAGTTAAATGGGTCGTGAATAGGTTAAGTCTTATTTATCAAAACACCTATAAATGGGTCTTAAATGGGTAATGGGTTTGAGAGCAGACCCATTTAAGACCCATTTATCAATTCATTAAAAATGAACCCATTTACAGATAGACTCTTTCTTCTCTATTTAACTTTACAAAAATATTCTTTTTATAAAAACCGAAATTATAATTATTTTTTATTTTTTATTTTTCTTTCTTCTTCCTCCGGTCGCTGGCACGGCGATGGCCGGCGACCGGCCAGGCGAGCCTCAAGCTCGCTGGTGTCGGGTGAGGCTCGAGCCTCACTAGATCCGGCGAGGGACGGGCTCGAGCTCACTCGATGCCGGCGAGTCTCGAGCTTGTCAGATCTAGTGAGGCGGAGGCCTCGTCGACGGTCGGTGAGGCTCGAGCCTCGCCGATCTGGCGAGCTCGAGGCTCGCCTGTGGCCGACCACCGGCCGTCGTCGTGGCTGGCGGTCGGCCAAAGAAGAAGAAAAAAGAAAAAAGAAAAAAAATTATATTTAAAAAATAAAAAAAATTAAAAATTTAATTTTAAAAAATAAACAAATAATTAAAATTCGATTTTTTAAAATAATTATTTTAAAAATTATAAAAATTGTCCATTAAAATTGTTTTGTATAAAACTATTTTAGCACTATCATTTTTTTTAAACATATATATAAGAAATAAGCTTTTTTAAGTTTAGTTAAATGGGTCGGGTATGGGTCGAAAAATTTACATTAAGCATAAATGAGTCATAAATGAGTTAATGAGTCAATTTAGGTCAGACCATTAATGACCCGACCAAACCCACCCGTTTAACACCTTTACTCGAGGTGCAATATTCTTACACTTGCAAAGAAAATACCAAAATGAAAGGTCTATCGATTTTTCGGCAGTACAAATTCAGTATAGCAATTTCACCAAGAAAATCTAACCTGTGCAAGTGAGTAGAACCATGGACGAGTACATTCCAGCAGATCTTTCCTGATACGAGACCACCTTGCCTGTTGCCACAAATGCTATAACAGTCGAGCAGTTGCTAATGCCTGAGAAGATGACCGCTTCGAACATGGAACCAAGCATGATGAGCAGGTCCTGCTGATTATTTCTGCCACCATCAGAGCAGAGATTTCACGTATAACTTTGTTAACGGACAGAACCTTTTCCACACCCAATCGTGCTTGTCCAGTGAACTGCCCGAGAGGAGGATAAAACAGGTCTTTTGTTTGATCAATGCTTGATGCATTAAGTTGCAAAATCTTAGCATTCACGAGCTTAATACGATCGTCATAATTCCTGGAGGAGGCTAGTGGAAACTATGTTTTAGAGATTTTTCCTATTTAATATAAAGTAAGAATTTCTTCTATTTTTATCTTATATATTTGCTTCTGTGACTTGCCTGATCTGTCTGTTATATAAGGCTTTTAAATTTATACAGATAAAAGATGAATTCCTCTTTAGAAAAACATATGACATAATGTCTCATGAATTGACTACTTTAGGACTACACAAGGTCCTGGCTTGGACAGGCCAAAACCCAAAGCATTGCTCTTAGTGCAAGCCTATTTTACCCTATTTTGTTCCATGTATCAACCAACGCTACAGTCAGACCTTACAATCAAACAGCATCGTGATAAACGACAATTTGGTCACTAAACCGCTTTATTCAGCAGCTTTCTTCCCCAATCTATTAATATTACAAACGGGAGATTAGAAAGATAAATACCAACGAAAAGCTGTGCTTGTTAAGACGACGACGACGACTTACAGCTTGTCGTCTTCAAAAGGTGCATACGAAGTACACAAGAAGCGAGGATTTTCACTTCAATGGCCATGTTAATGAGGACATAGACGTAGACGAATCATCGAGAATAAAGGAAACCCATATTTTTCCAAACTGATTGATGATTCTGTATACTAAACTTTTGTCAGTAAGCAAATCGAACTACAGGCACTAGTATTACAAATTAGGATGTCGTCTCATTGGGAAGATAACTCGCGGAGATCGTGTTGCTCCATGTATTCCTGGGCACATGGGGCGAAGGATAAAATATACACCGAAAGAAATTGAGGTGAATCCATCAGCTCCACCCATATTTAAGTTCTTCCCACCGGAAGGGACTTAAACAGCCGTGCACCTCAGGCAAGCTCTTGAACAGCAGCGCAGCACATACACACACAGCAGCAATGGCCACCAGTGAGACCATTGCTGGTCGGGCCACAAGGGATGTTCTTTTGGGTCTGCATGGGACCTTCTGTTCGCATAATTTGCAGTGCAGTCTTAACAGTCCATGTTCGGTCTTATTACTCTCCATGCTGAAAGGTTTAGCTGATCTTGGCCCTTCTAATGGTTTCAGCTTGGGGTTGGTGGGAACATCAAGTATTACGTGTGCTCTCTCAGATTTTCCAGCAGATTTTCTCTGGACTAGATGTCTATAGGAGTTGTGACCTCGTAGGCAAGCATAGTCATCAGGGGTCAAACCCGAGTCATCACGAGCATTCTTCCACGCTTCAATACCAACCTGAACCAGAGTAGACAGCAAAACTGTCATTTGGGCCACAATGTGAAAACATCAAATGTCTATGAATTGTAAATCAGGCCCTATTAAGTGATTCAACCCACATGTTCCTCAATCAAATTTCAACACAAACTTCTTGTGATAGGACACGCTCAAAACTATGTGGACATAGACCTTCAACTTTTGAAATGACACTAAATTGAGATTGAAAGGGTAGATGAAGCAAGACAGCATCCATAAGACAGCATATGACTTAGAAGGAACAGTTGATGTATTGTTGAGTAATGAGCAAAAACCACGAGGCATGACACAGAAAGCGGCGACTTATGCACAATGAAGAAGCTATGTCATGATATTTTAATTTCAAAATACCCACCAAATGAAAAGCATACATAGAAAGGGACTAGGAGATACCAATAATGGATCATTTGTTAGGGCATCCAAGACCAGTTCAAATCCCTTGCTACTGGCTGCAATATGAAGAGGAGTCAAACCAGCAGGACCAACAGCATTTGCTTTGAATAAGAAGTTCCTGCGGTTCTCTGGAATCTGTTGCACTTGCTCCAACCCTGCCTTATCTGAGTCTTCACGCGGAATGTACCTCAATAGGAACTCTACCATCGTCCGACAATTTCTCCGCACAGCCCTATGGAGGAGATTCATATCTAACATAGCCAGATCTATGGAAGGATGCTCACCAGCATCAACTACTCCATTGAAACAAATTCCCAGCAGTTCCTTTACCACAGCACACCAGTCATGCTCCATTGCAAACTCCATTACCCACTTGAATCTTCTAAAAGGGAAAAGACCCACTGTGTGATTCAAGTCACCGAGCCTATGCTTCACATGACTTCGGTGCAGAAGCCAACCAATTTCATTTATAAAATCGAGGGCTTTGCTCCTGGCTTCAGCCATTTCAGATTCCTGCTTGATGTCAAGTGGGGTTTCAAGTGCCTCAATTTCACTCTCAAGCATACGGATCTCATAGCACACTTCCTCCTCCGCAACAATAAATGGAAAGAAACTGCAGCTAAGACCATGGTCTTCAACCTGTCAATATGGAATACTCATGTAAGACAACTCATTAGTAGTTCAAACTTGCATGATTTTCATATCCATATATCAGAGTAAAAGTTATCTTTATGTCTTCCACAACACGATTCTTAAAGGTGAAATAGGGGCAGAGTTGAAGAGGTTCTCTTCTACAATCTTATGTTGATGATAAAGGAGAAAGTGTCTCAGAACTGAAGCATGTATACCATCTATGATAGCATTTATCTGAGGATGAAACCATGGAGGGGATACTCATATGGGAGCCAAAAGGCCCAATCTGCGCACATCGACTTGGGATATACACATAGATATTAGAATTTGCTAGCTTTATGAGACCAGAAATATTGTACAATGACTCGTAGCAAAATTCATCAAAGCTCCACACCACACGCCTCAAACTCTGACAAGAAAACAGTTCATGGATGGCTTGAAAGAATGAGAGCATGAGATGCTTAGCAAAGGAAAAATGCAATGTGAAGAAGTATAAAAAAAAAAAACAGTGATGAAACCTCAATAAACCCTCTCCCACAAGTTTCTGGGACAGAACAACGGAAGCTGAGGAACTGGATTTCATCATCCTCATCCTCATTAATCATTTCAGCTTCTTCTGTGAGACCACAAAAGCTTTTCTGAGCAAGATATTTCCCTTCTAGGGCACAGAATAACCTGCCAAAAACTTAGGAAAATAAGTTCTCATGCATTAGCAGAATATATCCACAGATTTGATATCAATAAACATTGTTTAGAATCTTATTACCAAGCAGCATACAATAGGGTACAAGAAGCACAAAAATAATGTGTGCAAAAGGCGAAAAAGGTACTTTGAAGTGGGCTTGAAAAGGTTGAAGCCTTTGACCACAAACTCAGCACTCTGCATTACTGACACAGCAATGGGTTTGATGCTTAAGATCTTGCCACTGTTATGACCCAAAGGCAGGGGGGTCCCTAAAACGATTTCACCTGCAGCACAACTAACAAAATTTGAGATTCTTTTGGCCCTTGGATTTTCAATTTATTATCAGGACTGTTAAAGAAAGGGAAAGAAGAAGAATGATATGAGAACTCAAAGGGCTCGATCAGAGATTCCCAATAAGTATGCACAAAATCCACTGACAAACAGTCACATAAAGATAGAGAAAGAGAAGCTATTGTGTAAACTTAATTTATTAGGCTAAGCCAAGCACTTACGAAGAAACAATTGGATTCACACTATGCCCCAAAAAAGAAAAAAAACACACATGCATAGGTCCCAAGAATTTCCTCAACTGTGATCTTATCTACAACATCATGTATAGAGCGAGTCTTTTCAATATATTTTGAAAGAGAGAGAGAGAGAGAGAGAGAGAGAGAGAGAGAGAGACCGTTGTAGACAAATGACACAGAATCTTGCACCCGTGTATAAATCCACCCTGTTTGCCAAAATGAATCATTGGATACATCCAGAAGCTTTCTTAATGTGGAGCCCAGATTCGAGTGAAGCTTCATCAAGAATGGTAGCATGATTAAGTTTAATCATCCCTTTCTAATGAAAGCAGATGAGATGGATCTTAATTTTGCATCACAACAAAAGCATACCTCCCTCCACATGGTCTTTTCAAGACAAAGATAAATGGTCAATATGATACATCCAGGCCTAATATAGCTTTCCATGTCGGTAGGACTGTGAGACAACCAGTTGAGGATCTGGAAGTTCCAGGATAAATTTTACATAATCATGCCACAAATTTTAGGGTACCATACAAAAAGGAATAAAATAGACAGAAGAACTGAAGAGGTATGGAAAAACCTGTGTTCGCATTGCAAGAGGAAGATCATTGGGATCTTTTCCAAACAGTTTGAAGACAATGCGATCTGTACGACACTGAAAAATTTGCAATAAACAATGAGCCCAAACATTCCATGTTTCCATTTTCAAAGTAATATTAGGCCCTAGGAGCAATGCAAGATGGTAATCTGCACCGCAGAAGCAAAAGTCCTTATTGCTTTTCCTTTTTTCAGCAATGTGCAGGCTCACGTAGTTAGTTGATTCAAGCATTTCTTATTTTTGTTACTTGAATAAAAAATGGATGTCATCAACAAGATCTATGAAAATATTTTCAAGAAGAGGGCGAGACAAACTGACTCAGGGCGCAGAGCCAACAAATGTATTGTCCAATTCGCCAGCATTATAAGAAAGGAGAAAAATTACCTGAGCCTCTCCACTAGAGCTAGATGGAGACTCTGTAGATGTTGAGTTCGACATTGAACTAGTATGAGGTGGACTTGATTTGTTGGCCCCTTGCCGTGAAGGTTCTGAAGCATTACACATTTGTGCATTCACTGGAAATCCTTGTGTATCCTCATAAGAACTATTTAAGTCAATGTTCCTCATTCTGATTCTCTGAGATGTGTCATTTAATTCATTCACACTAGCAACATGATCATCTCTTGCTAGACACTGGCCTGTGGACTTGAAAACAGTTGGAGGTTGTTGACTTCCATCCCCAGTACTATCTGTACCTGTTCCTTGCGGCATCAAATCAGGTGCAGATTGTAACACCTGATGTCCAATGGACCTCACAGGGTCTTGAAAATTAGTCTCAGTATGCATCACAGAAGCTTTTGCATTTTCAGGGTCATCCCGGATTACATCCGGGACCTTATCTGGAGAACTGGCTGATGCACCTTTAGACTCCTGTAGTAAATTGGATAACCTCTGTCCATCAATTGTACTGGCAAGGTTCCTCAACAGGTGAGACAGCAGGTCCTGATCATTCGTTGGATCCAAGCTACTTGCTGCAAGTCAGAGGAGACAAGACTGTCAGATCTATGGAATGAAATTAGCACAAGAATGAAATAGATAAATAGTCTCAAGTTATGCGCAAATCATATAGTCCATCGTTGTATGAGGTAAAGATCTGTATTTAATGTGAATTAATTGTTGTGATTTCAACAGTAAATCATAAATAGCTGGTTAAGTTTTATAATTATTCTTCAACACCTGTAGTGTGAAGCAGTGAAACCATGAAATGACAAGAAAGAGTTGACAGTTATTGTCCATTTCTAGCACTTGTATCAAAAAGCACCATCCTCACACTAAACAACAGTTACAGGCCAACAGCACAAAGAAGACATTGTAAATTTTGAACAAAATCAATGCTGGCAAAGACATATAGAAGATGATAAGTTAGTGTATGGCATAAGAGAACAAATCAGGCATGCTTAGATGTTCTTATCCCAAAGAAGTCCTCAACAAATTCACAAAAGGAAAGGATACTTTATCTATAAAACAGATGGATTACCAATGTTCAGACAACCACCAGTCATGACAAGGATACAGATAAGAAAGGATGGAACTACTAAAACTGACATGTAGGAAATGATGGAAAACAGTCCAATTCCGAATACAAATATTAATGTTCTTAATCTCCTTGAAGATGTCATCTGCAAGTAATCTTCATAAAGCTGGATGATGCTGTTAGCATATCCCCCATTACCACGTACACATAAATTCTAAATTGTACACGAGATTTTTTCACCCCAAACAGAACCATGTATGCACCCCACTGGAAGTAACATTTGACACCTTACTGAAAACTTTAGCAACCAGACATTGTCAAAGATGCCTTCGAGCAGAATGCTGATCAAATCGGAGCAGCAGCCAGCATATCAATTTAATCAGGCCATTGGTTACTAATCCTCAAGATAAGTATCTAACAGGGCATTTACCATTTCTTTTTTTTGGGGTCCCTAAGCTAAGCCGCATATATGAAGTAGATGGAGGGGAGGTTGACTACTGACATCAACATCAGCCCAATCAGATTGAACAAGAATTTTCCATGCATCTAAGTGTTCTTCTCTAGAACTGGTTAGAGTAAATTGCAAAAATAAAATCATATTATAAGTACTTACAGTGCATATTGGAGAGTATCCTAAGTAGACTAACCAAAAGATAATGGCTACCCCTTTCATCACCGAGGGAGCCGCCACTAGCGACTGTCTCAGGATGTGTCTTCCTCCTCCTCCTATTATGTCCTGCCAAACGCCTACGACAACTTCTCTTCCCCTCATCAAACTCTTGAAGAACATGAAACCTGACCACAAATACAAGAAAGTTGCATCGCATCTAATCAGGAAGAAAATTTTCAGGCAAAGTAACCTATCAGCATGAAAGCTATTAGTTGCAAACTCAAAATGAATGCAATAGACTTGCTTTTTAATTGGCTATGATGCTGACAATTGTCACTGCTATCAGCTCTGAAATCCTTTCAATCTATTTCAATTAAATAGGCTGTCATCAGACCAAACTAACCTGCTACACTGTTGACAAAACCGCTGCATAACATTTCCCACCAGTGCTTCGCTAGCTTTAGAATGCATTTCACAAACCTTGTGCCTTCGGTGGTAATCTTTTGCACTGCTAAGATCCACCCTGCAACCCACCACCTGACATGCTGGACCATTTGGAACGGGCCCTACAGATTTAATCTTCTTCCCACCCTTTATACTCGAATCTATAATAGGATACCCTTGCCCACCAATATTCAGATTAAGACCTTCTGCTTCATCATCCAACTCTTCATCCTCCACCACCACAGCTCTTCTTCGCTTCTCAGCTTCCCTTTTTCCCAATTCATTCTGTACATCCTCCAGAGCAGATGACGAACACATGTTAAAATCAGCAGTAGCCAGATTATCGGGCCTGACGGGAAAAAGTTGCCTACTTCTGCATTCTGATTCCATGGGATTCAAAGGACTTGCCGTGAAAAGGTCGCCATCCCATCTCCATTCATTGGGATCCCACTCCATACTTTTCCCAACAGAGTTCAAATCCGATGCCATAAGACCAAAATGTACTTTTTCTTTGAGCCTAGCTTCCATCTCATGAAAACTACAGTGTCTAAATTCAATCTGACCAGATTCAAAGTCCACCAGACCAGAACCACCCAAATAAACAAGGCTTTGTCAACTACACATCAAGAGCTGCATTTCGAGTAAAATCTGTCAACTAAGTATCCACCACCAACTTCAATTCCCATGAAGCATCCCTGATCATCCTCTCAATGCCCCAGAAAACCCAAAAAAAAAAAGGAAAAGAAAAAAAAAAAGGGAGAAAGAAAATGATCAAGGAGCCAACATTCAACGCAAAAGAGAGCTACCCATTTCTCCAAAGCCCCTCAATTGCCCAACCACACCCTCGAATTCATCAATGCCCCCAACAATTCCAAAACCCTTTTGGGATTCTTGGAAAAAAGTCCCACTCTCTATCCCAGCATCAGCCTCCTCCAGCTCAACACCCGCAGACGAAATCCTCACACAAAGACCCCCTAAAAGGAAGAGTTCTAGAGAGAGATACTCAATTCAGTCAACGGCGAGAGGAGCTGGCGACTTGCTAATGTGGAGATCGCCGGAGAGGGCGGCTGGAGACGTAACTGTTGCTCTCAAGAACTCGTAAGGAAAGACAAAGTTGGGGACGAAGGTTGTAGAGAGATGTTGAAAAAAAGGAGCGATCTTTAGTTGTTTTTTAATAATTGGAGGAGAAGGAAGGGAGAGGAGTCGTACATGCAATTGACATTGTTAATTTCCTCAGACGCCGTGTAAGAGGATTCCAGTTCTACCTGGTTCAGGTAGCAGTTGCAATCATCCGCGTTTCATTTCCCGCACGTATGGATTTTTCTTTTTTATTTTTTTTTCATTTTCCCTTTTTCTTCCCTGAAAGAAATAAAAGAATACTTCTTGCTATTAATTACTATTATTGTTATTGTTATTATTATTTTCTGGTCCATTTTCTATCTTGGGTAATGGGAGCATCCAAATGTTCGATTTGACCAATCTCCATGGTTGGCATACATCACTTACGAATATGGAGATAGCCTTTCTATTTTTTTTCATTTTCTGAGTATTTAATAGTGTCGAAGCGCCGTAGTTTCTTAATTATTTATTGAAAGGGAGGAATCTCGTTGTGGAAGAGTTGGATGGCTACGTAGTCAAATGGATATAGTAGATAGCTGTTAAATATGTGTAAATTGGATGGATACTTGGCGAAGAGAAAGTAGTAGATGCTGTTAGGTTTCATGTGCCTTTGTATAAAGGCGAATGGGGAATATCGCGATATATTGCGAAACCTCTTTTACAGAATGCAATTAAGTTCTCAAGGCCTTGCAAGAATATTCAATTAAGGTCTTTTGATCGATTAGGTCCTCGTACATTGAATTGGGGAATGAAGGAATGTGAGGGCCTTTCTTTAAGCTTCGATTTATTCAGTTGCCGGCTATGTGATTAAGACGTTGTTGCGACATATAGTATTGGATTACCAGACTGTCACGTAAGAAAAATCATATGAAAATTGGTCAAGAAGACCTAGATAGCATTTTCTTGCGAATCATCAGAACTATCCATTTCTTCGAAGGAAAATTGTTACTTGATTATTTTCGACATCTCGGTGTTTGAATGACGAAAAATTAAAACTAATTGATTTACGGAAAATACTTTTTCATGGATTGTAAATAATAATTTTAGATTGGAGGAAAATGACTTTCCCTTTTCCTAAACTACAAAACAAATGAAAACTAACTTTTTTTCTTTGAAAATAAATTCCACGGAACTATTTTTTTTTTTTAATGACCCGGAACCCCCGTACAGTAGGTAGCTGACGAGGTAAATCCGATGTGACACTAGCGGATGATCTATCACCCCGACGTCACACTTAAGACAGCAAGCACCTTCACTGGGTTTCGAACCCCTCACATTTGGGGAATAATCAACGGAGCTTTTATCCAGCGGAGCCATCATGGCGGAGCTACCACGAAACTATTTTTCTTGATCATGAAATTTTCAATGAAACGAACGTGTCCTTAAGCGCACTTGACGCAACCATAGGAGCAGCCAAGTAATGTTAGGTTTAAAATTATATAGAATTGAAAACGGGGCTACATTAGTCTATATTGCAAGTATTTTGACTTTACCCACGGATTTGGTAAAGTGATGTCAAACGACCGGTTCCCGCGGTCTAGAGTCTAGACCATCATATGGTGGTGCAACTAGGGCATGCCCAACCTCCTGTCGTGGTCATGTTTGGTGAATCACATTCCGTGAGTTCTTACCTCATTTCGACTTTCCCTTTTGACAACTTTATTTTGGAGAAAAAAATTAATATTATTCTGAGGGCGGCTATATGAAACGTGGGCTGTCAAAATGGAGAAAAAAATAATCCGCCAGTTGTGCAAGAATTATTCTCTTGGCGTTTTTCTTCATGTGAAGAAAGTCCTTGCGTAAATGTTCTAAATTCATTTTTCAATAATTTTTCGGACATTGACCGGTAATGCTATGAGCGTGAGTCTCTTGATCACTAGGCTGTGCTTGCCCAATCCGAGACATTATTATGCTGGGCATAGGCACGCGGGTTCTTAGGCGTTAGTCTCTCTCCCGTCATTGAAAAGACGACTTCTCGGCCGACTTGTATGTGTTAAGCATGTTGCCAATGTTCATCCTGAGTCAGGATCAAATTTTCCATGAAATTCATAGTTAAATTATTTATGACTTTTGGGATTTTCTCGTGTTGGCCAAAGCCCTTTCCTAAATTATATTTATATAATCATTTTATATGAAGAAGAGATTCAGGAAATTTTTTTTTTTGAATTTGTCTATTCACTAAAAATTGCAAAAAAATTGGGAAATGTGATAGAGGCTTAGGATAACTAAGACATTTGATACATCCAAAACACGACATACAACTACCGATATTTAAAATTTGATTGGACATTGCTGCACTTCGCCATCCAGCATGGGCCTACCCACATGCCACTCGTATAGCAAAAGTGAACTGACAGTGTTTGTACCCTCCACAATGGCCATGGTTTGGGATTCTTCAATCTCGAGCAATTCATATATGTCGGTGCCTTTGCCTCTCCGTCGATTATCCAACTCGGTACATTGATGTTCAAGATGGCCATATGTTGTTTGGTCGGATTGGTGATGTGAAGAGCATAAGGGCTTCCGAACTTGCGAATGTCGATTCGTGAGATGTTTGTGAATTGTGACTTGTACAGAACTGATGATGCAGTATTCATAGGCTTATTGGACAGGTTTTTGGTTGTTGTTGTAGTTGTTTGTAAAAACAAAAAGAGTGCATTTTCCTTGTCCCATATAGGAAATGAGGGAGGAAGTGGGTCAATTAATAAGTGCGGGGTTTCCTTTGTGTACCAAAATGAATGATTGGGTGTGAGTTAAACCTCACCATACTCGCATGCGGGTGTGCGAATAATTGCGCAATTATTTGGCGCACATAGCGGTTTAATTAGCATTAATCCCTTTGTTATTTTATTTTATTTTTATTTCGTACGGTTATCTTATTAAATTTAATCAATTCAAAGGTTGTTTTTGTTTATTGAGAATTTTCGTTTGTATCTTTTCAAGACAACCTTTGAAAAAAAATACTCGTTCAGTTTGCAACCTTTCCCGAATGGTTGCATTTATTCATTTTTTAACTTCTTACGAATGGACGCCTTTGTTCATCTTGACAATTTTTGAAAGGATACATTTGTTCACTTTGCAACCTTTCACGAAGAGTTGTCTACGTTTTAAGAATGTTTTATATATACATGTCGGTTTTCAAAATAAAAAAAGTGTGTGATCATTTTTCGAGACTTCTCTCTAAAAAAAACTACAGTCATCTTTTCAATTGTTTCTAGAAATCCTAGAGAAATACTAGAATTGCTATCTAGTACTCTCATTTGAGATTTTGTTGTATTTCGGAGGAAATTTGCTAATGACCATTAACAATTTTGTGAGGCAAATAAACCTTTAAAGAAAATGATATTACACTTCAAAGTTTAACTTGAGTACTCTAAAGATCTGTATTCATTATTCTATCCAATTCGAAGCCATATTTTCCCAACAGTTGTAGCCGTCCATCAACGGCTATAAGATGTATTATTGGTCAAGGTTATATTTTAATTTTTAAACAGTAAAAATAATATGATTAATGATCGAGTAAAATTAACGAAAAACACTCATGCGATCAAATGAAAATACAAGTGCATTTTCAAATTTGAAAGACGAAATTACATGTACAAGTGCCCTAATAACGATTGAAGCCAAGCGTACCTAGGGGAATGTCTAATTGATTTGGCGTTGACATTGTCCCTCGCTATAATTCGAAAATGATAAAGTGTCCACATCATCCTCTTCTTTGTGTTGAGCACATGCGACTAGAATCAATTTGTACAAAAAATAATAATAATGCGCGGAGATATCCATTTTTTTTTCTTGCCAATGAAGAGAGACGGCACTTCCGCTATGAGTGGTGAAGTATACCGTTGACATATCCATCTCCTCGTAATGCCTCGTTGTAATGAGAAAGTAAAAAATGAAATCGCAAACAGTTTTAAAGACAAAGAGCGATAGGAAATGATATGTGAGTGACGATTGAGGAGAATAGTGAAAAATGAGCAGGCGAGGAGGTCAATCCATAGAGGGAATTATGGCATGTTTGTTTGTGTTCTTTTTTTTTTTGTTTATAAACAGTTTTTCTGTTTTTTTGTTCCCGGGAACAAAAAAAGAACAGAAACGCGTTTGTTTGCGTTTTTGTTCCAAATCTGTTTTTTTGTTCTCGAGAACAAAAAAAGAACAAAAACAAGAAACAAAAAAAAAGTTGTTTCTTGTTTCTGGAACAAAAACGAGAAACATTTTTTCTCTCTCTTCTCTTCTCTTTTCTTTTTTTTCTTCTTTTCTTCTTCTTCTTGCTTTGGCCGGTCGTCGGCCTCGGCCATGGCCGGCGACCGGCCGACAAGGGCTGGCAAGGGTCGGCGGCCTCGCCCAGCCACCGGCGAGGGTCGGCCTCGCCGGATCTGGGCGAGCCCGAGCTTGCCCAGCCAAGGCGAGGCCGCCGGCCCTCGTCGGCCGGTCGCCGGCGACCGGCCAAAGCGAGAAAAAAAGAAAAAAGAAAAAGAAAGAAAAAAAATGAAAAATAAAAAATAAACATTAAAAATTTAAAAGAAACAAAAAAGAACATAAATTTACCAAACATGTTTTTGTTCTTTTTTTATTTCAGGAACAAGTTTACCAAACGCGCATTTTTATTCAAAAACTGTTCCCCGGAACAGAAATAGTTTTTTCTATTTCTGTTCCCTAGAACAAAAAAAGAACAAAAACACAAACAAATGCACCCTTAGTAGCCTTTAAAAGTGTTCATGCTTTCGCATTAGTCATAGCCGTGAGATTTTGTGGAAATACTGCCAATTGTTCTAAAAGCTTAAGCTGTTAGATGAAGATGTAGTTTATTATTTAAATATTCTAACACTTCCCCTTACATTTAGTCGCTTAGTCTGGTCTTTTGCTTGGTATTAAGCGTGGAAATTTAATTGGGAAGACAAATAGGAGTCTAGAAGATTCGAACTCAGGACTTCCTAACTCTGATACCATGTGAGATTTTGTGGACCACTGCCAACTGTTCTAAAAACGTAAGCTATTAGATGAAGGTGTAATATTCTAACAATAACAACATATTCCAATTTTACACTAACAAAATAATTTATGCTCGTGTGATGCACAGACATGCTACTAATTACCGTGAAAAGAGAATTGGTGCTCCTCATTTTGCATCTTTTAATAAACCATTGCTCCCACGACCTGTTTGTTCCTTGATTCCTCGGCAACTTTTTCAAACGTTGGTGTCCCATCTCATTTGGCATTTATATGGACATGACGTGCTACCAAGACAAGTTCTTCTTTTGAGGCCGAAAGTATCACATTGCAGGTAGAAAAGAACAAGGGTTGTCAATTCTTCTACTCAATCACCGAAAGCTCCATTTCCATATCATTAATCCGGCTATCAAAATATCCGTGTGATCAAATGGAAAATCACATTCCATTTCCAACATAGTTTTGAAGAGGAGAAACCCATATTATATATATATAGATTTTGAGGTTTAGGAAATATCCCACTGACCTAATGAATTAAGTAAAACACGAGTCAAGATCCTGATAGATGGCTCGCATGAAATTATTTGTAGTCGATGATGTGAGGTACGAAACACGTGCCGTGCACATAATCGATAACCAGATTTAAATTCATGGGGTCCCCTTTCTGACAAAAGTTGCTAGACCCACATCCTTTTTCCCTGGGGATTGAAATTCCCTCAGGAAAAATTTGACGGGGGGACCCCAACACCAAAGGGTAGGCAGGGTCATATGTGAACAAGAGCATTGTGGATGGAGCCCCAGTTGCTGAGTGGGGACCAACTTCATTTCTGTACTATGATTCCCATTCCCATTCCTTCTTTTTCCATGAATCGGATCTACTTTGGAACATTAGTACTTCTGTCGAGCTCCGAATATGAGGCTCGACATCCATTTCAGTGAACATGATTGGGAAATTTGTCACTCGAAAATATCAAGACAATAACTGTAAGGAAATTGAACTCAGTTTGAGAACGATCAACCTCGTAATTTAGATGGTCCTTTCGACCATACCAAGATGTAAATTTTGAGAAACTTATGATGTAAGGATTGATATAATGCACGCTCGAGATCGGTGAATAATGAGAATCAAAGCTGGATGTACTTGCATTGGCAAGAAAGAAAAGGAACATGTCATGTGTCATGCATGGTTAAGATATCACACGATTTATCAATTGATGGATAAAATCCACATAATCCGTCGTGGGTGCACTAATGGCCCATTAATTCTACATCGAGTGACATGGATCTAAGACTTGAGATGCATAAAATCCTGGTAGCCACTACGATCACATTTTCCAAAATGAGCTAATATGCATTATCCGTTACATCATACTTTATAGTATAGTTTTACAAAATCAATGTTCTATAGTTTGCGGACTGACAACGGGTTTTATGAAAAAATAAAATAAAATCTAATACCTTAGTACATAAAAGTCTTCGGGTATGAGATCTAGCAGTGATGTTTGCATATTACTTAAATGATGTTTGCATATTACTCAGATCTAACTATAACCAAATCTAGCTACTGAACACTCACCTCTCCACCTCCTCCTTGGCTGGCTCCACCAACCAAAGCTAGGTTTTCCCTTTGTACTGTTCTTCTCTCTAGGAGAAAAGTGTCTTGTCTTTCTCGAGTAGAGGTGGGGACATACATCGTAGCCCAGTTTTTTCACAAATAGCATGGTTGCTGGAATTGAAGTGAGCTTATAGAGAGGAGTGTGTGATTCGAGACACTTTTCTTGTACAACTTGCCTTGTCTTTTGTATCCGTAATGACGCCGGGCGGTGCCGAGCAGGCTAAGCGAAACCGGCCCATTTGTGGCCAATAGCTCGGAAATTCTACGTGGCCATATGCCGACTATCGCCGAGCACAGTTCTTTTTTGCAAACTTAGTCGTCGGACTTATCTTCATCTTCGGGTGTCGATCTTTGCTTGAATCATAGGCAAAAACTAAAGGTATAATGCAAAGCATTCATGAGCATTAGTAAGTTAAATGGTCATATATCATGTATTAATGAAGGAAGAAGAGGATATCGGAGACTTCTCCATTGGTATATAAAAGTCTCTCACGGGCAATTCTTGATGTTAAGTGAAAACAAACACTTTGAAAAAAAGAAAATTCTCCGGATATAATTTCCTCGATCCTTTCTACCGAACACAACTAGCTAGATTTTATTGTTTTACAAGCTAGTGAATACTAAGACTTGTGTAAAGGATACACTTGCAATTTGAGCACTGAACTTTATATGTGAGATATATCCTTTATCGATATATACATTTGTAGTTGGCTTTCAAATCTAATCTTGCCGTCCTTAAGTTGAACTTGAGCACTCGGCTCTAACTGCATTCCTCGTGCACAATAGCTATAGCTCCCTGCACTCACACACTGCAATCGGATTGTGACAATGCCTCGTTGCACATTCCATGGCAGTAATAGTTGCTGGAGCTAGTGTAATAATTGTAACATTTTGATTGGTGTACTATCGCACAAGTCTTCTAATGCCTTTATTAGTGGCATAGTCATCCACAGGACTGCATGTCCTTCCATCATATTTTATAAACATTTCTCGTATCAATATCGCATTTCATGATTTGGCTCTTTACCCTTACTTTTCTCCTCAATTTTCCTTCATTAAAGCTTAGTTTACGTGCTCCATATAAAAAAGGTTATTCTTATCGGTTTCTCCACCAATTTTTTGTTTATGAAGTTGGTGGAAGGTTCTTTCGGATCTTATTAAGCATGTTTTAATGATCCTTTTAGATTAGGTAATATCTCAGTCAGCCTGCATATCTGCGAACAATACGATGACGTCCTCACTTACCATGATTATGTCTTGTTTATTGTCGTCCTTGTGTTGGAGCACAATCTTCTCATCAAAGTCGTCGCAATAGGTCACCTTGTTCTTCGGCCTGCGTTGCAATAAGTCGTTGAATTGAATATAAACAATTTGTTTTGGGTGGTGCCATTTCCACTTCCATTTTGGCTGAGACATTCCGATTCTTTAGTTAATTGACCGAAATACCATTCCCTTTCTTCAATGTATTTTATCTTCTCAGGCTAATCAACAAGACTTACTTTATTTTTATTATCTCTCTCATCCATTTCACAAGACTAATGCCTCATTATAGCCCAAAAAGTTAATCATCTTATCTTGCATCCTCTTATCACTATGCCTAGAGAAGGTTGTTGATTTTAATTTGTCGTCTCATATTTTTTATACAAAAGCTATATAGACTATTAACAATTTCTATTTTATGACAATTTATGAATTCACAGTCAATTCCTTATTTTTATTCATAATAGTTTGATTGAATCTATTTTTGTAAAGTGGAAAATTTAACCGATCTTGACCTTGTGGGTATTTTCTCAGAATAAGTTTATAGGTTTTTAAAGTTCAAAATCGCTTATTTTGTGATTATTTTTGAGTTTTTTTTTTTTGTATTTTAATTTAAAAATTGCAAGATGAGGGTAGAAAAATTCAGCCACGCTTTCTTCACTTTCAAACTCACATCAAATTATTCCGGAGGAAAGCTTCAGGCATATTTTAAAATTTTGATCCACCATTAATATTTATTACTTTACTTTCTTAATGTTAGAAGTGGAATAGTAAGAAGCGCTCTCTCTCTCTCTCTCTCCTTTTAGTGTTTATCAAATATGATCTAAATATAAACGTGTTTAACATTGCTCCTAACAAATTAAACTTTTCCATTTTGATCAATTTTTTTTTCTATTTTTGATCAAGATCGACTAGATAAGTAGATTGAAGTTTAATTTTCAACTTCGAAATATAGTTTCGCTCACACTTTGATAAAAAAAAAAAAAAGACAATAATTGTGTGTCCATAAGTTGCCATAAATAGAAATTTTTAATCTTTTATGTAGCTTTTTGTGATTAAAAATTCGAGAGAGAGAGAGAGAGAGCTCCAGCGCTTGAGACCCACCGGTGTTACATTTGTCTTTGACTCGTTCCTCTTTGAAATCACTGTCCCAACTCTTACTACATTTTACCTTTAAAATGAAAACTTGGTTGTCGTACCAAGAGCATCTTTATCTCAAGATTGCCCTATATAATTCCTACAAGCCAGAACTTATCTTGAAGTCAACCGGCCTCGAGGGAGGTATGGCAGCGTAACGCTGGTCCACGGAAGAGGCGTCCAATAAAGAGTGATTCTATGCATGCGTCGGTCAACGGTAGAATCATAGAAAAGCCACGTGATCGTCACATCCAATGTATGCCCTAAATGAGACGTGAATGCAAACTATGCGGATAGTATTTTTGTTTAGGGGTCCGGTTTGATCTCCAATTTTCTTATGCAATAAATGAGTCACTAAAATTTAGGTACCTGACACCCATATTCTGAATAGTTAAGTTATTTCCTAGACAAAAAAGTTGTTGTACAAGTGATTAGGAAAAGGCAACCCTTTCATCGATCTATCATAGATGAGTGACCGCCCATCCAGCCAATAAGGTGTCTACTTAAGTTCAATAAATTGCACAAACCATATTATTCGTGAGAACATGCAAATTTGAAACTAGCATATCGTTCCTTATTTTGAGTGGTTGGAATTAATTATGTTCTAAAGAAGTTCTTCCCCAAATGCTTTTTTTCTTCATTCGATAGAAAGTACTTCTCAAAAGGGGCTTTCCATATGCCCGAAGTTTATACTTTTGAAATGCATTGGATTGTCAAATTTCGTACGTGGACCCACGATACCTAAAATGGCTAAAAAAATCTTCCAGACATGGTTTGATTCGAGGATTACAAATTATAAACATTTTATATACATGCAAACTTAGTTAAATATAATATAAGGAAGTCCATATTTTTCAACCACCAATAAGGAGAGTGGTTGAAAGAACCACGCTTCAAATTAGATGTAGTTAGGGTAGATAAGAAATAATCCCTTTCTTTTCTATTTAGTAGACCGGGAATAATTTAAACAAGTCAAAAAGATGTTGTCATAATCAATGATTTTTTTTCCGTAATTTGTAATAAAGTAATTTTTCTACTTTTTATAATTTTGTTTCTAGAGCGAGCACCGAATAACCCCTGGGATTGCGATCTACCGAGAAAAAAAGTCAAATGCAAAGAAATAGCCAACCACAATCACTTTAGTGGAAGAATAGTATCACTTCAATAATTTTGGTCAAACATCATGGCCACATAATAATTATCATCTATTAAATGGTCCACTGATCCTATTGGAATGTGAATTTGCATTACATGAAATGGGTGAGGCTTGAGCTCGTTCGTGGCTGGTTGCCGAGTCCATCACCATGGCCGAAAGGAAAAAAAAAATAATTAAAATTTTGATTTTTTGGTAGAAAAATTAAATCAGATTTTCCCTATTACATGGTGGAAATATTTCTAGTTCATTTTTGGGTTCCAATCGAATACCGAAAGGTATTATCATTTCCTTGAAAAATTGCTTTTGTAAAACATTATCCAAACTCGTTGGTCGGAGGTGCACTTTTGCGCGGTCTCCTTGGTGTCCTTGGTGATCTTGCCGTTGGTGCGGAAGGCCTTCTCCATGATGCGGTTAATGTTAGCAAATGGGAGGAAGCTGGTCCTGCTAGCGGACGTCGGAGCAAGGGCTGTGCTCGCTGCTCTTGTGACCGCCGCCACCGGGACATGTCGGAGCCTCAGCCATCGTTCCTCGCCAGATCGAGCGGCTGAAACGATCGGCAAGTGTCGTGAGAAAGTTCCTTTGATCGCCTACTCTTGCTCCTCTTCTTTTTCTTCGGTGATCATGTCTTCTTTGTTTTATTTTAGAAAAGATTTCCTTAATGACATCCATCTCTCATCCCTCCCCCTTGGCATCTCATCTTCTCTGCAAGTCTCCCCCTTGTCTTGTGGGAGAATTATCAAAAAAGTCATAAACCTATTATAATTCTGCTAATTCAGTCCTAAACCTTTTGCAATTGTGTCAATTCAGTCCATCCGCCCAAATTTGGCTGATCAATGCTCATGTCTAACCGATGTTAACGTGGCAATTTTTAAAATAATATATATTTTATTATTAATTTTATTAGTTTTATTTCTTTACTTTTATTTTTTCTTCCTTTTGCTTCTTCTCCTTACAATGGTTGACGAGGCTCCAGTGGGGCTCATCGGCCACTGAGCGAGGGTTGTGAAGTCCTCACTGGCCACTAGTGAGGGTTGCGGCCCTCGCCTAGAATTGGGCTAGGCCTTGGGGGTTGCCGGTGAGGCGGCTTTGCCCAAATCTGGATGAGGCTAGCCTCGTCATCACCTTGTCGTCGGTGAAGCTGACTTTGCCCATGGCTGTCGAGGCCATGGTGGGCCTAGGCCATTGCCATCTACAAATGAACAATTGCTCTGTATCTTGGTCGCTTGCGAAACATCATGAGGGAAGAGCAGTGAAGTTGGGGGGCGGGGGGAAGGAAAGAACAAACAATGGTGAACACAGAGGCATTGTTAAAGAAAGACGAGAAGGCTCGAGCTCAGTTTGAGGCTCAGTATTGGGAGGATTGTCCAGGACATAAGATCGATCGGCTCAAGGAGACGGATCGTGGCGTGCCTTACAAGCTTTTCTTCTAAGTCTGGACATTCACTAGAGACATCTCGATGTAGTTACAGGGTGACCAGATTGTGAGGTCGACTTCGCTTGTAGCAAGGCCATGACGAAGCTAGCCTCACCCAAATCTAAGTGAAGTCACCTTGCTTGTGACCTCCAGGCCTTGCCTAGACCTGGGTGAGGTCACTAGTGAGGCTGGGTGAGGCTGGTGATGGCGGCAACCCTTGCCGGCGGTTGGCGAGGGCTTTGCGGCCCTCGCCCAATGGCCAGTGAGCCCCACTGGCGCCTTGTTGACCATTGCGGGGAGAAGAAGCCAAAGGAGGAAGACGAGAAAAAAGAAAAGGAAAAAGAAAAGGAAAAAGAAAGAAAAAGGAAAAAATTCAAAAAATAAAATATCATTAAAAAATTACCACGTCAGCATCAACTGGACAATCAGTGCCTGCCAGCGTCTATGTTAGCTTCGGTTGGTCAAATTTGATTGAATGGACTGAATTGAAATAATTACAAAATATTTAGGATTAAATTAGCAAAAAAAACATTTAGAATTGAATTAACACAATTATAATAAGTTTAGAACTTTTTAAATAATTCTCCCTTTATATTTTCTTGCAATATCTAGCTCTTCTCACCATTGCCCCTTTTTTGCATGCGCTGTGGTCTAACATTTTGCTTGGTTTCGGTGGTTGATGGGTTGAAAATTTTCAATCCAATTTCCCCAATCTTGACATATTTCCCTGACCCGGTTCACAGAGATAGAGAGAGAAACGCAAAAGAACTATGCGAATGGAATCGACGCTCATTCTTCCATTCTTCCAATGGCACAGGCAATGGAAATACATAGACATGGAAAAGGGAAGATAGAGAAGAAAATCAAGAAACAGGGATGGGAAAGAAAGAAATTTAGAAGAAAGAAGAGGGAGCAGTCGCCTGTTTATACTTTCAGAGATTGCACTTTTTGCACCTTTTTTTTTTCCAGACAAAAGTGTTGTGTTCAGGCCACCAGAAAAATCACAATCCTGAGCATTTGATCGGCCAGCGAACTCAAGCCCTTATGGAGACTGACCTGGCCATTTCAGATATTTACTTAAAGTAAATAGTCTCACTTTAGTCATTTATTTAGAAAATTATCTTATATGACCTGTTTTTGGAAAAAAAAAAAGAAAGGTATATTGAAGACTTCTCACCGTGAGCAGTGCCTTATGTTAAATAAAAGCAACTTTCTCTTAAAAATGAAAATTCCCCAAATATAATTCCGATGAGCCTTTGCACCAAACACAAATAGCTAGATTCGATGTACACACAAGCCGGCGAACGACAAGACATCTGCAATTTATTTAACTTAGACGTTGTACTAGACCATTTTGTAAGCATGTGAGTACACAATAGGAAACAGCTGTAGTCCGCTTGCAACTTGAACATAGGGCACAACATAAGACACCACATAGCAAATGTGAAGTATATGCTTTGTATTAGAGTTTTTTTAACAAGACGAACATGAAGTATATAATTTACTCATGAAATGGATAATCTTCATATCTAATCATGCAATCTTCAAGTTGAATTTGAGCACCCAGGCTTACGTCGCATACGTCGAACAGATTTTGTGCAGCTTCCGAGAGGCAATCATGGCAATCGGATTGTGGCAATACCCCCATTGCACACGCCATAGCCGTAACAGTCCCCAGAGGTGGTATAATAATTGTAACCATTGATTGGTGAACTACTACACAAATCTAAGACGTAACCTCTGTCAAGGTCATATCCACCCGAATGACTAAACTGTCTCACTGCAAATAAACCACTGTTGTATCGGGAGTACATCTGACAATATTGCACGTGAAAAAAAGCACTGTAAAAAGGAGTTTCACCATATGTTGCATTGTGTTACTTTCCTCAACTTTCTTTCATTAGAGCTCGGTTGGCATGGTCTATATATAAAAGATGTTCTTCTCATAGGTTTCTCCACCAACCTTTTGTTTATGAATTCGGTGGGAAATTCTTTTGGATCCATCTAAGCACATTTTGATAATTATTTTAGATTAGATTATATTTTATTTAACCTGCATTTATGAGACACACGTTTATAACTCTCTGAGTTACTCAAAGGGCAATAGCCTTTAATGGTGAAATCAAATTATTTAAAAAATCTTGGGCAAAAGCTATTATTGGCTTGAAGGCGAAAGATAATGTCAGGTGGACTCATCCTATTGACCACGTAGTGAGCGTATGTTCGGTTACAAAGTTAGAAAATGGGAAGATTTGTGTCATTTGTTTAAACATACATTTAGGCAATGACTTCTATAGTCTGCATGTTATTTGTCTATCCATGAGATACGCAATTTGATAATTAATACAGAAAATAAATTCCATGGAGGGCTTCTCTCTCTCTCTCTCACATATTATGAGGGACAAATTTGACATACATTCTTAGGAATATGTCTCGTATTAAGTGGATCGTCGCTCTTTACTATGATGATGTCTTGTTAATTATTCTCCTCGTATTGAAGCAGAATATTCTCATCGAAGTCATCACAATAATTCGTTCTTTTCTGGCCAGCATTATCTTAAGTTGTGATGATATACACAATTTGGTATCCGTTACCTTGCATAACGCAATAAAGAAAAAGAAGATGAAACCTTCGATCATCCCTCTTTGCACTGTAAAAGGGATTGCGAACTGATTTTTTTTTTTTTCATTTTAACACGTGTACTACCATTATTTGCGACTTTGCTAGCAAATTATCAGATCAAAATGTCAATTTGTCATTAAGGTTGAGACCGTCAAGAAAAAATAAGTGGTAATCTGTTTTCATGTTACACAAATTGACGTTACAAAAAGATCCTTGGACCATGAATTGATGATAATTATTATGCGAGTCGAATCCTTAAGCAAAATCGTTGAATTGGTACTTCTTTCCTTCTAAAGTGATTGATAATTCTCTAGTGTTATCTGGCGCTGGCTTTAGAAACATAAAATTTGTGAGATGTAGACAAATTGCTTTATCACAAAATATGGATAACATCATCGATTAGATCGACTTGCCATTAGTTATTCCCAATGTACTAAAAAAGATTTTAAAAAAAAAAAAGGAGAAGGATTATTTGGTTCTACCCTAAGTATCCTAATTTTGAATCCCTGTTCTCTCAAGACTCTGATTCTTCAACCGCTTTTTCTAATTGGTAGTTTTAGAAACATGGACATTACCAAGTTTTTATTTAAATTAAGTTTGAAAGTAGCGTGCTGTCTCTTACTTATAATTCATCAATTAGAAATATGGATATTACCATATTATATTTGTAGCATCTTTCTAAAATTTATGATTAGACACTTTCGACAAATGAGAGGATTTAATTAGATACACCGCATGTATAAGGAACCCTAGATAAGTTCCCTCTATTTATTCTTAACCCCAACTATATTTATACCTCGTTGTGTTGTGTGTATCTATACGTGGACAGAGATAGCTCTCGAGTGGCTATAGCTTTATTTATGTTGCAGAAAGAAAATCGTGCAATCCACACAATCGCGCGATCAATTGAGAAATAAGCAACTAATAGAGAAAAATAATGAACGAGAATTTAAGTGGTTCGGTTTGAGGGTTGACATGTGCCTATTTATCATAGGAAGAGCCAGTGAGGAGTCAAATGTTAACAATTGATATTGCAATCTTAAATCAAAATCTCTCACACCTAAGCTCGAGATTACACCCCCTACCTAATATTTCACTCAATCTCTTAAGAGCTTTCCCTACAATAACAATACTACCCTACCGTGTTATAATTGTCTTGACCCTCTAGAGGTGTACCCAAGGGAGTTCGATGGATTGCCAAGTAGGCACAAATGACCCCTCTTGTGAGATAGTGTTGGTACTTAGCATGAGTTCTTTCAAACCCTATCCATCGTAGCTTCATTTCTGATTTCAAATATTAGATTTGTTTTTGTTTTAAGAGTTGTCATTAATCTATTATGAGTCGGAGTCTTACTTTCTGGGAAGTATATTTTTTTCTCATTTATATGAAAAGACTATTTAGGCAATCTTTTCAATTTTATTCTCTAACTTGCATCTGCACGTGAATGCATAAATGTTCAAGCAATTAATAACGGAATGGAAAAGAACGTGAGCCGTATCTGGACCCCATGGGCAGTGGGTGAAAAGTAAAAATTCACCCTCAATCAATTGCTCTTTTGCGGGAAAGCTCCAATAAGAATGTCCATGCATATATTTTTCCTAAAATAAACTAATGTATAAAAAAAAATAAGCACAGGAACCAATGGTATTCGGGAATCCAGTCTATTTCCTAAGATGGACTTCTCACTATAAAAGCAAAAATTCAATCTAATGTAGTGTAAAATGTTCCACATATGCAATCCTAAAGCGAAAATGCAAGAATAGAAAATCCTTTGTTTTGTATAATGCTTCCTAAAATGCGCTAAACACAAAAGGGGAAGAATATTCCTAATTTACCGAACATTTCCCTAAATGCAATGTCTAATGTGGATTTGACAACGAATCAACATTCAGAGTAATGACCAGTATGTGTTACAGAAGCGAAGCCTTAATGACAGCAAAATCTCCTCAAAGTCTTCTGTAGATTCTCCATACGTAGCATCATTGCTTCTCTGTCCATATGGTGTTATTGCAGTAATCTTGATATCTGATTCACTGTGTAAGATTTTCTCCAACCTTCCTTAAAGATAGATATTTCATGCTGAAGGAGAGAACTAACACCATACACTGGATTATTTTAGTAAATCTCATACTTCTTTGTTTCCAAGAATAGAAATGGAAAATATTATTTCTGAACAAGGATTATTTTTGGAAATAGAAATGTCACCAACCGCATCATAAGGTTCATTCGTATTGAGGGTACATTTCACAATATTGCAAGTGCAAAATAGCCCTATAACAAGTAGTTTCATCCTCTCCTACAATATGTTCAAGATTTGGCTCTCTATCTCTACTTTTCCTCCTCAATTTTTCCTCATTTAAGCTCGGTTTGCGAAGCTCATATTAAAGTGCTTCTTCTTACGGGTTTTGTCCGATGAATTTTTGTTTATGAATTCAGTGAAAGGCTCTTTCTGATCTTACTAAGCATGTCTTAATCATCCTTTTAGATTAGATTATATTTCAGTTTACCTGCATCTTTGAGAGAAATGTTTATACCTCTCTGAGTTACTTAAGGGCAAAAGCCTTTAATGGTTAAATCAAATTATTTAAAAAATCTTGTGCAAAAGCTATTATTGGCTCGGAGGCCCAAACAATTATCAGACAGACTCATCTTATTAATGACGCGCTGACTTAATATTTTCAGTTACAATGCAGGAAAATGTGAAAAATTGTGTGCATTTGAGAGACATCTCTCTCTCTCTCTCTCTCTCTCTCTCTCTCTCTCTCTCTCTCTCATTGTGAGAGACAAATTTGCAGACATTTTCTCTGATCTGATCAATATGTCATGTATTGAATCTGTCGCTCTGACAAACGAGAATATGTTGACGTCCTCGCTTACCATGATTATGTCTTGCCGATTATTGTCCTTATTTTGAAGCAGAATATTCTCATCGAAGTCGTTTCAAAAAGCCATTTTTTCCTTCGGCCAACGTTAAAATGAGTCGTTGAATATACACAATTTTCTTTTACTGCCCTGCAGAACCCAAAGACAATAAATCCTTCGATCATTGCCCTTGTTCTCCTGTGAAAGAAAGACAATTTGTAGCCAGAGAATAGTTTAAACAACACGTCGATCTAATTGTAGAAAAGGCGCTCTCCATCATGTGGAGAATAAAATCTTGAGAGAGAGAGAGCCAATGGGGGGTTTGTGACTAAATATGATAATGTCCATATTTTTAATTGGTGGGGTACAATTTAAAGACATCACACATACATTTAAACTTAGTTAAACATAATTATGGTGATGTGAATGTTTCTAATCTACCTATGTGAGAGACCCAAGGGGAGTTCCTGACTAAATATGGTAAGTCCATGATTTGATTGGTGGGGTACAAATTATAGACATCACACATACATTCAAACTTAGTCAACTATAAATGCGGTGATGTGCATGCTTCTAATCTACCAATATTAATAGTGGTCGAACAATCGCACCCTTCAGAGAACAATGCTTCAAAATCAGATGTAGTTAGGGTAGACAAGAAATAAATTTTTTTTTTCCTTTCTTAGTAGCCAGAGAACAATTTAAATGACAAGCCGATCTAATCGATGATTTTGTATGTCATTTGTGATAAAGTAAAGTGCCTGCATCTCGAAAACTTTATGTTTCTCGGGCCAGCGTGTGATAACAGCTAGGATTTTGCAATTCAACGAGCAAAGAGTCAAATGCACGAAGAAATAGCCAACCTCAATCACTTTAAAAGGAAATTAGTAGAATTTCAACGATTTATGGTCAAGAATTCATCATCACATGATAGTTGCTATAAATTGGTGTTCTAAGGACCTTGCCGTATTGTGAATTTGCGTAACATGAAAATAGATCACCCGTTATTTTCTTGACGGTCTCAACATTAACGACAAGTTGATGCTTTGATCTAATAATTTGATAATAAAGTAGTAAACAATGATATTACATGTGTTAAAAGGAAAAAAAAAATCAGTTCATAAATTTCCTTTCTTTTACGATGGAGCAAGGGTAATTATCGGGATTTTGTTTTTTTTGTTTTTTTTTGGGTTATGTGGGGCAATAAAAACCAAATTGCGTACGTCACGGCTTATTGTAACACCGGCCGAAAAAGAACGAGTTATTGTGATGACTTCAATGACAATGCTCTGCTTCAACACAAGGACAATAATTAACAAGACATAATCGTCGTAAGTGAGGAGAGCGACAAATTCAATCCACTAAATACAAGACCTATTGATATGAGTGTCCGTCTACTAATTTGTCTCTCATGATGAGAGAGAGAGAGAGAGAGAGAGAGAGGCCTACAGATATGCTTAGAAAGGTCCGAATTCGTAAATAAAATCTAGGCGGAGAAACCTATAAGAAGCACATCTTTTATATAGACCATGCAAGCCGAGCTTCATTGAAAACAAAACATTAAGGAGAAAAAGGAAAGTTAGAGAGCCAAATTAGGAACACCATGCAACAAATGGTGAAACTCCTCGTCATAGGGCTATTCTCGACTTGCAATATTGTGAAATGTACTCCCGATACAACTGAGGTTTGTCACATATGCAATGGAGAAAAATGTTGGTCTTTTAATGAGTTTGTCGTTGATAGAGCTCGTGTCCTAGATTATTTGTGTGATGGTACGGCAAGCAACAATTACAATTATTATACCGAGTCCTCCTCTTGTTATGATCATGGTGTGTGCAATGGGGCATTAACACAATCTGATTGCTCTGATTGTATCCTGGCAGCTGAAAATGCTCTGATTGACAAATGCGACTACAGCGTAGGTGCTCAAATTCAACTTAAAGATTGCAGGGTTCGATACGAAGCATACCCATTTAGTGAGTAAGTTATATGTTTCATGTTTGTCCTGATGAGAAACCCTAACAAAAGAATATACTCGTATCCTGTGTTGTACAATATGTTCAAGTTGCAAATGGACTATAGTTGTATTGTATGGTGTACTCATTTGCTTAAGAAATGGTCTAGTAAAATGTCTTAAGTTAAATAAATTCCACAAGTCTTTTTATTCATTGGCTTGTGAATCATCAAATCTAGCTATTTGTATTTGGTAGAAAAGGCTTAGGAAGACTATATTCAGAGAATTATCTTCTTCTTTAAAAAAAAGAATGTCGCTTTCATTTAACATGAAGTGCTGCTCACGGAGACTTCTATATGCCTACGAAGAAGTCTACGATTCTCCCACCTCCCTTTTCTTTATTAACAAATAATATATGACCATTCAACTTATGAATACCCTGCTCTCCAATTATACCTTGAGTCGATGTGATTCAACATTGAATCTATTGCATTGGGATCATGAGCTTCACTCAACCCAACTCATTAGGATCGATAAATTAGAACATTCAATCTTGGTAGTTTGAATATATTGAGAATGTCTCGAGTTTTGGCCAATGATTCGAGCAACAATCAAAACCAGAAGATGAGGATAGGTTCAAATATTAAGCTTGCGAGAACGAACTGTGCTTAGCCTTAGTTGGACTAGGGCCGCCCCTCATTTTGTGGTGTGTGTGTGTGTGTGACAGAGATTTTTTATTCCACTTACATACACATCAGCATAGTGGTAAAAGAGGACACGTTGATTGCCGATATTACCTTAAAGCGAGAATGAATCAATGATTTGAAAAATTACTACAAATTTGATTCATTAATTCTTAGGAAATGACATACATGCTTCCGTGTTTTTGCGACACTAACTAATCATGTGCATTGTGTCACTTATAAAATGAGCCTATCCAATAATAGTTATGCGCAAAGATTTAATATTTGTGCTTTAAGGAAATAGGCTTTTGCCCCCGCATAACTTGTAGAAATTATGGAATTTTTCAAGAGGGATATGTTTCACCAAATTTATAAAATGCCTTTCAAATTATGGATGAATCTATATGAATCGATAAAGTTTGCAAATAATCCCTTGTTGATTTGGACAAGAAAATAAATGAAGAGGAATTTATAAGTATGAATACTGGGAACAATTTTAACTAGGAGGGCTACAAATAAATTATAGGCAACTAAAGATAAAGGATAAAGATAATGATAAATTTGCAAAAAAAATGTTGAGTCATGTAATTGATCTAGGAGGACCTTACAAAGAGTAAACTTGGGTATCTAAAACCTACAATCGGTGGTTATGCAAACGGTCACTGAATTTAAATCCTAGAATAACTTTCTAATCCTATTTGCGATAACAAGAAGTTATATTATATCCACTATCTTGACGGTTGCATCGACTCCACTATATTGAGAGCTGTTATTTGAGTTTTGATTCTTTAGTTTCTGGCTACGTCATCAATCGTTGTAACATATAGGATGAATGCGATGTTTAGTGAAGAATCAGATGCTAATTGATTGGGAAATCAACCGACTTTATCGAGAAAGATTACTTTTGAAGACTTGATTGCATTTTCTTACGAATGTTTAGGACTAAAGTGCATTTCATACAAATACTTCAGGACTTTCGGTATATGTCATTCGAGAAATATCTAAAGAGTAGACAATTATTGATTTGGTTTAAATACATAGAATTGAAACCGGAGTTACCATTGCAAGTATTTTGACTTTGCAAAAGGATTTCGTCATAGTTAGGTCGAACGTCCTGTTCTTGGGGTCTACACCATCCTCGGTGACTTCAGTCCACTCAATCTGGTTTGTAGTCTTGTTTGTCGAATCACGCTTCGGAGTTTCACCTCATTTCAACATTTCGTATTGACAACTTTATTTTGTAAAGCGAATGATAGTATTGTGTAAACTATGAAACGTGGGTTGTCAGATAAATCCTCAAAGATTTCTAAGGCTTGACGACAATAAAGGGGAGAAAATCTAATTTTAATTCGTCTCTCACTTAGTCCCTCTCCAAGATTTCTTGTTAGGATCAACGCGATTGCAAATCGTGCGGAGAGGCCGATGGGAGATGTGTGCTCAAGGATTCTGAGTCGGGCTCGAAGCTTGTATGCACGCCCAAACACGGTAATGTCATGTGTACTTGTAGCATGTTTTCTCTTGTTTCTTTTTCTGTTTAAAGTCTAAGTTTGGCAATCTAACTTCAAATCGGGTCCTAATCACATAATTGTTGTGATCAAGTTCCGGCCAAAGCCCGCAAAGAAACTCGATGTATTCCTATAGAACAAACATATCCCGGCTTTTCAAACGATCGAAAATTACTTACGTAGTTCCTCCACTGGACACTACCGCTCCTCATAATTTTCACATACTATTACACAAATCATCTATAAGAAGACCTCTGTAATGGCATACTGATCCAACGGACCATACATCCTCCCACTGAATATTTTATAAGTTTCATTCGTATTAGAAGTACAATTCACTATATTACAATTGCAAAATAGCCCTATTACGAGGAGTTCATCATCTCTAGCAATGTGTTCATGATTTGGCTCTCTATCTTTACTTTTTTTCCTCAATTTTTTCCTCATTTAAGCTCGTTTGTGTAGTCTATATAAAGTGATTCTTCTTATGGGTTTCTCGGTAACTTTTTGTTTATGAATTCAGTGAAATGCTCTTTATGATCTTCCTAAGCATGCCTTAATCATCTTTTCAGATTAGATTATATTTTAGTTAACCGGCATTTTTGAGAGAAACGTTTATATTCTCCGAGTTACTCAAGGACAAAAAGCCTTTTATGGTTATATCGAATTATTTAAAAAATCTTGTGCACAAGCCAATATTGACTCGGAAGCGAAACAAAATAACGCGCTGAATTAACAGTTTCAGTTAAAATGCAGAAAAATGTGAAAAATTGTGAGCATTTGCGAGACATAGCTCTCTCTCTCATATATTATGAGAGACAAATTTGCGGACATCCGCTCTGATCCATATGTGGTGTATTGAATCTGTTGCTCTCGCAAACAGAAATATGTTGACGTCCTCACTTACCATGATCATGTCTTGCTGATTATCGTCCTCATATTGAAGCAGAATCTTCTCATCGAAGTCGTTCAAATAAGCCGTTTTGTCCTTCGGCCAGCGTCACAATAAGACCTTGAATATACACAATTTTTCATTTACTGCCCTGTAGAACCCAAAGAAAATAAAACCTTCGATCATTGGCCTTCTCCTGTAAAAGAAAGAATTTGTAGCCAGAGAATAATTTAAACGACATGTCCATCTAATCGTGGCAAAGGTGCTCTCAATAATGTGGAGAAAAAACTCTAGAGAGAGACCCAGTGGGGGGTTTGACTATATGTGGTAATGTCCATGTTTCTAATTAGTGGGGTACAATTTATAGACATCACATATACATTCAAACTTAGTTAAGGAGTGCCGGATACCTAGAATGCCAAAACTTGGTACGGAATGACACTTAAGTGCCAAAAGTTAGGAAAGTGATAGTTAAGTACTAAAATTGGAGCAAAATGAATCACTTAAGTGTCAATGGTGAGAAAATCTAGTTAAAATGCTGATGTGATGATTTTTCGGCGACATAAGTGCGAAACAATGCCGTTTTGCATGCTGACGTGGCTAGATAAGTGCAAAAACGACGTTGTTTTGCTATTGACGTGGATAGATAATTAATAAAAAAATTAATTAAATTAAATTTAAAACTTAATTTATTTATGAGAGAGAGAGAGAGAGAGAGAGAGAGAGAGAGAGAGAGAAGAGAGAGAAGAGAGAGAGAGAGAGAGAGAGAGAGAGATGGAGATTGCAGGCAGTGATGGTGAGCCAGGCCGTCCCCCGCCATTGCCGGGAAGGGTCGAGGTGTTTGGCCCTTGGCCAAGGCTCGGCGACCCAGCTGACCCTTCCCCCACCATTGTCGGCCTTTCCTAGCAACGGCAAGGAGGCGGCAATGAGAGCTCAACTCTCACATTCTGCCTCCTCTTCTTCCTCCCTTTTTTTTTTAAAAAAATAATTAAATATATATTAAATTATCATTTAAACAAAAATATTTTAATTTAATATATATATAAAAGACAAAACGACGTAGTTTTGATTTTTCGTCGTTGACTCAGCTTTCTAGCGTGCCACATAAGCTAGTTATATTATTAAAAAATTGTCACATAAGATTTCCGACCACCTTTATTGGACTTGTCACTTATGTGTCCCATTTTAAAAAAAAAAAAATTACACTTAAGTGTCACTTTTGTAACTTTTGATACTTAAATGTCCCATTGTATCAAATTTTGGCACTTTGAGTGTACTTTTAGCCTTAGTTAAGTATAACTATGGTGATGTCTATGTTTCTATGAGCGGTGGTCAAACAATTGCACTCTTGAGAGAACAATGCTTCAACGACAAGTCGATCTAACTGATTATTTTGTACGTTATTTGTGACAAAGCAATGTGCCTGCATCTCACCAAACTTTATGTTTCTTGGGCCAGCGCGTGATAACACCTGGGATTTTGCAATTCAACGAGCAAAGAGTCAAATGCACGAAGGAATAGCCAACCTCAATCACTTTAAAAAGGAAAGTAGCATAATTTCAACGATTTTGGTTAAGAATTCATCATCGCATGATAATTGTCATAAATTGGTGTTCTAAGGACCTTGTTGTATTGTGAATTGGCGTAATAGAGGGAAAATTGTTCAAAAAGTCCTAAACTTATTGCATTTTTGCCAATTCAGTCATAAATATTTTAATTTTGCTAATCTAATCTTAAACATTTTCACTTATTGCCAATTGAGTCCATTTGACTAACTCCGGTGGGAATTTGCTAATGTGGATGCCGGTAGTGCCACGTGATATGATCGGCGTTAACGTGGATAATTTTTAATAATATTTTAATAATTTTTAAATTTTTTTCTCTTTCTTTTCTACTTTCTTCTACCTTTTGCCAGTGGCCAACCACTGGCCAGAGGCGATGGTCGGCCACTAGCCATGCCTGGGCTGACTGGCCTCACTTGCCTTAGGCAAGGCATGGCCAGGCGAGACTCGACGAAGGTTGGCCTCGCCCAAGCCAAATTTGGCGAGGCTAGCCCTAGCCCGGGCCAGGGCGATGTCAAGCGAGGCCGATACTTGTTTGGGCTAAGGTGAGCCCCAGCAAGGGCTCCCCTCGACAAATATGGCGAGGCAGGTCGGCCCTTGCCTAGGCTAGGGCGGCCTCGCCTAGTTTGGGCGAGGGTTCCCCTCGCTAGGGCTCACCTTGGCTTGGCTGGGCCTCGCCTATGGCAAGGAGGCTAGCTTGATGGCCATGACCGGTGGCCGGTCATTGGTAAAAGAAAGAAGAAAGTGGAAAAGAAAGAAAGAGGAAAAAGAAAAAAAAAGTGTAAATTTTTTTAAAATATATTAAAAATTATTCACGTCAGCGCTGATCGCGCCACATGGCACCGCCGATATTCACATCAACGAATTCCGATCAAAATTAGTTAGATGGATTCAAATGACAAGAAGTGAAAAGATTTAGGATTGAATTGATAAAATTGAAAAATCTATGATTGGATTAGTAAAAGTGCCATAGGTTTAGGATTTTTTAGAAAAATTTCCCTAAAAATATATTACCCGTTGTATCTTTGACTGTCTCAACCTTGGTGACAAGTTGACATTTTGATCTAAAAATCTGATAATAAAGTTGTAAATGATGATATTACATGTGTTAAAAGGAAAATATTAGTTCAAACATTTTCTTTCTTTTATTGTGAAACAAGGGCAATGATCGAAGGTTTTATTTTGTTATATTATTATTATTATTATTATTTTGGGGTTGTGTAGGGCAATTAAAAACAAATTACGTACATCACGGCTTATTGTAACACTGGCCAAAATAGAACGACTTATTGTGGTGACTTCAATATAATATACTATGCTTCAACACAAGGACAGTAATTAACAAGACATAATCATGGTAATTGAGGTGAGCGACCAATTCAATCGACTAAATACGAGACATATTGATATGAGTTTACGTCTACAAATCTGTCTCTCATAATGAGAGAGAGAGAGAGAGAGAGAGAGAGAGAGAGAGAGAGAGAGAGAGAGAGAGGCCTACAGATATGCTCAGAAAGGTCCGAATTCGTAACAAAAACTAGGCGGAGAAACCTAAATGAAGCACATCTTTTATATAGACCATGCAAGCCGAGCTTCAGTGAAAACAAAACATTAAGGAGACAAAGGAAAATTAGAGAGCCAAATCAAGAACACCATGCAACAAATGGTGAAACTCCTCGTCATAGGGCTAGTTTCCGCTTGCAATATTTTGAAATGTACTCCTGATACAATAGAGGTTTATCGCATATGCAATGCAGAGAAGTGTTGATCTTTTGACGAGTTTGTCGTAGACAGAGCTCGTGTCCTAGATTATTTGCGTGATGATAAACCAATCAACAATTACAATTATTACGCTGGGTCCTTCTCTTGTTATGGCCATGGTGTGTGCAATGGGGCATTGACACATTTTGGTTGCTCCGATTGCATCTTGGCAGCCGAAAATGATCAGATTGACAAATGCAGTTACAGCGTGGGTGCTCGAATTCAACTTAAAGAATGCAGGGTTTGATATGAAGAATACAAATTTAGCGAGTAAGTTATATGCTACATGTCCGTCTTGACGATAAACCCCAATTTTTTTAAGAATATATTCCACATATGCTAAGTTGTATCCTATGTTGTACAATATGTTGATAAACCCCAATTTTTTAATAATAGAGTACACATATGCTAAGTCGTATCCTATGTTGTACAATATGTTCAAGTTGCAAGCAGAATATAGTCGTATGGTATGATGTACTCATTTGCTTATGAAATGGTCCGGTAAAATGTCTTTAAGTTAAATAAATTGCACAAGTCTTGTCATTCATTGGCTTGTGAATAATCAAATCTAGCTACTTGTATGTGGTAGAAAAGACTCTAGGAAACTATATTCATAGAACTATCTTCTTCTTTTTTTTAAAGAGAACAGTGCTTTCATTTGACATGAAGTGCTGCTCATGGAGACTTCTATATGCCTACGGAGAAGTTTACAAATAATTTATGACCATTCAACTTACTAATACCCTTTGAACACTTTCTAATTATATGACCATTCAACTTACCAATACCCTTTGAACGCTTTCTAATTATACCTTGAGTAGATGAGATTCAACATTGAATTTGTTGCATTGGGAGCAAGAGCTTACTCAACCCAACTCATTAGGATTGATAAATTAGAACATTCGATCTTGATAGTTTGAATCTATTGAGAATGTCTCGAGTTTTGGCCAATGATTTGAGCAGCGACCGAAACCAGAAGATGAGTATAGGTCCAAATATTGATTTACGAGAACGAGCTGTGCTTAGCCTCAGTTGGACCATGGCCTCCGATCATTTTGTGGTGTCCGTGTGACAAAGATTTTTTTTATTCCCCTTACATACACGTATTCAGCATAGTGGTGAAAGAGGACATGTCGTTATCGTCGATTGCCGATATTACCCCCACATAAGCGAGAATGAACCAACTATCGGAAAAATTACCGTGGATTTGATTCATTAATTCTCAGGAAATAACACACATGCTTCCATGTTTTCGCAACACTGACTAATCATGTGTACTGTATCAGTTATAAATTGAGCTTATCCAATAATAGTCATGCACAAAAATTGAATATTTGTGCTTTAAGGCAATAGGCTTTTTGCCCTTGCTTAACTTGCCAAAATTATGGAAATTTTTAAGAGGAATAAAGATGTTTCACCGAATTGATGAAGGTTTCGAATGATCCCTTGTTGATATGGACAGGAAAGTAAATGATGTGGAATTTAAAAGTGCGTATATGGAGAACATTTTTTACCAGTGATGTAGAGTGCTACAAGTAAATTACAGGCAACTAAAGATATTAATAGATTTCCAAAAGAATGTTGAGTTATGTCATTGATTTGGGAGGACCTTACAAAGAGTACCTTAGGTATCTATAACCCACAATCAATGGTTATGCAGATGGTCATTAAATTTAAATCCAGGAATAACTTTCTAATCCTATATGTGATTACAAGAAGCTAAATTATATCCACTATCTTGATGGTGCATCGACTCCACTATATTGAGAGCTATTATTTGAGTTTTGATTCTTTAATTGCTGGCTACATCATCAAGTCGTTGTCACATATAGGACCGATGAGATGATTGGACTCACATGTGAAGAATCATATGTTAATTGATCAGGGAGACTTGATTTCATTTTTTTACAAATGTTTAGGAGCATATTGCTTCAATTAAAATGTTTAGGACCAAAGTGCATTCCATACAAATAATTTAGGATTTTTGGAATATTTTGTTCGAGAAAAGTGATTTGGTTCAATACATTGAATTGAAAAGGGAGCTACCATTGCAAGTATTTTCAACATTTCGTATTGACAACTTTTTTTTTTTTTTGTAAAACAAATAATAGTATCATGTAAACTATGATACGTGGGTTGTCAAATAAATCCTCAAGACGTGCAAGCATTACTCCCTTGGAAATTGCTGCTCGCACGATTACTAAGTTATGACAACAATAAAGGGGAGCAACTCTAATTTTAGTTCATCTCTCACTTAGTCCCTCCCCAAGATATTTCTTTTTTTCTTGTCGAGGTAGCTAGTGTAATTAAGGTCTTTTTCTAAACTATTTGCTGACATTTTAATATTTATAATTTTTTTATAAAAATAATATTTTAATAAAAATTATCTTATATGTTTTTTTTTCCCAATTCCGAAAATAAGGACTCTGAGCCCAACCCGAATATGGGCTGCGACTGGTCTCACGAACCTAAGCTCATAGACACAATTCGAGAGCCTTTTTCCCATTCAAACTTTGCCAAGCCCAGGACCCACAACGAGCCCACTCTTTCTTCACCATTAAATCACACCACCCAGGAAACTTCAACAGTACACTACCACCGGACCATCGTCCTTAACTGCCGTCACTGGCCACCATGGAACAGCAAATTTCTTCTCTTATCACTATGAAAAGAAATGCTAGGATATGAAGTAATGGCATGCAAACGAGAGAGTCATGACAAAACTTATCTCTGGCCATTTTCGAGCTCCATCTTAAGTCCATTCCGTTTTTCACAAGCAAGCGGACATTAAGGCTGCGCATGACAGCGCTTCTTGGCTAGGGAATAATTTTTTTTTTTTTTCAGAAATATTTCTTTTTTCTATTTTTATTTCGAGGAACAATTTCTGAGTAAAAAAACGTATTTGGTAATTACATAAAATTTCTACTCCAAAAATAAAATAAAAAAGAATAGAAATGCGTTTGGTACGAAATAATTTCTTTTTTGTATTTATTCATTTTTTATTTTTGCTCACGGATCGCCGACTATCGGCCGCCGCTACTTTATGACCGCCGGCCATCGACTGTCACCGCCGACCGCCGCCGCACAGCCCATCGGCCACCCCCTCCCGCGACCGTCCGTCCACCTGACTGGCACGCGCGGCGGTCGAGCGGTGAGGGCGTGGCGAGGCGGCGGCGGCGACGGGCAGCGATGGGTGGTTGGAGGTGGCCGCGGCAAGAGAGAGGAACAAAAAAAAAAATTGGCTTATTTCTAGAAATTGTTCCTAGAAACAAGAAGCAACTTTTTTTTGTTTCTCATTTATGCTCCAAATCTATTCCCAGGCTAACTTTCTATTCCGAGGAACAGAAAAATAACTTGGCGTTACCAAACGGATTTCTATTCTTTTTTTGTTCGGGTAACAAAAGAACGGAAATCCGGAGGAACAAAAACGTTGCCATGCACTACCTAAGTTTCCGTCACTACGAATGCAGCAACCACCGAGAAGCACATACAAGAAACAACGTTAAGATAACATTCAAAATAGTCCAGAGTCAGAATGAGTTCTACACTAACTTGGTTTAGACATTTCAACAAATATGTGGTGGGCAACTTCCTGGAGTTATTCGTGTATTGAAAACTATTAGGAAATCAGACACCAAACCAAAACCGACGTGCAAACATGTAAACAACCAGTAGTTTAACATTAGATTTTAGTCTCTTTTTCGTTCAAGCCTTTTGGGCTCGTTTGATTCGGTTTTGGGGAAATGCCCTTAGGAGAATGCAAATACATTTGAGGTAAAGGGGTTTTCCAAAATGCTAGACTGTTTGGTAAACTATAACTGAAAAGTGCTTTAGGGAAATGCAAGGCTGTTTGGTAAACATATATTTGAAAAGCCCTTTAGTGTGACCAAATTAAGTTTTTTAGTTTTAGTATTTTTAAAATTGCAAAAAAGAAACAATGACTATATAACCTTTTACATTTTCATATTGAGAGTAATGTAAAAGATATATATTATTAAATTTATTTAAAAATTATATTAAAAGAATTTGATTATAGATTAGATGCAAAACTCAACTTTTGGCCTAGGGTTCTTATAGGTTTGTTTTCAACTTTGAATAATTTTTTTTTAATTATTGTAGTATTAATCATCTTCGTTAATTAATGATTATTCTAGTGTATTGATAAAAAGTTGGGCTATTGATTGTCAAAAGATAAAAATGACAAAAAAAAAAAGAAAAAGGTGAACCCAACATTTGCAAAGGGTTTTTATTATTTTTTTAAAAAATAAAAAATAAAATCAGATGAAACTCTGTCGCCGATCAACGGCGATTGGGGTGTGGGGAAGATGATCGATTTAAAAAAGAAAAAGAAAAAGAAGTCAACGGATGAATAGTAAAAGTGGACTTGCATTTCCGAAATGTTGAAAGTCCAAAGCAAACAAAGGCCAGCATTTGGCCATGGACACCTCCAAATACTGAACCAAACACCTAATTTTTTTCTCGAGGGGCTTTCGGGGCTGAAAGCCCCTTGGGAATGTTGAACCAAACGAGGTTTCTACCAAAAACATAGCTAGAATTGATGTTTTCCATGAGTCGGTGAATAACAAGACTTGTATAATTAATTTAACTTAAAGACATTCCACAGGACCATTTCATAAGCACGCGAGTACAACAAAGGATACAACCGTAGTCTGCTTGCAACTTGAACACAAAACAGCATATGGGAGATATATGCTTTATAGTTATGATTTATTACTGAGACGGGCATGAAGTATAATTTACTCAATGAATGGGTAATCCTCAAATCTAATCCGGCAATCCTGAAGTTGAACTTGAGCACCTGGCTCCGACCGCATTCCGTGTATACATGAGCTTTAGCTTCCTCCATGCAAGCACTGCAATCAGGTTGTGTCAATGCACCGTTGCATGCTCCATGGCTGTAACAATTGTTGCTGGCTGCGCATGGTAACCTTCCCCAGCCAAGTTATTTCTATTCTTTTGTTCCCCGGAACAAAATTGAATAGAAACCTGTTTGATAACGGCAAGTTAGTTTTTTGTTCCCGGGAACAAAAAGTTAGCCCGGGAATGGTTTTGGAATAGAAATGAGAAGTAAAAAAAAGTTGCTTCTTGTTCCCGGGAATAAGTTTCAGAAATAAGTGAAATTTTTTTTTTATTCATCTCTTGCGCTGCCGCTGCTGACCACCGCCCCCCACCGGCCGCCGGTCGCCGGATCGCCGCCCCCGACGGCGCCCGACGGCGGCGGCGACCGGCGGCAAGAATAAAAAATGAATAAATACAAAAGAGAAATTGTTGCGTTACCAAACGCATTTCTATTCTTTTTCTATTCCAAGAGTAGAAATTTTGTGTAGTTACCAAACGGGTTCTTTTACTCAGAAATTGTTCCCCGGAATAGAAATAGAAAAGAACTATTTCTGAAAAAAAACTCTTCCCCAGCCGAGAAGTGTTCTCATGCGCAGCCATAGTAATTGTAACCTTGGGTTGGTGTACTACTACTTAAATCATCTATAGCAATACCTTCGTCAACGGCATAGTGATCCAGCAGCCCGTAAAAGAAAGAAAATTTGTGAACTAATTTTTATCCTTTGTACAAATGCAATAAGATCCTAGGACCATTAATTAATGATAATTATTATCTGGTTAGAATTCTTAACCAAAATCGTTGAAATTATACTCCTTTCTCACTAAAGCGATTGAGGTTGGCTATTTCTTCGTGCATTTGGCTTTTTGCTCGCTGAAATGTAATCCAGGTATTATCGGGTGCTAGCCCAAGAAACATAGAGTTTGGGAGATGCAGAAAGATTACTTCATCACAAACTATGCCCAAAGCCATTGATTAGATCAACTTGCCGCTTAAATCATTCCCGGTGTGCTAAAAGGGGGAAAAAAGAGAGATTGTTTCTCGTTTACCCTAACTACATTTAATTTTGAAGCATTGTTCTCTGAAAAGTGTGGTTATCAGACCGCTTTTCTGAGTAATATTGCCCTATTCATATATAACTAAGTATCATTGTTTGTATGTGTTGAGATAGGGCAAGCGATCGAACAATAATATAGACAGAAAAAGAAAAATAAATCGGACACCAGATTTACGTGGTTCAGTCGTAAAGACTTACGTCCACGGGGAGAGCAGCAACGAATTTCACTATAGATCAAGCGATACAAGGAGATTACACACTCAAGTCACTCAAACACTCTCTCGGTGTTTCCCAAACCCTAATTTATCCCAAACCCAAAGTGTTTATAAATAAACAACTCACTTGGTATAAACTCAAAGCACAAAGTTACCGCGTGTTCAAGCTCAACACAATACGCTCTATGTACGGCTTCGCGTATCTCTTCAAAGCTTCGTGCGGAGGACTTGCGGCTTCTTCGGAAACATGGAGGCGCGGCTCCTCTTTTCGTTTCGTAGGGTTTTCAGCCGCATTTCACGAGAAAAATGGTCTTCTAATATTTATATGCGTGTGTGCCCAAGTGGGCCCCAACTGCATATTTTGGCTTCATGCGGCAGATTTCCTCTCTCAGCTTTTATGTGCAGGGAATCCACGTGCGAAGGCTTCACTCTTTTCACCGTGTGCCCAAAGTCAAATATTTGACTTTGGGCCCCATCTTTCGAACGCGTACAAAAACTTCACCCGTAGCTTTTATATTTTATCTTGGGCCTACGAAGAAACCTTCCTCTTCACGCGAATGCAGGTTTTCTTCCTTCGGCATTTTGGATTCCGCAACGAAAAGAAACTTTTCTCCAATTATATTTTATTTTATATTTCAAAATTCAATAATTCGCTTCAGGCTTAAACTCGAGACATATTTAACAATCTCCACCTTGGCTCGACGTTTGAGCCAAGTCGCAATCGCTTCGCAAAAATTCAAACTCTGCTGCTACTTTCCCATAGCCCCCAATGGGCTCAACCGCCACAGATATTATCCAAGTCCAAGCCTCGCTTGAACTTCACCATAACCGAGGACCTCATCAGAATACCAACTCCACATGCACCTTTAACTGCTCCGCAAGGATTTTCCGACGCAACCTCCTTAACCACAGATAAAGCAAAACCATTGTTGCATCCATATCTGTCAGGAGATCGAATACGTACCTTGTTAATTTCAGCAGTTATAGCAACCATTGGCTCTATAGGCTCCACCTCGCTATGAGCACCATCTGTGTTGATTACTTTGCTAGTACCTGTATACGCTACCTCAGGAGTTTCTGGTCGCAACTCCACCTCAAGCTGAACACCGTTCAAATCCGTTTGAACACTGCTATAATCACTCCTAGTCAAAAGTACTGAAAACTCATCAAGGGTAACTTCTCTGCTGTCAATAGGTGAATTTATATCCGGGCACCACAACCGATCGCCCCGCTCACCTTGTGCATAGCCATGGAATATGCACATTGCCCTCCAATCAAGCTTACCATCACTCACTTGAAAATAACACGGGCAACCAAACATTCTAATAATAGAATAACCAGCAACGTTACCTGACCACACTTCTTCAGGAGTCCGATATTCAATCGCAGTCGATGGGGATCTATTCACCAGGTAGCTTACCGTACTTAGCACATCAGCTAGAATTCTCCTAGCAATACCAGCACTATAGATAATTTTACGAGCCATCTCTAGTAATGTTCTGCTCGTTAATTCTGCAAATTGTTGTGATTTATTGGCATTAGTGTGGTGTTTCACTATGCATTCTTTCATGCATAATTTATTTGCCAACTCCGAGCAGAATTCCATGCTATTGTCAGTCCGCACATGCTTGATCGACTTACCAGTCTCCATCTTGATCAAAGCTCTTGATTGCGTGATCCTGACATCAGTATCAAACTTGTGTTTTGGCACAAACACCCATGTCTTCCTCGAGCAGTCAAAAGACTCTCGAACATATGCATCCGACGTCTCCGCAGCGAAATTTTTCACTGTCTCACCTTGAAGTTTATACAGGCCTCCATGCTTGATTCCTTTCATTATTACCAGGGCACCTCGAACAACCTTCAGAACTCCACATTTTGAAGAATACCTGCAACCAGCTGAATCTAGGGCACCCAAGGAAATTAAGTTCTTTTTTAACTCTGGAACATGTCTTACTCCAGTCAATGTCCTCACAATACCATCATGCATTCTGATTTTAACATCACCAACACCCATAACATCGCACTCAGCGTTGTTCCCTAACTGGACTTTACCACTACCCGCGCACTGATAAGTGATAAACCAATTTCTATTTGGTGTGACATGAAAAGAACAACCAGAATCCAAAATCCATCCATCAAGCGATGAATCATTAGTGACAGACAAGACATAATCGGCACTATCTGCTACAGCTGCAACATTATCTGCAGAATCAACCATAACTCCTTTACCCTTCTCATTCTTCAGCTTAAGGCAATCCCTTCTAAGATGTCCCCTCTTGCCACAGCTCCAACAGACAACATTAGCAGTCCTAGACTGACTACGCCTGTTTATATTAGTACTACTATTACCCACACGTGTTATAGATCTTCCTCTATTTTCACTTACTAAAGCAGCGGATACAGGTTCGCCAGATTCCCTTCTACGAATGTCCTCGCTCAGGATTAAATCTCGAACCCCATCAAACGTCAAACTTGTTGACCCAGAGGAATTACTAACAGCAGTAACAGTAGTATTCCAACTATTAGGCAATGAGGATAACAGAATCAAAGCACATACCTCATCTTCAAAATCAATCTCAACTGAACTCAATTGACTAACAATCACATTGAATTCATTGATATGATTTGCAACTGACGCACCTTCGCTCATCTTCAAATTAAACAAACGTCGCATCAAATGGACCTTGTTGATCGCAGAGGGCTTCTCATACATATCCGACAGGGCTTGCATCAAATCAGCAGTGGTCTTCTCCTTCAGGATGTTAAATGCGACGTTACGAGCCAACGTCAGCCGAATAACACCCATAGCTCGTCTATCCAGCAAATCCCAATCAGCTTGCTTCATCGTCTCTGGTTTCTCCCCAGATAAGGGCAAGTGTAATTTCATCTGGTAAAGATAATCTTCAATCTGCATCTTCCAGAAACTAAAATCCTTCCCATCAAATCTGTCGATTCTCACTTTTACTTCTTCTGTCGCCATCGATTCGCTTCAACTTAGCCAAGCCTGGCTCTGATACCAATTGTTGCGATAGGGCAAGCGATCGAACAATAATATAGACAGAAAAAGAAAAATAAATCGGACACCAGATTTACGTGGTTCAGTCGTAAAGACTTACATCCATGGGGAGAGCAGCAACGAATTTCACTATAGATCAAGCGATACAAGGAGATTACACACTCAAGTCACTCAAACACTCTCTCGGTGTTTCCCAAACCCTAATTTATCCCAAACCCAAAGTGTTTATAAATAAACAACTCACTTGGTATAAACTCAAAGCACAAAGTTACCGCGTGTTCAAGCTCAACACAATACGCTCTATGTACGGCTTCGCGTATCTCTTCAAAGCTTCGCGCGGAGGACTTGCGGCTTCTTCGGAAACATGGAGGCGCGGCTCCTCTTTTCGTTTCGTAGGGTTTTCAGCCGCATTTCACGAGAAAAATGGTCTTCTAATATTTATATGCGTGTGTGCCCAAGTGGGCCCCAACTGCATATTTTGGCTTCATGCGGCAGATTTCCTCTCTCAGCTTTTATGTGCAGGGAATCCACGTGCGAAGGCTTCACTCTTTTCACCGTGTGCCCAAAGTCAAATATCTGACTTTGGGCCCCACCTTTCGAACGCGTACAAAAACTTCACCCGTAGCTTTTATATTTTATCTTGGGCCTACGAGGAAACCTTCCTCTTCACGCGCATGCAGGTTTTCTTCCTTCGGCATTTCAGATTCCGCAACGAAAAGAAACTTTTCTCCAATTATATTTTATTTTATATTTCAAAATTCAATAATTCGCTTCAGGCTTAAACTCGAGACATATTTAACAGTATGATTTCCAAAACTTGTATCCTTCCAGTGGAGAATGGTTGGAAGAAAATTAAAGTTTAGCCTTTCTAGGTATCTCGGGTCCATGTGCAAAATTTGGGAATTCACAATATTTCAACAATATAAACTTTTCACAGGGCATATGCAAAGCCTCCTTTGAGCGGCACTTTATATCGGACGAAGAACAAAAGCTTTTGCAAATGAGTTTCTTTAGAGCATAGTTTCTTCCAATTGCTTGAAACAAGGAACGATATGCCAATTTGAAATTTGCATAAGATTACGAATAACAAAGTTTTTGCAATTTGATTGAACTTAAGTAGATATTTCGTTAGCTTGGCCTTTTCATAATCACTTGTGCAACAAACAAGATTTTTCTCTGAGAAACAAGTCAACGCAAATCTACGTGTACCTGAAAAACAAAGTAGCTTTTTCTTTTGGGGTCAGAAAAGTAGCTTATGGAGAACGGGTAATCTTATTTGAGGTGATGTTTTTTTGTAGCTGATGGAGAAATTTAACTATTCACAAAATGAGTAATCTTCAAATTTAATTCTATACCTTGAAGCTGGACTTGAGCCTACTACTTGAGGTTAAAATTGTGTAGTGAAAAAGAGAGCAGGTGTGGTTAAGTAAAAATATTACACATATGTTTGAAAGAAATGAAGATATTTTACAAGTAACTAAGATATCTTGTATTTCAATACAAAAATAAGGAAAAAAGTGTTTGTCCTAAACACTAATAATATAGACGGTGAAAGACAATGGACACTGTGTAAATCTCAACTTAGTAAATTTCTAACCTGAAAATGATTGGATACACATTTTTGGAGTATATCAGTCTCCAATAATGTTTCATTGCCACTCCAAATAATCTGCACAAGTACTTATTAGTTTAATCTTAATGGGGCCACCTATGGAAATAATCTTCCGTGTACTACAATATTAACAATTCAACTAAAATTCAAATTGGACTTTTATTATAATTGTATCCTACATATTATTGACTTTGGTAGAAAATTCCAGATGTCACACCGGACCCATGCCCAATGCGCTTAGTCCAAACACTGTCAGGCTGGCCAAGCGACCGACCCATTGTGGCCGATAGCCCAAATAATGGGTGGCCTTCGTTTTACTATGGTCGAGCACAATACATTCTTGCAAACTCAGTCTTTGAACCTATTCTCATCTTCGGACGTTGATCCTTACATGAATTGTTGGTCAAATCTCTAGCATTCTCAACAGATTATCATGATCGATTATTCTAATTGATCAATCCTAATGAGTTGGTTTGAGTGAAGGCCTTGATCCCAATACAACATATCCAATGTGGAATAACATCTATTCAAGTTATGACTTATAACTGCAAAGTGTTCCCAAGTATTTGCGAGCTAAACGGTCATATACCATCATCTTACTTAAAAAATAAAATTCTTGAGAATATTCATAGGCATATAGATGCCTCTCGTGAGCGACACTTCATTTTAAATGAAAAACAACATTCTTTGAGAAAAGAAAACTCTCTTGACATAGTTTCCTCGAGCCTTTCCACCAAACAAAAATTGCTAGATTTGATGTTTTAAGAAGACGGTCAATAGCAAGACTTTTGCAATTTATTTAACTTAGACATTTTACTCGTCCATTTCGTAAGCATGCCATCACAACATAGAATACAACTGTAATTCTCTTGAAGCAACACAGAATAACATATGTAATAAATGCTTTATACTTATGGTTTATTATTGAGACCAGCATAAGCATATAATAATGGGAAAAGTACCAAAAAAGTCCTAAATCTATTGCATTGATACCAATTCAGTCCTAAACTTTTCAATTGAAACATTTTTACATTGGTATCAATTCAGTCCATCCGGCCAATTTTGGCCTACCGGCGCTAACGTGGACATCAGCCGGTGACTGGTGACGTCATAATTTTTAAAATATTTTTTAATATTTTTTTGAATTTTTTCCTTTTTCCTTTCTTTTTTTTCTTTTTCTTTTCTTCCTCCTTGGACTGTTCCAGCGATGGCTGGTGAGGGTCGCAGCCCTCGCCTGGCCTCTCCTAGGGCCACCGGCAAGGTGGCTTCGCCTAGATTTGGGCGAGGCCAACCTTGCCTTGGCCTCACCGACCACAGGCAAGGGGCCGACAAGGCTGGCCTCACCCAGATCCGTGCAAAGCCGCCTTGCCCGTGGCCCTGGGCGAGGCCGAGCAAGGGCCGCGACCCTCGCCGGCAGCAGGCAAGGGCTTCACGGCCCTCGCTCAGCCTCGCCCAGGGCCACGAGCGAGGCCAACGCAGCCCTCGCTAGGCCTTGCCGGGGGCGAAGGCGGCCATCGCCCGCGGCAAGGCCAGGGCGAGGCTAGCCTCGCCCAGATTCGGGTGAAGTTGCCTCACCCGCAACCCTAGGCAAGGCCAGGCGAGGGCCACGACCCTCGCTAGAGGCAGAGCAAGGGCCGCGAAGCCCTCGCTAGCCGCCAGTGAGGGTCGCGACCCTCACCCAGGGCCGCAGGCGAGGCGAGCCTCGCCGGCGGCCCTAGGAGAGGCCGAGCAAGGGTCACGATCCTTGCCGGTGGCAAGCGAGGGCCTCGAAAAGAAAAGAAAAGAAAAAGGAAGAAGGAAGAAAAGAAAAAGAAAAAGAAAAATATTTTTAAAAAAAATCAAATAATAATAATAATAATATTTAAAAATTGCTACGTCAGCATCCGATCACTGGCCAATGTCCATGTCAACGCCAGTAAGCCAAAATTGGCCGGATGGACTAAATTGGTACCGATGTAAAAATGTTTAGGACTGAATTGATCCAATTGAAAAGTTTATGACTGAATTGGTACCAATACAATAGGTTTAGGATTTTTTTGGTACTTTTTCCTGTTAAATGGGTAATCTTCAAATCTAATTCTACAATCCTTCAATTGAACTTGAGCACCCAAGCTCCGACCGCATTCGTTGTACACATGGCCTTTAGCTTCCTCCAGGCACGCACCACAATCAGGTTGTGTTAATGCCCCGTTGCAGGCTCCATGACCGTAACAGCCGCCGTAGCTAGTATAATAATCATAACCTTTGAGTGGTGTACTGTGACACAAATCATCTATAACTTCCCTAAAAACGAAAAAAGATACTCAGACAAGTTGGATTCCGCAAGATCAGACTGCTTTCTTCCTTCAAGTCCTCCACTGACCATCAGAACCCAACAGCAAGGATTCCAGCTTCCCTAACCTTCTGAGCTACGAAGGACTTGGAGCTTCAATGAATATAGAAGCATCATCCAAATTGTCAAAACCTGAATTTTACATGCAATTTGAATATTGAATTAATAAGTTACTTATCATCAAGTGAATGTACATAATTTTTTTTATTACTTTACATAATTAAAACCTTGTACAGAAGATCTGCCTTATAAAGATATGTAGAAGCGCAAATCTAAACATCCCTAAACTCCGAACCAACCAATATGTATAATATTTTTGAGGAAATGAGTTGACGTTCAGTAAATGATAGCTCTACTTCCAAAATGGGAGGCCTACCCACTGCTCGACCCGAGAACATAACAATAACAATTAGCAAATAAGGTCATATATTATTTTCAATAGGAAAACCAATATTCGCCTAAGACAGTGTAATCCGTGCATTATATAAAAATGACTATAATTATCTGTGCAATGTATAAAATAGAAGCAATGTATGACATTCCTTTTAACGCTTAAATGCACTCAATTGATCATACCAAATCTCATTATGCATCGACAACCACAGCTCATCGATAGACACAAGTAAATATCTATTACCTACTTGCTACTAGCCACGACTCATCTTGACTAACTCAACTAACAAGACATTATGACCACTAAATAATGCAAGAAGAAATCATAAATACATATTTACCACGCTTCAACCCATTCATTACAAGTATCCTCCAACGATGATAAATACAGTACAAACACATAATGACAGCTATCCTAGACTCAATTCTCATCAAGATTCATACCCATTCTATTTTCTCTCTTTTCTCAATCTTGAACCTCAAGTTCATAGTATCATATATAGGCCATTCAAGTCACATCAGATTACACAAGTCATATAATTTCATGTATAAATCATTGTACTTTATATTTTCTCAATCTTATAGAGAACGGTAGAACATCTGTCTTTTCCCAGAATCTTATATATATACTCAGAAAAATTAATTATAGTGTTGGTATATTGCTAACAACACTTGTAGAATTTCAATGGAGTTGGTAATTTACTTTATATGGGGAACAAGCACACTTGGAGAGTGCAGCACAATGGAAAGTTGTATGCCGTGTTCAAAAGTATTGTTATTAATTTACTTATGATACTGGTTAAATTTCAAACGAGTTGATAATTTACTACTTCATTGAAATATTAGTAAATTTCTGATAGTGTTATTAATTCACTTACAACACCGGAAAGTTTCCAGAAGACTTGGTAATTTACCAATCTAGTGGGAAATTGCTAAATTTCTGACGGCTTTGGGAATTTACTACCTCTTTGCCTAACAAGCAAGTAATCAGTCATTTTCTTTCACCTAACAATTCCAATTTTGCTGGTAATACCACCAAAAATTTCAAATGATGGAACTAGAAACGCAGTAATGAATCCACTCAGAAGCACCTGCAGAAATCTGTTTTAAGTTATCAAAACTAAAGAACCTTGGTCACCATTGCACATGATCATTACCTAGGGAGCGTTTTATGTTTATGCTAGACACAATGTTTTGCCCCTACTTCTTCATTTCTTCAATGTGGAAATTTTGATGGGAAATCAGTGACAATTCTGCGAATATGGTTGCTGATGTCTAATAGAATTCGCGACACTGAATGCAACACATTCTCAGGGTAATGCCTTGTGAACAATAATCTCTACGAATGAAATCTGGAGCAAGTGATTTAATCACTAAGTACGCCAGCTAAAATATTAGAAGTAGGACCACAACAGACCAAGAGAAGAAGAAAGAAATTGCAGAACCAATCGATTATTGTAAGATTTCATGCCTTCCAGGACAATATTTCGGTTTTAGCTAGACCTCGACAAGTTCAGAAGAACAACTGATTGCCCATGTATGGTTTGAACTAGTTCCTAAGGAGCGAAAATCAATCCCCTCACGGGTGCAGAACTGAACTGACGCACTGGAGTAGCAATGTGTTTCATTGAATGCGACTTCTGGTTTAGACCACAAAGCTATTAAAGATTAGATGCAGCTATGGAAGATAATCAACTGAGTCAGCTCCCGAGCGAGTTCATCGAAAGGCTGTTTTCATTTCGTATGTATGACAAGTCACGACTGAAAATAATAAAAACCAACTCAATCCGTCCCAAATCTTTTCCTAATCTATCACAGATTGCATCGAAGATTCGCACGTGGACCCAATTCATGAAAATGCGAAGAGGAAGTTACCAGAAAACCAAATAAAGATGCGGAGAAGGAAAAAGCAAGACCCTTTTTTAAGACTCGTGAGAACAGATGGGCGGGCAGGAAGACGGGGTGGCAGTCCCCGGAGGGAGATCTCCGCCTGGTCGAATCGCGTTCTTGCGCTCGGGGTCGCCGTCGCATTCCTTGACAGTCGGAGTCCGTCGCTGCTGGTTCTGGGCGAGCTCCTCGCTCGGGTCGTCGCTGATGACTGATGAGGGAGGAAGACGAAGGAAGGAGAACGAAAGAACGTGAGAAGACAGAGGGGGGCCAACGGGAGGAAAAACGAAACAAAAAAAAACAAAAGAGAGAGAGAGAGAGAGAGAGAGAGAGAAAGTTGATATTTCTTAAGAGTGGGTCCCACCTTTACGCGTCATTTCGAGATAATATTCCTTCTTTCTTGAAAGGCTCTTCTCATATAGATCTTTGAAATAAAACTCCAGCCACCACAATCTCACATATTCGTACTCATCGGATTCCAGAGTCTCCTCCAATCTCTCACATTCCTTTATACTCACCTGCCGTAGCTTCTTTAAGTTTAAAGGATCAGAAAATTGATGCAGAGACCCGCAGCCTTCTATTGTAAGGAAGACCAATGATTCTAACCTACCTGGAATCTCAACCACACGAGGGCAATGTTTTAAAAACAAAGAATGAAAGTCCTTGGCATTGGTCAGGTCAGGCAACTTCTCTAGCAAAGGAAGATTGTCTATAAGTAAAGCTCTCAAGTTCTCCGAAGCTTCCAAGCATTGAATCTCTTCTACCTTCCAACAACTAATTATACTATATGCTTCTATATGCTTGAAGCTCAATGGATCAGGCAGCTGTTCGAGTGATTGACAACGCACTAAACTAAAAGACACCAACAATTCTAGCTGACCTCGAACCTCAACCAGTTTAGGACAATCATTTATCCATAAAATCCGGAGCTTCAAGCCGGTCAGGTCGGGCAACTTCACCAGCGACGAAAGATTCCCAAGTTTAAGCGATCGCAAGCTTTTCAAAGGTTCCAGAACTTGAATCTCTATTAGCCGTTCACAATAAGAGACTTCCAATTCTGATAACTTCTCCCAATATGAAAGATTTATCGACTTTTCCATTAACCCACACCCATCAAAATGGAAGTATGACAAATTCTGAGGAAGCTTAGGTAGGCATTCTAGGTTATTTGCGAGGAGTTTAAGCTTCCTGAGCTTCGAAAGGAGATTAAAATCTAAAGGTAGGGTGACCAAATCATCACAATACAACCCCAAGGACTCTAGCTTTCTTAACCCTCCAATCCAATTGAAGCTTGGAGTTGGATGGGAAGGGCTTTGATACTCTAATTTCAACATCAAAATTCTCAAATTTATTAGGTTCGAGAGATCTGGGCATCTCATTTGTAGATTATTGGTTAGGACTAGTTCGGTCAAACTTTCAGGAAGCTTAGGTATATTGGAAATTCTTGTGCCCGATAACATCAAGATTCTTAGAAATGATAGTTTTCCGATATCACTTGGAATTTCCCCACTCAAATATCTACAACTGCTGGCATGGATCTTTTCAAGCTTCTCCAATGATAGTCTTCCAATCTCACTTGAATTTCCCCCACTCAAATATCCATAACTGCTGGCATAGATCTCTTCAAGCCTCTCCAACTTCCCAAGGGCGCTAGGTAGCTTTTCTAACATGGAGTCAAAGATCCTTAGTATTCTCAAGTTCTTCATCGTCTCTATTGAGTTGGGTAACTCTCGTATGCTTGAACAAGAAAGATCTAACTCGACGAGAGATCCAAAATTTCCAAGTGAAAGTTCACTCAGCAAGCGACATGACACTGCACTGAGAGTTTCCAATTTCTCCATTCCGTTCCATTCAGGAATTTTGGTAATAGATGTCCCATCAAGAAGAAGTTCTCTCAAGTCTTCCATTTCTTCCATCTCGTCCGGCAATGTCTGGAGTTTCCCACAATCTTTCAAGTTTAATAACACTAAATGCTTTAACCTACCAAAAGACCTATGGACTTCAACCAGTTCCGTGCACCCTTGAAGAATCAATTGCTCTAAATTTTCATGTGCAGAAAGGTCAGGAGTTCTATGCAAGTTTCCACATCCAGTCAAATTTAGAACCTTCAAATTCTTTGTCATCTGTAATGAATTGAAGAGAAGAGGTTGATTCTGAATTAATTTTGAGATACCGGACGGCAAAGTCAATATAGCAAATTCATGTCGAAATAATACCATACCTTGAGGTGGTTCCATCCCTCCCACTCATCAGTAATTTCACTCCTTGATAGATCAAGAATCATTAGCTTCTTAAGACAAATTGTGATGAATTTGAAATAGACGGGAAAGTTATGCCACGAGAGCATTATCAAATTAGGAAGCATGATCAGATTCCTCTGGCACAAGTTGGTAGAAGGAAAATGCTGACCGTTGCTCTCATCCAAGTCTGCACAATCCACTTGAAGAAATCTTAATTTTGATAGGCTTATAGATTCTTCCTTCTCAATGAAGTCTTGAAATTGACGATCAAACCTAAGACATATTGCTTCAACGTTTTCTCTTCCCTACCAAAAAAGAAAAAGAAAAAAACATTAAACAAAAGCTAGTGATCCCATAATTGCCTATTGAAGGCATTCGAGTTGAATATACTTGAGAATGTACTTCTTACATATAATTTAAAATTAATTTGCAATATAATTTACAGATGAGCATGTGATTGTACTAAGCACACAAGTAATGACTCGGTTTAGATAGAAGCAAATAAGCAAAGTCAATGTGTATAACTTGTCTCTTTGAATAGGAACAACATTGCAATTACTTTACCTCCTTTATTTCAAGGACATCAATCGATTCCTCATGATCCCACACCCGACTTTGCTTCTCTAGTTTAAAATGAGCTCTTTCACGAACGATGTCTCGCCCAAGGTCTCTTAGCTGATCATGCACCCACAGTCGGTTACCTTCAATAATCTTCATTAACGATTTCCGTTTGAGGACTTCAAGAGAATATTCAGGGAAAAGCTTACGGCTAGCCCACATGTAAGTCACAGTTCTCACATCAAACCCAACAAAGAAGCAACAAACATCAAGAAATATTTCCTTCTCTCGATGTTCTAATGCCTCAAAACTGATGTTTAGCTTACTTTTAACCTCTGTATAGGGACTAGTTTTCAATTTTTCTAATGTGGCCACCCAAGACCCTTTGTCTTTTCCAGCTAAAAATGAACCTATAATCTCTAGAGCCAAAGGAAGATGACCGCAAATTTCTAACGCTTTTTTCGAGAGGGAAACGTATGCTGCTGGGGGATGATCTCTTCTAAAGGCATGTTTGCTAAACAGTAGAAGAGAATGATTGAAATCCATTTCAGTAAGTTCGTACTTAAAATCAACATCTTTGAGAACTTCCTCATTTCTTGTGGTGATAATAACCTTACTTCCTTTGCAAAACCAGCATTTACTCATCCCCACAAGAGCATCCAGCTCAGTCTTTTGGTCGACATCATCAATTACAAGTAAGACCTTTTTAGAGGATAAACTCTTCTTGACCTCGATCATCCCTTCTACAATGTCATGGGTTGGTAGACATTTCCCTTTTCGGAGAGTAGAGATGAGTTGAACCTGCGAACTCAAAATTCCTTTATGTCGAACGCCAAACAAGAAGCAACAATTATCAAAATTAGCCGACAATTTAGTATAGACGATTCTGGCAAGAGTTGTCTTTCCGACACCACCCATTCCATGGATACCAATAATCTTTGTTTCAGAGGTGTCTTCACCTATCATTTCCATGATCTTGTCCACTTGATCATCCATTTCAACCAAGCAATCAGGTGCTCCCAAGTAGCTCTTTTTCAACTCAAACAAAACCTTATAAACAACTTCGTTCGTGAACTCGCCTTTTCCTCTGATAGTTTTGAAGCAAAAGAACCAATTGTTAAATCGAGATGAACAGAATAATATCTAAGGTACGAACAAATCGTGCACAATAATAAATTCAAGTACCTCTTATTAAGTTCGCATCCCTTTAATTTTCCAACCTTGTTGAGAGCTGCCTTCCATGTCTGAATAGTCTTATCGGTGAAACATTGCTTATTTATGTGTGACTGGATGGCGTCACCGTAGGTTGTAGTCTGCTTACGAACCATCCGTGGTTCAACATCATAAAAAATCGGTATGATCTTTTGTCCCCACTTTTCCTTGCACTCCACCATCTGGGCCAATTCCATGAGGCACCATTTACTGGCAGCATATTCTTTAGAAAAGATAGGAATCGAGATTTTCGATTGTTTAATAGCATGGAGAAGCTCTCGGCCAATCTCTTCCCCAACGTGAAGCTCTTCATTATCTCTAAATGCTCGTATTCCGGCATTAGTGAGGCTGTGGTAAAGGTAATCGGTGATGTCATTGCGAGTATCTGATCCTCTAAAGCTCAAGAATACATCATAATAAGGTTCCTTTGGCTTCTCCATTTCCTGAATTTTCAGAGGACTTGCAAGGACTTGACATCCCACCTGAAAAATGTCTATTATGAAAGTGGAGTGATGATCATCATGATTTCTCTCAGAACTCTTTTCTTTTTTTTCTTTTCTTTTTTTTCTTTTCTTTTTTTTCAAGTCACTATAGAAAGAAACCTCAATGACAAATGCACGAGCTCTGTCTGGGGCCTTGCACTAGACACCAAAATACGTTTGCTTACTTTATAAAAAAATATAGTAGAGAAGTCAAACCATCTCAATTCTAAAGGAAGAATTTCCAAATTATTGCAGAATTATGGGTTTTAGTGCACACTGCAGATAGATCGGAAAAAAAAAAGAATATTTTGTGTGAAGATAAACCACTGTCAACCTATATTTGTCTTAAGACTCTTTCTTTGTGTGATAAGATTTCTCCTAAAGGTGACGTAGAATGTCCTCTGCACATAAGCGCCTAATGTTGCTAGTTGGTTGACTAATTATCTTATTATCTGATAAGAAATTATGATCAAACCTTCCTAATTTCATTTAACCAAAATAGATTTGACAAAGGCATTCCACAACACTCATTTAGTTGCTTCCTCAATCTTAACAGATGCTGGTGAAGAACTCATTCCCCTATGACGATCTCATCAGAATAATGAATCAAGAGATTACACTAAAGCAAATGCAACTCTCACCATATTGGACTAGTTTCTTAAGATCATAAACCGATCTCTAATTACAGCCATCTCATAGGTTATCAAAGAACAGATACACGGTCATGGGTGAGCATCAGTTAGGGTTGAAGATATTATCCACGCTTGCCAGAAAGTACCAGCATATCAGAAAAATGGGATTTACTCACTAATCAATTATGGGGTTAATAAAATCTCAACAGAAACTAAAAGCATGAATGCTATATTACTGTTTTTTCCAGAAAATAAGTTGGAACACACAGGAGTGTAGGGATGAGAGCCGCATTTTATGAAAGCAGAGAGCTCCGGTTCACCACAGAGTGCAACAGTATAGTGTATTGAATCCGTCTCTACTGTTAAATAGAGAGTTGAGGGTATCAATTTTCTGCCTAGAAGCGTTCTTACTGCTGATCACTAGACAATAATGTACGAATTTGTCATATCGAAGTCTCTTAAAGATACCATATCACTGTTCGCACAAAAAAAAAAGATCCCATCAAACAAATGAAATCAACAGATCCACTCAAAACTAATTTAGCATTTAGCGCCAGCAATCCACGCGAAAATTCAGAGAGAGAGAGAGAGAGTACGCGGGTGGCGACCTCGTAAGACTGAGCGTTGTCGATGATGGAACCGGACTCGCCTACTCCTTGGCCACCGCCGCCGCTGCCGCCCTCCCTCCTATTCTTCTTGCCGCTCCTCTTCTTCGGCTCGTCGTCGCGAGGGCCGTCGCCTAGGAGCTCACTCCGAGGCTCGACACCGCTCGTCTCCGCTTCAGCTTCGTGCGGTCTCTTCTTCTTCGCCATTCCCGCTCTCCGATATCAGAAAGTTTCGATTTTTCGACACGGTACGAGGTCGACTGGTGAAGGGTTTAGGAGTCGATGTTGGTGGTGGTATTGCGTTTCAGGATCTGAGGCCTGACAGTTGCATAGATGGAAGTGGATGAGCAGGGTTTTAGCATGTGACTCGAGTAAGAGGCTAAAGCTATTAGCGTTAGACGCAAATGGCAGTGATCAATCGCGGAGTCAACTGAGGAAAGAATTTTATGCTGATCTGCTGATCTGAGAGTCCCTCTCTCGTTTCCATTAAATGCTGCACCTAGTTGCATTACAGAACATACCCAATTCATTAAAAAGAATTTGAAGATGAAGAGTCCGGATCAAATGCTGAGAAGCAGATGAAGATCCCAAGAATAAACGCTCTTGGCTTTTAAGTTCAGCTGAAGAGAGGCAAGACTTATACAAGACGGTGAATTCACCCTCCCTCGCCGTGCCCTTCCAGGCAAGTGAGGACTTGCTTTTTGCAGGGAAACTACAAGCTAAGCGGACCGTGAAAATGTGAATACGCGTTGCTTTTTCACTTTTCAGGTAATCGAGTTGAGTTACCGGGAAATTTCTCGAAGTAAGAAAACTTTTTTGGCGCGAAAGGCGAGAGTACGAGAGGATTTTCATTGCATGTTATTAGTTTAGAAACCATACAATTTTATATTAATTGATATTTTTAATGACGATGAAGGTGAAGACGAGGCCCATTCAAATTTCACATATATCAAACCCAAAAATAGAGAATTCATATATTTTAAGTATGTTAGAGTTATACACAATGAGTTCGTAAGACAAAAAGTTAGGGAAAATAACATCACAAATACCATAACTTTCATACAATACTCACTTAAGTATTATAACTTTTTTATGATTGATTGAGTGATAGAACTTCCGTTTTACGCTCACTTAAATACCATGATCTTTTCTTTTTTTTCCAATCACCTATGCCATAACTTTTTAAAATCGTTCACCAAGAATGAACATTCCAGTGATAATCGACATCTCGTCACTATCTGTCTTGGTTATCCACTATTTGTCTCTTCTTCTTTCTTTCCGAATTTTTTTTCCTTTCTAATTTTTTCTTAAAATTTGCTAACATTGCAGCCATATCAATGCCTCTATCTTCATAAAAAAAAAATTAAAAAAGTCATGTTAATTTTTCTTGTTAGTTAAATTGGATAGAGTTAGGCCTTGATTGCACAAATTTAATAAGTTTTAAAATTTGATTGTACTTTTACAACATATTTTAAGACATATGGAGCATTTATCCTCTCTTAGAGGATAATAACACAAATGGTCATAAAACTTTGACTCAATGTATAATGATATCCTTAGATTTTTAATAATATGATCTCTAAAATAATGATTGATGTTCAATTTAGTCTTTAGATTAAATGTGTTATTTCCATGTAGTTTAATGATTAGATTGGACATTTATTAATAGTTCATGGATCACATTAAATAAATTAGATTTTAAAAATGACATAACATATTTTGTTAGAGTTTGAGGATCACATTAAATAAATTCAAAATTTAGAGACAGCGTTAGTTATTGGACCAAAATTTTGGGATTATTTATGTCTTTTTTCAATTTTTTTAATCTAAAATTCCAAAAACTTAAGGATAGATAAATAAATTCACATATAATGTTTTGATAATTTTCTGAAATTTTAACAATAATATAAATTTTAACAAAAGGTAAAAGAACTACTATTAACTTCTTTAAGTCCAAGCAAAGAGGCATTATATCAATTAATTTTCGCCGTTTCTTTACAATGTCACTTTGCGTGGGAACCATTTTCATGGGAGGGACGACCGGCGCATTGACGCTCAGAAAGTGTGGACTTGCTAGTTGTAGGGAAGCTTCAAGTCGAATGTGAAAAGGTGAATACGCGTTTTGCTTTTGACTTTTGAGGTACTCAAGTTGAGTTTCTAGGAAATTTCTCGAAGTCCAAAGATTCTTTGGCACGAAAGACGAATGTGCAAGATATTTTCATGCATTTTATCAGTTTTTTTTTTTTTTGGTCTGTCCTACTCTATTCCTATTTTACACTCACTCTCAGACTTTTGCCCTGCCTCTTGCAGGGCGTGGGAGTCGAAACCTACTCTTGAAACTTACGCGTCCCCACCTCATCCCCCCTGAGAATATGGGGATTTGAATCCCTCACATTCCCCTTCCATGTTGGAAGGGTGGCCACTAGGGCGAATCCCAGTGGTTATGCATTTTATTAGTTTAGAAATCATCCAATTTATGCTAATTGATACTCTTTTAATGACGATAAAACCCTTCTTTTTTAGGTAAAACCCAAGCCCATTCAAATTTTACATATACTAATGTGGAATTCATATATTTTAATTAATTGAGATGAATTATGTCCAAGTAAGACAAAAAAATGTTAGGAAAAGTAACACTACAAATGATATAACTTCCACACAACACTCACTTGAGTTTTATAACTTTTTAGGATTACTCAAGTGATATAACTTTCTTTCAGTACTTACTTAAATGCCATAATTTGTTTTTTGTGCCATAACTTTTTAAAATCATTCACCCAAGTGTCAAAAATTCGACGTGGTATAATATCTGTGATCAACATTTTTACAAGTCATAGTAGTTAAGTAAAGTTATGACATTCAAGTGTATATTTTTTTAAAAATATCGACACTTCAATAATGGGAAAAATATTAATTATGGCAGTCAAATTAATGTCGTATGAAAGTTATAACATATATAGTATTTTATTTGTCAAAAGTTGTATTCAGCCGGAAAGGAGTAAAGCTCCAAAAATAGTTGCAATAGTAGTGAAAGCTTACCAATTATAGGTGGTTCGAACAGAACTTCCACAACTGGAGACATCAATATGTGCAACCATAGTAGTGTGTTTGGTCAGCATTTAGCAGGTTGGGTAACCACCCGACCTTTATTTAGTTATAATAAATATGGGGTGAAATGGTAATGTTCATATCACCACCAGAAGGCAAGGCATCCTGAAATTTTAACCTAGGAAAATTTTAAGAGAAACTTAACTATCCTATAGTCCAAAAGTTGGAAATTACAAAATTATAAGTAAATCATTAACTACAAAATATAAGTCAACTTAACTTATTTTTATAAATTATTTATGATTAAACATAAAAATAATAATATGTTGATATGCATCGATGATGATTAATCAACAAACGAAGTATTCATTATTTTTAAACAGTGATTGGTAAATTAATTTGAATTACTATCATGATATTATACTGTAGATATCTAAATCTAAAGTAAATGCAATCATAGTGTAAAATCTATGTTGAATATTGGTATTTTTATTGCATTTTATTCTCAATTTGGTTTTCCTAAAAGTTGACGTGGTGTGTTCATTTTAAGAGAGGCGTTGAAGTGGTTGCTAATGCCAAGTGTTCTATTTTGTAATGATGATATGAATTTTTTTTTGAAAATTTTGGAGAAATAAAGATCTAAAAAAAGGATAGAAAAATCAAACAAGAAATCATTCTAGAGAGGTGAATTCGTCTCCATCAAGTAGTTTTGAACATCATTCATTTAAAAAGAAAAAAGAAAGATGCTCCGCACAGTGTTCTGGACAGTGGAGATTACATTCGTTGTTGCACGAATTCAACCTCCCATAATCAAATTTAATTCATGAAATTTATTTGTGCAATGAATAAAATAGATGCACTCCAATGCACACAATTCAATTACTAATCTCATGAGCGCAATACCCATTGCTCATCCATATACACGAGTGAGTATTTATTCCCTACTTGTCACTTATCATAACTTATCTCGACTAATGAGACATCGTGACCACCAACTTATCAAATAAAGTCGTATAAACGTTTTTGCCATGCTTTAGCCCATTTATCACGGGTGTCCTCTAGCGATGATGAATATATCACTCTAGAGCCACATGATGATGGCTATCCCAGACTCATTCTCATCAACATTCATACCCATTCTATTTTCTTTTTCAATCTTGAACCTCAAGTTCATAATGTCACATTTGGGCTATTTAATTCGCATTATGTTACCCAAGCATACCATTTCATGTATGAAATTGGACTTCTTGTCCTTTCAACCATATAAAGGCCCATCTTAAATGGTAGAATATTCGTTTTCTCGAAAGTCTTATAAACATACTAAGGAAAATTAATTTTAGTGTCGGTATATTACTAACAACAATTGTAGAATTTCCATGGAGTTGGTACTTTACTTAATTATTAGAATATTGATAAATTCCTAATAGTCTCGACCAAAAAAAAAAAAAAAACTTACAACAATGGCAAAATTTCAAAGGAATTGATAATTTGCTACTTCCTTATATTGATAAATTTATGATAGTGTTAGTAATTTGTGTAATGTACAAGTAGAATACAAGAAGATTGGGTAATTTGCCGATTTAGTGGAAATTTGATAAATTTATGATAATATTGATAATTTACTATTGATTCACCTAGCAAGCAGGTAACCGGTCATTCTTTTTTTACTAGGAAAATTGGAATTCTACTATCACGGAAAATATTTAATTTTTCAACCCCATGGCATCGTAGAATTTGGCCCTGAAGTTTCATACGTCTCTACTTCTGCAACAAGAACTTAAATCCCAGCTGATAATTTCAAATATTGAAACTTGAAATGCAGTAATTAATCATTCAGAAGCCCCCGTAGAAATCTATATTAAGTTATCGAAACTAAAGGAACTTCGTGACCATTGCACATGATCATTATCTAGGGAGGGTTATGTTCATGCTAGACAAGATGTTTTACCCCTACTCTTTCATTTCTTCAATGTGGAAATTTTCATGGGAAATCCACAACAGTTTTGTGAATATGGTTGCTGATGTCTGATTGAATTTGTGATGCCGAATGCAACTCATTGAACATTAATATCTACAAATGACTTCTGGAGCAAGTCATCTTGAATCCTCGACGAGTTTCTCCCATGACGGGATTAACTACTAATTGCACCCGCTAAAAGTTTTAGAAGTAGGACCACAACAGACCAAAAAAAGAACAAAGAAGTTGCAGAACCAATCTATTATGGTAAGGTTTCATGGTATCCAGGACAATCTTTTGGTTTTAGCTTGACCTTAATTAGCTCAGAAGAAGAGTGGAGTCCCAGTCAACTATATTGCATAAGATGAATGAAACTGAAATGCAAGCGACGCTGGCATCACTCCCGTAGCTCGAGCATACCCAGATCTGCAAGGTAACCAGCTCTGGAGCCTCGCCCTTAGCCCGAATCGCCCTGCCGCCGCCGCCTCTTTCTCCTCCGGCCATCCCTGCCTCCAGCCTCCTTCTCCAACCCTTAGCCAGAGCCGATCTTTACCCAGTTGCAGACTATGATCCTCCGCCTCCCGAGACCTCCGTCACCACCGTAGCCACTCCCCATTTCCTTCCCAAAACCAGAACCTGAACCGATTCCTGGTGTTCTTTTTCGGCTGAACAAAGTGTGCACAGCAAGTGTTTGACCAAATTGATTCTAAGGAGCTCGCCTGCTCTTCACCCAGTCAGCCTTCCGCCTTCTTGCCAGCTTGATTCTAAGGCGCTTTCGACTGCTGCCCAACTCCTTTCAGCCGGTTAATGGTTGAAGTCGAGGTCTCTAGTCGGGGTATCGAATTTCATGGTCCAGGTTCTTAAGCATATCAACCGAACCGCTTCTGCCCATACGCTACGACTCATTTCGACAATGATGGTAAGCACGCCGTGTAGAAGAGGCAGTAGCTGGAAAGCCACTCCTTCGGTCACCCCAGAACTCGACGCTATTTCTGCAGAAATAAAGAACAGCCTCTTCTGTTCAAAGACAGAGGAACCAAGGGTAGGAGCTCAGAATGACAAAGATACAAGTCTCCCAGGTACAACTTTTGTCGTTCTCCCTAGTTGCGATGATGATACCTTGGCCGCAGGGAATTATTCAACTGGTAAACATATATGTGATAAAAAATTTCTTGAAAGGTGAGGTTGAAAGTCCACTGCACATGAGCACCTACTGTTGCTTGCAGTTTAACTAATTATGTTATCATCTGATAAGAAATTATGAAGAAACCTTCTCTTTAATTTCACCAAAATAGATTTGACAAAGACATTCCACAACACTCAATTAGTTGCTACCTTGACTGACGCAGACGAGGAATCACACTCCCCTATGACGATCTCATTAGGAAAGTGAAATATCAAGAAGTTGCACTGAAGCTAGTTCAACCCTCACCTTTAGACTGGTTTCTAAAGAGCATAAACCGATCTCTAATCACAGTCATCTCTTAGGTCATTATCAAACACAGTCATCTCTTAGGTTATTAACAAACAGATGCAGGGTGAGCAGGTGAGCATTAGTTAGGCTTGAAGTATTGGCATTTCAGAAAAAGAGGAATGAACTACTAATTAATTACGGAATCGATAAAATTTCAAAAGAAGAAAGAGGCAATGAATGCTGTAACTGTTTTTCCAGGAAAAAAAGTTTGAACACACAGAAGCGTAAGGATGAATGTTGCTTTTCAAGGAAGCTGAGAGTTCCGGTTCACCACAGGATGCAATATTATAGTCTGTTCAGTCTGTCTCTACTGTTAGGTACAGAGTTGAGGGTATCAATCAAGTAGTGTTCTTACTTCTATTTACCAGACAATAATGTACTAATTTGTAGTATTGAAGTCTGTTCAAGACACTGATATCTCTGTTCGCATATGAAAAATCCCATTAAAGAAAATGAAATCAACTGATTCCACTCAAACTAATTCAGCTTTTAGCACCAGCCCAGTTCCTAAAGTGCATAAATTCAATCCCTACTTGTAGAAATCTGAGTTTTATTGACAAGCTGGTGCATAGATGTGGCATTGTGTTTCCAGATCTAAGGCCCAACCGTAGCATAGATGGAAGCAGATGAGCAGAGTTTAGCATGTGACTAGAGTTAGGCAAAAGCTATTAGTAAAGATGCAAATGACAGGGATCAATCATCGAGTCAACTATTTAAAGAATTGATACTGATTTGAGAGTCGCTCTATTGTTTCCATCGCATTATATACCTAGTCGCATTGCAGAACAGACCCAACTCATGAAAATAGCAGTAGATGAGAGGAATTACCGGAGGTGGATGGGGTGAAGGTGAACTGTCCGGATCAAATGCTGAGAAGCCGATACAGATCTTGGCTCTGAGTTCAGCTGAAGAAAGACTCTTTACTAGACAGTCCACTCACCCTTGTGTCTTGCTGATGCAGGAAGGTGAGGACTTATTAGTTGCAGGTACACTGAAAGCCGATGACTATTGATGACCGAAGGCGCCAAAACAAGGAAGTTGGGATGTAAAGTAACCCTCCTGCACAGAATAGTTGCCTGAGTTATGACATTGCAAGACAAACATTTGAAGGTTGAGGGCTCTGAAGTGTGTGAAACTGCTTAATACAGTTAACCGTGGATGGTTCGAACAGTACTTCCAAACCATACTGGTGTGTTTGATTAGCACTTAGGAGGTGAGGCGGTCATCCACCCTCTTATCTAGTTGGACTTGGGGTAAAATGAATTGTCCATATTACCGCTAGAAGGAATCCTCAAATATTTTTCTTTTGAACAACGAAAATTTAATTATCGTATTATTTAGATTTTAATGGTCCAACCATTGGAAATTACAATTGGTTATAAATATTATGGTATTATAAGTAAACAAAATGTAATCAATTTATATTTATGAATTAGCTATGTATAGCGATAAATAAATAATAGATTGATATCAAAAATAAAATAAAACAAACAACGACGAAATGAAACCCCAATGATATGACCGCACCGATATTTGCCATGACGGTGCCAAACTTGACCACAAATTCTCATTCGTGAGGGTTTGGTAACCGAAGCTTTGAAAAGTCAGAGATGTTGAAGGCCATAAAGGAAGACAATTACAGTTTTTTTTCAATGGCATTAAAAATGTTTTCACCTATAATACTACCAGCGATATCCCAAAAAGGAAATCGCATGGATATATAGCCATAGCACCCAAAAAAAAAAAAAATCCTCATTTTTCAAATGACCCAAACGACTAAACTTTTATTTAAGGAATCAAATAACCCACTGATAAGTTTTCTATCTATGCAAACTAATGAATTCACTCGAAAACATGAATTTGAAATTCAAAGTTTTTGGGGACCAAAAAAACTTGGTTTACTAGCTCTTCCTTTTTCAATTTGGGGTTGCTCAATGATTTTGCTCCCATTCTTCATATTCCTCTCCTTGCTTCCTTCTTTATTGAAGCTCGAACGAAATGTGTATATAAAGGATGTAGCCAGATGAAATGTGCCAAATCTTTTCTTTTTCTTCTTCTTCTTCTTCAAGCTTTGGCCAATCACCGGTCATCGACAACTAGCTAGACAAGGCCGGTGACCTTGCCAGCCGTCAGCGATGCCGCACCTTGTCAATAGCTGGGCCAGACTCGATTGAGCCTTGGCTGGATGAGCGGCCTCACCTAGATCTAGCAAGGTTGAGCTCGACCTCGCTGGGCCACCATAAGGTTAGCCTCACCTTGGCCAAGCGATGCCGACCTCACTGTGACCCAACAAGATCGAGCCCCGCAGGCAATTGGGCGAGCTCAACTTCGCCAGATCTAGGCGAGGTGAAGCCTTGCGCAGCCATGGCTCACCAATGGCTAAGTGAGCCTTCGGCGAGCTTGCCGGACCTCACCCAACTGATCGTCGGCGACCAGCGGCGGTGGCAGAAGAAGAGAGAAGGAATAAGAACAAGAAGAAAAGAAAAATGGATCGATTTGATTCTAGAATTATTCCTAAAAATAAAAATCGGTTTTTCTTTTATTTCTCGATTCTACTCCAAATCTATTTTTTTGAACAAATTTGTTCCAAGAAACAAAAAAAACTTATCAAACAGATTTCTGTTCCAAATTTACTCCCGGAAATAAAAGAATAGAAATTTCTACTATTTGGCAAGTTACCAAATGCATCCTTACTAGCTCTTGCTTTTTCAATTGGGATTGCTCATTTCTTTTCTCTCTTTTCTGGCTGAAACAGAAATTCACGTTGTGCTTTTAATTGCAACGCCTTCGTGATCTTGCTCCCAATATTCATATTCCTCTCCTTTCTTCCTTCTTCATTGGAGCTCTCTCTCTCTCTCTCTCTCTCTGAACAGAGAGATTCTCTATCTTTATTATCTGCTTATAAAGCTTTTAAAAATTAATCTCTTTAGAACACAATTTCTTCCAACCATTCAAAACAAGGAACAATACGCTAATTTGAAATTTGTCACCAATAATAAAGTTTGTGCAATTTTATTGGATTTAAGTAGACATTTTATTAGCTAGGTCTTTCCTTGTTCACTTGTACAACCAGTGAACAATCTAACAAAGAAAATGCTCCGGATCATATCTCCTTCAAGCCTCTAGAAAGTACAATAAAAAAACACATGATTTGATATTTTGGTAGAGCTCGTGAATACATGCAAAATATTATGCATTTTATTTAACTTAAACATTTTAATCAAACTTTTTGCTAAGACCTTGGGTTCTCGCTCTGAGTAAACAACTTGCCGCAGTTCACTTGCCTCCTGAAAACATAGTAGCCTGACGGAACCATAAGCATCGCGGGCTTATCGAAACTTAATTATTCAGTAAATGCATAATCTTCAGATCTTAGTCTACAGTCCTTGAGTCGGAGTTGAACCCCACGACTCGTCCCGCATTCATCCTCGATAGAGTTCACAGCTGTCACCATGCATTGATAGCAGTGGGAATGCGTCAGTGCTCCATTGCGTGCTCCATGACCATGACAAATGCCGTCAACACTATAACAATTATATCCTCGAGTCGGTGTACGATTGATCAAATCTTCTACGACTTTCTCTATTGACATTTGGTAAGTATTAACCAAGATATCTTATGTCCTTCCTCTGCATGTTTTGTACACCAGTGCGGTATTCGGATCGCATTTCCCGATATCGCAAGAATAGAATAGCCCGATAACCATGAGTATCGCAATGTGTGGGAACGTGTTCATGATACGGATCTCTACCTTCACTTTTCTCCTCTTATTTTTCTTCATTAGCACCCCTTGTGGATGGTCCTTATATAAGCGATTCTTGTTATGGATTTCTTCAGCAAATTCAGTGACGGGAAGGCAATTCCGGCAACCCCTAGAATCTGTTGACGTACTCTCTCTTTTCAGCCGTCAGCAACGATGCTTTGGAAACTCTCTCTACTTGCGGGCAAGGCAAATTTCTTGGGGAATGTCCGCGAATCTCTCTCTCTCTCTCGTTTTTTTTTGTTTTGGAGCATGCAGAACAATACAATATCATTAATGGCTTCAAATAAGAATTAAATTACCAAAGCCATATCCATGCATAGACCTAGAACATCTCCGACAGAAATAAAAGTAAAGGGTCTTATTGCGTCAGTGATTAACATTGCATTATGATCAAACCCCTTTGGATAGGTCATCTCCTCCGATTCCCCAAGATTCTCATATTAGAAAATTATCCAAAAAATCATAAACTTATTGTACGGCGACTCTTCAATCTTAAATCTTTGGACAACTTGTCAATTTTATCATAAACATTTTGCTAACTTGCTAATTTAATTATAAGCTTTTCAATCATGCCAATTAATTCTAAACATTTTGATGATTCATCAATTTAATCTTAAAATTTTTAATGAATTGATGATGTAATAGTTTAGTAAGTGTTGACAATTCTACATGGCACAACCGACGCTAGTATAGACAATTTTTTACATTTTTTTTTTTTAAGTTTCTTAATATTTTATATACTTTTGAAAAACATTACTTTATTTCTTTTTATTTTCTTTCTTTTTTTCTTTACATGTTCCTCTAGTTGGTCACTAGGCTACATCAACGACTAGCAACCAACCAGCCTCTCCCAACAACTTATGAAGCTGACCTAAATTTTTGACAATTTACTAATGTAGTCTTTTCAACCAATTTAATGGGAAATCAATGACATGAACGTCAATCATCCTACATAGCAAGATTGACACTTATATAGACAATTTTTCACAATTTTTTTTCTTTTTTCTTTTCAACTCTAGGCCATGATAGAGGTGATCGGCACAAGCACAGTCTCCGCCGACATTCGACACCATAGTAGCGGTCATCATCAATATAGGGATCACTTGGAGGAGGAGGGGCAACGATTGCAATGACTGTTCGAAATAAGGTTTCTTTTTTAAAGTTATGTATTCGAGTTTATTGACATATATCGATATACTCTATTCAGTCCCTATCAGCCTTCATCCAATGTTTTCCTTAAATCATGAGCTTTTCACAGCAAAGGCAGGTCCAATAAGTCAGGTGCTTGTCGAGACAAAGGAAATTTTGAACTTTGAAAGCACTTTCGGCGGCCAAGATAGAGTAGAGACCATCCTAATAACCAGTGTTTAGAGAAATAGCTTTGCATTTCCCCAAGTATCTTTAGAAGAATGGGCATTTGGTGAATGCTGAAGTATTTGGGTACTCATATTTTGGTGCATTTGCAAAGTAATTTTGAGGTGAAAAGAAAAATAAAAAAATAAAAAAGAAAATGAAAAAGGAGGAGGAGACGTTGAACAAAGGGGATCGGGAGGAAAATGGGTGGCAGCCGAGGCTGGTGGGGGAGGCGGCCGGTGGCTGTGGTGGTGGGGAGGTGGCGGGTCGCGGGACCCACGCACCGCCGTTGCAAGTGACGCCGCGACTCGCAACAGGCTGAGCGGTGCTCAGCCGGCCAGATCTGGTCGCCCAGGCACCGCCGTCACCACACACCGCCGTCGCGTGGGTCATGGGTGAAAGTTTCTTGGGAATGCTGAACCAAACGGGCCAGTAGATAGGATGGAATCAGCGAAATAAATTTTGGTGAAAAAGATGGTGAATTACTTGCGGGATAGAAATTCTCCCCCTCTTTTATTGAACCGGAAACGAAATGCATTTTCTTAATAAAGGAAAAAGGAAAAGGAAAGCAATCATTGGATTTTTTTTATTTTCCTTTGTGTCCCCGTCGTGTCTTATCATACCAAACTGGCATGAACCTACATAAAATAAAACGGATTTGTGCAAGTCCTCTCTTTATTTTTTTGGCCAAGGTTGACATCATCTCTTGCTAATATATTATTGGCTTCCTTGTACCAAAAATTGGAATGGAATGAATCCGTCTGTCTCACGCATGATATGACGACGTCATCTCTTACCATATAATATATGTTTTGCATTTTATCCACATAATAAAGAATACCCCTCCCCAACTGTCACATATATATGAACATTTTCACATTTTCAGATTCACTTTCTTTCCTTTGCTTTTTCCTTGATTGAAGATCCGGGGGGTTGGTCTACATTTTTGAAGGAGGTCCTTCTCACAGTTTGCTCCACCAACTCTTGCTTAGGAGTTTAGGTAAAAAATAGAGCTCTATTCCTGTTATCATGGCTTTTAATAACTATGTAATTGCATCCCATTACAAGATGACATCATCTCTTACCACAACTTATGTTGTAATCCTTGTAATGAAGTAAGCAATCTCTTCTCAAAAGTGGCAGGCACAAATTCTTTGATGGCCTCCATTACCACGGGGTCTTGTTAATCCTTGTAATAAGGAGAATCTCCTTCTAAATTTTGTCACAAGAAACCGATCAACATATGCATAAGCCAGCAAGAGGAAACATACCATACGAATAACCCAATAAACCGAACCATATCGATTCGGTTCAGTTCATCGGTTCGTTTAACACCCAGCTGTAATACTCTTCATTTCCTCCAAATCGTCATAAAATTCTGTTTCTCAATCTGATGTATGTATGGGACTAGCAAGACAAGGATATGATGGAAAAATCAGAAGACAGAGGAAGAACCCCATCTATACAACAATACCAATGGCAAAGACATCCTACAATCATGCCATTTTCATTCCTGAAAAGAGAAAAGAAAGAAAAAAAAAGATTGCACAATACCACAATCATATATTGCAAATTCAAACCACAAATTCCTAAAACCTCAATCAAGTGCTTCTGCTCTCAGCTCCTCAATCTCGGATTTTGCTGTAAAGCAGAAACGAATCTGCAAATGCAGAGAGAATGCCATCAGCTAAACTCAGAGATCGGGAACCCCTCCATCCAAGCATAGTGTCTTGATTAGCCCCTTTCTCTGTGCCCAGCATTCCTTCGGGCGTCTGACCTTAAATCTGAAGCGTCACTCTGATCCATATCAACACTGGACCTCCTAGGCTCTGTCTCTGCAGCTCCAGTCTGACTCCTCCGACGCCTCCGATCCTGAACTTGCCAACAAATCATCCTTAAGCAAAAGCTATATAACTTTAACTGGAGACAGATGTGTAAAGGTAGCTTGATTTGCAATTACACATAAACCACAAGGGAGTGTGTTCAAGAATGATCCATCAGTCGGATTATCTTTTTCCCCAGCAAAGCAACTCAATTCTGCAACAAGCCACTGAACAATGTCTCCCAGACCAAAGTTTTGATTAAGGTTTAAGGTAAGTCCTCCAAAGACACTCGCCCTTGCATGTTTAACAAACTCTGGACTTTAAATAAACTAAACTGTCTTACCAAATTTTGAGAAAACCACCTCAACTAAGTAATATGCGTGCTTTGGCCCAAAAAATAAGAAGTATTATACGAGCAATTTTAGAGCACTCAATGGTGTCATCTGATATGGGGTCATACTCACTAAAAACTCAGGCATTTTTCTTTGACATCCTATTTTCAAGAAATCAAGGAGTCATTCATACTTGCTAAAAACTCACTGGCATTTTTCTTTGACATTGTATTTTCAAGAAATCAAGACTCAAATGAGACTTCAGAAGTTAAGAGTCCAACCTCTCGGGGTATCGGGTACTCCTCTGACTCTAGCATCCGTACAACCTGACTCATTTTTGGCCTTTTCTCGGCATCAGGATCAACACATCTCAGAGCAGTCAGAAGGGCTCGTTTAAGGGCACTTGTTGATGGCTTTGTCTCAATGTTCGGGTCCACCACCTCTTCAGAACGCCTGCTTCCAACCATCATCTTGAGCCAGTCAACCAAATTCACCTGAAAAGGACCAAAAAGGATCAAGTCAGAAAATAGTGACATCTATTTAACCTAATAAAAGGTTCTGCTGTAGAGAGAACCCACAGATAGATTGGTCTGATCATACAAATAAGACTAGTCTTTCTAATTCAGGGAAACTATAAATAATGTGCTTTCAGGACTTGTCGTTAGAATTGAGAACAGATGGTTTTTGCATACCTCGGGTGCAGGTCGCCCATAATCTACAGGATCTCGTCCAGTAATTGCTTCCAGAAGGAGCACTCCAAAGCTGTAAACATCACTTTTCTCGTTCAATAGCCCAGAGTTGGCATATTCTGGTGCTACATACCTGGAAATGTTTCAAAGTGGATGGAGAAATAAGCAGGAATCATCCACCAGGAATTTGAGAGGGATTTGGTCATCAAAATCATATAATGAAAAAACAACTAACCCAAAAGTTCCCATGACTCTAGTTGTGATGTGACTCTTTCCAGCACCAAGCAGCTTTGCCAGGCCAAAATCGGATATCTTTGCGTTAAAATCATCATCAATCAGTATGTTGCTCGACTTGATGTCCCGATGTACTACCTTTGGCTCGATTGCCTCATGTAAGTAAGCCAATCTGAAACATTTAATTACGATTCAGAACTGAAACAACGAAAAACCCAATAAAATGCAAATCTGTCATGCGTTAGAGATGCTAATGGCTTACGCCTTGGCAGTGCCCAGGAGAATCTTCATGCGAGCTTCCCAGGTAAGATACCCATGGTGACGCATGGCTCCATGAAGCCATTGCTCTAGGTTTCCATTGTTGACATACTCGTACACCAACAACCTACAGCTCATCAAAGAAAAATAAACAGATGAGCGAACACAAATGACCCATACTGATTCCCCTGCTCCATCTTGTACAAATTGACAAAATCTTAATTGTTGCCAAAATCAGGCCCTAGGGCAAGACAAATACTCTAACTTACAAATTCGTTATATTAATGCATGAGCCAGCATGCATAAGAAAAATCATACCCTGCAACTAGGGTCATCAACAACAATGGAGCTTTACCCACTATAAAGATAGAATGCGCATTTGCCCAATATGCTCTAGTTTGAGTTGTCGTCAACAAGAACAGAGCCTTTACCCACTAACTAGGGTCAGCTATGTGGATCCACTCATGTCATTGAACTATCGAGTTGTTAGATTTTGAGACCTTTTGAAAATGCTCTGAAATCAATATGACTAAGACAGATCCAGAAATCTATGTTCAATACCTGTGAGTTCCTTCAATGCAGTACCCAAGGAGTCGAACCAAGTGTTTGTGCCGCACGTGACCAATGGCCTCAACTTCTACTCTGAATTCTTTTTCGGCTTGCCCCCTTCAAAAAATCATCGTATTAGAAAAGCAAGACATAGTTCACTTAATACCCATAAAAGACACCAGCTAACATCCAACGTACAGATTGTTGAGGAGCTTCTTGATTGCCACAGGTGTCCCATTAACCAGGCGACCACGATAAACAACTCCATATCCACCCTCTCCAATGACATTTTCCTTGTTAAACCGATCACTAGCTACTTCCAGCTCTCTTAAAGTAAACCAATGGCCCCAATCAAGGTGGGAGAACTCCTGCAGACCAGAGTGAGGTGAAGGTGTAGATATTGGATATGAGGAAGGCTGGTAAGCAGCAACTTTCCCATGGATTCCCTCCGACTGAGAGTTGATACCATCCTTCTCAATGTTAGTAAAAGAGCCTGATTGACTGCTGGTATCTCCATTCTTTGAAAGGGCCAATGCCTTCTCGGAGTCCTTATCGCTGTACTTATCATTGAGCGCATGAATAATGCCTTCATGGGAAATAAAATTATTTGCTGAAGCTTCATCAATGCTAATCTCCTTTATCTCCTTCGAGACCTTAGGAATTTGGGTAAGAGGCAGAAGGTTTTTAGCCCCTCTGGATTTTTTGCGAAGGCTAAGGCAGAGCGACAACACCATGATTATTAAGACGAAGACTCCAAAAAGGATTGCTACCAATTCCCACACCTTGAGACCAAAAACAGATGTTTTCTTCGAGAGTTCCTCGTTAAGATTCGTGGGCATAACTCTCTAGTGCCTGTTAGATAGTGAGATAGAATACAAGACTAATTACTGGGAGTCCACATAAAGATCTTGATTAGCAAAAAATTATATAGTCTATGATCTCACAAACATTTTAACCTCTTACCAGACTTTGCATATTCCCAGAAACTATAGCAAGATTGCAGATATGAAAATACATTATTTTCAAGCCTTTGCTAACTCGATATCCACGAAAAATTTACATGGGGAGGGGTCTTAAAATTACCTCCTTATAGTACTAATTCTCACACTGCCGACACCGACGGATTGGTATCGAGTAGAAACCACAGAGAGAGAGAGAGAGAGAGAGAGAGAGAGAGAGAGAGAGTTGAAATTCGCAAGTCCGGGAAACACAAAATTTGAAATTTGCGTACTCAGCAAACGTAAATAGCAAATTGACCAGCAAACAAACACCAAATGAGACCCCAGATACACGATAAACAGGATTGCTCACGAATGTCAACCTTCTCGAATAAGTACCTGTTCCTGGAACTGCTCCGCAATGCCTTGTCAACACAGCCCACCGCCAGCAACAAATCAAATTCAAACCCTAACCAACTTGGAAAGCTAAACAAAGCAACTTATGCAAGTTTCAAGACGAGCCCAAATGTCAATGAAACCAAGGGATCTCCTTCACATTCCCTATCTGGGTTCCCTCTATTGGCCAAATGGGTGTCCGAGTCTCAGCTCAAAACCCATGCTTTTCTAATGAATCTCCCTAGGCTCTCCTCACTCTCTCTACGAGACCCAGAAGGAAAAAAAGCAAGAAAAGCAGCAATCTGTTCTTGCCTGTGCAGGGGTATTAAAGGCAACAAAACAAAATGAGAGCCAAAAAGGCACAGGACTCTAGGATTTGAGGGAGGGGGGAGGGGTTATCTCAGGGGAAGAAAGAGTGGAGTTATCAGTGGTAGGTGATTGAGAAAGAAGAATGCCTCGCACTCGTCACGTATACATATAACAGCAACCCTGCAACGTTTTTTTCAAAGCCAAGGGCATGTCAAAATGGAAACTTTCTTCGCAACTTCTCTCTTTCCTCCCCTTCAATATTCTCTCTCTGCTTGCTGCTGGGCTCCCATCCCTTTCCCCTTCTTTAATTCTCAATTTTTGGTATTGGAGGTGACAGATAATCAGACACTTTGATTAGTTTAGTTCCAAAAAGAAAGACTATTTGCTTGCTGGGTGTGGGGCCCTGGTCCTTTGAATCACTATTATTATATGATAAAACCCAATTGATTTCTCCAAAATCTAATCTTTCCACTCATATCCAGGGTGACTCTCACAGAGAGAGAGAGTTAAAGAAACCAGGGGGTTTGGTTATGACTACAAGGACAAAGAACCGGTGTGCTCGCAGAAATGTCAAAGGGTGATTCAGTGGAAAGGATGGGAGGTCTAATTTTGTAGGATGGGACATCAAATTTACCTCTGCAAGTTTCCCACAAGTTTATTATTAGTATTAGTCTCCCTTCCTTCATTCTCTTTGTCAACTTTGTGAATTTTTGGTTAAGGAAAAAAAACGAACATTCTCTATCTCTAGCAATAGACAATGGTTTGTCGTATCTGTACTCTTGACGCCCAGAAGCAATTCTCTCGTGGTAGTTTCAAATTGCGTTTAACCAATCTTGCTTAAGAAGAAAATCTTTTTATATAAGTAATTAGAGAAAGAAAGCGTAAGTCGATATCGTGTCTCAATTCACTTTTTTTTTTCTTTTTGCAGGAAATAATCACAAGGCATAAAAAAGAATGCCACTTCTGATTAATATTAAAACTGTAAACCAAATATTGATATTCTAATTGGATGGCGAAGCATTTAAAAATGACCAAAGATTATGCTTTGGTAATCCCATTTTTTTCCCTTAATTGTTTACCAATGCATCAATAGCTCTAAATCCTTTATAGTATAATTTCTACATGAATATATATGAGGAATGAATGACTAAGGAGGTAAGTAAAACTGTGCTTTCAGTGGTCATGGTCTTTATTTATACTTTTCTCTCTATTTCAGAAGCCACGTCGATAGTTCATTTATTTCGTTTGTTTATTTATTATTATATTTATTTTTGCACATTTTCCGTGTTTTCTTGCTTCAAAGCAAGGTCCCTTGTTGTTTGATGATGGTGAAATTACTAGTTTTTTTTTTCCGTTGATAGTGATATTACTGTTACTTTGAAGTTACGAAATAAAGAAAAGATGGAATAATCAAACATACACAGGCCTTGAATATGCATGCCAGTTCATTCGGGTCACATGCTCAATTGGTCATTTTCAACATAAAAATGCTACCGACCAAAAAAAAAAAAAAACATAAAAATGCTAGAAATATTCTCATGGATGATTAAATTAACGTTGAAAATTAATTTGGCTCAGCTATAAATACCAGAAAACCGATTAGATTTTCTATTAACGCAGGGGGTGTCCGCATATGAAGAGGATAATATGCACGTTTATATCATTCATCGAATTATCTCATTTATCATACCCGAAAAAAAAAATGTAATAAAAAGTTGTTCACGCTTGAAACTTGCATTTTCAATCTATGTGGATCGATCAAGTTTATGTACTACATATTGATAATCGATCCTTATTCAAGACTCGTTGTATTTAATTTCTAAATATGTTCGAACATATATATATCCGCATTAAGCTAGGTGCATGTGATAGAAAAGTTTTGTGTAGCCAAGCATTTTGTCTCTCTCTAATTTGCCCTAGGAATTATTGCTTAATTACCAGTCATTGCAGGCTTTTTTCTTCCCATGGAGCATCCATATATAACATATGAGTAAGGTAAGAGGTTGAAAAATCAAGTGAGAGAACATAATGCACCTGGCTATTTTTAACATGGTTCCCGGTTTTTCTTTTAACTTTCTTCTCTTTCTTTTTTTCGCCGACACTTATTTTCATTCGTTTTTTATTTTTTTTGGGGCCCTGCAAAGTGACCAGCTAAAATATTGGACTTCTGCTTATTTAAGACAAATTCCTGCTTTGACGGTCAAAAAAAGGGAAAAAAAATGAAAATTTAGGAACATTTGAGAGGCCCCATAGAAAAAGTAAACAGTACCAGACAAATGGCTCTTTTGTTGGAAAATAAACAAGCTTAACTAACGCGCTTTCTATAAAGTTAAAGTGGATTGTATTACAGCCTTTCAATGAATGGACTAATCACATTGAATCCAACCGGATTTCAGAAAGTTTTGAGATGTGAGGCTTTTCATCTATTTTAGCAGATCCATCTTCAAATCTCTATGTTCTCGCAGCCACATGATACAACATAGGAGAAGGAATGAAAATCTCAATTAATTTTCTGGAATAATTGGCACATCTACTACCTGTATAGAAATATCTTTACACTTGCCTCATTAAATGAGTCACATGTATGATGTGTGTTTGGAGTTCATTTTGTGATCGAATTCTTCCATATATCAACAAGCCGATCAGGAGTGTATAAATTATTTCTCGCATCGACAATGGTCATAATAAAAATCCAAACTTGTTTAGTGGACTTCAAAATGAAAAACAAGTTGCAAAAATAGTAATAAATTTAATGTTCTCACAGAAAGTATATGGAGAATTCAAATGACATCAAAAACCATTTTACGTTGTAACTGTTGAAATGAGGTTTAGGAAAACACAAAAAGTTTTATAATTACACATAATAGTTTGTTGCTCTACACATGCAAAACTTCGATTATATATGATATAACCGACTCAATTATAGTAGAAATTCCAAAAATAATATATGGTTGGGTTGAAAAAAAAAAGGGACTACTAAACATACATTACCAAATGGAACATTCATAAAGCTTAAGCTAAGATCTTAACTTTCTAAAAGTAAAGGCGGAAAATGGCTCCAAACAACAGCATTTAGATAGGAAATTCAGGTCAAATTAATTGACGGAAAAAAAAGGAAAAAATTGCACTAAAAAAGTGGCCTGCTAGAGGTTCTCCTTCTCCACTTTGACACGCTTTGAGTTCACCGCAGTTATCTTTATCATTCAAAATTAGGGTTTCGGAGCATGCACTCGTACAAAAGTAGCTCTTACTCAATATAATATCATGTGATTACAATGACCATCCACCAGCATATCTGATGAATGCCATACACATTGCTTTCATGGTTTTTAATGAAGCTTTTATCATCATCATCATCATCATTATAATTAACTCCATGATGAAAGCGACATTCGCTTTTCATACTCCTCCCCCTCGGTATTTAATCAAAGCCTTATTCCATTTTTCGTTCGCTTTAATTCATACTGAATGCATCTCATCAGCTGCGTGCATGGAAAGGAAAGAATACTCGAGAGATGATGGGGGGAAACGTTGCTTCTTTGATTAAGAAATCTGGAACAACGTGAAGCACATTGGCGTGAGATCCTTAAGAATTCGGACATTAGAAAAGCTTGCCATACACATGCACCCCTGAAAAATAAATGAGTAGTCGAAAGCACGGGATTCGAATAGCCTCAAGACGAGACTGGAAAAGCTCTTTAACGATCATATGTTTGGGGATTAGGTTCGGTGTGCCATGCCAACCCGAGAAACATTTTTAATCACCAAAGCGATCTTCCTTGAACAACCCGACGAAACGCCGTGTCTTGACCTCGCTTGTTGGCTTCGACGATAAATTTTCCACGTGCTGTGTCGTATCTATGATTCCAAAACCCATGTTTTACTTTTGCCTATGTATCTGAGAAATCGGTACTAAAATCTTCGAGACAAGGGCAGAAAGTTGAATAAACCCCGAATGCTAGTACCAGTTAGGTCTAGTAATAAAGAAATCTTTTAGGTTGCTTCTATCCATCTGATTTGCTTCTGACCAGAGGCACGCTTCCAAGAAAGACAGGATCCTCCCCGGATTCTCCAATTCTTTTTTCTTATATACATTTTTCGTGAAAAAAGAAATTGTTATATAATATTTAAATCAACATGAACGGGTACATGCTTCCAAGTTCGAAGAACTAGAAGGACAAGAGTCAACCTCAAAGAGCACCAACCGAGCAGATCATCGTGTGATATACCCAAATTGAAAAATTCAACAATAAAATACTTCACGCCTGCCCCGGCTCTCCTCCAGGGGGACCTGGACGACCCTTTTCTTCTAGGGCAAAACGTAGCAATCAGACCCCAGTTCCCCAACTTACAAAATCGAAATAGTAATTAATCATTTAAGGTCCCTTCCCAAATAAATCAAGAAAAAATATTTTCCTTGTCTTCTCATTGAATTCAAAGAAAGCGGCAGCTCCTGACTCGTGGATTATGTGGGTGCACGAATAATTCAAAAGGGGCTCTAATGGACACAAATTGGACCCACCAGATATAAAAAATGTCGATGAAAGTTCGATCATATAAAGATGCGAGAATAAGAATTTTTGCAGTATATGGTACGAGCAAGAATCTCTGGTGTTGGGAGTTAGGTCGAGGGAAGCCTCCGGGGAAGGAACCGCCGATCTCCTCCTCCTCCGACGGGCAGTTGAGACGTCAAGAATGTTCACCGGCCTGCGTGCGCATCGATTAGTGATTGGAAATGTCTACACGTATGATGACTATATTGTATGGTTTATTTTAATTATGCAACATAGTGGTTGAGGAAGCAATGTGTTTTGCGGTAGTTAGGGGGTGATATCAAGCCGTCTAATTAGAATGATATTATGCGATACATAATGATTAGCCACGTTTCAAATCACTTTTATTTCTTTTCCTGGACTGTCTCCTTCGGAGAGAGAAAAAAGAAATAGAAAAAGAGCTAATCATTCTGGCATAACAAACCTAATTGTCTCCACCTAATCCTCTTGGTGCCATTAAGAAAGTGAGATTAGAGGCAGGACATATATGTCATGTATCTATTGTCAGGACCGCATAACCTACGAGTGTGAAAGTTCCTGGATGTTCAGAGGAAAACTATTTAAATTCAGGAGGAAATAAAAAGTGCTGATGAAATCGAAAATAGATAATATATCCGTGTTACGAAAATAAGCAATTGAATACCATAATAAATGGAGAAGAGAATAAGTTGAATAAGAGTTTTACTTCAACCGATGTGACCTACTTTAAAGAGAGAATGATGGAAATTTCGTTATAAATCAAGCGATATGATGAAAGTAAAAAACATACTTGACTTAAACAATCTCACAATGTGTAGCTTCACACGGTTTCTCACGAAACAATGATTCAGTCTCGCAGATGAGTATATAAAATCTAATCAGCTTCAATACTATCAGATTGGTGGAAGAAATCACGAGCAAATCACACTCTTCATGCCCTACATGGTAACATCACTTCCAACGCAGATAACACTCACAAGGCAATTTAGACCAAAACCCCTATATAAGAATACCTATATAACAAAACATGAAACCGATTCCTTTTTGGGCGATCCACCGTTGCCTAATATGATAAAGGTCCACATTGGACTTTCCACTTTTATGCCAAGGCTTCGACTCCATTTGGGAAACCAATTTACTTGTTATTCACAATTGTTCGAATATGGAGGTAATTTGTGTCGGGACATCTTGACTTGCATTTGGGTCTAGTCGGGTTTGATTGAAGAATTCAAATTCAAGATATAATTTCAATATTACGCATGCAACCAGTCACAAATTTAGCAGACCATGAACACAAACAATTCAAAACGATCTTTTTTTAATAAGTGAATATGCAAAACCAAGAGTTTCCACGTAATCGTCGAATCAACAATAAAAATTTTGGCCAGCCAGATACGACTTTTCTGAAAATAAGAATTGTTCGAGTTTAAACCAGTATAAAGCCTGCATTTAATCGGGGAAGACTTAAACATGGGCCCATCTTGTGATTTTTTGGGCCTCCAGAATGTAGACGGCCCAATGATAAAAGCAGGTCTGCCGAACGGATGTTGTGAATTTATTCAAATAAACTGCGTGCTACCACCAAGTGATTGACCTAGTGATAAAATGGATCGCCTATTGTACAGGAGGTCTCAAGTGCGATTTATGTCACGAGCAAAACGATTCTAATGTGTTACCTAGTCATAACATATCTCATGTGGAAAGACTAACTGACTGAAGGCATCTTGGTGGGGTTGCGGTGATGAGCTCATCGACCTCAAAACTACAGTTTATGTGTGGTCCAAAGCAATTATGATTCAATTCGTATATTTTGTATTGTAATGGTGTATTTGACCTTTACAACAATAACCAAAGGGGGTCGCTTCCCTCCCTATACTTAATATGATATAAACAAATAAGCATATGAGAGAACATCTATATCTCTGCCAACTTCCAAGTTAGCATAATTGGTTGAGGGTGTCTGGTTTTTGGTTTAGAAGCCTAAGGTTATTTGTTCAAATCTCATTAACTGCATGTAAACTATTTTTTGTCATTATTAGATCTGTCAAAATAAGTCTTAAATCCATATATGACACTTTTAAAATATAAATGGGTCATATATAGGTCATTTACATATTACAAATATTACTTAAATAGGTTTAAAAATTGAAAGCCTAAAATAAATGAGTCTTAAATAAGTTGGACTTAGAACCCATTTTCAACTTAAGGATCACACTTTCTCTTTCCTTCTTTAGCCCTAATTGAAATTATAATTATTATTTATATTTCCTTTTCCTTTTTCTATTTTCCTTCCTTTTTTTTTTCTTTCTTCTTCCATTTTCCTCAACCAGTGGCTGGCATAGCAACAATCGACATGGGGTTGGCTGATGACTGGCCAAGCGAGGCTCGAGGTCGCCGATGATTGGCAAAACTTGAGCTCAACGACGTCAAGCGAGCTCGACCTTGTCGATCTGGCGAGGCCTTGGCCTTGCATTTGGTGAGGCTTGAGCTCATCGATGTCGAGCGAGCTCACTCATCTATGGCTGGTCACCAACCGAAGAAGAAGCAAAAAGGAAAAAAAAAATGAAAAATGAAAAAGAAAGATAAAATAATTAAAAATCATATTTTTTAAAATATATAATATATAAAAATTCGATTTAAAAAATAAAAATAATCATAAATCTGATTTTACAAAATAAAAATAAAAAATATTAAAAGGAGTCACGGAGGAAAATTCAATCATATTTTTCATACCAAATGGTGGAAAATATTTACTAATTTATTTTTAGATTTTAGGCAAAAACCAAAAAATGTTGTAATTTTCCTTTGAAAAAATACTTCTTGGAAAATATTTTCCAAGAAATAAACAAGGGCTTATTTTTTAAAAAATTATAAAAATTGTCCACTAGATTTGTATTGTATGAAAATATTTTAGCGATACCATTTAAAAAAAAATTGTAAGAAATAAGCTTTCTTAAGTTCAATTAAATGGGTCAGGTATGAGTCAAGAATTTTGCACTATGACAAATGAGTCAATTTGGGTTGGACCATTTATAATTCGAACCCGACTCGACTCGACTCAACCTGACCTGATTCGTCCCAATCCGACTCACCCGTTTGATAGGTCTAGTCATCACCACCCATGCAAACTAAATGCCTAGGCTTAATCGATTTATAAAACTTGTTGAGAGTTTTAAAGACCTCTAGGCAACTAGGCCTCTATATTATTGCCTATGGATTATCAAGGAAAAAAATATCTCTTGCCAAAGGAAAAACATCTATATAACTAGAAAGACTTATCTGTGGGATTAGTCGCATTATATACAATGCTAGTGATTTTGCATATTAAATGTATTAATTTTAATGAAGGATGTATTTTCTTCATCAAATGGAATTTTAAGAGTTTTTTCAAGAAAAGTGAAAGTTCAAAGGAATATCTCTTGACAATAAAGATATAAGACGGACCCGCAAGAATGCAATTTAAAAAATATATATATTAAGACGAATTTTTAAATAAATAAATATTATAGACATTACGTCTATTTAGTAATATCAAAAGTAATGAGTAGTGACTTTTGCAAATTAAATGTATTAAGTTTTGAATAAGGGTATCTTTTCTTTAAAAAATGATAACTTAAGAGTTTTTTTAAGAAAAGTGAATGTCTAGAGAAAAATCTCTTGAGAATACGTAGCAAATCGACCTAGTAATTTTTTTTTAAATATTGAAATATCCATAAACACTACATCTATTCAGTAATATATAAAGTAATAACTACTATAATTAACTCTACAGGAATAAGAAGTAATTATAGCTACAATTTTACATTAAAATGAGTATCGTACATCGTGTATACATGATATGTAATTTAAGGTATCTACAGAAAAAATCTACTCATATATTTCAATAGAATAGAATGTAGAGAGAAATAAATTTGGTTGCTTGCAATATGATATACCGTAGAGAGTAAATTTACTTCGATTCCATGAAAGACAACGGGTAGTTACATACAATATTAGAGTTAATGGTACTTAAGGATAGTAGTTACTCAAATAAAATAAAATAAAAGAACAAAACGGTTGAGTTGAATTTAATATAAATATGTTCCTAATAATTCAAATTTTGTAAAATAATAAAAAACCACAGCCCTAGAGCCACACAATACCATTTTCTTTCCCTAAAAAAAAAAGAAAAAAAAAGGTATTGAGTCACATAATAAATGGTATTTCTTCTTTGTATTCGTTTTAGCTAAAAATAGCTGCGAGTGTCACGGCCGAGAGTGGATCAAATCTCAAGGATTTGAGTTACATCACACATATTTGGCCAAATCACAAAGAAGAAAACTCACGAACCTTCAACTCAAGAGATAAAAATGTTCATACTTTTCAAATGATACTGGAAAATTCATGAACTTTAATTCAAGGGACAAAATACCCACTCTTAAATTTTCTGTCTATGCAAGTGAATGCGACATGACATAGCCAACCATATTGCAGAAAGACAAGTCGGCTTATGACAAAAGACACCCTGAACACATCAACAAAAGCAAAACGACCTCGTTTCTTTGAAACATCGCCATTTCTAATTTCTCTTTATTGCGACTCATATGGCATACTTTTCAAAATATTACCACAACTCTTTTCTTTGATAAGTTTGTTCTTTCTCTATTAATTATTTCATGTGCTAAATCAAACGGAAAATTTATAGTGGGCTAAATTGTCTCTTGAGTAAAAGTTGGTAATTCTCAATCATTTGTACGGTCAAAGTTTTTTTCCTACAAGTAAAAGAGTTTTTTTTTGGGGGGAAGGCTTGTGGGGATTTGAAATGTATAATTCTCTCATTTTGATTTACTGTGGTTTTTTTTTTTTTTGTATGGATACAGAAATTTGTCAATATTTGCACAGTTCTAACACTGCTCAATTGAAGCTAACGAAAGTGGAGGGGGTCGAATCCCGCTGGCCGCATGGAGTTTTACGCGCGACGTTGGGGTGGTGGGTCATCCGCTAGCGTCGCCCCAGGGTTTACTTGCCGGCTACCGGCTGTACGGGGTTCCCTGGGTACCAAAAAAAAAAAAAAAAACACTGCTCAATTGAGGAAGTTTCATATGTCTCCCTCTTTTTCTTTAACTTCTTTTATAAATTCCAATAGACATTGTTATATATTATTCTGCGAATAAATTGTCTATTTTGATCTTATGGTACTTATTGACTGTTTACTTAAAAAAAAAAGAAAAAAAAAAAGAGGCTTTTATGTATTTACTTACCCAGTTTGGATATGCGGTCCAAAAAGTTGTCATTATCCTATTATACATTTCGAAATTTATATAGGGAAAAAGGGAGGGAAAGAATAAAACATTTTCTGCAATTTGGATGCAGAAGTCGTACAAGTCAATCTAGAGTTTAACTTTTCGAGGTTCTCATATGAAAATTTGTATGAAACTACATAAATTATAGTATTTATTTCCTTTCGTTTTAATCGAGAGTGTATTGTAGATCTGATTAAAATCGCACCTCGCCACAACCCATGAGCCCAAGAGCTCCATTAGGAGCTGCCCTGCCTAGTCAGGTAACTCTGATGGGTTAACATGATCACATTCTTTATTTTTACTTGCCGATGCCTACACGCCCTAGTCCCACAATTAGAGAGGATACTTTTCTTCCCCCTCCTTAGAAATATCCCCGAATTTTATGTCTTAGAACTCAAATATAATAATTTAATGTCATACTAAGAATGACTTCTTACAAGGAGATCTCCGGATACTATATTTCTTAAGGTGTGAGTGCTACCCTAAGTAGCACCGACACTTGACACGGACACGCAACATGACATAATACGACACATCGACACGTCATTTCTAAAAAATAGAGAATTCCGACACATTGTATATTAAATGAATATTTTTATTTTTAATTAATTTGATTCAAATTCATAAATAAATAATTAATTAAAAAAAGAGCCTACAATGAATTTACACTAATAATATCAATAAATCAATTCATTGAAAATTCGAAAAACATATTCATAGTTAATGTGTTTCCATGTTTGGAAACATGTTTTTAACTTTAACAAAAGTTATTGATGAAACTAATGATTAATAAGAAATTAGAATCAATTTATTTAAATAAATCCATTATCTTGTACAAATAACTAAAATTTATCATTATTCAAAATTCAGTACTTTTATTTTTAAAATTATTTTTCAATCTTATTTATTTATTTTTCCATTTAAGAAAAACGTCCCCGCACCCCCACTCCCTTCTTTCCCTCGTCCATTTCCCCCTACCCCCAAAATTTATTATACTTTTATTTCCCTCCCCCACCACTGACGATGACAGATAGGCTGTCACTTCCCCTCCCCCCAAAATTAAAAGTCACGCCATCAGATCCCTTTTTTTTTTTTTTTTTTGAGTTTTCTTATCAAAAACTTTAGCCAGCCCTCATTTTCCTCCTCCTCCTCACCACACGACCCCCTTCCTCTCCTCTTCCTCTCGATCCTTCTCCTCCTCCTCGCCGCACGATCGCCTTCCTCTCCTCTTCTGTCTCTCGCCATCGCGGGCTCGCCATCACTCGCAGCCTCGCTTGCAGCCTCGTCTCTGTTCCCTCGCCCTCGCCTCCACCCTCCATTTTCCAAACACGCGTGTCAAAACGTGTTTGACCATGTGTCGGAAAATGCAACATGCGTTGACTGCGTGTCCGAGCGTGTCTACGTGTCCGACACGCTTCGACACGTGTTGGACACGACACCGAAACACGGACAACATGTCCGTGCTTCATAGGTGCTACCTCTACCCCTTATGGTTTTTACGTCCCTAGAGTATTGGGATTTGAGTGTCAGCTGACTCTCGACTCCTCCTTTCAAGGAGCGGAGAGCCCTGTCAATGGCTCGAGGTTAGTTTTACCACTTAGCTAGGGGAGTCATATGGGAAGGCCCTTGCCACCATATTTCTTGAGGCATGGGAGCTATCTTTACCCCTATTATTTTTACATCCCAGAGTCTTGGAACTTGAGTCTCGACTAACTCTCGGCTCCTTTTCAGGAGCAGAGAACCCTATCATTGGCTTGGGGTTTTCCAAAGTGGACATTGTTGGATATAACTCCTGGGAATAAATTCTCTATTGTCATCTTATGATACTTATTGACTGTTTACTTAAAAAAAAGAAAATTATTTACTTGCACAATTTGGATATGTAGTCCAAAAAGTGGGCAAGCCAATAATGTCCTTATTGATTAAACATCATATGTCGAGCTATGGAGCCAATCCAAAGTTTAACTTTTCGGGGTCCTCATATGAAAAATTGTATGAAACTACTTAAATTACAATATCTATTTGCTAAAAATTACACCAAACATCAAGCGCCATAGACCATAATGCCCACCGCCAGTCCTCTCAATCCGTCATTGTTCGATTGAATATATGTATAGGCATTAACATCATTTTTGTTAATTGATTATCCCCTTCATTTTGTCAGAGAAACGACCGTAAGAATTTTGATGATTCCAAAATTATCATTAGAATAATATATACTATAATAAGTGTTGATGTTCACGATGATTATTAAGAAATATGTGATATTTATGATGTATTCATTGGAAGAAGATCGCAAGATGTCTTTATAGAGTCTGATTGTAAACAACATCAACTAGCTGAGATAATTGGCTCGTGATGATTTTTATGTCACCTACGAGGATATCATGTCATTAACAATGCTGGAATAACGACCATCCGAGAATGTTTGTTGAAATATTAAATATAGCCATTAGTAGCTAGAGATCCGGAAATCGTCAAAGAAAGGGAAATTTTGTCAAAATTGTCGAAGCAATCAATGATGTGACCGTAGCGGTAGAACCGACTTCAAGAAAGCTTGCTGATGTTTACTGGAAAGGACTATACGGGTAGTCTAGCTTCAGAACAGCAACTAACGAAGAATCCTAATGGCTACTTTCTTAGGATAATCTCTAATGGGAAGATTGAAAATATTAAAAGGGTTGAACAAAAAATCTAGAAAAAGTTTTTTTTTTTTGGATCGGAGGAACTGCCTCACAGCAAGCGCTCGGCGTAAACCTCTAGAGAGCACAGGCACGGGACCCACCTTTCACGGTGCTCCGCTTAAGTCGTGCTAATGCGCATGTGGTAATTCGAATCTCCCCATTCCACAATTAGAGGGGGAAATGCCAAAACCAACACGCTCACAGCAGGGTGGGTACAAACTTTAAATCGTTCATCATTGTATTCTGAGCAAATTGTGTTTCATAGTGTTCTTGCTACATTGAATCCCAAGAAGATTAAGTGCACAAGCTTAATAGTAGCATTTGAGTTTTGATAGTAGTGTGATATATCTTATGAAAGGATCAGTGCTTAGTAGTTGTAACTTATCTTGGTGAATACTAGTGCAATCCTAGCCCAACTTGTGGCTGTTAATTTGGGCAATGGATGCAGCCTTGGTGATTAAGCCAAACTATTATATATTACTATGTTTTATCTTAACTTCCGCTCTTATCAGATTATTTTCACATTAGCATCACCTAATATTATCAATATCGACTTTTCTTGATTTCCATGTATCGGCTGCTAATTACCGCAAAATCTTCAAAACAACCTATTCACCCTCTCTAGGTTGCATAGTTAACTTCAACACATTTAAAAAAAAAAAAAATTGAATCATACAAAAGAAATATGGACTCTGACCCTGTCCGAAGATTAATTTAGGAGTTGATTTGGCAAAATCTGATCTACCATGGAACGCTCTTCTCCGTCAAGTCTCATGAATTGATATCTGAAAAGACATTCAGATAGACACCGCAAAAGGCAACCGAAACATCAGAAGAAAAAGAAAAGAAATGGGCTTTGCTTTGGACTAGGGTGATGGTGATGAAGATGATAGTGACAGGAGGATCTTGAGTAATTGACAACTTATATGGTTTGTAGTTAGAACGTCGCTATACGCATCGTGTGAACTAGTAAAATCCACGTAAATGCCGGGATTTTGTCAATCCACGATTGCATCATCTGACTCCTTGAAGGGGTGACCAGCTTTGTGCCACTCAATCCTTCAAGAAGACAGCTAAAACAGCATTATCACATTGAAACATCATAGCCATCGATTGCCAAAGAACATTGTGTAAAATAGCGTCTACATAGATTAAATGCATTTGAATGTCAGAGGGTCCCAGTCTGGGGCAACTCAAGAACATGTGTGGTTTCGATGATCTGAGATGGTGCTTTGAGCGGATTCTCGCTTATGGTATTAGATCCATCTTTACGGTTCGGAGAAAAACAAACTATCACGTCTGATCTTGTGACTTTGCAATCCATGTCTCATAGAAGAGATCGGTTTCTGGTGGTCCCACTTTGAAATTGGGAACTAGGGACCAAAAGAAAGGCCTTTGAAACAGAACCGATCCAATTTAATTTCTAAGCGATCCGGTGAAACACATCGGTTCAAACGAAATAATGCCTCGAATTCCAAGAAAAGTGAAGGAGACTTAAAAAAAAAAAAGACCGAAAGAAGAGAGTAGGTGTGAGTATCATGAGGCAAAAGAGAAAGATCGAAAGAGGGGAAGATGCATTCATAAAATAAGTAAATAACAATCAATCCGGGCGGTCTGATTGGATTGTCTAAATACTGGTTTCACTTTTAGAAATTAGACCAATACTCTCAAGAATCGGATCCAATCGATCGGTTTGATCCGATCCAGACAATTCCCAGTTCGATCGGCAGGCTTACTCAGCCTTAGGGTCTCTCTCCACTTGAACTCAATAGGATTTATTTTTTGCTGTTCCTGTCAGCGCAGCAGCCAGCACGTGGTACGGTCAGCAAGGTTAATGGTGCTTGCCTGGTCTGCTCTTTTTCTTGCAGCTTTGGGGAACCCAACCTCTTGATCCATCGACTCCCACCACCAAAACCTCCTCTGATCTATCGGCCCAACCCACCCTGATCTGACCAATCTCAAGAGCCTTGGCTTCCCACTCCCAGCTCAACGACCCCCCTTCCCAAACAAAAGGCTCTTCCTTTCCTGCTCACTTCGGATTGGATCTCTTCGCTACTAATACAAATCTGGCGGTCAATCTTGGCCAGCAACGAAAGGATCGATTTTGATTGAGGTAATGCGTCCGTTCGTGCATGTCTGAACGTGGGTCGATCTTGTCCTGCTGGGTTTTTGGCTGCTCTGCTTTGCAGATCTAGTTAGTGTTGATTATGTCTCTTTCTTGTTAGGTGGGCGTGGCTTTTCTTTGCCTTTGAGGTTTGATTTTATTTAGTTAGAATGTGGGGTTGTCGGTGTCGTTGTTTGGGTATGGTGAATGATTCCCCTCTTTCTGCTCCTCCTTGTTGTGTGCTACGTTCAGTGGTGCTTGTTTCGGATCAGACTTGTGGACGCCCCATTTCGTGGAAGTGGTTTTTTTGGTACTCTGTTTTAAGTTGAATGTCCTGGCCATACGACGTTGAATTTTTCATTCCATTTCTTTGGCAGCTCAGAGATTTTGGGAACTTCAAGAATAGCTCCGTTTCACCGAAATCCGATTTCATTTGGGTTTTCCAGTTCCAAGTGGTTGGGGAGATCAATTTCCATCTGGGTTTTTATATCTGCTGCTGGAATATTGTTTTCATTTTCTCTGGGGTCGTGATCGATTTATGAGTGGGACAGTCATTTTCCAGAAGATGTTGTAGAAGCTGGATTAGCTGGGCTGAAGATAAGAATGGGCAAGATGATCAACAAACCGCTGGTCCTGACGTACCTTTACCTACTAATCTACATTTGTCTTTCATCTGGAGTTATACTTTACAACAAGGTAATGCGCATTCACTGCTTAAATTCCTTGCATTTGTATCACATTGCAACTGGTCATGTCCATTCTCAAAAGCCGAGACTGGATCTTCAGATACCGTTATGTCCAAATTTTCATTAAGCTGTCTTTGGAGGTCGCTCTGTCGATCTCATTTATTGTGCCATTTGCCTTGAGGCTGTCTTATGATCTAGGTCATATCTTTGCCTGCCACTCCTTATGATCTCATGGAATATTGCATAGCTCTGTGAAATGTTGCAAGGTCAAACCATCAGCAGCCTGAATCAGCTGTTCTTTGTCATTGATTTAACTTGTGCCTCTATTGGGATGTAAGACTAATGTAGATTGACAAAACTTCTTGAGTGACTCTAACTTTGAAATTTTTTGCAGTGGGTACTTTCTCCTAAGTACTTCAATTTCCCATTTCCAATTACACTGACCATGATTCATATGGGATTTTCTGGAGCAGTAGCCTTTCTTCTTATTCGTGTTTTCAAGGTAAGCATTCTTGTACAACACTTTCAACCTTTACTTCTGACCATATCTTTGGAGTCTTTTGAATTAACACACCTCTTTCTTGTAGTTTGCTTCTTAGTCTGTCTATGCTAATGTGTATGTAAACAATCTAAATTGCAGGTTGTAGCTCCAGTTAAGATGACCTTTGAAATGTAAGTGGTTCATATGATCATCTTTTTCTTGTCTCTGGAGTTGCAACGGTGAAGACCATTGCACTTTCCTAACTCCTGTATCCTTAATAACACTTCTATTTGTGCAGATATGCAACATGTGTCGTACCAATCAGTGCATTCTTTGCTTCTAGTCTCTGGTGAGCACTCATTTAATATTTCAAGGGCAGTAATATTAGATCCCATTGTGGATAACTTGATCCTCTCATGTAAATATATCTACCTGGCTCATCATTTTTGTGTAGATCTGTTTATTTCATAGGTCTAGCTATCTGCATTGATTGGATAATGTCGGGTAAATGGTTTCCTGGGTTCTGATACATCACTCATGAGTTCCACAATATCAGTACCAACTATCTTTTCCTCGTGACATTTTCTACTACATTACATACACCTCCGTGGTCAATTGCCAAAACTATGCAGAGAAGGGATTTTATGGTTATGGGTAGATCATTTCAATGTCAAAAGAGTTGTCACGTGTCATGCCCAAATTAGGCTCATTGACGTTTAAACCAATCCTTACATGGTCCATACAATATATGTTCTACAGGTTTGGCAACACTGCTTACTTGCACATTTCTGTGGCCTTCATCCAGATGCTGAAAGCTCTAAGTATGTTGAAGAAATCCTTGTTCTTTGGTATATCTTCAACTGCTCATTGTATTGAATCATCTCTTACTCGTTAAATGTTGGATATTGCAGTGCCAGTGGCAACCTTTATCACGGCAGTTATGTGTGGCACTGATAAATTAAGGTGTGATGTATTCTTGAACATGCTCGTGGTGAGCATCGGGGTTGTGATTTCCTCGTATGGGGAAATCCATTTTAATATCGTTGGTACAGCTTACCAGGTCACAGGAATATTTGCTGAGGCTCTTAGGCTGGTTTTGACCCAAGTCCTGCTGCAAAAGAAGGGGTTAACTCTAAATCCCATCACCAGCCTGTATTATATTGCTCCGTGCAGGTACTGCATTTGGATGTCAATGCACTGGTTACTTTGAATGCGTTTATAATTAAGCCTCTAGGTTGGATTTTAATTTAGTGAAAGAAAAGGCAAAAGATGGATAACTCTTTTAGTAGTTGCTGTCCCTTGTAATGCGAATGCCAAATGTTTGAGAATGTGCTTTACTAGATTGTAGAATCTTGTCATTGAGAGTTCTGTTTCCTGAATTTGCAGCATCAGTATTATGACTTGACAGCATAGATCCCGTGATATGTGAAGCGATAGAGCATGCTTGATAATGTCATCTTATTTCGGTGTATTTAGAGTATCGTTGACAAAAGAGTCCTGTTTTCATCAGTTCATATCAAGAGTGCTAACTTTTTCCCTATTTTTAACATGCAGTTTTGTGTTTCTGTTTGTGCCTTGGTATTTACTCGAGATGCAAGAGATGGAAGTTTCACAGATCCAGTTCAACTTTTGGATCTTTTTCTCTAACGCCATCTGTGCTTTGGCTCTCAACTTTTCCATTTTCCTGGTTATTGGTCGAACTGGTGCAGTTACCATGCGCGTAGCTGGTGTATTGAAAGACTGGATACTGATAGCACTTTCCTCTGTTATATTTCCTGAGTCGACAATAACTGGGCTCAATATAATAGGCTATGCAATAGGTGATCTGTCTTTCTAACTCGAATTTTCTAACGCATCTTTTATGTCATATTCTACGATTAATGGAAGTGTTCCCTTTTCCTTTGCAGCTCTTTGTGGTGTTGTTATGTATAATTACATTAAGATTAAAGATGTCCGTGCATCTCAAACTCAACCAGATAGTATTCCAGAAAGAATTACAAAGGTCAGTTTCTTGCACAGGGATATTATCTGATGTATCTCTTGGGGGAATATGCAGGAAGCACTGTATATATTTGGTTCAAAGTAAAAGATTGAAACTAAAATTGTTGATCTTGAAACCACAAGGAGTAGGAAGATGCACTATTATCATAAGGCTCTCTGTTTCATGGCTTTTGAACTTATGTGCTCAAATCTTCGCACTTTGTACTTAGGCACTCTGAAGTTCTTTTTCACCCTTCTTCACCCCCGGCCCCACTGCCCATCTTGGTATGGAGAAATATAAGTTCCTAATATGCCACTATAGCGACATTTGGAATCGATATGTTTGTTGGTGGGTGTCTTTCGATGTACTTGGCGAATGGCAGCAATTTGTTATTTCGATACACTACTTTGAGGTTTACACAATGGATGTTCAGTAGAAACTTCTTATGATCCTGATAAATCTATGATAGCAAGCTCTACAATCATCTGATCAGTGGGCAAGTACTCCACTCTGGCCTTTAGATGCCAAGGAACTGGCATGCTACACTGGCAAACACTCATCCAATTCCAGACTATAGTTGTGAATTTGTGAGCGCTGTGCTTTTCTACATGCACTCTGAGGTCCTCGTTCGTTATACAATCCACAAAGTTCAGGAATGATTGATATATTCTTTTTACCATTAAGCTTTTTGTAGAATTGTTGCTAGACCGTTTATTTCTGACCATTATTGTTCTCACTTGTACGAGTCTAATTCATTTTATTGATTCAGGAGTGGAAGCTCGAGAAGAAGTCGTCTGACCCTTTTCTGCCTAGCAAGGGGAGTGACAACAATGGTGGAAGGAACGGAGGCAATAGTCCCACAGCCGACCCTACCGTTGATGAAGAAGCGCCTCTTGTCCCGTCGTCAAGATTTTATTACACAGGACGGACACAGTTTAAACAGCCATTCTAACTGAGTTGGCATCCTCATGATTAAGAAGCTTTATATTCATCCTAAGAAACGAGAAGATCAAGATGGTGCGTCCAGATGCATCCCGCATCTGCATTGGACTTCCTACGGACGGCAGCATTCTTTCAGAAACCACCGTGGAAGGCTGATGCATCAATTCAAATTGCAGATCGGACACCTCCTTGAGGCGCGATGCATAGGAGCACAGGAACTACAATTGTACGCCAATGATAGGCTGACCATATTGTCCCTGCCCTCAAATCAATTGGCTCATATTCCTTTGCTAAAGGTGATTACGTACTGTAGTTTAGATTCCAGATTATATTGAACCTGTGGTTCTTCGGCAATGTCAAGTTATTTCAATGCGATAACCAAATGCAGGAATGGTTTATCTCATCTTTTTTATGGTACTCACGTGCCACTCACAGTATAATTCATGCAGAGAGGGAGGGAAGGAGGGCTTTCACGATTTCATCTAGAGGTTTAGACCACTCCACCCTGGAAGATTGGTATCATTTAGTTAGCCAACAGAACCTTGGATAAAAGCAACAGTTGCGCTAAATTGGAATATAGCTCGGCGGAGCTGTTTAATTATCCGGGCGTCAAACAGGAAATCCGTAAATTGTATGCTATTTTCACACCGATCGACCAGGGTCCGACCAAATCCAGAAGGAAAAGGAAATCTCAAACACACATGAATTATATTCTCAAAAGGGCATTTAGCCGAATACATGTACATGGCAATGATGGGTTAGTGTGTAATTTCCGCCGGTCTACAATGGTCTCAGGACATAAGCAAAAGAACCAAGCCATACAAACTCTGCAAAGAGAACCCGAAAAAAAAGAAGAAAAAAAAAAGGGGCAACGGTAGAGAAAGGCCTCGCAAATGATTTACACATACGAAGAGAATCGCAGGCAAAATAACGCATGTCAGGCAAGAATGGAAATTTTAGAAGGAAAAACAATATACATGCCCACAAACAGCTTCGGCAGATTCCTTCCACCGTGACGGGATTTGCAGCAACTTTCACCCTCCAATACAAGGAATTTACTGAGCATCTCCGAAATCCCCGAGAGACAACAACCTTCTTGCCGGGGCAGGTGGTGCCAGTCCAGGAATGTCCCTGATGTTCTTGTTGCTTGGGTTCACAACCTATATATTGAAAATTACCGAAACAAAGTTAAACCTCCACAGACATCACAATGAGATTTTGCACAGGAGGCTATAGCAAAAGGCAAAGAAATCACTTCATTAAGATGTTAATCTGATCAAGTGATGAATGGATTAACTGAACAATATACCTTCACCACAATAATTGCTATCACGCCGATGACGATAAGTAAAAGGAAAAGCATAATACATTTGTCTGTTGCCACCTGTGGGAAAGAAGATAGAACTCAACAAAAGTCCCAACAGAAAGGAGACAAGTAACTTACAAGCAAATAAAGGAAAGAAAAACAGATGAACCTGTCTGCCAATTTCCTTCACAAGTTGGGAAGCCTTTTTGATAGAAAACTGGATTGTGTCAAGCTCATTTACAATTCTGCCCATTTGCTCGGTCTGGAGAAAGTTAGATCACCATGTAAATGACCCAAAATATGATAACAAAATAATTCAGACGCTTTTCTTCCCAATTATAAGTTCGTAAAGAAGACCTACTTGGCCCTTTAAGGTGACAGCAGTCTGTGTTCCCACTTCGACAGTTTGCTCAACAACCTAGGAATCAATTCTTTATGAGAATAATGATATTTATGTAAGAAAAGGAGCAAAAACTAATCAAGATAATTACTCACCTTTTTCGAGCGCTCAATGACCTGATCAGTCTCATCCATTTGCTTCGTTCCAGCATCCATAAGTTGTTGGTTTGACATGGCTGCATGGCATGATAAGTTGATCAGGAAAAATAATAATAATAAGACTGAGTTTCACATAATAAATCCAAGAAAGAATTATCGAGAGAACATATTGATTCAAATAAGTAAGTGTTCCATCATCTAACTCCACTGATATCTAAACAAAAACGCCAATACGAAAAATTCATCAATGCCATTTTCTGACAACTGGGAAACAATCTTCCAGTTCAAAAAACTAAGTAGAAGTGTTGCAACCTACTAGTTTTAAGTGTCTATATCTGACAAGGAGAAAGCACAACGTCAACACTGAACTTTGCTTATATAAGGTTAGATGCAGTGATGTCTAACTCTATTGATGGTCATTATACTGTTGGACTGCTAGATGATATAATGTCACCTATCTGACAGGTGTGTCGCATCCCTGAGGTGACAGGAAACTAACAGGAACCATTATCAGCTCGTAAGAAAACAATACTGAAAACAAAGAAAATGGACACCAATATAACATAATACATCAAGGCCCAAACCTTTCATCAAGACTTAATTTTACAAGAAAGTGGATAAAAGAACTGCATGAAATAAAAATTTATCGCTTACTATGGAAATATTGCCCAGAGCTACTACCAACAGCAGTAATCATTCGGAAAGAAGTCGAAACTGACCTGATGCCACTTGGACATCTTCATCAGCAGTTGGTTCACTTACTCCAGCTCCCATATCAAAAAGTTCAAGTTTCTTATTACCAAGAGTACTCATATACCTGCAATTACACGACAGAGATTCAATTCACCAAGAAGAACAACGTAAAGTAAGAACCCATATATTAATTTATAATGCCGAAAAATGATCAACAAACAAGTAGTGCATTTTATCAACTGACTGGGGCTGCTGAAGTTACAAAAGAATAGCTATTCACCTAATGGCACCAAATATATAAATCACAAGCCAAAAGAATAAGAAAACAGAAAACTTACGTTTTTCTCAATGCTACATATGAGTTTAGCTCTTTGATCTGTAAAAGAGGGAAAAGCACAGTGAAAAAAAGTTCGACAGAATTAAGAAAAAACGAAGAAGAATATGACACAAATATTACCATGGAGAAATGCCAACGTGCATGAACATCTAGATGGTACAGCTTAAAATTTCACTTGTAAGTTTTACAAAAGGAATTGGGAACTGACCAAAGATTGCTTCTCATCATTGAGTTGCCTATTTACTTCTGGTGGATTTCTGCCCTCCTCATCCTTAATTTCCCGATCGAACTCTTTGATTAATCTGTATAAATATCCAAGATGTTAAACTTTGCGATCTGCAATACTGAATATTGACGGAAATAATGCATGGCAGATCCAAAAAAAACATAGAGATTGAAGAATCTTGTCTCTCTCTTTTTTCCCCCTTTCCTGAATGATTCTTTTACACACTCCTCTCCCTTGAAAATATGACACGTGAGTAGATTCAAAACCTGTGCTAATCTCGTGTAATTAATATGGATTTAAACATTCACCTTTTTTATTTTAGAGCCAATTGTCTAAACAAAACTCTTGAATGAAGCAAATGGTCCAAAGCTTACACTTCTTTTGATGGTTACACTGTATGCGATAACCAAACAAAGGTATTGAAGCAGTCTCATACCTTTTACACTCCCTCATCTTCCCAGTGAGTTCCTCCAATTGTTTGCTTTGTCGGTTGGAATCTTTGACCTTGTCAATCTTCTGGAAGCCATTTCTGCATACACCCAAAAAAAGAAAAAAAGAAAAAGAAAAGAGGATTGATGTATATATCGAGTGTTTGCAATAAGCACAAGTCTCATATTCGAAAGACAGAGTTAAAAAGGCAACCGACTCTCCAAATTATGATTACCCAGAAACCACAACTGTGCTAGATAGATAACAAAATAGCAGTTATGAAAGAAGAGCCGTCAATAATGGTTATGAAACACATGTATTGCAAGATAACCAATAGGTTCAAGGCAGAAAACTGCAGTAGCTCCATAAATACCCATTTTGACCTTTTTCTTTGGCCCAAAGGCCCATTTTAACTTGAAAAAGATGAACTTATATCAACGGAACTGCCAAATGCATCAACGCAATTTACATCATGCAGTCATTTCTTCATCATCTAATCGAGAAATTCCTTGTGTTTGACAAGAAAATGGCTATATCAGCCGCCCACATTCCTCTTCCCTCCATTCACCCCCTCCATTCGTGTGCATTGCCAAAAGCAAAGAATCATTCTCTAAATTGTGGTATATATTTCTCTTGTAAGAAAAAACGATTCATAACTTTGGACTTGTTGAGGTACTTTTATCAAATCCTTCACTAAAAAGAGAAAATGTTACCCTCTATATTTCCTATACAATCAATTTTCTCCTTTTTTCTCTACCAACCAAATCAACAAGTATTGAATGACACTGCTTCCCTAAAAACTGATTTTTCCCTTGATGATTGATAAATTTGAAACGTCACATATATTTCCTCAACTTAGAAAAAGATCTCGAGTCCTGACACCATATCATATGCACCAAAGAGAAATTATGACCAATTGATACCGATTTTTCTCTTTCTTTATCCTCCATATTGCCAACATCCTAATTGAAGAAATCCATCACTTTTCCCTGAAGCACCTCCTAGCATTCTTCCACACTCCAAATCCTTATTTGCCTAACAGATATTTAAAATGCGGATCGACATGCATTTACACCCTCTAAACTGATCACCATCTCCACTGCTCCAAAGGCAGTAACAATCATAAATCATCGCCCTTAAGTGTCGCATAACACACCGTCCATGCCTCTAGTAATATTAAAGATAAGCACAGTCGACATCCACTGTTCCTTTTGTATCAGTGATGGGCAATAACCTACTAAAGGATAATTCATCACTCGTAGTCACACCGAAGAATGCGCAATAGTCCAATGCAGCTTCAGATACATTTCATAACTGCATTACCAGGGCCCCATCTACAAGCTCAATTCCTGATCCTTTACTTCCCCAGAGCGACAATAGACAATTTTCAGCAGCCCACACGAATTCCGCCCCTTATAAAATCCACCCACACGCATGTAACTCGTCTCCATTCATTCGCGCGCCTACACCACCGCACTCCGCACCAATCGATGGAAAAACAAAAAAGACGCCTAATCCCACTCCCAAAATCCACAGATCCGCCCAGTCAGGCACCAATACACGCCTGACCAACAGGTACGAATCGATTCCCAGATTCCACGCCATCGCGCGAGCAAAAAATGCAGCTGGGAAAAGCGGGGGGAGGAGGAAAGAGAAAAAGAGAAGGCACTCACGCGAGGGCCCGGAAGTTGTCCTTGATCTCGCCATGGATCTGCTCCATCTGAGGGCTCATCTGCAAGTCGCCCGCCATCTCCGTCGCCGACAAAGCCCCAAGAAAACCCTAGGTTCCCGAATCCTCCGCGCAATGGCCTCACCGCATCCGAACGGAAAACCGAGCCGCCGCCGCCCCGCCACCACCGCCCACCAACCGGAACGGAAAAAACGCCGACGGGAAACCCTAAATGCGCGGCGCCCCGCAGCTCTCGCGGGGGGGAGAGGAGAAAAATCGAGTCTTTGAGGAGAGGAAGGGGATGAGGAGATTAGGAGGAAGGTGTTGGAAATGGCGGAAATCGATTTGGGATTTTTTTTTTTTTTTTACAGGTCGGGAAGAAGGAGAAGGGGTTGGAGAGAGAAAGAGAAAGACAGCAGATGGAATTTCCTTGTTCCTTTTTTTTTTTTTTTCCTTCTTCTTTTTTTTGAATTTTATTCGGGGAAGTTCTTGTTGAGATTAAACAAACAATATCGTCGTAACTGAGTGAGGTCCCCCAACAGCTCTTTTGTCTTGGCGTTAGCTGCCTAGGAGGCAACCCAAACAAATTGGGAAAATGTGGATCGTGCTTCCAGCCGGGCCGGGCCGGGCCGGGCCGGGCCGAGCCACCCCGGGATCGGGGCCCGACCCGACATCCCCACGAGGCGGCACGGCATAGGCACCAACTTGGGCGTGGGACGGGCACGACATGGCACCACGCACCACTATTAGAGTTGCGAGCTAACTCAAATCTAGACAATTATCTTAATTTGCCCTCAATAATAAGATGCCAAGGCAGTTACCTTGTCCTCACATGATATGATACGATGATTATCAAAGCAAGAGAGTCAATCGAATAGGGCCCTAAAAAGTAAACCTTCGTCAGGTCCTACATCACATGTAATATTTTATGCAACGACTTTATGTTAGGTCTTAATTAGCTCTACTAATCAATCGTTGTTTTACGACATAGAATAAGACAATTAGTAACACAGCATCCTCTCGACGCCACAGCAATCTCTTAAGTCAAATTTCCGAACATCAGATTGATGTGAACCTGCCACGTTCAATCAAAGTCAGGTCATTCTTATAATAGATTAGAATACTCACTACATTTGAATCCAGACCATTTGAATACTAAATCTATACAATAATACCAAAAGTAGTAGGTGGAATACAAATGGAAAAAATAATTTGTTGGTGACGAGTGAGGGGAGACGAAGATGGGCTTTGAGTAAGTAAGCCCATCAATCAAATGGAAATGTATTTATTTTATTTTGATTTTTTTCGAACTTATAAAAAAAAAAAAGGCAAGAAATGAGGTGGCATGCGTTGGCGTGGGGACTGGGGCAGGATAATCCCCAAAAAGACGAGGACAGAGCGCCAACCAACGAATTGGTGCGTTTCCGCTGTCGGAATCCCACGCCCCTCGAAGTCAAATCATGGTCTTCGTTCGAAGCCCCCACTCCATTTCCACCTCGTTTCCGCTCCGAATTCTTTCTTTTGGATGAAATTACACGTTATCGTGGGATTCGATTTCGTACCAGAAAGTTATTGACTTTTAGGGTCCGTTCAAAAAGCGGAAAATATCATGTTTTCGGAAAATATTTTCCTGAAAGTCATTTTTCTAGGAAAATGACTCTATTTTCCGGTATTCGGCTAAAACCTAAAATTTGAGTGGAAAACATTTTCCACCATTCGGTAGCTCATTTAATTGTTTGGAAAAAATTATCACAAATTGAATTTTAATATTTTTAATTGACCAAAAAATTAATTTTATTTTTTTATATTTTTTTTAAAAATGAATTTTTAGTTATTTATATTTTTAAAAAATCGAAATTTTTATTATTTTTTCTTTTTCCTTTTTCCTTTTTCTTTTCCTTCCTCCTTCTTCCTCCCCCAGCGCTCCTTCCTCCTCCTTCCGCCGCCGGCGCCTCCTTCCTGCCTGATGATGGCCGGCTGCCCGGCGCCCGACCAAGACCCGGTGGCCAGATCCGGCGAGCTCGAGGCTCGGCCGATCTCGCTCGAGCTCGCCGTGAGCTCGTCGGATCTGATTCGCCCGCTATGGCCAAAAGCGGCGTGCCGAGCCCGGCCCTCGTGTCGCGACCGCCAAAGGTCAAGAACGCGAATGGAAGACCGCCAAAGAAGAAGATGAAAAGGAAAAAAAGAAAAAAAAAAGAAAAGAAAAGAAATTAAAAACTTGATTTAAAAAAAATAAAAAATAAAAAGAAAGTATAAAAATAAAATGAAAATGTATTGATAAAAAAAAGTCAGAAAGAAGAAGCCATGGAAAACGTTTTCCATTTTTCAAAAGTGGAAAACGTTTTCCCCACTTTAAATGTTGTTTTTTCCAATGATGGAAAACATTTTCCTTGACTAGTTCATTTTCCGTGAAACGAACACCGGAAAATCCGGAAAACATTTTCCCGGAAGTCATTTTCCGCGAAACGAACGGACCCTTAACCAACTTTGTTAACCCGAGGCCACTTAAAAAAACTGGAGAAAAAAACGATGCTATAAATACCATGGCTTCTTAGACGGCATAATGTTATTTTTCTTTTCCGACCGCTTGAGTTCCATATCGATGAAAAGACAATTCCTAAGTGTTTCCGGCAACAAGTTCTCGTGATGTGTCCTATGCGACCTTTTCTTCTTTTTCTAAATGAAAATTTAATTCCTACGCAATTGATAAATTTATAAAAATAGAGTTATTTTACCTATTTTAGATTACAAATAATGCAATATTTGTGAGAAAATATTTAGATTTTTTCTTCAATTTATTCAAATTTTCCTTATTTGTGTAGCATAATGAGACATGTAGAAACTAAGGAAAAAAATGGCAAAAAGAATGAAAGGAAGGATCATTTGGTTTAAGAATTCAAATAAGGAAGTGTTAGAAGTGGGATGCAAATTATGAATTATGTGATTTGTTCCCTAATTTTATGTGAAAGTACTAGAAGATGGATACCAAATCAGGGATTCTATGATTTATTCTCTAATTTTATGCAAAAAATAAGCAATTGCCTTGTGATAAGAGTCTTGGATTTCCTTGTTTATGCAGCATAACAAGACATTGAGAAAATAAGGAAAAAATGGCAAAAAGAAGAAAAAGAAGAAAAGGAAGAATTTCGTGATTCGGGAATTCAAATTAAGAAGCATTAGAAGTTCGATGCAAATTAGGAATTTTGTGATTTATTCCCTAATTTTATGTGAAAGTGTTAGAAGATGGATACTAAATTATGGATTATATGATTTATACCCTAATTTTATGCAAAAAAATAAAATAAAATAAGCAATTGCCTTGTGATAGAAGTATTGGATTTTCTTATTATGCAGCATAATGAGACATGGAGAAAATAAGGAAAATTGGCAAAAAGAAGGAAATGAATAATTCTGTGATTTAGGAATTCAAATCCAGAAGCATTAGAAATTAGATGCAAATTACGAATTCTGTGATTTATTCCCTCATTTTATGCAAAAGTATTATAATGTGGATACCAAATTAGGGATTCAAATTAGGGATTATATGATTTATTCCCTAATTTTATGCAAAAAATAAGCAATTGTCTTGTAATAGAAGTTTTTTTTTTTTCGCAGGTGCCTTAGCGGAAATGCCTAGTTATGCAAAATTTTTGAAAGAGATTTTGATGAACAAAAGGAAGTTGAAGGATTATGAAACTGTATAATTGAATAAGGAGTGTTGAGCCATCATACAAAACAAATTACCTTCTAAGTTGAAAGATCTATGGAGTTTTATAATTCCTTACACTATTGGAGATTTTAACTTTGAAAAGGCATTGTGTGATTTAGGTGCAATTATTAATTTGATGTCTTTTTCAACTTTCAAGAAATTAGGATTAGGTGACATAAAAGCAACCATATGTCGTTTCAACTGGTTGATCGATCAATTAAATATCCGAGAGGTATTATGAAAAATGTATTGGTAAAGTTTGACGAGTTTATCTTTCTCACATATTTTGTAATTCTTGACATGGAGGAAGATATTGAGGTACCACTTATTTTATGTCAACCTTTTCTAGTAACAATAAGAGCTCTTATTGATACACAACAAATAAAATTGATCTCAGAGTTTAAGATGATAATTTTCTTTTTTAGAGTTGAGACAATTGACAAGTTGGTGAATAAGGTTTTTCAATAAAATATTTTTAAAGACCCACTTGAAGCATGTTTGGTTCGACTAATGGACAAAGAAATTGAGAATGGGGAGATAAATGAGTACACAAATTTCGTGGAAGAGAATCCACCATATTCGAGACAAAAGACAACAAAAATTTGAGGAGTTGGTATAACAAACAACAAAGCCTAAACTATCAATTGAAAAGCCTCTAATTCTTGAACTCAACCCTTTACTCTCTCATATGAAATATGCTTGTTTAGATGAAATTTATTCTTTGCCAATAATTATGTCTTCTTCTTTGATAGAGGGTCCGTTTGGAAACTGCTTCTCAAAGTCCTTTGAGAGCCCAAAGCCCATTTGCCCAAATATTTGGTGTTTGGGAACACCAAATGCAACTTGCCTTCAAGAAATGTTGGCATTCCAAAGCTGAAAACGCAAGGCAGCCCTAGGGCTGCCTTGGGCTTTCAGCATTTTGGGGATGGGAATGGCCGGCACTGTTCATCTTCTTCGTAAGGGAGGCCGGCGAGGTGTTGTGGTGGGTGGGCGACGGGCAAGAGAGGCCGGCGTGGTCGCGGCACCCCGACGACCGTCGCCAACCAGTCACGCGACCCAAATCTAAGTCATGGCGAGGTGGCGGAGGTCTCGTGCGCCTGAGTCGCGGAGGTCGCGGAGGTGGAGGAGGTCGCGCACCTGGCTCGCGGAGGTGGCGGAGGTCGCGCGCCGCAACCCAGGCGACCGCCTCGCACGACCTCCGCCACCTCTGCGATCGGCGACCTCCGCCACCTCGTCGTGACCCAAATCTAGGTTCTAGGTCGCGACCTCCGGCGACCCAAGACATGGCCGCGACCCAGATCTGGTTCGCGGAGCCTGCCTGGGTCCGCGACCCAGTTCGGCGATCCTCGACCTTGCCGTGACCTAGATCTGGGTCGCGAAGGGTTGTGGATCGCCGGAGGTCGCGGAGGTGGCCGGACTGCCTACTCCTCGCCGGTTGCCGCTGTCCTTGCTGGTCAATTTTTTTTAATTTTTCTTTTGATAATTTTTTTTTACCACAAACATCCTTTATAAATGTAATTTCCCAAACACCATTTTGCGCAAAATACTTCACAAAGGGCTTTCAAAGTACAATTTACCAAACACAGTTGCATTTCGAAAAACGACTTTAACTCAAAGGTATTTGCATTTCCCTAAAGACTTTCCCCAAAAGTGGTTCCCAAACCCACCCAGAATTGATGAAGGAGAAATCACTTGAGATGTTGAGAGAGCATAAGGGTGGAATTGCATGGAAAATAGCTGACATCAAGGGAGTTAACCCTTAACTTTGTACATACAAAATTTTGATGGAGAAACAATACAAACCCATTATCTGAACATATGAGAAGTAGTGAAAGCTGAGGAAATTAAGCTATTTAATGCATGGATCATCTATCCCGTCTCTAATAGTTTCTAGGTAAGTATTGTGCAAATCGTGCTAAAGAAAGGAGGTATGATTGTTAAAAAATATGACAATAATGAATTGATTCCTACTAGGACGATTATTGGATGGCATGCGTGTATGGATTATATAAAATTGAGTGATGCCACTAGAATAGATTATTTTTCTTTACCATTTATTGATCAAATATTGAAAAGACTTGCAAGACATGAGTTTTATTACTTTCTTGATGGATATTCAGGATATAATCAAATTCATATTGCACCAAAAGATCAAGAGAACCACTTTTGTTTGTCTCTATGGTATCTACGCTTTTAGAAGAATGCCATTTAGTTTTGTAATACACCATCTACTTTTCAAATATGCATGGTGGCTTTTTTTTTTAATGAGATTTTCATGAATGATTTTTTCATTTTTCTTGTTTAAATAATTTGGCTTTGGTCTGACAAATATGTAAGGAGACTAACCTTGTTTTGAATTTAGAGAAGTGTCATTTTATGGTGCAGAAAGGAATCGTGCTTAGGGATAAAATCTCTACAAATGGAATAGATATCGATTGAGCAAAAGTGGAGGTCATTGCAAAATTGCCTCCATTAATATTTGTGAAACTTATTTGAAGATTTTTGGGGCATGCAAGATTCATAAAAGATTTTTAAAAAATTGTTAAACCCCTTTCTAATATTTTGGTAAAAGATACTCCATTTAATTTTTTTGATGAATGTGTATGGGCTTTTAACACTTTAAAGGAAAATTTAGTGTCAAACACTAGAATGGGACTTACCTTTTGAGTTGATGTGTGATGTTAGTGATTCTATAAGGGGAGCTATTTTAGGATAAAGGAAGAATTAAGTTTTTCAAACTATTTACTATGCCAGTTTAACATTGTCAAGTGCATAATTAAATTATACTGCAATAAAATGAACTTTTTGCGATAATTTTTGCTTTTGATAAATTTCGTTCTTATTTAATTGACTCAAAAGTTAAAGTTTATTTTGTTCACTTTGCTCTTAAGTATTTACTTGAAAAAAAAAGAATCAAAACCCCATTTAATCAAGTGGATTATATTGGTGCAAGAGTTTGATTTGGAAATCAAAGATAAAAATGGGACTGAAAATCTAGTTGTAGATCACTTGTCAAGAATTTCGAACTCAAAGAAAGACATAAGACCAATTCTGGAAGAGTTGCTTGATGATAAATTTTTTTCCATCAAATCCATAAAAATTTCCTAGTACACCAACTTTGCAAATTATCTGGTCTTTTCCTCTTGAATTGTCAAATCAACAAACGAAGAAAATTATTTTCTAATGTTAAAATTTATTTTTAGGAAGAACCTTTCTTGTTTAAAGTATGTGCAGAATTGGTCATACAGAGATGTATTCCAAACAAAGGGAGGGCAAGTCATGACAGAGAGGCAAGTGATCATTTTGATGTTGCCAAAACCGCAATTAAGATTTTACAATTTGAATTTTATTGGCCCACACTTTTTAAGGATGCATACTCCTATGTAACTTCATGTGATTGGTGACAAAAAACTGAAAATATTTCTAGGAAAAATGAGATGTCTTTAAACAACATTATTGTATGTGAATGATTTGATATTTGGGGTATTGATATCGTGAGACCCTTTACACCTTTTTATGGGAATAGTCACAGATTTTAATGCATTTATGTTTATTTAAATTCACATAGAATAGAAATATGGTGGATTAATAAACTGAGTACATTTATTATACCCAGAGATATGATTGTAAATAGATTAAGAAATTTCATTATCACATGTTTGATATCGTTCTTATATACATAATGATATAAAATTCATATCTAGTGGTTATGATGAAATCGGATAATTTAATTTTGCTTTTTAGATCATCGATTTTAAATTATTCTTAATTTTACTTTGATCTGTTCAGTCCATTTTTAATATTTAATTAGTTTATTAATTATCAATCTCTAAAGGATAATATTTTTTCTCATCATTATATTATTTGCTCGACAAAATCGTTTGCATTAAGAATTTTATGAACAACAACATCTTAACAAAAACCGAACTCAACAAAAATGATCTCTCTCTCTCTCATTCTTCTTGCTTTATTGAATGAAACGAAAGAGCAAATCGAAAACTTCAAGCTTGTGAAGAATTGTATAAGCCATGCGAGCACCGACACAAGTTAAGCCCACCCCAAAATGGACTGAGCTCGATTTTTAGTCATGCATGTTCATGTGTAGGTACACGAAAGCGAGACCGGGCACGAGTTACTTCACAAGCTCGTCGGGCCGGGACTCGGCGATCAGAGGGATGGTCCGAAGAGCGCGGCCTCCTCATGGACCATTTCCTCGACCATGGCGAATGGAGTGAGGCCTCTTTCGACCCCTTTCTTCAAAAGCATCGTGGGCACGTGCAGCGTGCGAGCACACCCGGGCGAGACGTCACGGTCATAACGTTCGCCTTCATCTTAGCTTTGTTGATAAGATCTTGAGCCGCTTGTCCTTCTCCTAGTCTCCATCACAAATTTCGGCACCTAATTTTGCCATAACTTCTAGGTTGAAGAACACAACAATTTTAGCCCCAATTCACTCTAGTTCATTAATTCGGGGGCAAAAAACATGCATAAACAACGTCGTTTATCATTGATATTGTTGGTTTCACTTTGCTAGTGAGTCATATCGAATAATGTTCATTAAAATAATGTCGCATTAGATTTTTCAATCACACAAATTGCCGATGACATTAAAGTGATCGACTTTTTACGAACATAGCTCTCAAAGTAATCGAGAAAAAAAAAATTACCACTAAAATGAGCGTCATACGAAAATTACGATATTTACGTTTTCCTTTCGTCATAAATAAGTGAATGATGCCACTAACTTAAGTTCACTCATTTTCGCTTTGTAAACGGCACCCATTGCTTAAGACAGAGAGATGGAGAAATATCAATACTTAGTCAATATCTTTTCTCAATATATATGAAGAAATAACTAATTTTAACTTACCTTTTTTCCTGAAGTCTTTTGTTTAACGCAAAATACCTGAAATATTTTAAAATTTGTACAGATATTGATACGTGGATATAGAATTTTTCGATATCCGTCTTTTGAAATTTGAAGTACATTTTCATTTCTTTCGCAAACTTTTAGGGTGAAATAATAAATATGTTATATCCGTGAGAATAGACCGTAACATGCTATTTCCACCACTCTTTGAAATTACTACTAATTGTTAAGAGAATGAGGGATGTTCGCAATCTCTCTCATTTCATCTCGGTTTCACTATTTGTCTCCTTTCATCCACAATGCGTTTTCATTTCATCGCAATATCTCTGTAGTTACCGATTCCTTTCTAGAACACATGATTAAAACCCAAGACACTTTGTATAGAATATATTCTATCCTTTCGCATCAACGTGCTCCTTAATTATCTAAACATTCAATATCATACTCTGCAAAGAGTCTATTCACATCTCATCGATACTTTATTCCCCTTTTTAATCAATTTCTAGCTATAGAAGAGACTTATGTCTACCTAGAAAAGATTGTCTACCCATAAAAAGAAACTCACTTCCACACTTGACATACTCTAGAACGTCGCTTCACGCATTCAAACTGCTTCGAACAATCCTTAATCAAGGGGAGCAATCTTTCTTCTAGAGCACACAGACTTTACTCTCCATTGGATTATGCCATCTCCAAAACCTAAAGAAACATTCTCGTGATCTTTTGCTTTTCTTTAAGAAAACGGGATTTTCCAACCAAAAATAAGAACGAGACAGGTCATTCTGTCAAAAGTTTCATTCATTCCACGTCTCATTAGTATCTTTTTCCACCCCTTTTTTAACCCTTTCTCTCTCTATAATAGAAACGTACATGCACCCTTTGGCTTGCTCAGGAATATTGCTTCACGCATGGAGTCACTGCAAACAGACTTTTCTTGCCCACCTCATCCTCAATCGAGGCGAGCCATCTATTTTCTGGAACGCACTTAAGCATATTCTTCATTAAAAAAAAAGAAATGCAACCTTTTAACTCCTTAAGGCAATATTCGTCTTTCGGTTACGCTTCCTCAAAGATCATTTCCCATGATCTTTTGCTCTTCTTTCAAGAAAACGGGATTATCCGACCAAGGAAAGGAAAGAAAAAAGATGGGATTCCGAAATTCCAATGCAAATTCCTCATGGAAACACCCCAACCTGTCGCTGACAGTGAGCACTCCAGCATTGCAATTGGCCCAAGTGTCCTGAGCTTCGTGGGAGAAGAATGAGAGAAGGTGACTGTGCCGGGAATCAGTGGCCACACAAAAGCTTGGGGAGGAATGTTAGGTGGAGATTTGGTTGGGAATCCCTCTCGAAATTCCTATTAAGTGTCTCAGCCACAGAGCAGAAAAGCCACGGGACCACTTGTGGCTCACGTTGACGCTTGCGCTTGTGTAGATTTCAGGGTGGAGGTTCCATCTTAGAATTGGAAAAAATCGCCTATTAAAAGTTGGTATAATTAATGGGGACCGGGAATTACCCCCTTGATTTTATGGACTCACTCAAAAACTGGACCGATTCCTGGATGGATTTATAGTACCGGACTCAAGTTGACGCTTGCGCTTGCGTAGGTTTTAGGGTGGGGGTTCCATCTTAGAATTGGAAATCGCCTATTAAAAATTGGTATAATTAATGGGAACCGGGAATTGCCCCATTGATTTTATGGACTCACTCAAAAACCGGACCCATTCTTGGATGGATTTATAGTATCAGACTCAAGTTGACGCTTGTGCTTGCGTAGGTTTCAGGGTGGAGGTTCCATCTTAGAATTGGAAATTGCCTATTAAAAATTGGTATAATTAATGGGGATCGGGAATTGCCCCATTAATTTTATGGACTCACTCAAAAATCGGACCAATTCTTGGATGGATTCATAGTACCGGACTCACCGAATCCAAGTGCTGAGAATCCTCCCTTCCATGACCAAAGCATCTCACCTAGTAACCCTAGCAAAGCCAAAGGCTTTGCCACTTTCTTAGGAAATGGCTGATTCCAAGCCCTTTTGATACCCATTCGGTGGATGCATGAAAGTGAATGCTCATTGACTTTCCCTTTGTCAAGTCGATAAGACAGCCTCCGAAGTGGGGCTATAGTCTTATGATGCGAATTTTCAGTTTGACATATTACTTTTATTTTGATAATGTCATCATCTTAGATGATCATGAACGACTTGTTGTGATCTTGCCCTAGTTTCCGATGTGGACAGTTTAATGTACTCGACAACATATCAATCATAGCTCTAGATCAAAGAATTCCAAAGAAAAAGCGGGGATAAATGTGAGCATATAGACTCACTAATTAAAATCAATCCGATTGAAATGGTTGCCACGGGATATGTTATCTATACTCTCAGGATCACAAGGGATTGATGTTGCTTTACACGATGTGATTGATTTCATCTGTTCGGGCAACCATGTACTAAGAAAAGATACTTGATTGACTTAGCAGCTCGGAAGACGTCCGCCCAAGGGCTTCCTCATGTGATTCACAACCACCATGAAGTATCATGTGATTCACAAACCCCTTGACAGGAAACGAGAAGCACACGTCCATCTTCAAAACCAAGGAAACACCCTGGAGATTGAAGCAAGCATTTGGGAAATATGCGTGATGCTGTTGGAGAACTCGGATGTACTCATGATAAGCATCGTCAGGACTACTCAGGTTGTCCTCTTCGGCCCGCAATCAGCAGGAAAAACTGCCAGCCGTTGCTGTCCACGAATTGCGGATGAGAAAGATAAGGTAATCTCTAGCGACAGCACAACCTCGTCGGTCATTGCTAGGATGTCCTAGATTTCCTCGTCAGATGGATCCAAAGCTACCTAACGTAATTGGCACCATTAGGGACGACTCGGTAGGTAGGGAAAATTTCCACCTTGGACATGGGTTATTTCATCGACACTTGAACCGAGAAGAGAAGAAGATAATGGTATTAATGTCTAGCGGCACGAGAGGATTATTTTACGGGATGCTTACGCAAATGCAATGGGGACACATGCCAGAACGATCTTAATCAAATACGAGCTGCATGACCTACCTGTCAAAAGTAGAATGACATTCATGACAGAGCATGACGATTAAAGCATCATTATTGGGTAACGTAACCATCACGCGAAATAACTTTTCTTAGTGACATGAGGGGTTGAAAATAGACTCAACACCTATGACGAAGCCTCGAGATTACCCCCAAAGAAAAGCCAAAAAAGAGAGGATGCGAAGACAAATTAGACGACTGTAGCATGTGAATGGTGGTCGATTTCAGGCATTTTAACTCGAACGAGTTGCTCTTTACCTAGACATTAAAGAACGAAATGGCACTGTCCAATATAACAAAGAAGATCCAATCGATCCTTGCGAGCCAAGCATGTTTTAATTATTTGTTTAAACAAAAAAAGGGATTCCGACTTTGGATCTTTCCATTCGTCTTGTCCTTTGTTTCCAAATGCGTGGAGCTCTTTCTCTCTCTCTCTCCAGCCAAGGCAAAGCTGTGGGCGGCAGCACGAAAGCAAATTGGTTCTCATTTATCGAATTTTATATTTTTATTGTTATTGTTATGATAATATCGCCATATCAGCTCATTGACCAAAACCCACTTCATCAAGGGACATTTATTTTATAAAAAAATGAATGATTTCGAATCAACCTTCTTAAAAAATAATCATTTGTACCACATACAAAAATTAATGAACGAAAGTATTTTTATCTATCCTGAAAATGTTCGGACGTAAATTGTTCACTAACCGTTTATTCAAAAGATATAAGGAACCATCTTTAGGAGAATAATTTTCTAAGTCATTTATTTTTCTGTGAAACAAACGAAATCTAATAATCGAATTTAGTCGTGACTCAAATGAAAGTAAAGAAAAAAGTCAAAAAAAGAAGAAGGAGATAAATACATTCAAAGTTTTAAAACTTATTAGTACAATCGAATTCTAAAATTTTTAAAATGTGTAATCAAGTCTTACAATTCGCCAAATTGGTCAAAACAAATCATTTCCTTAATTGCATTTTTTGAAAATTTTAGAATTCGCGTAGTTTTATGAGTCGATTATACTTTTTAAAAATCGCCCTCACACGTGCGACGACCATCCCACCCCCTCTCGGCCTGTCGAAACTCCACGTGTCGTCCCCTCGTCCCGCCCGCCCCACCGGCTCGCACGTGCCGAGCGCCTCCCGAGTCCCAGCCACATCATCATCATCAAATCCTCTCTCCTCCCCCCCTCCCTTCAAAAAGCCTCCAAAACAGGAAGACGAAAGAAGACGAAGAACAGGAGAGAAGCAAAGAGGAGGAAGGAGGAAAAAGCTCGCGCCTTTCCTCTCCAGTTCCATCCATTCTCCTGTTCGTCTCCCACCCATTCTTCCTCCCCCTATAAATGCCTCGAAAATACTGTCTTTTTCTCGTGGGGTCTCGTTCTTGATCCCTCTCTCTCTCTCTCTCTCTATGTCAGTTTCGCCCTGCCCGGTTCCCGCCTCCGTCGCCGCGTCTCGCCTCTGCTCGGTCTTGGTGGTCCGGCCATGGCGGCCAAGAAGCTGTGCGAGGCCTACCCCAAGAGCCTGCTCGACGAGGCGCACCGGTGGGGCGGCCTGAAGCAGACCGGGGTCAGCCTCAAGTACATGATGGAGTTCGGGTCCCGGCCCAGCGAGCGCAACCTGCTCATCTCCGCCCAGTTCCTCCACAAGGAGCTCCCCATCAGGATCGCCCGGCGGGCCATCGAGCTCGAGAACCTGCCCTACGGATTGTCTGAGAAACCCGCCGTCTTGAAGGTAAAAAAGAGAGCTGGAGAAGGGGGAGAGGTGCGGGGGTGGTTTCGTGTCTTTTTTCGGGGGAAACGAGGTCGCGGTTGTGTTTATTGTTTGTTTAGTGGTGATGGGTCGGAGAGTTCTTGACTCGATTCTTTGTGATTTGACCGTATCCGCTTATATATATATTTTTTAGAGATGGGATTTGGTTCTCCTGGTTAAAAAGGGGTTAAGGGTGTTCTGATGATGGATGCACTTTACGTATTTTGTGATTATTTTAATGGGGGTTTACTGAAATCTGTGAACTTTCGCTTATTTACCAGTGATCATGATCACGCATCTCTCTTGAAAATATCGAGTGGCGATTCGCTGACACGGGCCTATGAGGTTTGCTTGATCAGTTTGGCGACGGAATTGGTAATTTGCAGCATAGAATGTGTTCATACTGGATGCTTTATTGGCTTCTGAGGGTGAATCTTGCTTATTTGGGTATCACGGGGACTGCTTGGTTTTGTAGGACAGCTTTCCCTTTCTTCCCTTTTTTACATTCTCGTGCTGCAATTGTCATTCCATGTCTAAGCTAGACTTTTGAACGAGTATTGCTGGTCTGGTAGTCCGATCGGCTAGGCCTATGAAAGCAATATGGAGTGGTATATCATCTATTCACACTTCTATTTCACTCTCCAGGTTCGGGATTGGTACTTGGATTCTTTCCGCGACGTCAGGGCCTTCCCTGAAATCAAGGATGCGACTGACGAGAGGGATTTCACGCAAATGATAAAGGCAGTAAAGGTTCGACATAATAATGTCGTCCCGACGATGGCATTAGGAGTTCAACAGCTGAAGAAAGACATGAAAAAGAAGGTTGTTTCTGAGGAACTCGATGAGATCCATCAATTTCTTGACCGTTTTTACATGTCAAGAATTGGCATTCGAATGCTTATTGGTGAGACTTAGTTTCTTCTATTTTGCACTTTATCGACTGATGTGATGAAACACTTTGTAGTTCTTATTTTTGACGGTCGTCTTAATGTTTTCTGCAATTGATATTAAATGATGATGCTCTTAGGTGGTGGCCAAAGAACATTAATTTAAAAGGAATGATGATGCTCTTATGCGCTTAAATTGTGAATAAATTTCAGGTCAGCATGTGGAGTTGCATAATCCCAATCCTCCTCCTCATTGCGTGGGATATATCCACACGAGAATGTCCCCAGTTGAGGTTGCACGTAATGCTAGTGAGGATGCTCGTTCTATTTGTTTGCGCGAGTATGGCAGTGCTCCGGATATTAATATATATGGGGATCCCAGCTTTACATTCCCGTAAGTCACAATCTAACCACGTCAATTTCATTTCTCTCTCTCTACGCATGTGCCCAGGCCTGTACCTCCCCCTCTCTCCCAAAATCTTTATTTCCCCATGTATGTTTTAGTGCAGGTGCTTGTGTATGCTGAGGGCCTGGTACATTTTTTCTATGTTCTTGATTGATGATGTAGTCTCACCATTGATTCAAGGCATCTGAGTGGATGCATCTACATATCTTGTTTCCATGTGCTATTCTTTAGCTATTCTTGTTGCTTTTTTGCAGGTATGTTCCGACACACTTGCATCTAATGGTATTTGAGTTGGTTAAGAACTCTTTGCGTGCTGTCCAAGAACGATATGTGGATTCAGATAAAGTTGCACCTCCTATTCGAATTATTGTTGCTGATGGAATTGAAGACGTTACAATTAAGGTACAGTCCTATTGTTTGACTTCGATTCGTATAAGTTTCTCGAGTTCGCGAAATTTCATGTTATGAGTGAAAGTGTGCCCCTCAGCACTCATGTCATGGGAAAATGTAGAAGCATAACAAAAGCTTTTTCTGCAGACAGGCATTCGATATTGATAGGCCATTGGTTTCTTTTTGTACATGATTATAGGTCTCAGATGAGGGGGGTGGCATCCCAAGAAGTGGTCTTCCCAAAATCTTCACGTATCTGTATAGTACTGCAAAAAACCCCCTGGATGAGAACTCAGATCTTGGAATAGCTGAGAATGTGACTATGGCCGGTTATGGGTATGGGCTTCCAATCAGCCGTCTGTATGCTCGGTACTTTGGTGGTGACCTGCAAATTATTTCTATGGAAGGATATGGTGAGATTATCTTTTTTAATTCTCCATTGTTTAACTCCTCTGTCATTCCTATCTTTACACGAATGGTTCCACAAGTCACATATGGAAACATGTATTAGTTGCATTCTTTTAGTGTATCGCGTGGTAATTATTAGCATTAGTTTCTACATTTGTTGGCACGCAAACGTGTTCTCAGCATTTTCATTTAAGAGTGGGCAAAAAGAGTATAAAGGTGCACATTGCAACTCTGTAGAGATGAAGTCTATTTGCATTCACTTTGCTGAAGATTTTGCAGCAGAATTTTCGCATCATATGAAACAGTATGCTTTTCATAATATGATCAAATTTGAATGTTTTACGGCTGCTTTTACATGGATAAAATTCCAGCCACGGTATCATTTTGTCACAACCGGCAAAGTTTTTCCTACACTTCTCCACTCAACTCTGTAAATTTGTTTCTGCAGGGACTGATGCATACCTCCATTTATCTCGCCTCGGAGATTCGCAAGAACCGCTCCCATGAGAAGAACTAAAGCATGAACTCCTGGTTCATGAGAACAGACTTCTGGGAAATGCCCACAGGGGTTCGTCTTAAAAAGCAAGAAATAGCTGCAATTTTCCATTTATAAATAACGGGTAGCTTTCCTGTATATTCTTCCGCTTTTCAACATGTCAATGCCGGCATTAACCTGTAATCAAGTGTTCGCCGTTTTAGGCCATTCCACGCAGATTCTGATTTTACTCTGAATGTTGAGCATTAACATAAGCAGGCACCGCAAGGGAAAAAAGTGGAAATTAGTAGTCGATCATGTAGCTCTAACCTGCGTGTTCCATTATGGAAGTCATCTCCCTCGTGATATTGACTCGAATCTTTCAAGAGAAGTCAACAGTATTGCCCTGTGTCTTGAGTAAGGGCTGGAAAATCACTCAGTCTGGAGGGATTTCAGGGTTAAAAGAATTTGTGAGGATGACGATGACTTTCTGCTTTAATGCATACGACTTTTTTTTTGGTTTTAGCTAATGCATACAATCAGTCTCCTGTATTTGTCACGAAGGTTGGCATGACCATGTAGACCTTGTAAACCATGTCAACTTCTGCACACGTGATGCGTGCCTCTGTTACTTTCCATCCATGACCATGTGCAATCTTTACAAGAGCACTTGCTGGAGCGAAGAGTGGTCGGATTCGGTTCCTGGATTCGGATTTGGTTTCTATTTCCCACGACGATTACGCCATCAAAAACCTTTAAGTCGAACTTAGTTATTCATTGAATAGTCTTCTGCATTGGGAATTCTCAGAGATGCGGATGTCTATGATCGGTTTTGGTCTTAATCCTGATGAGATTTTCATGTGTTTCTGCAAGCCCCAATGAATGCACCAGGCCCTTCAACGTCTTGACCGACGAGCATCTCATCTGCATCTTCCATGCTTACTTCCATGTTTACGAAAGCTGTTGATCAATGGCTGAATGTCATATGTACATTGAGCAAGTACACACCCTTCGCTCTCTGTTTTTTCTTTAACAGAGTTCGAATGATGATGCCGACGCTGTCCGATAAGCTGAGCAATCTTCACAAGTTGATCTCGTGTTTTAAAGGCGTAAATCAAGATCATCTTCGAAAGATCAAAGCGTACACCGAACTAGTTGATTCTCTAATGGATGTCATACCTAACAAGTGGCTTATCAGTTTGAGAAATTCTTCATTATGTTTATAGATTTGATGCATCGCATTCTCCAAACCACATATTCCGCAACAAAGATATTCAATACCCATTCTTTATAATCGTTGCGACCGAATTGATAACATATATAATGTATATGCAATAATCTTCCCGCCCATTTTTTAAAATTTCGATTGAAGATCAGGATGAGTTTGCACGATTTATCATCTCATCCTCTTAAGACTTTGCAGATGCCCATAATTTTGCAGATGACTAGACGTTCAAAAGAATTTGTGGGGAACTTCATGGTTCTTGAAAACCCCTCACACACGGCAATTTGGTGCGTGGGAATGTCAATTTCTCTTTGAATTCTATAATTAGCCAAGGCAAAAATGTGCTTTGGAAGATATCGGAAAGGAGAGAATATGACAGAACTCCCTCCTCCCTCCATTGAAACTTGCCTCAGTTTGGACATCTTTTGCCCAAACCGCAAGAAGCAGTATCTAAACTTAAACATTCCAATGTCAACCACTGAAACCAAAAGCCATTCAAACCTCTAGTTTTTCAGATGACACCATATATAAAACATCATCAATTATCTCTTAACCTCTTAGTCCCTCTCCTTCTGTTCTCTATCCTGAGAAAACAAAGAAAAGAAAAACCAAGAGGACAAAAAGAATCTTTCACATGCAGCATCCCTAATACAAAGAACAGAAACAGATAAAGGAATAGTCAAAATGAAAGCAGCCAAGATAGTTGGGATGACAGTCTCCGTCCTGCTCGTCGTGGGCGTGTGCATTGGCGTGCTAGTCAGCGTGAAAGGTAAAGGCGGGTCGGGAAATGGGGACCAGGTTTCTTCGACTTCCAAGTCCGTGGCCGCCATTTGTGCACCGACGGATTATAAGCAGGCCTGTGTCAATAGCCTCGGTGCAGCGGCCAAGAACGAAAGTGCCTCGCCGAAGGAGCTGATTCAGGCTGCCATTGCAGCCACTCTCGAGGAGGTTAAAGCAGCACTTAATAAGTCGGGATCGATGGGGAACTTGGCCAAAAACTCCTCTCAGAAGATGGCTGTCGAAGATTGCCAGGACTTGCTGAAATTCGCTGTCGACGAGCTCCAATCCTCGTTCTCCATGGTGGGAGACAGCGACTTGCACACCGTGAATGATCGGGTCTCGGAGCTTCAAAACTGGTTGAGCGCCGTGATATCGTATCAGCAGACATGTTTGGACGGTGTCACGCAACCGGATTTGCAGAAGCAGATGTCCAATGGAATGCTAAATGCCACAGAGCTAACAAGCAATGCCTTGGCAATTGTTTCGGAGATTTCCGGGATCTTGACCACCTTCAACATTCCTTTTAATAACACTGCAAGCCCACGCCGACTTCTCGAGGAGCCCGATGCCGAGGACGCGGACGGACACCCTTCTTGGTGGTCTCGTGAAGATCGGAAGCTAATGGCGAGCCAGGCAAAGGGCCAAGCGACACCCAATGCGGTGGTGGCAAAGGACGGGAGCGGACATTATAGTACTATCGCTGCTGCACTCGCGGCATATCCCAAGAACAACAAGGGCAGATATGTCATATATGTGAAAGCCGGTGTATACAACGAGTATATCACGGTTACTAAGGATCAGGTCAATATTCTCATGTATGGAGACGGGCCGAGGAAGACGATGATCACGGGGAAGAAATGCAACCGCGACGGCGTGCCCACCTTCAGAACTGCTTCTTTCTGTAAGTTCCCAACCTCCGTATTGAACATACTTGCCGGAAACAATCGCGACCATGTGTACTGATGAGGCCTTCTATCTTGCAGCCGTGATCGGAAACGGGTTCATAGGTAAGTCGATGGGGTTCCAGAACACGGCGGGCCCTGAGGGCCACCAGGCTGTGGCGCTCCGAGTCCAATCGGACATGGCGGCCTTCTTCAACTGCAGAATGGACGGGTACCAAGACACCTTATATGTGCAAGCGCACCGCCAGTTTTACCGCAATTGCGTGATATCCGGCACCGTGGACTTCATATTTGGAGACGCAGCAGCAGTGATCCAGAACAGCCTGATCGTCGTGAGGAAGCCCATGGACAACCAGCAGAACACGGTGACGGCACAGGGAAGGACGGACAAGCACGAGACCACCGGCCTCACGATCCAGAACTGCCGCATCGTGCCCGAACAGAAGCTCTACCCTGTGAGGTTACAGATTCCGTCTTACTTGGGTAGGCCTTGGAAGCAGTACTCGAGGACGGTCATCATGGAGTCGACACTAGGGGACCTGATCCAGCCAGCGGGGTACATGCCCTGGAGCGGGAACTTCGCGCTCGACACTCTGTACTACGCCGAGTACGCAAACCGGGGCCCCGGTGCGGCGACCAACAAGAGAGTGAAATGGAAGGGCTTCCGCGTGATAAAGAACCGGAACGAGGCCTTGCAGTTCACGGCCGGACCGTTCGTACAAGGGAACCAGTGGCTCAAGCCGACCGGCATGCCTTATCTGCTCGGATTCAAAGGAAACTAAAGGGCATTTGTCACAGCAAGCGATGCAGCGGAAGCAATTGCACAAGAGATAGATTTAGGAATTGGAGGAGACTCGTGTATCCATTCAAAACTACAGGGACGAGAGGCTGGTTTCGATTGACATCCCACCGTAACCCAGATTTTGTGCAGATCCAAGTTATAAGCCTAGTTCCACTCTGTTTTGTGTCCCTTTTCCTATGAAAGCTGAATCAAATTGATGAAGCTGATTACAGTTTTACAGTGGGGTCTTTTTCATTTTGATCTTAACGATAGCAACAGATAAAACATTGCTTTGTCCCTACCGTTCTCAGTTAAGCTACCTAGCATTTTTATCTAATCAAATAATCACCCCGATTCAACGCTAACCGAAAGAAGACGCCAACGGATTCCTATGGATGGCGAGAACATCAAAAGACCAGATGGTCACGCATCAAAAGAGATTCAAAATGCACACCTGGAGAAACAACTCCGTCGAGCAGATGAAAATGCATTTCTGAAACTGAAAGATTCAGCCTGATGGATTGAGTACTATGAAGCAAACCTCATCTGACATGGAACATTGAGATTGAACTAGCTAGGCGGTTGAATCAACTCCCAGCACGGAATTTGGAAGCCATACTAGACTACCATCAACCCAGGGTAAGAAAATCAAGCAATCATTAATAAGAAGACTCAAAGCAGAATTAGATTTCCCAAAACAGTACAGAAGAAACATCGACTTTAGCCGAGAAGCTGAATTGCACTCATTTGCTACAGATTCAACAAGAATTTCGTTCAGCCAGACTGTCTACAAGTACACAATTGATTGCTTCGTTTTCTCCTAATGCAAAAAAAGAGTTAATTTCACCATCTGAATATCCACGTAATAAGTCAGCAGCCCCAGAAAAAAAAAGACCTGGTGAAAGCCATAATTCCTCATATTTTCACTCCTTTATTTTGAAATGGGAAGACCAGTGCTAAATATAGACACAATAATCCCAGCAATAAAAAGAAGAAAAACCTCACATTCTCTGAAGCTGCCCTTCCAGGGATGAACGGGATATAATCGATTCGCAAGAATGATTATATTACCAGAAAATGATGCCTGGTACCACTGACCTAAACAGCTCAGGTACAAGAGTTGTCTATCCTGACAAAAATGCTGATCCATCCGTTAGAGGATATAAAAATCGCAATTGAATCAATCTGCCACCATGAATGGGTCAACTTCTCCAAGATCGGCAATCAGAGGTTCCAAGCTTGTTGCGTCTTCATCCTCTGGGGTAAAATATGTTGGGAAAGGAAGGGTCGATATGTCTGGTTTCTTGTACACAGCATCCTTTATAAACACAAAATTTCCCTCTGCACCTGGGACCTGATAAAGGAATGCAAGACAACCTAATTTACCACAAACCTACAAAGGAAAATCCATATGATAATTTTGGCGAACTAAGATTGGGAAAGAGAGATGAAAGGGAACATACTTGGCCTCTCACCCACATCAAGTTCCTTGCGGGATCTAGTCTGTAGACAAACACGTTTTTTACAGTTCGTCGCTTTCCACCCATTCGACCAGCCATTTTCTTGCCTTTGAAAACCTGTTAAAGATGCAAACAAGCTTTACACCAAGCAAAAAATGACCAGCAAATGCTTAAAATAAAGAGATTGATCTACCAAACCACTGGTGAAACAGAACAACAAAATCCTAATACCTACCCACAGGCAAGCGAGACAAAGGATTTAGTTGGTTTGATTCTTCAAATAACTAAAGTAGCAAGAAGTCAAGATGTTGAAACAATTCCACCAGTAAAGACCTCATATCCTGTAAAGACTCACCACTTGCTGCCTTCCAAAATTTGCATCATCCTTTCATTAAACCCATGTCTTTATCGGTTTCAACCAGCAACAAGCACTAGAAAAGCAACTATATAGCCTTTTAAGTTGATGAATGTATTGTAATTGATTCAAGTTATCATTATTGCAAATGTAGATACTACATTCTCCATGCTATTCATTTCTAACCTCTCCATAGGAAGATTGAAAAAAAAAAAAAAAAAGGCTGTGGCTACACGGTATACGCCTCTCAAGCCTCAAGTTTCTCGTCCCCACAGAAAAGGTTAGCACACTGGAATTTCTTAGATTTAGAAACCACAAATCTGCAAAACTTGCCGCTTAGTTGGCAAATCATTCATTGACTGATGGAGCTGGGGCAAATGCTGGGCAAAACCAAGGTCCACCATGGCCTTGATCACGTGAGCCCCCATGATCAACAGCCGTGATCATTTTGGGTCCATGGACCAGGGTCCAGGCAAGAAAAAATGTCTTAACATGCAACTTCTAGTTTCCCATTCACAGTACAACTGTTCCAGATCATGCATCTGTTCTCTACATGCCACCTTAAGCAACTTATACCAGGACCCCATAGAAACCTAAAGGAACTTATAATTCTGCAATTGATAGTGTATAGCCCATTAGTGGATCTTAACACCCATTAGAAATCAATGCAATAACCAAAGAATAAGCAAGTGAACACTGCCGTAAAGATAGTCCATGCCCAAGGGGGTAAAAGAGGAACGGCAACAAGGCTTCCAGCATAAAACACAATAGAATCTTTAGATTCTGCTAGAGATACCTTCCCGGGAGCATCTCTCTGACCAGTAGAACCAAGACTTCGATGTGACAGTGATGCACCATGAGAAGCTGGCCCTCCTTTAAATCCCCATCTTTTCATCCCACCCTGGATTTACAACATTAGGAACAATAATACGAGAGCTGTTAACAGTGGATCTCATTCCCATGATGGAACTCACAAGAATTTCAAAACAGTTTTGTTAACATATGGCAAGTAGTGGGAAAAACACAATGAGTTGTTGTACAATGGAGAAAATCATTCTCCACTTCAACAGTCCTCATCTCATTTAAATAGACAGACTAAAATATTGTAATTCTATATGAACCCCAGCCAATCTAAATACACATGTATCCCATTTTATAAATTTTAGTCTAACTCTTAACAATGTAAAAATAAAGAGGTTTGACAACTACAGACAGAAAATCTAACATTAATGGTTCAGATTTGGTAAATAGAAATGAACCAATCGTCAAAACTCTATGGAGAAAAAGAGCTATAAGCCAATGACTAAGTTTTCCTAGGTAGCCTAATAAAGAAACAAGAAATCAATGAAAATCTGAGCTAATGAGATGAAAATGAGAGCCAAAGGGCCTTGCCTGAAATCCTTTGCCCATCGTAATTCCTTGGATATCCACAAATTGTCCTGGGACAAAATGGCGAACACCAAGTGATGTACCAACAGGTAGGAGCGCATCTTCTGTCACTGGAAACTCTCTCAATTTCCTCTTCATTGGAACTCCTTGAGATCTAAAATGACCCACTTCTGGTTTCGTCAAATGCTTTTCTTTCTTCTGCCCGCAACCAATCTGACTAACACAGGAAGAATACGCCACTTTACAGTTAGTAAACAAACTATGAAAGCTCTACAGGCAAGCATCAGCTTCAGCCACAATTTTTAGCTGCTAATCACTATTTGAAACAAAGGACAGCAAATACATACACAGTGCCATTTTGGCTACCAGTTTAAACACCAGCAAACCAAGTAAAAGGAAGATTAGCTGGAAATGCAAGAATAGTTGTTCCCCTCAATCATCCTCCTTTTTTGCCAGATCAAAAAATTGTTTCAACTGTCAATAAGACATTCAATTCTACTCTCCAGTAAAACCTACGGCTTTCACCAGTACCAGTTTTAACAAAGACACCAAGTGACTCAGACATTGCAAATCCGTGAGAATACCATCACTAGGGAGGCATGGAATTTAGGACATGGTATCCATGATGAAATTTCCATTGCTTTACCGCCACAGTCCAGCTTAAAATGAATATCTCCCCAATTAAAATCATCAGAAGAGCACACTGTTCTGACCAAGTCACGAAATTTTCAACAGAAGCATACAGAAGAACAACACTCACGGATCAACCGAACCGTTCTCAATGAAGAACTCAACCAATCGGGGACCCACGAAAGCTCTGACCATTCCAAGAGTGTCTCACTACCCACATTTCTTCTCAAGCTTTCCATGTTAAAACCGCACACTCACCCCCGTAGCATCACGTCAAATTCACGAAAACCAAACAAATCCCGAATAAGCCTTCACGAGAGAACTCGCACCTGTAGAGAAAAGATGCCTTCTTTCTCGACAGTCTTCACCTGGCACACGATGTTGTCGTCGACCCAGAGCACGGACAAGGGCACCCTCGCGCCCCATTTGTTCCACTGCGCCGTCATCCCGCACTTCACCGCTATGATCCCCGTCCGCCTCGAGGTGGGACCCATCACGCCCGGGGCCGCCTCGATCACGCGGCCCGAATCCGGGGTGAGCAGGGCCGCCTCCGCGCTGAACCTCCTGACCCAGTTCTCACCGCAAGGAGACGAGGAGGAGGAGGTGGTCGGGTGGAGGATGGAGAGAGCTCGGAAGCGAGAAATGAGGCCTCTCGAGAGGGCCGACATGGCCATGGCAGTTACTCCGAGTTACTCCGACTGCGAAGGCGCCGAGAAGTTATGGGCGCCGACTGCGAGCGGTGAGTGCCGACATGGAAGAGCTTTGCGTACGCGAGCGAGCGAGAGAGAAGCACAAGAAGAAGAAGAAGAAGAAGGAAGAAGAAGAAAAAGGTGAGATTTTTGCAGTAGGGTTTTAGGTGGGAGAGATGTCTAAGCTGTCTGGGCTGGGCTTTAGGCCTGTCTGGACCCTTTTGGCAAGAACAGAACCCAACGACAGCCATGTTGTTGTTAGGGGTGAGCATGATAATCTTGAATATGATAAACAGACTGATGGAAATTTATTTAGTTTCAGATTATAAAGTATGCATAATAAGTTTCAGAATTCAAAAATTGAGAAATCTACTTCAACGGGATAAATTTCAAATTCTAGGTAGAACCTGTCAACTATAACTTAAAATAAGTTTTTGTGTATTTCTTGATTTATGTGTTCGTATGATTGCATTCGATGATAAGTGTATAATTTGAAATCACTGATCGAATTTTCATTCTATGATTAAGGAAATTATTGTCTATTAAAATATAAGTTATGGTTAATAAATTATAGTAGCGAATAGTTATAATTTACCATAATCATTTAATCCTTTTCAGTAGTAGGAATGGAACGTTGGTCGAACTTGGAGGACTTGATGTACTCATTTACTTATTAGAATCTTATAGAACTTGGAACAAACATTGGAATTAGAGTGCGATATAGATTTCATATTATGCAAGATAAATTTCAAATTTAAAAAAATGAAGAACCTATTTCAATCGATAAACTCTAAATTTCAAATGGAAACCATATGAAGTCTGAACTGCTCACCGCTCACTCCTTAGTTCCTGTTTCGTTCTTAATTCTTGCGCACTCGACATCATCGAAGATTTAGTGGGAAAAAAAGATCAGAACTTGATGATAAAAAAGTCACCTTGAAAACAACGAGCAAAGCACAGCCGCAGAAGCCTGCTGCGCCATGGAGATCCACTGCCTTCCTCCCCACGACCTCCGCCTCGCCAAGCTCGCTCCTCCGTCCCCCCGCCAGACACCCATCTCCCCCCTCGTCCCCCGGAAGGCCCGCCCTCCTCCTCCGCCGCCGTCCTCCTCCCGCCGCCGTGGCGCAACGACGCCCCCGGTTGCGGCGGGAGGAGCTCGCGGCGTCTCGTCGGCGACGGCGCCGGCGGAGAACGCCGCGGCCGCCGTGGCGCTGGAGCACGCCGGGGGGAAGATGGTGGTGGAGCTGGTGGGGGCGTTCAACGAGCTGACGGAGCGGATGAGGAGCGGGGTGTCGCTGTCCACCATGTCCTCCCGCATTCTGTTCAAGGCGCTCAAGCTCGCCATCCCCATGTTGCAGAGCTCGCCGCCCGGCGCCGACGGCCGGCTTCCCCTCTCCAGGGCCCTCAGCGTCGCCGTCATTCTCGCCGATCTTCAGGTTCTTGGAGAATTTCTCCTCGTGGGTTTGTGTTCCGATGGGCGTGATTCAGCTTGGTGTCCTTTACTTTTAGCTTCCGTCAGTGCATTTGTGATAGTTCATTGATTCATAGTTATCGAGATTATGCATTGCGACTGCACGCGCGCAATCTAGGCAGCATTGCAGCGGTGGGCGACGCAGAAATTTAATTTGTTTGAGGGGTGGGGGGTTTGGTTTATAAGTAATGAAGGAGAGATTGTGTAGTAGCCTAGTTCCGGGGAAGCGAAATGCGGAAGTTCTACACTCGATCTCATACACTCAGTAGACATTCTTTCAAATTGCACCAAAGCCGAGTGGCCGAGTGGCCGAGGGGCCGGCTTTCCCCGCAATGAAGTTGAGTGAGCCTCATTTTCAAGTTGCTGTGTGTGTTTTCCCCACTCGATCATGCCGGCAACTTATCTAGTTCTCTTCAGGTGCAGTCTCCTTGTTTGAGGTTTTTCTGGCCTCATAGGAGCCTAGAGAGTTTTTCAGTATCTCAAGTTTTGTAGTGTTAGATTTCCCTGTCAGGACTCACGTTTGAGAAAAGATAAGAGTTCTGCTGCAAGCCAGTAAATCTGCGTTGTGACGGTACATCATATGGCTACTTCGTATCAATACCTTGCTATATTTGAATGCCATCCATTCAAATTGGCATTTTTTTACTTCTTGTCTCAGAATGTTTCGCTTGGCTTTCAACCTTCCTTCTGCATATTCTTCCCGAGATGAAATTTTAAAGCAGCTTTGTTTTTTCTACTCCCTATCATGTACAATGTACAATGATAGATGGATGCGGAGGTAATATCAGCTGGCATCCTCAGAGAAGTTCTCGAGGCAGGAGCAGTGTCCATCCATGAAGTGAGAGACCGGATTGGCACGGGGACGGCTCATCTGCTGCATGAGAGCTTGCGAGTCAAGAGCTTCCCCTCGAAAGTTGATGTGTTGGACGATGAAAGTGCCGCTGCCCTGAGGAAATTCTGCCTCACATTCTACGACACAAGAGCCGTGGTTCTCGACCTGGCTCTGAAACTCGATATGATGAGGCATTTAAATTACCTGCCCAGATATCAACAGCAAATGGTCTCTCTCGAGGTTATGAAAGTGCACGCGCCATTAGCACATGCGTTGAGGACGGAATTCTTATCTCTGGAGTTAGAGGATCTCTCGTTCCGGTACCTGTTCCCTTACTCGTACCTCTATGTCGACAGGTGGTTAAGAAGCCATGAAACTGGAAGCAAGCCCTTGATAGAAATATACAAAGAGGAGCTGCTTCAGTCTTTACAGGATGATTCCGTTCTGGCTGATATGGTGGACGAGATTTTGGTTCTAGGTCGATATAAGAGCCGCTACAGCACTATGAAGAAGCTCCTGCGAGATGGGAGGAAGCCAGAGGAAGTGAATGATATTCTGGGCTTGCGAGTCATACTGAAGCCAAAGTCAGGCACAGAAACGACTGAGATGGGCGAAAGAGCGTGCTATAGATCACGGGAAATTGTCCGGAGTTTGTGGAAAGAGATGCCGCACAGATCGAAAGACTACATTTCGAGGCCCAAACGGAATGGCTATCAAAGCTTACACATGGCTGTCGATGTGAGCAAGAATGGCCAAGCTCGACCGTTGATGGAAATACAGATACGAACTACAGAGATGGATATGTTGGCAGCCGGCGGAACAGCATCTCACTCTTTGTATAAAAGCGGACTCACCGATCCTGACGAGGTTGTATTCTACTCTCGTGTGCATTTCTAGTTCTTCATGTTTGGTAAACAATGTCATGAGAAGTGCCTCGACGCAAGAATGAGTCTCTCTCTTTGATGCTCAGGCAAAACGGCTAAAGGCGATAATGTTGGCCGCGGCGGAGCTTGCCGCTCTGCGTCTTCAGGACCTCCCATCCCCGAATCACAAGGAAATGGAGATCGACCGAAGAGATCGCGTCTTCCGCCTTCTTGACAATAATGGAGATGGTAGGATCAGCATAGAAGAGCTCATGGAAGTGATGGAAGAGCTCGGGGCCCCTGGGGATGATGCGCGAGAGATGATGCGGCTCCTCGATGCCAACAGCGATGGCTCCCTGAGCTCCGACGAGTTCGAGGCCTTCCAAAAGCAGGTACCACCATCTTGCTTCTCCTTTCCACGGCTTCACTTGCGCTTTCTACTGTAAGCACACGCCTAAGTAACTAAACAGCAAACATATCAAGGCGGGTTTATTTGTTTTCTCATCATACGATTCACTGATGACTGATCACTTCAACTTCGACCACGCGATTCCCCAAATCCAATGACTATGATCATGTCTCGAAAGATCTTTCAATCCGTTCTCTATACCTGCATACTTCATTGTTGCAGCCAGACGCAACCGGCCCGGTTTCCAACTTCCTTTGACCCCTCTTTCCATTCTTTCATTCGTGCTAATCATCCTCGCTTGCGATGCATTCTCGTCTTAGAATGTCAAGGCTCAGCAGATTCAAGACGTTGTAGTTTCTCCCCGGGTCCTTGGTTTGATGTTTCCGTGCGTGCACAGGTTGAACTAATGAGGAATCTGGAGGACAGGGACGACGAATACAAGGCGATGTTGAACGAGAAGCTTCACTTGGACGGCCTCGCCGGACTGATCCCGGCCACCACTGAAGAACCCCGGCAATAGTTCAAAGCTGGTAACCACTCCTCTTTGTAGATAGATACTAGAGATACGTACTTGTACTTGTCCACAGCCACATACCACAAAAGGGCGTGCTTCTGTATATATGAGTAACATCTGCGGATGTAGATTGTCAACCCATTTGTACAACCATTCTAATTCACATTGATTATATAAGCATTTGGCTGATTCAGCACCATCTTCATTCCTCGTTTTGTTCAGGCATGATTCATGCATTTTGAGAATTGCACTAAACCAGAAGGTCAAGCATTTTAGGAAGACATTCTGTTCTACCAAAATCATTGCATTTTGAAGAGGTTCTCGTATTATTGAACATCAGAAAGTATACAAGAGAACAGAGACATCCCTGGTAAACACATCAACCTGCACACGCCAAACTCAAGGAGCCCTTAAAACTCTTAATAAAAAAAAGAACCCAAAATATCATCACAGAAGCTGCCAGATCCATCTCTTTCAAAGCTCCTCCGCGTCGCGGCCTTTGCCGGCCAAATTGTCCTTGATTTCCTGGGACTTGTGCTTTGCAGCTTCGAGCGTGTCGCTGGCTTTGGCCTTGACTGCTTCATAGCCTTCCTTGGCCTTCTCTTTGCCCCAGCTCAAGTGCTCCTCGGCCTCCTCTTGCTTCCTCTTCGCCTCCTCCGATGCCCTCTTCGCCGTCTCCGCAGCCTTCTCCCTCGCTTGTTCTGCCGTTTCAGATGCCTTCTGCTTCGCTTGCTCTGTTGTCTCGGCTGCCTTCTGCTTTGCCTGCGATGCCTTCTGCTTCGCTTGCTCTGTTGTCTCGGCTGCTTTCTGCTTTGCCTGCTCACTCTTCTGTGCTGCCTTCTGCTTCGACTCTTCTGCCTTGCCTGCTGCCTTCTCCTTCGACTCTTTTGCCTTCTCTGCCGCTGTTTTGGCGGCGGAATCGGCCTTTTCCTTTGCTTCTTGGGTTGTGGCACTCGCCACATCCTTAATGTGCTCAGCCTTTTCCTTGGCCGCATCCTTAACTTGCTCAGCCTTCTCAGCAGCCGCGTCCTTGACTTGCTCAGCCTTCTTAGCAGCTGCCTCCTTCAGCTCACTTGACTTCTCAGCCGTGGCTCTCTTGGCTTCCTCGGCTTTCTCGGATGCTGTGTTCTTCACGTTGCTGGCCTTCTCTGCTGCATAGTGACCAGCTCCTATTCATCATAAACGTGACATCAACACCGTTAAACAACCATTTGCATGAATTCGGAAAGTAGAGTTCACAAACGCAACAACAATCGTGGTACTAACCAGAGGCCATGTCCTGGACCTTGTCTTTGGCAGTCTTAGCAGTATCAGCAGCCTTATCGGAGGTTCTTCTCGCAGTGCTCTCTGTGGTCTCGTCCTGCTTGAACCCTAGTCCTTCTGAGATCTTCTCCTTCGCCCACTCGGCCCACGACTCCGAGGCCTCCTTCGCCTCTTTCCCGGCATCTGCCGCCTTCTCGCCTGCTCGCCCCGTCTTCACCTTGAATTCCTCGAAGTCCTCGCCTTCTTCCTTCGTTGAGGGCGTGTGCCCGACCCCGGAGCCACCACACCCGGGGGCAAGAACTGCCAAGGCCATCGCAACGGCCATCACAAAGAGCCAAAAGGGTCTCCTTGAAGCCATGAATGTACGCCACAAAACCACCACCGAGTTCACAGGTTTATGCAAGTTTTCTTCTAGTGTTGGAGACGTTCGCAGAGGAAGAGAATTTTGGGTGCGGGGGGATTTTAAAGTGTGCACAAAAGGCGGTAAAAGATAGCGGGGACATGGCACGCGACAGGTGTCTAGCCACGTGGCGAGTGGGGGGATGCCGTAGGATGCCACGTTTCGTCAGTTTCCAAGTGTCAGCTCCATGTTCTAGTTTGCTGTCTCGGTTGGTCAAACGAGGGACGGAGTGAAGCAGTTTCTAGTGCTTCCCCGCGGGGTGCATAATCCTAGGCACGAAAAGTTGCTGTATAGACAAGATTATTATTAAGAATTTCTCGTTATATTCGCTTTCGGTGCCGACATGACACTTCTTTGATTTCACCTTTTCACGTCGTTATACGTTCGTTTGTAATTCATTCGTTAAATACCGGGTCTTCCCACATTTGTAGATACGTATATACAAAGAGAAGTTGAAATCTCTATGGTTACGTTCCTAGCAACCTTACTAATCGAATTCTATCGCCAGATGGAAAGGTCGAACAGGATGCTTTGGATAGTACACCGAGTTGAGCGATCATCTCATAAGAATCGTATTATCACATCGTATTAAGCGATTCGATTATAATTACTTACTTTTAAAAAGGAAAATTATACTAATGATCCTTAAATTTTAGTGTTAGGTATAATTTGTTTTCTTGAACTTATAATTTATTTAATATGATCAATAGACTTTGGCTCAATGCATGACGTACTGTCTGAACTTTTAACTTATTTCAATGTGTACGTGTTCGATTTAGTCCATTTAGTCCATGAACTAGATAATTCAGTGACTGGCTTGAATATTTACAAAAAGTTTTAACTACTATATCAAACAAATTAAAAGCTCCAGAACAACATAGTACATAGGCCAATGTCCAGGATCATTTACGTAGTTATTCCCTCTCAAAACTATGCTCAAATTAGCCCATAAGTTCAAAGATCGAGAGGGGCTTCAAGGACTCCAATTCTCTCCCTTAACCATCTCTAGGTAGTCTCCAAGTCGAAATATGAACCGATTTGGATAGGTTCAGTTTCATCAATAACATTACAAACTTGTTGCCTGACCTTAAGATTAAAGTCAAGGGATCCAAACTTATAAACCCAGAAAAAAATAACAATGGCCTGAATACAGTGAAGAGGCAGCAAAGAGAAGAAACAAGAATGGAATCAGTTGATCCTTCTTTCCGACATAAATCTTAATACCGCCATGGAAAAAAAAGAGATCCTTCAAAGCAAATGCATGTCTTAGACAGGCATGAGCAAGCTTAAGTTATTTCTGAGTGCAGTGAAAACAATGGGTCGAATTCAATAAGATAATAAGCTATTTCTCTGCCTACCTGCAAGAAGAACTGTCAAAAAAACCTGTAACTGGCAAGAAGCTCCAAGGACTCCTAGATTCGTAAGTGTTGAGCTATCTAACAATCAAAAGCAAAATTCAGATACAGCATTTACATCTTTCTTTCTTGAAATGTGGTTCACTAGCCACCAAGTATCGCGACTTCGTGCTTCCCATCTCCTCATCAGTAAGTCCTATGTTCAGTGGATAACCCCGATCCTGTTTCAGACCACATGTAAAGCTCATTTAGCATTAAAAGAATTCTTCACATTAGCCTGGCGGATAATATGATACTTGGAGTTGGAAACGAGATTAAAGAGTAACCCTCCAGAGGAAAATATTTTCTTACTTTTTTCTTGCATTATGGACTAGGAAAAGGCCCTGCACGTCTTTTTATTGTGGCCAAGACCTTTGCACTTGCTGCACTGGAGTTGGCGTTTAACCAAGTCTACTGATTCAAACTGCTTCATCTTTGGTCGGCCAGGTGGCCGTTTCGTGGGAGGTGGAGTCACGGTGACAACTGCCTCAGCTGATTCACTCAAACTCGGCTTATCTACATTCGGGACGGGATTAATTGACTCGGCATAGGTAAGGTGGTAAGTTTCAGCCATGAAGTATCTGGAGCAGTAGTCATAAGGGCTTCTTTCGATGCAGTTAAAGACGGCAATAGCATGGCAACAGGGCAAACCTGTAAGTTGCCATCCTTTACAGCTGCAGTCCCAATGATCGATATCGACAATATCAACAGAATCTCCACGAACTTCGAAGATGCTACCTTCCGTGAGTAACACCTCAAGTGAATGCGTTAATGAAGCTTCCATTTGGAGCTTCTCCTCCATAGACGGGGTTAACTTTGACCCCCACTGACTGGATTCAACTCGGCGCGCATATATGGATTCCATCATCCTTCCTCGCAAAGTATCAATCATCTGTGTGATCGGCAGTTCGTGTGCCTCTGATACCCAACTATAGAACTCTTGCCCGAAGTTTGAAGTCATCTGGTTATACCTCGCTCCTGCGAAGAATGCATTCGCCCAATGCTCTGGCTCACTCTGTACAACCCAATCGTAAGCATCGGGAGAAATACCCCTTATGTTCTCAACTGCACGCTGAAAACCGTCAAGCCTTGGCGCATGAGCCGCAGCATAAAAATCGTTAATCATGAATCGCCTTGCTTCATGAGAAAACTGCCCCTTCAAATCTTTGTTAAGTTTTTCAATGAGATGGCGCAGGCAGTAGCTGTGGTAACAGTTGTCAAATATCTCAGCCAGAGATTTCTTTAATCCATTCTGAAAATCTGCAACAAAAGTGATCTGCTGAGAGGTGGAAATCGCCGATTTCAGCTCTTGCAAAAACCAATGCCAGTTATCCTCAGTTTCATCATCTACCACGGCAATAGCTACAGGAAAAATCCCGTCATCCCCATCAATAGACGTAGCAGACAAGAGCATTCCCTGGTACTTTGAGTTCAGAACTGTGCTATCAAGAAACAGGAGAGGGCGACAACCCTGTTGGAAGCCGGATATCGAGGCATGAAATGAGACAAATAGACGGTGAAAGCTCGAGTCCTCCTTGGTCGTAAAGGTAGCGAAGCTGCCTGGATTTGTTTCCTTTATCTTATCACAGAAAAAAGGCAAAAGTTTATAAGCCTCTTTATAGGAGCCTTGAAGCTGCTCCCTCGCAATTTCTTTTGCACGCCATGCTTGAGAGTAATTCAATTGAATACCATATTCCCTCCGGATATCATTAGCAATGTCTTTTGGCCTATAATTTGGAATAACTTTCAACTTTTCCCTTATAATGCTCCCAACCCAACCTCTTGTCGCCCGATACCCAGCTTTAACAGTGGCTCCTTCACATGTATGCTCCGCATTCATTTTCTTGATGCAAACCAACTGAGTTGTAGCTAGCCTAGACGCGTATATCCGCCATGGACAACCCTCGGACTTGCACTTTACACTAACACGGTGACTGTCATTCTTCTTATATCTGTAAGCAAAGCCGTGCGCAATCGAGTATTTATGCAAGGCTTCTCTGAACTCACTGAAGCTATTAAACCTTTGATCCACGCCCGTGATGGTATTCTCCCACTGCATTGCCGCTCTGCGATGCTTTTCATCGCTGGAACTCGCGGGAATGCTGCACAAAGGGTGCCCGTCGCACACATCCAAGTCGAGCTGGTCGCTCGTGTTGGTCGTATCGTAGGCTGCATCGACGGGCACGACCAGAGGAACCACCTGTTCCGACACCGTGGTCCTGCTCGACCTGCATAGTCAAGTGCCCCGAGCATCTCAGCACAGGAGCTTTCAACACATACAGCAATCATTCTCATCGCGGGCTTCAATTCATAGGGGTAACACGACAATGGTCAGTTCGATCGCCATAACTCATTCGGAAAAATTAAGATTGCCGGACCGAGAACAACCCGGCCGAACAGATATCGAGCAAAAACAAAACAGGACCCCAGTAATCATCACTACCTACTAGCGGGCATGTTGGACAGGTTCCGGGCCGCGTCTTCCTCCGACATGACGAACACGTCGACGGTGCCGGAATCGCCGAGGAAGCTCACCATCCGCTGCAAGTCCTTGTCTTTCGAGATCGTGATCAGCGTCTTCTTGTTGCCCGGGAGGAAGTACTTGATCGCCATCGCCTCGGCGCCGCAGCCGAACATCTCGGCGACCTCCGCCCGGAAGTCGTCCAACCGCGTCTCCTGGTCGATGTCGATCGCGTACGCCTCGCCCCCGGTGTAGGTCAGCGCCCCGTCCCTGTCGGCCACGAACTCGCCGCCGGACTGGCATATCGCGATCACCTTCTTCGCCGCCATGGCCGGCCGCGAGGCGCGCCAATCCAACAACGGCAGGGGCGGGAGGGGAATCGGGAAAACCCGGGGGGCGCGGGGCGGGGGTTCGCCGGAGCCGCTCGTCAGCCGGCGATTTCCGGCGATTCTTCCGGGCAGCCGTGTGCGAAGTTCTCCATCGGCGATCGCGCTGAAGGAGGAGGCGAAGGCGATTCCGAAACCCTAGAGCGGAAGAAGCTGAAAGAGCGAGGGAGGCGGAGAACGCACGTCACGGTTTTGGACTGGTTTGTCGTTTGGAAGATGCATTATGGGTAAATAACATAAATAGTGCAGAAGTTTTGGCCCAAAACGTAATGTCAACTCTAAATTTTAAATTTGTTTAAACATGACCATTGAACCTTAGTTTTGTACTTTCGGTATATGCTCAGTTTTGTAAAAATATTCAATTTTGTCCGTAAACTTAATATATTTAAATATAAATTTGAACATTTTTTATTAGCAGTATGTGATCAAATCGGTTATATCTAGGAATCGGATTGGACCGCTCGAAAAATAGGTCAGGGAATCGTTACCAAGGAACCGATTCGGCAATAGCTTCCAAATTTTTGGAATTGATTGTAATGGCGTGTTCGGTAATATTTTTGTTTTTCTATTTATATTCTTAAGAACAATTTTTGAGAAAAAGAATGGCTTAGTACATAAAATTTCTTTTCTCGGAAGAGAAAAAGAATAATAATGTATTTGGTACAACCCAAAATTTCTTTTGTAATGTAGAATTTAATTTAATTTTTGAACAATTGATGGGTTTTTTATTTAATGAGTCAAGTCAGGCCCATCCGCCCATGTTGGGCCAAACTCGGCTCATAAGGGAAGGGTTCATAAGAGGAAAGAAACAATTATTTTTTAAGCGAAAATAATTGCAATATATAAATGAAAAATGAAGAATGTTGAAAGTAGTTTTGACATGATACATTATTTTTCCTTTTTTGAGACAATTGTGTACTTCCTCTTAAAGAACGGAACTCTAGGCTTCAATCAATTCCTCTAAGACCACAACGAATACTTAATCCGTGGCAAACAAGATATATTCATCTTCGTTATATGCCTTTTGATCGGTGTTACATGTTTTCTTGCCCGTTTCTACACTTATTTTCGATATTCCATAATTCGAGTACTTGTTCATTTTTTAGGAATCTGTTTCCAACAATGTTTTTTTAGATTTTTCTTTTTCTCTCTCTTCTTCTTCTTGCTCCTCCTCTAGTGGGCAACGGCAAGCAATCGGTGGAGGTGGCTGGCAGCACAAGCGAAGGGGGGCAGCAAACGATGGGGGAAGAAGAAGAAAAGAAAAAGGAAAAAAAGAAAAAGACTTATTTCTAGAAATTATTCCCAAGAAAAGAAAAAAAGAAGTTACTTTTTTCTACTTCTTGTTTTTGCTTCAAATCTATTTCCTTGCTAATTTTTTATTTCAAGGAATAAAAAAATTATTTGACATTATAAAATGAATTTATGTTCTTTTTATATTCCAAGTTGCAAAAGAACAAAAAAAAAATCAATAAGTAAAAATGTTACCATGTAGGCCCTAATTGATCCAAAAATAGGTTCTAAGTGAATATCTATCTGAGAACCGTATCGAACTGCCAAGCTGAAAAGCTAAAACTCTAATTTCTTTTTCCCATAAATTCTAACCTGAGCACTCTTTCGTCCTTTGTCATTTCTCGGAACTCCTTGCTAGTTTTTCTTCTTCCTTTAATTTTTTACGGATGAATGAGGAATGGAGTTTTATAACTTATGCTTTATATTACATGTTTAAACCTTTTTTTTTTTATCATTTATAATATACGTGACCACATATTCATCTTATGGATTGTTGTTTTTGGCGAATTAGGATTTGTATTGTTTATCTTTTACTTTGAATCATTTTGTGACTCATAACCTTAAAAAAAGTAACAAAAAAATAAAATAAGTTCTTGGGTAGACCTTAGAATCCGATCGGAAAAATAATGTAGGTTCCAAAATCAGCTCCAGGCAAATAGGATAGATTCCATGGTTTAAAAACTCAAAACCAATTATAATATGATAGGTTTCAAGTTCTTATCATGGAATCTACCCACCTTGAAACTGATTAACCCTAATTTTCATACTATCCATGAACTAAATTGAACATGTACCAAAAGTTTGGAGACTACATTGCATATTAGATTAAAATTCGTGGATCACATTGTATAAATTTAAAAATTAATGGACCACATTATATGTTAGGCTAGAATTTAAAGATTATTCATGTCAGCGTGGACAAGCTTTTCTTTTACTTTTGACTCAAAGTCTAAGACTTGTCTTTAATCTAGGGAAACATACTAATATAATATGATAAAATGGTATAGATAAATAAAAACCTCGCGTAATTTTTTACCAACAAATTTATATCGTTCAACAATGTGGCAAAGATTCTATGAATAACAAGCATTGAACTTTTCATTATTAATATTATTCCGTCTTTGATTATATTTTCTAATTTGAATGTCCCTGTTTTATAAATATTTATTGCAAAAAATTGAACAACGATCTCAACGAGTGGAAAAACCCTTTCTAGCAGGATAACATTTACTCCGTGTTTTCGCCAAATAATTCCATCGGAAGGGGGAAAAATGAAAAAGCTAATTTCTCACGTAATAATTAAGCAATTTTGGAAAAAGTTGAGGAATGTTTTTCTCAAATTTTTTTAATACGACTTAGCGGGATTAACTTAAAAAGGGTTGTGTTTTTCACACTCAATTTAAGAAAATTTCTTTAAATTATGTTTTTGATTGATGTATTACATATATGGATATTATATAACATACAATAATCTCACACTACTTTCAATGCTGACAATGTTCATAGTTTATAACCCATCAATTAAAAAGTTCCTCTGATCAAGAATGGTGAAAACTTTAACCCATGTAACTCATATAAGAAAGTTACCTTTTTTTTATTATCACTTGAGTTACATCAGTTTAAAAACTATAGTGAGATTACGGAGATGTCGTCAACATTTTTATTTCTCGAGAACATATAAAATACAAAAAAAGAAAAGAAAAGGAGAGAGGTTGTCCTGAGATTTGAATAAAAAGTTGGGTAACTTTTATTATAATTTATTGAATAAAAGTCTAGACCAGATACAAGCATCTGTTCTTTATACTCCGGCTGGCGATGTTATCACCGAATCCAACTTCATAATAATGCTACAACGACACGTTCGATCTTCAATTATCGATCGAGAACCCATCGATTGGCCAATGCTTTTAAGAACGAGTGTCGTGCGGGAGCGACTGCATCACAAGAACGCGAAACGCGAACCGTGTCAGCACGAGTCCGAGCAGGAAAAGGGGAAACGAGAGAAGCCGAGGGCGATTACAGTACCTGTTCCTGCGGGCTGAAGCACATGAAGGGTGTGTAGTGCAGGAAATTCGACACTCTCGATGTGTATATATCAGCATACCTGCATTTGTCAATGTCGAGAGCCAAACGAAAACATTCATGAGACTCTTTGATTGCTCCAACATATGATTGTGGGATTGGAATGCATTTCAAAGGGAGAAAGAAGAAAGTACTTCTCAATCTGTTTCATCAAGTGGCTTTTATCCCATAGACCTGCTCGCGACAGAAAGCCCCACCTAATGACAAAGTCAAGAACGAGGTGAATTACTTCCTGTAACGTCGCAACTGTGATTAAATCGGAGTTTCTGCAACTTAAGCCGATCGAGCGTCGCACCTTCTATTGAAAAGCTCGCCATCTGCTTCTAACAGCGGTGCTATTTTCTCGTCTAGTGTTTGCATGGCAATCAGTAACTTCTGCATGCTTTCGGCGAGTTCGTCATCCTCCATGTTTGTCGCAGCTAGTGCCTGCATATTCAGAGAAAAGCAGATCAAGGACGTGCAACATGGCAAGATGTCGCCCACATAACTGATAACTTCCGGATACCATGCTAGAAACAAGAAGATAGAGATGTCCATTGCCTTACTTACCTGTGCTGGACGCCCTTTATTTCGCCTCTGCGAAGCGAGCCGAAGCTGGTTGAAGAGATCACCGACAAGCTCTTTTTGGTTTATGAGATCTATCAGCGTGGCTCTGTGATCTCGGCTTCGAATTATAGCACTATACTGTAATGTCAACAGCATCGTTAGAGAAAACGAAAGTCGAGAATATGCAAGCGCGCACCATAGACGTGGAAAACTCCTATACATGGCCAAAAAAATTTCTACAGATTACGATTCATGACTACTATATGATAGCTGAAACTTTCTTTTATCCGAAGGACTGTTGCTGCATTACTATGCCTCTGACTCCAAAGGAACGACCAGTAAGAAGAAATCATAAATTCCTACAAATATCTATGTGTAGTTCGGTCAGATATGCATATTTGGTAAAACAAAGTATACTGTTACTGACCTCCTCCTCCAATTCTCGACAGATCAATGCCGTTCTCCATCGGAAATGAACCTTGGACTGACTGATATCCGTGTATATATGGTCGCCCACATATAATATTTCATCGCCGCGTATATCGAGAGATTTCTCTACCATCTGAGCACTTCCCCCGGCATACAAGCCCCCTGCATCAGTGGAACATGGAAGTGGAGAGAACTCAAGCTGTCACGACATGTCGAGCAGAAATACGAAAGCATCCTCAGAAAAGAGGTAAAAAAGCCTTCTCTGGCTCACTTCTGACAAATTAGCACTCTTTACAGGAAGAAAAAATGACAAGACTCAACTGAAGAAACAGTCATTTAGGTGAAATGTACCTTAGTTACTGCATCGATGGATAAACTTCAAAATTAACTAGCAATGCAGTAAATTTTCTCGATTCGTTGATGATGATTAAGGCACCCTAACGATCATCTGCTACTAGGAAAAGAAACTTCACCCTCTTAAAAATACATTATGTTAACATTGCCCGCCACGCTAGGAAAATTTTGCCATCTCAATTCAGGCAAGTGTCACTGATGCTGTCCTTATAAGCAACAGCATAAAATAACCTCATTCATTTCAACTTTTCTTCTGTCCACAAACCTTTGTAGATTTCTCTTTTCTAGCATATATAAGCACTTTCTGTGGCAACTGATGATAACAAGGGTAGTAATGAAAGAGGCCTTTTCAAACAATCAGACTATGCTGCAGAACATGAGGAACTCACTGACAACACATGGCATGAGTTGAAAAGGATGGAGATAGATCACCTGTACGAGCCTTGAAACAAGGACGCATCAGACCCTCACCATTGACCACTTCGTACATTGGATGTGACATTTGGAAAAACTCAGGCTTCCTCGCCGATACAATAATCTGCAATACGAGAAAAAGATGCACGCAGACTTGATTGTCTGGAGGTTGTTCTGAAAAGTCGGCATATTTCGTTTTATTGCAACGCGTGAACTATATACAAGAACGAGAGAGAGCAGCTGGATTCCTTTGAGAATTATTTGGATGGCAAAATTTTCGAAATCACCACAAACGAACTTTCACCTTCCATTATGTGCATTCAAAATAAACTCTTGACGAGAGCTTAATTCTTGAGAGCTCTTAACTATGTAATGCAGCCAGAGCAAAGAGCAAGTCATCGGAAATGGATCCACTTACAATGTCGAATAGATCACGCCAGTCCATATCATTAGGGAGAAATCTGTTAAAGGAATGCTTCATCATTTTGTCTGTGTAATGATAATCTGAGTTGGTGATAAGCAGAAGTTTTTTACCCGCCTGATGCAAGAAGGATGACAGTAAGATGAGGAGTATAATATCTCCACCTATTTCATTGGGGGTTAACAAGCCATACCTCCTTTTGATCCAACAGGGCTAGAGGTAGTTCCGGATCAGGCTCCACGAACAGTTCAGGCTTAGACATTATTTCACTCTGCATAAATGCTAGTAACAGTCGGTTTCTCTGACACCTTAAGAAGTACATCAATAGCTTTGTGTGTACATACATAAGTACAGGCAAACACACACGCCTATGGGCGCACGCAAATATTCATTACCTTAAGGTGACCTTCCACATGAGCCCTGAAGAGAGCATCTATAATGGCCTGAGGACAATTTCATGAGTCAATAAGAGATCTGATGAAAATTAACCATTGTTGAGGATTAAACAGAGGACATTGCCTTGTAAAGCCCTGTATAGTCGAGCGGACTAACTTCAGCTGGTACAGATCCATCATCCAATCTATCAACCATCTGGTAGCACCCAAAGATATGTTAACGAGTGTTTTGTATTGGGAAAAAAGTCTGCCTCTCAAATTAGGCAAGGAATCAAGAGTTATTCAGTACTATAAAAGCGAAAAAGTGGGCGAGGGGGCGGGAAGAGAAGTATTGAAAATGGACAAGCTATCGACAGTTCAACATAATGAGAGAAGCAGAAGCAGCGAGATCAATGAGAAAATGCAGATTCAGCCAACAACACAAATTCTACCCAAGAAAAGGACAAAAACAGAGGAAAATAGGACATTCAGTGCGCTGAAGAAGACTGAATAATATTTCCAGCCGAAGACAGATGGCTTCTTTATAATATTCAAACACAAGATTAGACGGTAAGATGATCATTGCAGAAATTACTTGCATATAAGCCACAGCTTCTGAGACGGAGAAAAGCGTATTGAGGAACACCCATCGACTTTCTTTCCGCAAATCCACCAGTTCCCTCCCGTAAATCTCACTTCAATGAGTCCAAGCGAATAGACGTCAGAAATACTGATCAAGTTACAGCAGAAGAGAGAGTCCAAAATTATGGAGCCAACTTAAAATCCAAGTTAGGAGGATTGATACTTGTGACATAATCATAAGGCGCACTTATAGCCGAATCTAGATAATCTGCTTGAAAGAGTCATGTTCAGTTTCTTTAGTTCCCTGCAGTGTCTCGATAGATATTGGAGACATAATAGCTCACAGAATGTGCTCTCCTGCTGATTTTGAATTTGTCAATGGACTCTATAGTGTAAACCATACCTCATCGCTTGGGTAGTTAACATCTTTGTGCCATGCATGGCCCTCTTCACGTAACCAGACCGATCAGCCTTAACCAAATTACCGCGCTCTTTGTCTATGACCAGACCTCTAATTACCTGGTGCCAGAAGTTCATCAGAAAAACTTAGTTCCAGCAGATGGACTCTGCAAACTGAAGAGCTGTCATCACAGAGGAAGATCCTCACCAAATCCGGGTCGAAAGATAGTCCATCGATAGGAAAACCCATATCCTTCAAATTCTCCATGCAGTAATCGTAAGCGCGCCCTTCCCACGCCTATTAGAAACATGATATGATAAACACTTGCAAAAACTTTCACGGGAGACAACTAAAATTACATAAGTCAATAAATTAGTACGCTCTATATTCTAAGTTGGCTTAAAGATCTTTACGACCAGTAACTTCATTAGATAAAACTACTTTCAGGACACGCTTCTGTTAAATCACATAGAATACAGGTTTTAACAATCTCTCCCAGTCACTCTGGTATGTACAAGGGAATAGAAATTACCATCACGTTGTAGTGCATCAAAGTATAGTCCATGTCGTAGCCAATGGCACTTATAGATCGAAGATTCAATGTACGGCTACAGAATATCCCACGATGAGAATATCTACATGCAAAAGGACTCTGCACATCACAAGAATTTGCAGCATGAGCCTTCGCAATAACCATCCCCCAGGCCACAGAAACAGATCCATGTAAGGTAAATTACAATTCACAACGAATCGTTCGATATAGATAGAAAGCCAGAAATTAAATTTAGAACACAAATGGAAGACAACATCTCGGATGTCACGATTTATAACGAGGAAATCCACTTGAACCAGGGTTGGCGATTTGTTTCCAGGTCATGAGTATAACGTGTTAAGATATACGAACTCTATAATAGCACACTTACTCAGGGTCAAACCTTGAAATTTCAAATACCAATATGAAATATTCACTGGATATGTTAAGACTTAAACAACATGATGCATGAGGTGTAACACCTTTTGCATTTGGATTTTGTATGAGGGGCAGAATGCGAATCGATTACAATTATATGCTTCTGTGTTAGATGACTGATTGCTCTTAGAATTTGAAACCACTCTCCATTATTTTTAACATTCCTGTAGCACTTATGCAGGACCTTATATCATGCTAAAAGCACAGGAAGTGGACTCACGTGAAACATAAAATTTGAGACCACGAGCCGACGAGATAGACATATAAGCAGCATATGATCCAAATAGGTCGTCTCACATGTTCCGACATTAAATTCAATTCGATAAAGAAGTGAAAGTGGTACTTGGTAGAGAGAGAGAGAGAGAGATCAACTTACAGGAATACTGAATTTTCTTAAAAGATCCTCAGCTTCATCAACCGCCATTTTGGCGACTTCCTCTGTAGGCATCTTACTCACACTTCTATGTCACGGGCCGATTGATTTAATGTTTCCTTACTCATGCGGTTTCTCAGCACACTCTCAAAGAATCTAGAGAGAAGTTTCGGAATTCTATTACTTATCAAATGATGAGGATCTTATATACAAGTACGTATGTCTCGGTTTTGAGCTCGAAAAAGAAAAACTTTCCTAATTCAAGTAGATTTCTTAATTTCAAATCTTTCTATTTAGAGTTGATTTCCTAATATGAATAGGTGTCTAGTTCGGGATCTAGTTGTCATGATTTATGGTAAGGAAATCCACTTTAGCAAGGGTTGGATATTTGTTTCCATGTCAAGTTAGACAAAATCTGTACACTTGTCACAAATACATCACATTTACTCGATGTCAAACGTTGAAAATTCAAACACCAATATGAAATATCAATTGAACATGTCAAAACTTAAATAACACGGTGCAACAAGTGTGACGCCTTTCATAGTTGGATTTTGCATGAGGGGCTGAATGTGAAGCATTTATATCAATATTCTTCTGTGCTAGACGACTGCTTGCTCTTAGAATTTGAAGCCACCCTCCAATTTATTTAACACTCCTGTAGCACTTAAGCAGAACCTTATGTCAAATTTTCTTGAAAGATCCTCAGCTTCAGCAGCTTCCATTTTGGCCACTTCCTCAATTGGGCCTTCTAGTGTGACTTTACAATCAATTCCTGCACACAAAACCAAACTGAATCGCATGATTCCCAATCGACACCCGCCTTCTGAAGCACCATTACTTGACAACAACCCCAAGACGAAACACAAAAGCAAGAATCGGGAAAAAAGAAGAAGCAAGAACGGAGAATTGCAATACACAAAACACTCCCATACAACCATCAGTTCAATATCGTGTTGAGAAAGATTAGAAAAAAATTATGTGTGCATGCTATTCTATTCCGATGTTTAGTAAAGAGCAAAGTTCTCATCTGTTCAAATCAGTGTAATGGTTAAATAGAGTCGCATCAAGATGGATTCTCAAGGCCAATGCCAAAGAATTGAAGAATCTCAGAAGAAAGTTGGCAGTGTTGTTGAGATGATCACTGACTCCGAAACCCCTGAAATATTTCCGAGCCTAATGAGCCTTTCATTTCTTGACACAAACACCAAGCCAATGTTACATCCGCTAATCGAGTCTTTTCAGGGCAAGGTTGTCCTGTAATATCTTAAGGTTCCATGAGTGATCCACTTCCGTTAGGTTAGTTCGGGGAAAAGTATAAAAAAAGTCCTAAGCCTAAAGCATTGATACTAATTCAATCATAAACATTTCAATTGGATCAATTTAGTCACAAATATTTTCACATTTGTACAAATTTAATTATTTTGGCCAATATTGGATGGCTAATACTAACATGGACGTCGGTTGATGCCAGCCGTTCGGCCACTGGGCGAGGCATGGGTAATGCGGGTGAGGCCAGCCTCACCCAAATATGGGTGAAGCCGCCTCGCCCATGGCCCTAGGAGAGGCTGAGTGAGGGCCTCAACCCTCACTAACCATTATAGGGAGAAGAAGCCCAAGGAGGAAGAAGAGAAAAAAAAGAAAGAAAAATAATAAATAATTCAAAAAAGTAAAAATTTATTAAAAATCGCCACATTAGCGTTGGCTGAACAACCGATACCGACTAGCATTCACGTCAATCTCAGCTAGCCAAAATTGGCCGAAATAACTCAATTAGTTTTATTATGAAAATATTTAGGACTAAAGTGATCAAATAAAAAGATTTAAGATTGAATTGGTACCAATGCCATAAGTTTATGATTTTTTTTTTGTACTTCTTCCTAGTGAGTTTATATCATAGTCGCCACAAAATGATTGCAGGTTGTAATATCGGAGTCACAAGTAATTGCAACCTGTAGCATCGGAGTACTCTCTTTCACACAATAAACTTCTATAGCCTATAACATTATGACATGGTGAGCTCTTGTTGCCTGTAATGACCTCCTTCCTTTAGGTTTGCAAGTGCAACCTTGGAAATTTTCATGCATAGAGAGCTTTTTCAGCCCAAGCATTTCTTTGGTAACTTGGGCATTTTCAACCTTTGGAGCAAGTCAACTATTTAGAGCATGATATTTGGCACCATCGAATTTAAGTTATTTAAATTCACACATTTTTAGATCATGTCACTTGACACAAGTACACGAAACTCCAGAAAAAAATAAAATAAAACCTAAGTCTTTTTTTTTTTTTGGTGACCCAGGGAAATCCCGTATGCCGACAGTGCGCCGGGACAAACCTTGGGGAGGACACGTGGAAACCACCACCACGTGCCCCCGGGTAAGGCGCCCAAATGCGACGCCCGAGAATCAGACTCCCCTTGCGTTAGGGGGAAAAGCTCGCCGCCAGCAGCACCACCCAGACGGATGGTACAAAACCTAAGTCTTTTTGTACAACAAGAGGGGAAAAAAAACTCTTTTATGGCCTAGAGTTCTCTTGCGCTCATGAAGAGAGAAAAAAAAGGGGGTTCTTTTAAGGTGATTTCAGTAATATTTCTATTTCTCAAAATAATTTCTATTCAACATAGTTTATTTATATTCCTGATAACAAAAAAGCATTTTTTTTCTTCTTGTTAATGTTCTAAATTTATTCCTTAGCCACTTTTCCATTCTAAAGAATAAAAAAAAATTAGCTAATATTATCATAAGGATTTCTATTTTTTTCCTATTCCTAGAACGAAAGAATAGAATAATAAAAAAAATATAATGATTACCAAATCATTATTCTTACGAGGTTTAGGGAAGGGAAATCATTGGACAATTCTCACAGGGAGCAGAGTTATAGATTTTAGAGGAATATTTGGTAGACAAGAAGACGGCAGAAGATCTTCAGTTTTTCTTTTCCTTCTCTTTTTGTCTTCACCGTCGGACTACCTCCATCTTCGCCGGGAGTTACCCTTTCACTGTTGATGAAGAGCCTCTGTTTCGACGCTCCCGTGTCTGAGAAGCTCAAGTCGTCGTTCAAAGTCTGTTCTGTATAAATCACCGTGGAAGTAGTCCTTGAGGTTACGGTTTCCAGCTCGTGTGCACAGATCACGTTTTCGAGGTGGGTTTTCTATACCCTGTTTTTGTTTTTTCTGCATAGTCCTGTGGTTGATGCCTTTGAAGTGTGGTTTACGTGAGAACCATCCAAGAACGAGGTTTCTCTAGTCGTGAGAGCACCCTCTTCGATGATGCAGCTGTTGTTTGAGAGCGGGTCATGGTTTCATCGTTGTACTCAGCCCTCTCCCTCTGCGTTGAAATGCTTTTCAGATGTTTGTAAAAATGCTTCAATGAAGTTCCAGAAGTGTTTAATAGGAGTTTTCTTGAATCCGTGCATTAGACAGTCATCACATACGCAGATCACCAACATAAGACCGAGAATAACACGTGTTGCCTCCGTGCTTTGTTTGGTGTTTTGTAATTGATTGACAGTTACGGACGGCAATGAAAAATGATGGAGAGTTGTCCATTGGTGATTCCATTGGTGGCATCTCACTTCCTTATCCGAATGCCATGAGTTTCTTCAAGTTTATGATAGTATAACTTGGATGGAGACGTTGATTTGGCAGCAATCTTCGACCGAGTCAGATTTTCCTGCCGTCTTATAAAAGTTTACGCTTTTAATAATTCCACCAAAATCTCACGTGATATGTCATAAGTTTCAATCTTTCTATGCACCATTTATCTATCCAATTAAATATGCCCACTTTAGTATTTAAGCAAAAAAGACCAAATTAAGCGTTAGGTGGAGTTATAGAATATTTAAATATTACATTGTGGAGTTATAGAATATTTAAATATTACATTACATTTTCTTCTAATAGGCTTAAGCTTTTAGTTACGTTAATTTTCAGTTGAAAGCTTTTTTAGCCGTGCGAAGAAGACAACGAAAGTAAAAAAAAAATAAAAAAAATACAAAGGTGATGATAAGAAAAAATAATAAATGGCTAAAGGATAATGCCCAATTTGTGTTCATTGCCCGGACCCGAGAGTCCACAACAGCCCATATTTCGGCCCGGCCCAACGGCCCGGCCCGGGTCCCTGTTTACCAGAATTAGAAGTTGGAGAGTTGCATCAAGGTGACATTTACCTTTTGTTTTCACCATATAATTGGAAAATGAAAAGGTAGCATTAATTTGAAATCTATCACGAGATTATGACAGAGAGAAATCATCAACATTTCTATTTTTCGGGAACATCCAAAAAAAATAAGAAATTGTAACGAGACATGAATAAAAAGTTAGGTAAGTTATATTACAATTGATTGAATACAAGGTAAGTTATATTATAATTGATATGAAGAAGTTTTACTTTCAACTCACTTATAGACTTTTACTCTACCTCTTTATAGAGCGTGAGAAGATGGGGAATCGAACCCCTCACATCTCTTCCCTCTTCCCATGTAAAAAGAGTGGCCACTAGGACAATCCAGAGGTTTCTTTTTCCCTAATCAAAATGGTCCAAATTGCACAACAGGAGGCAATTTTCACTCATTGGCAGTATCGTACAAGGCAATTCACACCGATTACTATCATTCTCAAGCACGTACACACCTCTGCGCCACAGTCGGAGTCTCCCCTGACTTTGAGAGGGGTACTTCGGCTGCTGGTGATAACGTTATCACGAATCCGACTTCATCATAATGCCACAATGACATGTTCGATCTTAGTTATCGACCGAGAGCCCATTGATCGACCGATGTTTTTGAGAATAAGAGTCATGTGCGAGCGACTGCATCAAAAAGAACGTGAGCGTGAACCGTGTCAGCACAAGTCCGAGCAGAAAAAGGGAAATGAGAGAGCCGAGGCAATAATGGTACCTGTTCCTGCGAGCGGAAGTACATGAAGGGCGTGTAGTGTAGAAAATTCGTAACTCTTGATGTGTATATATCAGCATACCTGCATTTGTTAACGTCGAGCCAGACGAAAACTCATGAGACTCTTGATTGCTCCTATATATTATTGTGGGTTTGGAATGCATTTAAAAGGGGCAAAAAGAAGGTACTTCTCAATTTGTCTCATCAAGTGGCTTTTATCCCATAGTCCTGCTCGCGACAGATAGCCCCACCTAATGACAAGAAAGAGCAAATTACTTCTGTAACGTATCAAATGTGATGGGAGAGCACAAACAAACGAGTTCACTATTTGATTATATAATGGTTAAATCAGAGTTTCTGCAACTTGAGTTCATCAAGCGTCAGCACCTTTTATTGAAAAGCTCGCCATCTGTTTCTAATAACGGTGCTATTTTATTGTCTAGTCTTTGCATGACAATCAGTAACTTCTGCATGCTTTCAGTGAGTTCCTGATCGTCCATGCTTGTCGCAGCTAGTGTCTGGATATTCAGAGAAAAGGAGATCAAGGATGTGCAACGATGCAAGACATCGCCCAATTAACTTCCAGATACTAAGCCAAAAACAAGAAGATAGAGATGTCAAATGGAACTATTACAGAGGTTATAAGAAAATAGCATTTAAGGGCTTAATAGTTGCTTATCAAAAAAAAAAAAAGGCTTAATAGCCTTACTTACCTGCGCTGGACGCCCTTTATTTCGCCTCTGCGAAGCAAGCCGAAGCTGGTTAAAGAGATCCCCAACGACCTCTTTTTGGTTTATGAGATCTATCAACGTGGCTCTGTGATCTTGGCTTCGAATTAAAGCACTATACTGTAGTGTCAAAAGCTTTGTTAGAGAAAACAAAAGTTGAGAATATGCAAGCATTGCACCATAGCCATGGAAAACTCCTATACAAGACCGAAAACATTTCCAAACATTATAATTTATGACTACTATATGAGACTATAAAATCCCCATTAGCTGAAACTTTCTCTGACCCTAAGGAATGTTGCTGCATTTCTATGCCTGACTGCAAAGGAACGACCAATAAGAAAAAATCATGAATTCCTACAAATATTGATGTTTGGTCATATATGCATATTCTGTAAAATAAAGTAGACTGTTACCAACCTCCTCCTCCAATTCTCGACAGATTAATGCTGTTCTCCATCGTAAATGAACTTTGGACTGACTGACATCTGTGTATATATGGTCACCCACATATAATATTTCATCGCCATGTATATCGAGAGAATTCTCTACCATTTGAGCACTTCCCCCAGAGTACAAGCCCCCTGAATCAGTGGACCATATAAGTGGAGAGAACTCAAGCTGTCACATGTCAAATAGAATACTAAACCATCCTCAGATAAGAGGTCAAAATAGCTTTCTCTGGCTGACTTCTGACAAAATAGCACTCTTTACAGAAAGCATTCCTTATACTTGACGCACGTTTTTAAAAAAAAAGAAAGAAAGACCCAACTGAAGAAAGTCATTCAGGTGAAATTTTACCTTTGTAACTGCATCTGATGGGATAAACTTCAAAATTAACTAGCAATGCAGTAAATTTGCCCGACTTCTTGAAGATGATCAAGGCATCCTACCTATCGTCTGCTACTAGGAAAAGAAACTTAACCCTCTTAAAAACGCTCTCTGCTAACAATGCCCTCCATGCTAGGAAACCTTTTCCATCTCGATTCTGGCAAGGGTCACTCGTGCTGGACTTCTTATAAGCAACAGCATGAAATGACCTCATTTATTTCAACTTCGATCTGTCCCCAAACCTTTCTAGATTTCTTTTTTCTAGCATATACAAGCACTTTTTGTGGTAACTGAAGACAATGAGGGTAGTAATGAAAGACGCCTCGCTGCTGAACATGGGCATTTCATTGACAACACATTGCATGAGTTGAAAAGGATGGAGATAGATCACCTGTACAAGCCTTGAAACAAGGACGCATCAGGCCCTCACCGGTGACCACTTCGTGCATTGGATGTGACATCTGGAAAAACTCAGGCTTCCTCGCTGATACAATAACCTGCAATATGAGAAAAAGATGTTGCATAGTGTACACTTGATTGTGTGGAGCTTGTTCTGAAAAGTCGGCATATTTCGTTTAATCACTAGACGCGAACTATATCCACGAAGGAGAGAGCTGCTGGGTTATTGTAAAAATGCTTTGAATGGTAAAATTTTCAAAATCACCACAAATGAACTTTCACTTTCCATTATGTGCATTTAAAACAAACTCTTGACCAGAGCTTATTTCTTGAGAGCCTTAATGATGTAATGCAGCCAGAGCAAATAGTAAGTAATCAGAAATGGATCCACTTACAATGTCGAATAGATCACGCCAGTCCATATCATTAGGGAGAAATCTGTTAAAGGAATGCTTCATCATTTTGTCTGTGTAATGATAATCTGAGTTGGTGATAAGCAGAAGTTTTTTACCCGCCTGATGCAAGAAAGATGACAGTAAAATGAGAGTACATTATCTCCACCTACTTTATTGGGGCCCAGTAACAAGCCATACCTCCTTTTGATCCAACAGGGCTAGAGGTAGCTCTGGATCAGGCTCCACAAACAGTTCAGGCTTAGACATTATCTCACTCTGCATAAATGCTAGTTATAGTCAGTCTCTGTAACACCATAAGAAGTACATCAATAGCTTTGTGCGTATATAGAAACATAGACACACACCCCCATGCGCACACACATGTAGTCATTACCTTCAGCTGACCTTCCACATGAGCCCTGAAGAGAGCCTTTCCAACGGCCTGAGGACAATATCATGAGTCAATAAGAGATGTGATGAAAATTCACCATTGTTGAGAACTACACAGAGGGACATTGCCTTGAAAAGCCCTTTATAGTCAAGCAGACCAACTTCTGCTGCTACAGATCCATCATCCAATCTGTCAACCATCTGGTAGAACCCAAACATATGTTAACAAGTGTTTCATATTGGGAAAGAAGTCCGCCTCTTAAATTTGGCAAGGAATCAAGAGTTATTCAGTACTATAATACTGAAAAGGTGAAGGAGGGGGCCAGAAGCAAAGTATTGAAAATGGACAAGCTATCAACAGTTCAACATAATGAGAGAAGCAGAAACAGTGAGATCAAAGGGAATATGCTCCAAACAGAAAAAAAGGGGAAAAATGCAGTTCAGCCAACAACACAAATTCTACCCAAAGAAAGGACAAATACAAAGGACAATAGGACAATCAGTGCGCTGAAGAAGTTTACTGGCTGAAGATAGATGGCTTTTTTATAAGATTCAAACACAAGAAAAGACAGTATGATGATTATTGCAGACATTACTTGCATATAAGCCACAGCTTCTGAGACGGAGAAAAGCGTATTGAGGAATTCCCATCGACTTTCTTTCCGCAAATCCACCAGTTCCCTCCCGTAAATCTCACTTCAATGAGTTAAAGCGAATAGATGTCAGAAGTACTATTCAAGTTAGAGAAGAAGAGAGATTCAAAACTTATGGAGCCAACTTGAAATCCAAGTTAGGAGGATTGCTATTTGTGACATAATCATAAGGCACGCCTATAGCTGAATTTAGATAATCTGCTAGGACGAGCCATGTTTAGTTTTGTTAGTTCCCTGCAGTTCTCAATAGATTTTGGAGACATTATAGCTCGTTGGCTTTGCTCATACGGCAGATATAATCGTTTGACTTGTATTCTCCAACATAAGTTGTCCCTTGACAAAGAAAGGCAACCATCCTGCTGATTTTAAAATTTATCAATGGATTTTATAGTGTAAATCCTACCTCACAGCTCGAGTAGATAACATCTGTGTGCCATGCATGGCCCTCTTCACTAAACCAAACCGATCAGCCTTAACCAAATTACCACGTTCTTTGTCTATGACCAGACCTCTGATTACCTGATGACAGAAGTTCATCAAAAAAGCTTAGTTCCAGCAGATGGCTGTAAACTGATGATCTAACATCACCAAGGAAGATCCTCACCAAGTCCGGGTCAAATGAAAGTCCATCAACGGGAAAACCCACGTTCTTCAAATTCTCCATGCAGTAATCGTAAGCACGCCCTTCCCATGCCTGTCAGAATATGATGTAATAAGAAACTATCCAACAGGTAAAACTTGAGAAATAGAATAATAGACTATGTATAAGGATTCAACACTTGCAAAAACTTTCATGGCAGACAACTAATTACAAAAGTCAAATGAAGTGATTAGTATGTTCTATATCATAAGTTGGCTTAAGGATCTCTATGACTAGTAACATCATTAGATAAGACTACTTTCAGGACATGCTTATTAATCACATAGACTACAGATTTTAACAATCTCTCCCAGTCACTTTCGATATGTATAGGGGAATAGAAATTACCCTCACGTTGTAGTGCATCAAAGTATAGTCCATGTCGTAGCCAATGGCACTTATAGATCGAAGATTCAATGTACGGCTACAGAATATGCCACGAGGAGAATATCTACATGCAAAAGGACTCTGCACATTACAAGAATTCGTAGCATAAGCCTCAGCAATAACTATCCCCCAGGCCACGGGCCTATGGAACATCCTTTGCAATAAATCAAGCCCACAGAAACAGATCCATGTGAGGCAGATCACAATTCACCCCACATTGTTTGATATAGATAGAAAGCCAGAAATCAAATTAGAACACAATTGCAATAAGTGGCAGGAAAACAACATCTCAGATGTCGTGACTTATAATGAGGAAATCCGCTTTAGCTGGGGTTGGCAATTGTCTCCACGTCATGAGCATAACATGTCAAGATACACAAACTCTGCACATTTGTCACGAATATAGCACATTTACCCAATGTCAACCAATGGAAATTCAAACACCAATATGAAATATTCACTGGCCATGTTAAAAATAAAACAGCATGGTGCAAAAGGTGTAACAATTTTCAGATTTGGATTCTGCACGAGAAGCTGAATGTGAATCATTTACAGTAATAGGCTTTTGTGTCAGAAGATTGCTTGCTCTTAGAATTTGAAACCACTATCCATTTTTTTTAACACCCCTGTATCGCTTATGCAGGACCTTACATTATGCTAGAAACATAGGAAGTGGACTCATGTCAAACATAAAATCTGAGACCACGAGCCAACGAGAGAGACATAGGCATATGGTCCAAATGGGTCGTGTCACATGTTGCGGCATTAACTTCAAGTAGATAAAGAAGTGAAATCGATACTTGATAAAGACAAGAACTTGAAAGGAAGAGAGAGAGAGAGAGAGAGAGAGAGAGCGAGCTCAACTAACAGGAATGCCCAATTTTCTTAAAAGATCCTCAGCTTCATCAGCTTCCATCTTGGCCACTTCCTCAATCGGGCCTTCTAACGTGACCTGACCATCGATTCCTGCACCCAAAACCCAACTGAAATCACACGATCCCCGATCAACACCCACCTTCTGAAGCACCATCACTAGGCAACAGTCCCAAGATAAAACACAAAAGCAAGAACCCAGAATTCCAATCCCCAGAACACCCCCACACGACAACCAGTTCCATCATCGTCCCCAAGCATACACCAGAAGCCAACCAAGAAAACCCACCGAAAGCCTCGAGGTGCTCCATCTTCACGTTCAAATCGCCCTTGGTGCTCATCCCGAGGTAGTCCACGTCGCTCTTGCTCGACGGCGTCGCGTAGAACACCTCCCCCCCGCCGCCGCCGCCGCCGGGCTTCTCGCTCACGCTCTTGCTGCACCGACACCTGAGCAGGTTCACGCCGACGCCGACGCCGCCGCCGCCGCCGCCCCGAGCGAAGCCGGGACTCAGCGCGAGGAGGGCGCCACGGTTCTTGATGACCATGGAGGCCGGGCTCTCTCGCCACAGAGAGAACCCAAGCGAGAGCTCGGACGGGGGTGGCGCGGCTTGCATTTTCTTGAAGACGGGTCGCGGCGAAAAGCCAGGAGGAAGCGAGGAGAGAGAAAGTGAAGCAAGAAGGAGCGCGACGGACGGACGGACGGACGGACGGACAGTGCGTGCGTGCGGGAGATGGAGAATCTTGGGGATAAATATCTGAGCTTTCGGATGTCATTCTTGAGGGATGACTTTAGTTTAATTGCCGTTCACTTACCCACGCACGTGATCCAAAAGTTTAGATCTTTCCCTCTCATCTCCTTCTAGATTCTCGAACCCAAAAATCACGAAAGAATCTTGATAATTATATATATATATATATATATATATATAGAAAATTGAATGTTCATTCTCTTTTTCACGTGTCATGGATTAAAACACAAATTTGGACGTAGAATAAGTAGATTCACCACAAGATAATGCTCTAAATGAGCTTTTAGTTTTATTTTCTAGAATTCTTAGCTCCGGCGCATTGATGGGCTTGCGATAGTTGACTTACTTATTTTAGAAGCTCACCTCAACGGAGACAAGATGTCATAATTAATATAACTTTCGTTAGACACTAATTTAAATGTTATATTAGTTAAAAAATCTTTCATCTAAATGCTTTTGACGGTATTCTTTATTGAAAATTTTTCATGTGACATTAGTGTATCATAAATTAATTGACGTGGCTTGTTAAAGAAGTGAAATTTTTAAAAGAAAGATATTGACCCTTGTTCTTGTCTCCAAATTCATTAAGACTCTGTTTGGTAAAAATAATTTATGTTCCTCGAAACAACTATTTCTATTCTTTTGTTATTTGTTTTAGAGAACGAAAAAAAAAATAGAAATGTGTTTGGCAAAAATTTTGTTCCCGTGAATAGATTTGGAACAGAAATAAGAAGTAGAAAAAAGTAATTTCTTATTCATAGGAACAATTTTTTCTTTTCTCTTCTTTTCTTTCATTTCCTTCTTTTTCCTTTTGGCCGGTTGCCAGCCTTGGCCATGACCGACGACGCCGAGCCTCGCCGTGGCTGGGCGAGCCGAAGCTTGCCTAGATTTGGTGAGGCCAAACTCGCTTAGCCACTAGCGAGGCTCGACGGACCTCGGGCCGCCTAGGTGAGGTTGAGCCTCACGGTGGCCGGCCCTCACCTAGCCGGTCACCGGCGACTAGCCACAAAGGAGGAAGAAGGAGAGAAAAAGAAAAAAGAAAAAAGAAAGAAGAAAAAAAAATGAAAAAATATTTAAAAAATATTAAAAAATTAAAAGAAACAACAAAATTATACAATTCTATTAAACGCATTTCTATCCCAGGAATATAAATTTTGTGCAGTTACCAAGTGCGTTCTTATACTCAGAAATTGTTCCCAAGAACAGAAACAAAAAAAAATCATTTATGATAAGAAATTATTCTCGGGAACATAATTATTACCAAACTTGCCTTAAACAATCCTAAAATAAGGCCAAGAAGCAAACCCATATCCTATTTTATCGAATTTATTTTTGTAAAACGGATGGTAATTATTGTAAGAAAGTGAGATAGAGCCTTAAAAGAAGTTGAGTCTAGATCATCGAAGTCCATCTTCAAATCCAAGTCACTCTTGTTTTTCATCTTCGAATCCGAGTCACGGCGTGGGTGATGTCAATGAATCAATTAGTTAGGCTCGGTGGCTCTATCGAGGGTTGCGGTTGATTCCCCTTGCAACAATAGCGACCACCCCCACCATCACCTTCTCTGGTCTTGCAACTCGATGAGTCATTTTGTCTGAACAAGGTACTCTGTGTGTGTTAGAGGTGAGCATCACTCTAGGGTCAATCCTAGAATGACCCTAGACTGGCGCAGCCTTGCTGGTCTTAGTCTGGTTCCTAGGGGAACTAGGTTCATCTTTGATCCTAAGATCTTTGGATCAGAACTGTGTGAGTTAGCTCTCAATCCTAGGAGTTTATGATCAGTTCAACTCGATGCAAATTATTGATTGATGATTACAGGAACTTTCAATATTGTCACATGTCTCTATGAATGGTCTTAATCGTTTTTATGGTTTCTTACTTTTGGGAGGTGTGAAATTTCTATTGTTGTCTTATCTTAAATTTGTTGAATATATATTGGTATTTATAGTTTGGTCATATAACGCCGCATTGTCGATGGATATCTAATTTGAAATTGTAGGTTTACCTTTTTAGAGAGTACAAAATGAAACAAAAAAATTATTAGTTGGTCTTGAGTTGATCATGGAATCGGGCCGAATGGTTCGGTCCTCGGTCCCAAATTCAACAAGATTAGTCCTCAGTCTCACGAATTGAAGATCAACACCATACAAATTGATCATAGAGTCAGGGAGTGGATCGACCCAACTCGGACCATATCTGTGTGGAAAAACATAAACTTTGAGATTTTCAGACTCGAAATGTGACTCGCGAGGAGAAAAGATGAGCTCTCTTCCCCTTTTCACTCGTTTATTATCAATTCCGAATGCCTTTGTTCGTCCATTAATTTCATAAAAAAATAAATAATTAAATTAATTATATAATTAAAAATAATTAATCAATTAAAATATGTTATATTATTAAGAGTAATTTATGTTTGGACATTTTCATGGGTGTTGAATTTTTTCTTATATTCATTAATTTTTGTGAGTGATATAAATAATTATGTTTAGGAAAATATTTTTTAAATCGTTCATTTTTTGGCGAAACAAACGTAGCTTGAAAATCTAAAGAGGGATCAGGCATTCAATGATTAAGAGCATAGTGAGAATTTCTCTTCCTCCTCCTCTTCTTCTTGGTGATAGAATCAGTGAGAGATACCGTAACAAAAGAGGGTCAGAGTAGCTTCCATTTTGGATAGCATGGGGCATAGAAATTTCCACTTCGTATTTAGATTTCTTTTAAAAAGCCATGTCAGAGTTAAAATTTAATTTGAGGGGTCGTTTGTTTCTCACATCCTACGTTTGATTTGTTTAGGAAAATGTGGATACCTTATTTGTTTAGAAATTTCCACTTCATATTTGAAGGTCGAGCGAAACTCCCGGTGCTTGTACCTAATGCTTGGGTACCCAAACTCAAGTCCATAAAGGCTGTGTTTGGGTCCCCAACACTTGATCCAATCAAGCTTGGGCTCACCTAGGGCCGGTGAGCTTGCAACTCTTTAGGCTTTGATGAGGTGAAGCTCGCTTATGGCCATCGCTAAGGCCTGGCGACCGGCGAAGGGAGAAGGAAAAATAAAAGAAAGAAAGAAAATTAAAATTTTTCTTTTTTTTGTCCGAGATAAAGTTATTGTTAGGAACGATTGATCCCCGAAAACCGGATTCGGTACCGAAACCGAACCCCTAAATCATATGCGGCAGATAAGCCCGGGAATGTCACGTATCACCGATCAAAAGCACACCACGGATTCGAGCGTACCTTGTTGGCCACAGATTAGACACCGATGCCGTATTGAGGAAGAGATTTCAATCCCGTTCGATCCGATGTTGAAGATTCGTCGTGAAGTGAAGATGGCGTCGCTTCTTAGCCTTTGGAGAGAGAGAGAGAATTCTTGAAGAGAAAGAGAACCATCTTGCAAAATGCCAAGAGGTGCGTTTACTCTCTCTCTCATCCCTTTTATAGGTTCCCTTTTCCACGGGCCTAATTCCCGTGGGCCGGGCCCTTAGGCCCATCGTGGCCGGGCCGACTTAGGCCCATGACTAAATCCATAATCTCCCACTCGCACATGGTGGATCAAAACCAACATGGGCGGATAGGCCCAACTGAGGCCCATCAACTGAAAATCCCTCTTTTCCTCTTTCAACATTCATACCGGTGAATAATCCGTGCGACCGGCATACTTTGAGAGCTCGTTGCTATACATCTGTTAGGAATATATAGCAGCTCATATTGGGCATCATTTTCCGAGTAAATTTAGTATGCAGTACCCTAGATCGATCGATCACATTTATATCTCTCTTAATCTCATTTAACCAATGATATATATATTGTATTCACAATTATGATTATCCCAAAGACAGTCATAATTGGTCAACCTGTGAATACAAAACCACAATGTGATTCTACAAATCCGATCTTCCTCTTTCCTTCAAACTCTCAATTTCAGTTCAACTTGCTTTTCTAGAAATGTCCCATTAGATCAAATCATCTCATGACCATTGGCAACATTCTAAGATAGCAAACACTAAATAGAAATCTTGAGAATAAGTAAGAGTCATGAGGGCACTAAAAATTGAGAAACTCTTTTCCTCAAGAGTCTCACACATGATAAAAGTTGAGATCAAACTTTTGTCACTCTTATAGGTCGTCTCATGCATACGTAGTATGAAATACGTATTACGGTATCAACTCCTTTCCCATGGAGCGTATGTCTACACAATCAATACCGTACATATGATAGTTCAGACATACCTAATGTCTAACTTGAGTTCACGTATTTACTCATTCACAAAATTCATCAGAACTCACATCTGGCATCTTAGACAGATAAAGTAAAATGTGTGGGTTATTTTACTTTCGGACATCGTAAGTATTATGTCCTCATCTTAACACTCAGTTAAGGCGACATATTTATTTTAAGCTTGAGCTCTCGATTATCACCTAGATAATAAGCTTAAAAACAGTCTCATCTCTATCTATCACATAGTAAATAGATGCGATTACCCGTGTGAGTGGGCTAATCTTTTATCTGTCCGACATACTTTCTCAACATAATATAATGCACTAAGCATTAAGATGCATAAAGATCAAACAAAAGATTTATAGGCATTAATAATGAAACAATACTAGTTCATACATGTGAACAACTCAGGGAAGATATAATCCAGTACATCAGACTCTACGCAATCCTAGAGATTTCACATGACCACAAAACACATCTCTAGGTATTGGCTTTGTCATAGGATCTGCTACCATTCTATACGTAGATATGTACTGCAAGTTCACATCCTTTCGTGCAACCATATCTTTTACAAAGTTATACTTGGTATCTATATGTTTGGTCTTGCCATGATATTTTGGATCTTTAGTGTACGCTATAGCTGCTTGGCTATCACAATTAACTAATAATTGATTTGCAGTTTTCTCAATAACACCTAAATGATCCAAAAAATCTCTTAAGCCAAACTACTTCTTATATTATTGCTGATAATGCCACGAACTCAGCTTCCATCATGGACAAGGCTATACACGTTTGTTTCTTACTGCTCCAACATATGGTGCCAGTATTCATTAAGAAACAAACCTAGAGGTAGATCTCCTTTTGTCTAAACCTCCTCCCTAAACAGTTTCAGGATAGCCTTTGAGTCGCATATCCTTTCCTTGATAACTCATCGTATAATCAGCAGTTCCCTTTAGATACCTCAGTATTCTCTTAACAGCTTTCCAATGTGCTGGACCTGGATTGGATTGGTATCTACTCACCATTCCAACTGCAAAACATATGTCGGGTCTTGTACACATCATAGCGTACATCAAGCTCCCAACTGCACTAGCATAAGGAACATGTTTCATCTGTTCCTTTTCTTGTGGAGTCCTCGGACACAGTCTATGGCTCAATCCTTCACCTTTCGCAATAGGAGTGTCTATGGGTTTACTATCTTGCATACGAAATCGTTCAAGAACTTTATTTATATATGTTTCTTGCGAAAGAGACAACGATCTCTTCAAACGATCTCTTGAAATCTTAACTCCAAGAATGTATGCAGCCTCACCCATATCTTTCATCTCAAAGTTGGAAGATAACCAACTATTGACAGTATGAACAAACTCCATATTGCCTCCGGCAATCAGTATATCATCAAACATATAATGATATGATCACAAATTAATCCTTGGATCTTTTGATATATACACAATAATCCTCATCAATCATTGTAAAATCATATGCCATTATGGCATTATGAAAACGTATATATACCATTGTCTCGATGACTGCTTAAGGCCGTATATCGACCTCAAAAGTCGACACACATTTTCTTCTTGGCCTTTTACCATGAAACCGGTTGGTTGTTCCATGTATATTTCTTCCTCTAATTCTCCATTGAGGAAAGCAGTCTTTACATCCATCTGATGTAACTCAAGATCCATACTAGATACTATTGCCAGAATAATGCGAATCGAGGTAAATCTCACTACAGGAGAAAACGTATCTTCATAATCAGTTCATTCCTATTGATTATACCCCTTCGCCACAAGGCGAGACTTATGCCTTTCTATCGAGCCATCAGCCTTTCGCTTTACTTTGAGAACCCATTTGTTCCCAATAGCTCTGCGTCCTTTTGGAAGATCAACCAGTTCCCAGACTTGGTTTGATTTCATTGACTCCATTTCCTCTTCCATTGCATGAATCCATTTTTCCTTACTAGGGCAATTCAGAGCCTCATTAATATTTCTAGGCTCATCCTCATCTTGTGGAGCAATCATAAAAGTTTCCCCTTCAATGTCAAAACGTCGACGGGGAATACTTTGGCGACTTGTTCGCTGTGTGGGAGTTTGTACACTTTGCACATCATTCCCCATTATGCTCCTACTGGGATTAGATAATGATGATGTCGTCTCATTATGTGCTTGCAATTGAGAATGAGTTGAATTCAATTCATCACTTCTCATATTACTCCCACTTAGACGAACTCCACTAAGATCATTATCTTGATCCGAGGTTTCAAATAGGGTGTTGTCATCCCCTATTTCGCCCTTCTTAGGAAAATTCATCCTCTAAGAATGTGACATCCCGTGATTCAAATTCAGTTATACTCCCACTTTCTTGCTCACCTATGAACACATACCATTTTGAGTGTTCCGAGTATCTTATGAAAATACTCTTCTTTCCTTTGGGACCCAATTTCCCAAAATTTGTGAGAGGACTCATGTGTATAGGCAGCACAACCCCATAGCTTAAGAAAACTTAAGTCCGGTTTTCTACCTATCCATAACTCATATGGAGTGGAAGTGATTGATTTGGAAGGCACTCGGTTAAGTATATAGGTAGCAGTTAACAACGCATCACTCCAAAAAGTGATAGGTAAGTTAGCTTGCGCCATCATGGACCTAACCATTTCCAGTAGGGTTCTGTTTCTTCTCTCTGCAACACCATTTTGTTGAGGAGTATATGGAAATAGACAATTGTCTTTCTATTCCTTTTTCATCACTTAATTTTCTGAACTCATCAGATAAATATTCTCGACCTCGATCGGATCTCAATGCTATTATTTTCTTGTCTAATTGATTATCTACCAGGTTCATAAACCTTTTGAAACAACTTATTGCTTCAGATTTGTGAGAAATCAAATAGACATATCCGAATCGAGTATAATCATCTATAAAAGTGATGAAATAAACAGCCCCATGCCTTCCTTTCACATTCATTGGACCACATACATCATAATGGATTAATGCAGAGGAAATTCAGCTCTTTTACATTTTCCAAATGGTTTCCTTGTCGTTTTCCCTTCTAGGCAATGCTTACAGATGGGCAAATCGACTTTTTCAATATTGCCCAACAAGCCCTCTTTGGCTAGTCTATTCTTACGATGTTGGCCAATATGACCAAGTCTAGCATGCCACACATTCACATCATTATCATATGAATTAGGAGATGTGCGAAGGGAATAACAAATATTTGCATTAACATAATCAATATCTAATACAATGAAACCATCCAGAAAGTAACCACGACCATAGTAGTTTGTACCCAAATACAAATCTACATCTCTATTATGGAAGTTCACATTAAAACCCAATTTAACCAACACTAAAACAAACACTAAATTCCGACGAATCTCCGGAGCATACAACACATCATGAAGGAATATAGTGCGTCCATCACGCATATTCAGTTGGCATGTGCCAATTCCTTTCACTTCAGCTCTGGAGTTGTTTCCCACATAGATCCACTTAGTTCCAGTAGGTACTCGTCGGAATTCCACGAAGGATCCTCTATCCTTCGCTATATGGTCTGTCGCTCCTGAATCCACAGTCCACAGAGGATTAGATTCGGTCAAGAATACAGAACTTGACACATATGCAAAGTTCCCAATTGTACCAAGGGTGTGTACCTTCTTTGGCTCGCGACAATCGCGGGCATAGTGACCCTTCTGGTCACAGTTGTAACATTTCACCCTTGAGATATTCTTCACATGAGGACGTTTTCCTCTCTTTTGTTGGTTAATTCTTGGTTTCTTGCAAGAATGACTTGATCCCTTGCATTTCCACATATTGAACGAATCAATGCGCTTGCGCTTAGAGCATGAAGTCCCTTCTGAGCTTAAAGCAACACATAAAATATATGTTTTCTGCTCTAATGCCTTGAGGCGATGATCAGCTAACTCAAGGTGGTGCACAACATCCTCTAGATCTTCCATAACATGGTCAAGAGCTTTTAGAGCTTTTAGTGCTTTTTGCTTTTCCAGCACACATTGAATTTTCATTTGCCAAATTTCATAGTTGTCACCTTTAAGCTTTTCACCTTTGTTCAGCTCGACAACTATGCTCTTTGTGGCTGAAGCCATTGATCTGAACACATCAGACATACATGCACGAGTTATTAATGCCTATCACTTATGCATCTATTTTGCACAAAACCCATCATATTAATTAATAATTTTAAGTAAGGTTTTAGAATCAAAATGTCACTATGTTTCCAATCATCCTCCAAAAATCCTAACTTAAAACTATCATTAATATGATTGTCATATGCAAAGTCAATTCTATGAAGCTACAAAAACTTCTATTACTACCCACAGCTAACTACCCACAGCAACCAGCAATCACAGAAAGCAGCAGATAATTGACATACAATATAATAATGAAATGCTTTCACATAATATGGCTAACAAATAGGTTGCTATATCAATAACAATCAGGTAGTTAACATTACATAAGATGTCCACCAAGAACATTAAATAAAAAACAAGCCATAACATCTATAAACGAGACATCATACAACTAATAGGGAAAGTAGCTACATGGTCCAATTTCTTTTTCATTTTTCTCTGTAAAATTCTCAGGCATTCTTGACAACCATGGAAAAACAGACGGATATCCCTTAGGATTTCTCCTACGCACATTCAGTCCTGGCCCAATCGAAGTCATTCCTTGGGTCGCAGTCTTTGTGGCTCCTACCCGATGATATTCATCTACGAATGCCATTACTAGCTCCTTATAGCTAGTAAATCCTTTGACCTCCCGTAAGCGATTCAACACTCATTGCCATCCTTGTGGGAGAGTGTTCATAAAGAATCGCATCATCTGAATATCTCGCATGGGATAACCGTTCCAAATGACTTCCTGAATTTTGTTGTTGACCTCTATGACATGATCAATTATGTCGTCACTCTCCCATCGATAACCATTCAAGTCGGCTATCAACCTCGTAAGCCTTTCCTTCTGTTCATCTAACATTGTGCGCGGCTTACGGTGAGGCATTGTTCCTGCAACAAATGCAGAACAAAAAAAAATGGATTACATATAATCCATATAGACATAATTGAACAAAGGAACAAATTCCTTTTTTTTTTTTTGGGTCAACGGTCAACCTTCGAAGTCAACGGTCAACGGGTCAACGGCCGCGGTCAACCGAAGTCAACGGTCAAAGTCGTCGTTCGGTCTGACCGACCTCGACGGATGCCGTGCGTGCGGCGGTCACACCGAGACCGCGGTATTGACCGCGAGCGCGTCGTGATGCGTCACCGGATTACCGACCGTTGGGGGTCATCTTGACGTCCACCCCACCGTCGATCCGTCTGGACGAACCGACGTCACACGCAGAGCCTTCAGACGTGCGACATGTCGCCGGACTCGTCTCGACGTGCCTTCAGCGACGGGCGGGGTGTCGCATGGCCCCGATCCGTACGGCCGAAATGTCACTCGTCTCGACGTCACCTTCCTCCCTATGCCTTCAGATTTTTATTTCGACTTACGAAAAATCGGAAAAATGGGCGAACATTATCGGGTGTCGGGATTCATGGCCCCGATCCGTACGGCCGAAATGCATTTGCGAAAGAATCAATCATAAACAACAAATTGATCGGGAAAAACGTGAACTAAGGCTCTGATACCAATGTTAGGAACGATTGATCCCCGAAAACCGGATTCGGTACCGAAACCGAACCCCAAAATCATATGCGGAAGATAAGCCCGGGAATGTCACGTATCACCGATCAAAAGCACACCACGGATTCGAGCGTACCTTGTTGGCCACAGATTAGACACCGATGCCGTATTGAGGAAGAGATTTCAATCCCGTTCGATCCGATGTCGAAGATTCGTCGTGAAGTGAAGATGGCATCGCTTCTTAGCCTTTGGAGAGAGAGAGAGAATTCTTGAAGAGAAAGAGAACCATCTTGCAAAATGCCAAGAGGTGCGTTTACTCTCTCTCTCATCCCTTTTATAGGTTCCCTTTTCCACGGGCCTAATTCCCATGGGCCGGGCCCTTAGGCCCATCGTGGCCGGGCCGACTTAGGCCCATGACTAAATCCATCAGTTATAATATTGAAATCATTTTCTGAATAAAGATCTAAACACTAGAAAACTTTTTGGTCACAAAATAGGTTGACGCTTAGCCATCACCCAACTTAAAAAGAAAGGAAGGGGTCCTGGGTGCTTGCTGACCCACCAAACAAAATAAAAACAAACCATTTTTTTTTTTAAAAAAAAAATGATTGTTCGGAAATTATTTACCTTAATCATGAAGCTTTTCCTCAAATAGACACGTCCTAAAACACTGAGTATGATGAATCATTAAAATAGGCACTCAAGTGAATGATTTTACGCCGATTTGGTACTCCAGTGGTAAAAAAATAAGTGATGGCACTTAAGTGAGAGTTATATGAAAGTTACCGGACTTGTGGTGTCTTTATCCTATTAAAGAGAAATACACAAGCCAGCTGCTTCTTTTCACTATTTCATTCAAAGAGATGAATCTAGGATTTCATTAGAAATAAAAAAGAATAAGAGGATGTCCCATGCTAGTCCCCCTCGAGGTATAGTTGCCGGTCTTCGCTAGCTGGTGTCTGGCGGGGGCTGTGAGCACCTGTAAGGTGTGCCAGGACGGATCCTCGGTATCAAAATAATAAATAAATGAGAGGATATATCATGTAAAAACAAAATAAAACAAAACAAAACAAATTATTTTGGGGAATTGCGAGCCCTTCATCGTTAGGAAGAGAAATGGGACAAAATGAAGAAAGCCAATCAATCTGAAAAATGAAGAACAATTGTACAAATGAAGATATATTGTGTAAAAACAAAACAATTAATAATACAGAATTATTTTTAAACATTTCCTGCATTAATTTATTGAAAAAGAAGAAGAAACAAATCGGCTTAGTGTAAAAGAACAATATAAAGATTAAGAAGTGAACCTTTAACACGTACATGCAATTTTGACCACTTTTTCAAAATACATTTACCCTGATGTGAACATCTTTACCAATATCAGCCCTGAATTTACCATAAAATATATCTTTCTACCTCATTTAGAGTACTGAATATCTTCAAGAAATGAAGCTTTTTACAAAATTCACATGAATTCCATGAGTAATCCTTTTTGTAGGGGGAGAAAAAAATGTAATTTTGACCACAATTACGTATGGTTTGTTGCACTGAAGACGAAATGAAGATATATGGTATTAATATATAGTAATTGGTAATTTTTTTTTTGGTCGGTAAGTAATTGGTAATTTCAAATATAAAATAATTTAAACATTTAGTGCATTAATTCATTGAAATGGATAAACAAATCCACTTAATTTAAAAGAGCAGCTTAAACTTTTTTTTTTTTTTTCGGTCGGGAAATGAGCAGCTTAAAGATTAAGATGTGAATTCTTAAATCGTAAATGCAATTTTGACTACTTTCCGGAACACATTTACCAGAAAGCGAATACTTTTACCAATATCAACACTGAATTGACTGCGAAATATATCTTTTTTTATCACATATAGATTAAAGGATCGTCTACAAAAATGAAGTTTAGTTTTTTACCAAAATTCACATAAATACCGCGAGTAATCCTTTTTGTTAGTGGGAAAAGGTAATTTTGCGCAATTAAACATTGGTTGTTGCACTTAACAGATTTTTACCCCAAATGAATATCATCATTTTTTAGACATATTTACCTCAGAATGAGTCTTTTTTCACATGAAAGAATATCGAGAACTTCTAAAAATTTAGATACAACTAAGTGAGACGTTTTACTATAGATATAGCATTTTACAACACATGCATTTACCTTGTGTGGTGCAAATTTTACCATAAAATGGAGGCTTTCTGTCACGCCATCACCCATCTGCAATCATACTTTGTATATTATTCACCATGTCATAAGCCTATTACCACATCCTTAACTTTATAAAGTGAAAAGCAGTCAGTGATACTGTTTTTACTTTTAAATAACTTCTCCAAACAGACAATTAAATTTCTCAATAAAATTAATGTTGGAGCACCAGAGGAGACAAGCTATTCACCATGTTTAAATTAATATAAAGCCACTTTTATATTTTTTTCAATAACTTTTAGTAAAGTTAAAAAGGAATAAAAGCAACAAAAAAAAAAAAAATGAGCTTAGGCATCTCAAGTAGTGTGTGGAATCAATTTGAGCCGCACAATAAGATCCAAGTCCCACGAAGGTTGACATAGGATGCATCATCGGTTTTCTATAGTGCCAAATACATACACCATACTTTTTAGCTCATTCCATGTTAAAAATGTGGGGAAAGCCTATATTTTTGGATGATGAAAGCATTTCTTTGTTCTCTCCTTGATGGTTTGTCACTCTCCAATGCTTCAATCTTGTCTCGCATGAGGAGGCATTTCTTGTGGAGGACTTGCATAGTTTTGATCAATCGACCTTATAAATTGCATCCTTATCGGCATCACTGTTTTGAGTCAGCTCGAGGTTGTCTATTTGTGCCTAGTGCGTTAGCACTTGAAAGCTTCATTATCTGCATTAATTCCCTTCTTATTCATGCAGTTGCTGATCACATTATGTCTGTGTCATGTTCCAAAATCTACATCTTTGGCTTGCATATGACTTGGAGGTTTGTTTTGTAAGTAATCTTTGTTTTGGCTTGCTGATATTATTGGCTTGGCCCTCGCTGATGAACATAAAGTCGAATTCTTGGTGAATTTGATGACAGGTATCTCAGCATGTGGATCGTGTGTCCAGTTCATTTGGTTCTCAGCATATGGTAGATATTTAAGGTACATTTTTCTGCTCAATCTTTTTGTCCAAATTCGATTAGAAAAGGTACTGTATATCTGTGTTTCTGTTTGAATACATCACCTTTGTCGCAAACTTTGGTCCTCTTGAATAGAACATGTAAGCTCACTTTCGTAAATGTGTGAGAAGGAAAGATGTATTTCAATCGTCTCCAGGCAAGTTTTGAGTACTCATTGGTTGAAAGTTGTTTTTGATCTCGCTAATTCAATTTAACAACCGCTCCCTAAATTTCCTTTCTAATATCTGTTTCGCAGGCAAAAGAGAGAGAACCGATCACGTAGACAACAAGTTCATGGAAGAAAGTGATCATATAGGCAGAGAAATGAGTTCAAGGCAGACTTCAGCATCAAGAAACCACTTACCAGGAGTAGAGCAAGTGATGAAGGACACAGCTAAAATGCTACCACGTCTTAAGTTGTTTTATTTTGCCGACTAGTTCGATTACTTGCTCATGTTTCTTGACACAATTGCCGCTGTCGGAAATGTCTGGACATATAGAACTAAAGGATGTTTACTTCAGCTATCTGACGAGACCAAATGAACGTGTGTTGAATGCTTTGTCCCTGGTGATACCAGGTGGTTCCACTACAGCTTTGGTTGGGCATAGTGGGAGTGGGAAATCGACTGTTGTCAGTTTGATCGAGAGATTTTATGATCCACAGGAGGGTGAAATTCTCATTGATGGCATCAACATCAGAGACCTCCAACTTAGATGGATTAGGGGGAAAATTGGTCGTCAGCCAGGAACCTGTGTTATTTTTTGCTAGCATTCAGGATAACATTGCATATGGGAAGGATCGTGAGATGAACGACGAAATACTAGCAGCTGCCAAGGTTGCTTATGCTGCTAACTTCATCAACATGCTGCCTCAGGTAACTTTTTCGTTATCATTCTTGAAGAATTCATTTGTGTTTCTCTTCAGGAGATTGAAAGCTATTGATCAAAGCCCTCTTGTGGGAAGTGAGAATTTAATTGAGAAGCAATTTTTGTTTTCATCATTGGATTGCATGCAGGGACTAGACACATGGTTGGAGAGCATGGAATACATCTTTCTGGGGGGCAGAAGCAGAGAATTGCCATTGCTAGAGCAGTCTTGAAGGATCCGAAAATTCTACTTCTAGATGAAGCCATGAGCGCACTCGATGTAGAATCTGAATGGATAGTGCAAGAGGCGTTGGACAGAGTTATGATAAATCGCACTGCTGTGGTAATGGCCCGTCGCCTGAGTACAGTTAGGAACACGGATTTCATCTGTGTGATCGATCAAGGGAAAGTTATTGAAAAAGGTAGAGGTTCCTTATTTTTTGTTTTTTAATATTTCCAATGCCGGAATTTGCAGAGTATATCGTAATGAATCTTGTCCTTATTGCAATTACATGATCAGGTTCACACGATGAGCTACTCAAGAACTCAGATGGTGCATACAGCCATTTGTTTCGGCTTCAAGAAGCTGCAAAAGAGCCAGAAAGGACACCTGTGAAATATTCAGACCAGAGTCATCTCTTGTTCTCGATTTCATCTTGTCAGTCGCCTGAATTCAGTTTTACATACACTGGCACAGCGCCTGAAAGAGGCCTCGGTACCAGCGATGCGAAAGTATCATCACCAGCACCCAAAGTATCTCTCACCCGTTTGGCGTATCTTAATAGCCTGGAGATTCCGGTGTGGCTGTTAGGTGCGATAGCTTGCAATGGCGTCACAGACGCGATGTCGGTGCATTTATTGGTTGGTGACACTCTTGCTTTGCTCACGCAGAATGCTGCGACAACGATTGCTGGCTTGCTCATTGCTTTTGAAACAAACTGGGAATTGGCTCTCGTGATTCTCACGTTGCTTCCTTCAATTGGTGTCAGTGGATATGTTCAAATGCAGTCCATGAAAGGCTTCAACACAAATGCAGAGGTCTGTCCCTGACCTTGTTGAGTACAGCTTAGAGCTGACGTACTGAGCAAAAATTGCGAAAATCCGACAGATGAACAACATCAAACAGACTATTTGTATGTGCATATAGTATAGCAATTTGCATAATAAGTGGCTAGTCTAATTAGTCCGACTATATATCTGCAGAAATTGTATGGGGAAGCAAGTGAAGTTGCAAGCGATGTGGTCGCCAACATTAGGACAGTTGCATCTTTCTGTGCTGAAGAAAAGATGGTAGAACTTTATCGGACGAAATCTCGAGGCCGTCTAAAGGAAGGAGTTAGGCAGGGAATCATAAGTGGCATTGGCTTCAGATTATCGTTCTTCTCTCTCTTTTTCGTCTATGCTGTGAGCTTTCATGTCGGAGCTGAGCTCGTCGACCACAGGAAGACTACTTTTCCTAAGGTTTTTCGAGTAAGTTCCTCATTCCGCTCATGCATCTGTCTATGCTGGCATCTTTCTCCTAGGCTTTCATGTCCCTCACTTTGGTCCAATCACTTGTATTGCAGGTCTTCTTCGCATTGTGTATGACGGGACTCGGAATTTCGCAGTCGAACTCCCTCGCACCCAATGTTAGTAAAGCCAAGAGTTCGGTTGCTTCCATGTTCGAAATCTTAGACCTAAAGTCGAAGATCGATGCCAGCGACGACCATGGAATTACACTAGCGAATGTGAAAGGAGACATCAAATTTCATCACCTGAAATTCAAGTATCCAACTAGACCTGAACTCCTAGTATTCAAAGACTTCTGCTTGTTCATCCATTCTGGTCAGGTACAGCAAATACAAGTTAGGTCATTTTTCTCTGTTTTTTCACTATAGATACGCTTCATCTGATGCAGAGGCTCGTAAGCTCGAACGCTTGCTAAGAAATAATTTCATGTGTCTCATCTCATGTACTAGACAGTTGCTTTGGTTGGAGAAAGCGGGAGTGGAAGATCGACAGTAATATCTCTGCTTCAGAGATTTTATGACCCTGATTCTGGTCGAATAACCTTGGATGAAGCCGATATACGCGAGCTAAACTTGGAGTGGTTAAGGGGTCAGATGGGTCTGGTGAGCCAAGAGCCTGTCCTGTTTAATGACACCATCTGTGCTAACGTCGCATATGGTAAAGGAGGCAATGCAACGGAGGCGGAGATTGTAGCGGCGGCAGAGTTAGCCAATGCTCACAACTTCATCAGTGGCTTACAACAGGTAAAGGCTTGAATCCGTCAACATCCTTCTAAGATTTCAAGAGTCTTCATTTGGGTTGTTAGTTATTACTGACCATGACATTGTAAACATACACAGGGTTACGGTACAACAGTGGGCGAAAGAGGCATTCAGTTGTCTGGCAGGCAAAAGCAATGGGTGGTGATCGCGAGAGCCATAGTGAAAGACCCGAGAATCTTACTCCTTGATGAGGCCACAAGTGCTCTTGAGCAGGTGGTCTAGGACGTGTTGGATAGAGACATGGCAAGCCGGACCACATTGGTGGTGGCTCCTTGGTTATCAACGATCCACCGTGCAAATGTCATCGCGATGCTGAAAGACAATGCAACTGTCGAGAAAGGGACCACGAGACCCTGATCAACATGAGAAATGGAATCTATGCTACCATGATAGCACTACAGGATACAGTTGCTTCAGTCAAATGAGGCTAGTGACTCAATTTGGCCATCTTTTTCATTACGACTGAAGTCTTGAGTCTGCATCTTGTATGTAACCCCCGGTCATTGATGAACATCAGCGTCTGATGAAGATGTTAAGAAAGTCTCTGAGAAAAAAGTTTCTGGTCCTCAAGTTCGATGCTGTTGGAGAAGTGTGAACAAGATGGAGACTAAAGTTGGGCCGTTAACATCAGAAAATGGCCCCTCACCAACCTAGACCATGTCCTTCAATTGAATGCATTTGTTTGGAACAAGAAATTGGTAATTTTAGCTTCACTCCTTGACAATTTATCGTCAACCCAAACTTGCTTTTCTTGCAAGCCCAATTCAAGCTTCCACTTTTTCTTTTTCTTGGCTTCCCCATAATTTACTCAAAGCTCTCAACAACAACATTTTATTGATGGGTGACTCCTCTATTTGGTTTGTATTTGATTTGGGTAATTGATGGGGACTTCCACATGCCAACTGTCACCGGTGGCAAATTGGTTTTTTTAGGGCAATTCAAGAATCCATCTTTTTCTTTCTCCAGTTTATTTTTCCAGTAGGTTTCTTGCGTAAAGCAAGAAGCCTAAACCCACTTTTATGATGAGCATTATTCATAGCGAAACATTCTCATTGAGAAAGAAGCATCACAAAGATGGAAACAAAGGAATTGCAGGTGGGATATAGCAAAATATATGGTTTAACTCTTTAAAATGGACTGAACTTTCACTTTTAATTTCAGTTTAAGGACATAATTAAGAGCGGGATTCTAATAGATTCACGTGAGATATAGTGACAAATTTCTCATTCCAGTAATAGTTAAGTCAAAATTGAGCTGATTCGGCTTAGATTTAGGGAGTAACTCGAGAGATTTGAAAGTATTTGTGGGGGCCGAAAGGAACTTTGACACTTGAAAGAATAGAAGTTTGATTTCACATATCGTTTTGCCTTTTGGATGCCATAAGGATCTAGCTTTAAGATTATGTCTGCTGGTTCAAAGGAGTGCGGTTAACGCTCTAATTTGTCTAATCACAGATTGATTGCGGGGGTTACATCCCAAATTACATCATCCATAAGTTCATGAAAATTGAATAATTGAGTGGACCCTTTGGATGGATCAATCGATGTATAAGAGAAGTATATCATCTCTAATTTACGGAAGACTGATTATTTCTTTTTCATCTTTCAATTTGGTAATTCAAAAAGACTAGTTCATTGATGTGTTCATCGAACCGTTTCAATACATCTGTTCTTATTTTCAAAAGAATTGCATGGTCTAAATAGATATTCCCTTGATTGAAGAAGTTTCGGTGTCCCCCATCAACCGTCTAGTGAGTTGTCACATCCTCTACAGATGGCAAAGAGCTGGAACAAGATTAATTACACTATAATCACGTGGGCTCATTCCATTAGAATCCAAATGGTCCTAAGTACCATGAAATTAACGCAAAATCTGGAAACGAAAGTTGCACAGATGAGGACCATTCTTTTCTCCATCTCAAATCACAATCACCTCAACGAACCTCGCTTCACTTGATGTGAAACCACAACCAACAAGAAGAAACCAACCAATTCCACTACGCACAAAACCTCCAGGGTTATATTCATCAAGGGTTGTGATCCTGCAGCTCCATTATTGTCCCACTTCTTCCCCCACCTTCTCAGCTCATATATATGTAGATCCAAAACTTTTAGTCCATTTCAAGAACTCCAAGGTAATCACTCCTTGATTGCTTTGTCGATACCGAATATCGATATCGATATAGACACGCATCTAACGTGGGCGTGAAACTATGTATGCACGCATCGCGATCTGCTACCTGTTGCAGGTTCTTCTTTGGGTGAAGGAGAGGATAAGAGTTCAGCACAGACTCCGTTCGATTGCCGGTATGTAATTTTCAGAGCAAGGTTCTAAGCATCTTTCATGCTGATACGGTTGTTCTTTTAGATAAATTAAAAGCAGACAAAAGTTAGTAGAAAAGATAAACCAAAGTTTTCTCCTGTTGCTTCTATTTATCTCGTCTTGGTTCCTCTCCTTTCCTTTCTGTGATGAAACTTTAGTAGTGTTGCTTCTATTTATCTCGTCTTGGTTCCTCTCCTTTCCTTTCTGTGATGAAACTTTAGTAGGGTTCTGTTATCTTACTAAAAAGAGAAGTAACTGTTGAAGCGATATATTGAGATAATTACATTAAATGCAAGAGATGGTAGAGTTGATCATTGGATGGATCTGGGGCGAGTAGAACTAGGCTTGCTCATCAACTAACAAAATTTAACGTCTTTCCGCTTTAAGTGGGCCATCTAGCTCGGGCCCTACTAGACCGAGCTAGATCCGTAACTAGAAGATCGTTGAGGAATGTTTTTAGGCCCTTGTGACGTGGGTAGAACTTAAGTCGCCAAATTTGTACATGTGGATTGGACGCACGACACAAGTTCGATTCGTCATATCATCAAGTATAATAACTCGCACGATTGTGCCGCCAATTTTTAGTGTCAATCCACATCGAGCCATGGAATTTCTCTCATTCCACTCCACTGTAGCCAGGCGAATCATATTGTAAGTGGTTCCGAGGGTCTTGCCAAGTGAGTTGTCTTTATTGCAACTCCAACTCGTGACCATTTCGATTAAACCTCGGCTCGACTTGACAAACCCTTCTTCCAAGTATACCGTGCAATTATCGGAGCGCACACCTTCCGAGCTACCTTTTTCAGAAGTTTGTTCACGAGGCGTGGTACTACAGTGCCTGGAGACACCCTATTTCACCACAGAAGGAGGACGCACTTGGAGTTTCTCATTTGTCATTTTCGAACGCAGTAGGATCCCTGCACGAATTGCAGTCGTAAAGGGCAGTAAAGAAAAATGGGTTTAGACTATAAAGTACTCCTGATGTACCTTAGAGTTTGTCAGCTCCTGCCAGTTTTTCAAGAAACCAATTCTCTAGGGCAAACTCTGGCAGTCACATGCAGCTTCCTTCCCCCACGCTCCTGATAGTGCCTAAGCAATGGGTTCCTGCTCCGTTCACGGGTCATCCCTCCCCCCCTCTCTCTCTCTCTCTCTCATGAATGCTCCTTTGATCAGTCAACATCATCCTCATCAACAATGGAGACGACGGGGTTGTCGCCTCCTAGTATTCTTTATCAAGCAAAGAACCAATCAATCTTTCCCCTCACACGTTGCAAAACGTTTGGAGCGCAAAAGAAGATTGACGTGCACGGAGACGCTGATCCCATCGCTCGAATGATGTCCCGAGCAAGCATGCCCGCACGCGACGAAGGGGGACACATGCAGTGCTGCAACATCACGCATCAGCTCTTGCAATTTCCTATCGGAGATGGGGGTTTTGCTTGTAGGACTGACCTAACTAAATCGAGATTACGAATGTGGGGGTCTTTCACATCGGTCTAGACGAGAGTAATTAGGTGTTCTATGAAAGTGGTGGTGGATCGAGTCTCAATGTGCTATGGATTTTATGTTGGTTAAGTTAATTTGTGAGAAATTTATCTGTACGTGTTGGTTGCCAAAATATATAGGTTCAGGAGTCGGTCCTTCCTCCTTTTTATTTTATTCTTATTTTATACTATTAGACTTCGAATTTTTCCAAGAAGATTTCATGTAAAACCCGAGCATATGTTTTAAATATTCTACATACAACTACAAATGGAAAAAAAAATCGGAATATATTATTAAAAATTTGACAATTAATCAACCAATCTCGAACCTTATAAATTCGAGTTTTAAATCATTTTCAAGTATTTCATAAATCTCTTGCCTTTTCTTTTTACGACGATGAAAGCTGTATTCTCATGCTATTTATTATTTACTCAATTTTTATTTTTTTACTATATATCTTTATAAGTAAGCGTGCGCTGTTTTTTCAGTGGAAAAGAAAATGAATATTTTTTGGGATTGGCAGTTATAGAGAACTTCTTGGCAAGATTATAGCAGAATCTCTTGAGATTGGAAACAAGAAAATGTATTTTTTACTACAAAGCATCTCCAGTTTGTTGCGAGGTTTTCTATGTACGTGTGTAAGAGAATTTATTTATTTATTTTGAATTCGAATCTTTGTGTGAACAAGGTTGAGAGACAAGACAAAATTCTCCTAATCCCATCACTATTCTGTTTTTGTTGATTATTATTAAATAGTTTTCACATTCCAAAAGTTTCCTATAAGTGCTTCTTTTCTACCATATAAGTTGGTCTAATAATTAGCGTGGACGATAAGACAAATATAACATTATGTTAAGAAGTTTAAACCTAAAGTTCATGTGACATTACAGAAAATTATGAATGTGAAATGATTAACTAGGGACCCTCATGTTTTTTCTTCATCAATTGTCATTCTTTATATGCCGATTCCTTTTCTTAATTCCTAATTATCTCAAAAAATTTATCCATTCCTTGGTTTATACATGAAATGATGTCATTATTCTCTTCTAACGCATGGGTTTGGTGTATGTGCAAAATTTAATCAGGGGCTCACCCTAATGTCATCCTTATAGATAACCAATGTAGAAAAAAATGGAAACCATTCAATCGCATGTTTCTTGCATGGCAGGTCCTTGATTAAGTCCACCAAATGGCACTATTATAAATGTTCCATAACTTATAATCAAGTAAAATTAAAAAGTTTATTCCGATGTAAATTGGCCCTTTCTCACCAACCCCATTATACATAAAGTAGACTTAAATGAGAATGAGTGGAGTTCCTACTACATCCATTAAATTCCAATTTACTTGACTTAGAACCAACTACATGTTTTTGGAGTAATCATCAATCAATCAAACACCATAAGGAATACCCTCTTTAGTGGAAATTATACTGTTGCAATGATTAGACCACACGCCATAAAAATAAAGAACATTTTCTTTACCTAATTTAAGGCCCTCAGATTTTTTTTAGCGGCCCTCGTACTGTCGACTAAAATTAGCAAAAAGGACCACACCAAAAAAAGAAAAAAAAAAAGACTTGGTCTCATTGTACTGCGCTTTGTCTGCTTTGTATTAAGGGCCCATCTCAATCATTTGCCGTCCGACCACCTCATGATGGGTAATGGATTAGTTTAAATTTCTCGGTGAATTCTCTAATGCTGCCGAAAGTAAAGGAATAGGTTATAGATTGCTTCCAAATTAATGGTCCAAGATGATAACTATATTTGAATTCTAAATGACATGCTCATTATTCTGCTTGTGGTAGTATAGTAATCACAATCGACAATTAGCATGACACATTGGACTAATAATATTTAAATGAATTATGTCATGTGAAGTCTCCTGAAGGTGTCAATTAGAAAAAAATGGATGGACTCAAAATTTTATTAATTGTATGAATCATATCAGGAGTAGTCTCATTATATAAAATCTCAAACGGTATATTCGTATCATATTTATTTCGAACTAATTTTCTTATAATAAAAAATTTCATATTGAGGTATGCATGGTTAGGGATTTTTTTTGTGGTACTTGCTGCACAAATTCTACGGTTGTTTTTATTTGCTTCTTGAGATTTTGACCCCTTGCTTTATTTTTCTACATCCACCCAAAAAAAAAAGGGTCAAGAATTCTAATAATCCAAAATGAATTGGAATTTGTGAAGTGGCCTGTACTTTATCGTTTGACATTACTTAATTCTAAATACCCATTTTTTTTTGTTTTTTGGGACAAAGTAAATACCTACTACAGAGGGGCATTATTGTGGGATATAAGGGGACACCAACCAAAGAAAAAATGAAAAAACATCAACAGTTAGCACAGCAAAACTCAGGTTTTTGTACTTCCTGTCTCCATACATTCATTGAAGTGCTAAAGATCTGATCTGCACAAAATTTCCCCATCACAACTCTAGGGGGATCTTCACCTTTCTAGGTATCCCCCAAAGGCTCAGTAGCTTGGGTTCAAATACAGCTACTTTGCCCACCACCCGTTTGCTGCATCGCTTGCTTCTCTGGGAGGTGACCACCAAGAAAAGATTCAGCAATAATGGCTTCCCGTTGTCTGGACGGGGAGGGTCAATGAGCAGGGGAGAGAAGGAACAAATTGGGTCATTTGTTCTCTTGTGGGTTTCTTCTGTGGATATTTCTTGTGGGTTATTTCCTAAATCATGATGAGACGAGATAGTCAATCGAGAACACTGACCCCGTGAAGCAAGGCTGACTGACCCATCTCCCCGCGGGTCTCACATAGTCCTGTTCCCATAAAACTTCCATCCACGACAACCAAAAGAGCCTGTCCCTCTGTTTTTGCTTTTTGCAGGTTTTTTCTTGGGTCAAGTTGCGAGCTTGGGAGCCATGAAGCAAGAAACACCGCCAAGGACGACGCCAGCAGCGAGAGCTGAAGGGAGACTTGGCGGCAATCACTCGACTTCGCATTCCGCAACCACCACTCCTTCGCGTTTCAGAGCCACCCCGAAGGTTAAGGAGCCGTTGAAGCTGGCGGGTGATGTTCTGAGAGACAGAGCAAGGTCAGTGCCTCCAGATGTGAAGAACGATTCGAAGGCCCAAAGGTCTCTTTTGCTCAGAACCCCCAAATCTGGAGACATTGCTGCGGGATCTCAACAGGGTAGGGAGCTCGAGGTGGCGAAAACCGGGGGACGATCCGGGCTGGCCCGCGCGGTTGTCGAGCAGTTCGCTCGGCCACGGCGGCTCCGGCTGGGTGCGAGTTCAGTTACTAGCACTAGCAGGAGAAATGAGGATGGAGTGATGGATGGGAATAAGAAGAAGTGCGAGGAATTGCAAGAGAAGTTCGAGTTGACTGAGAATTTGGTCAAGAGTTTGCAGAGTGAGGTGTTGGCTTTGAAGGCAGAACTGGAAAAAGCACTGAGCTTGAATGTGGAGTTGGACTCAAAGAACAGGAAGCTTACGGAGGAACTGGCTGCTGCTGAGGACAAAGTAGCAACTCTCAGCAGCTTTGATCAGGTGAGAGTCTAAGACTAAATTTTGGCATGATATTGTGGTTTGGTTTATAGTTTGAAATAGAAACATGTTTGAATCACCTACTCTCTCTTATCATTTCAATCTGGAGTACATGCTCCAATTCCGTTGTGCAAATAAGATAATCCTTTGATGGTTGCATGATATAATTCAGTCTCTGTAGGTAAAACCACCCCTTCATAATTTTAAGAATTGAAAGTTTTTCCAAACTTGAAACATGAACTTGTGTTCCTTCTGGTTACAGACTGGTGGTTGTTTGTAAGTTCTTCATTTCCCAGCTTTGTTGAATGGCGTTTGCTTGTTCCATGTCTTGTTGTTCAGAGGGAGTCAACTAAGGATTTCCAGAATCCCAAATTCAAAGACATTCAGAAACTGATTGCCAATAAGTTGGATAATTCAAAAGAAAAGAAGGAAACATTCGGTGAGGCTATCTTTAAGACAACGCTACCTGCAGTGCCAGCGAGTTCAATACCAAGAGGCACCAACGATAATGTAAAGCCTCCACCTTGCCCGTCCCTGCCACCTCCGCCTCCGCCACCTCTTCCCTCATCTCGGCACCGGGCCAGAGGATCTGCGACCCCTAAAGCTCCTGCAGTCGTAGAATTTTATCGCTTGCTGACAAAGCCAGAAGAGAAGAAGGATGAACCGAGATCAAAGGATTCCAATAAACCAGCGGTTACCAGTGCACATAGTAGTATAGTCGGAGAAATTCAAAACCGTTCCGCTCATCTTTTAGCTGTAAGCTTCCGGATCATTTTGAATTGAGATTTGTGAAATAACTTTGTGATTTTGTCCTCTGAACGTAGTTAGGTGGTATTGACTCAACTTGATTCTACAGATCAAAGCAGATATTGAAACCAAAGGGGAGTTTGTTAATGGTCTTATCCAAAAAATTCAAGCTGCTGCTTTCTCAGATATTGAGGAGGTCCTAAACTTTGTGGCTTGGCTTGATAATGAACTTTCTTCCCTGGTGAGTTTAGGTGCATATTTAAACTCTTTTCTGAAACCTCAATTTAGATGGGGCTTGACAGAGACTTATATCATAAATGTTTGGACCACAAAGTCTCATGTAGATAGGTAGGATATACTCCCATTTTAGCTAGGCTTCTCCTCAGAATCGAGTTTTTTTTTTTTTTTTGGCTGTCTATCACCCAATTTGATGAATGAACCCTCTTGCTTAAATGATGAGATCATGAGAATGGACGACCCCATGTTTGAGAGAGATTTTAATGGCGGGGAGTTGCATGAGTTGAAGGTGAGAATTAGTTACCTGAGTTGTAGGAGAGGAAAATATCTTGAACTTGGACAGCTTTTGCATGTCAATGATAGAACAAATAAAATTTATATGTAGCAATACTAGCAATACCATGTATCCCTCAGATAGTAGAGAGCCATTGCTTTCGAGCTTGATTAGCATTGTTAGCTAGCTGCCAGAGCTGAATATCCTTCTTGGTCTTCCATGCATCATGTGCTGTTTATGGTGGAAAATTTTTTCAGTCAAATGTGTTGAAGGTGCCTTTCTTGCTGATTTGTGTCGTGGTCCACATTGAATGGACTGTTGTGGAAATTGATGACCTTACATCTAGCTCTACCTATGTGATATCTTTGATGCTGTAACATTACCACCTTTACAGCTGACGAACTAAGATCAATCTTGTGTAATCTGCCAGCTTTAATGTTGTCATTTGATTGACAGGCTGATGAGCGGGCTGTGTTGAAACATTTCAACTGGCCCGAGAAGAAAGCTGATGCCATGAGAGAAGCTGCAGTTGAATACCGAACTCTTAAGTTGCTCGAGACTGAGATTTCGTCATATGAGGATGATATGGATGTTCCTTGCACAAGTGCGTTGAAGAAGATGGCTGGCTTACTAGACAAGTGAGTTTACACTTCATGTTCGTCATGCATTAGTGGTCCCAGGTGGGAGCAGGATCAATTATCCAGAGTTCTGTTTCACCCCTTTCATGTCATTGTGCCAGGTCCGAGAGAGGGATTCAGAAGCTCGTCAAACTGCGAAGTTCTGCTGTGAGGTCATATCAGAATTGGAAAATTCCAACTGATTGGATGCTCGATTCGGGAATGGTGTCCAAAGTACGGTACATTTGTCTTCTTTTTAAGTTCACTGTGGATTCTAATGAAACGTCATGATGCTGACAGCCCTCGACTGACTCAAATGTCGAAGTTGAGAGCAGAAACATGTAGAACTTGCATGTTTTACCCGAAAAGCCAAGAGCCCAATTTTTTGCGGATGTTGTGTGGTGACAGACTTCACTTAGACATTTAGCGATTTCTTTCTGCTGCTGCGAGTGTCCCAAAAGCTACAAATTTTACAGTTCTTCCTGCTGATGCTTAAGTTCTGCTTGGTTTAGTTCTAAAATTTATACTGGTTATGTGGCTACGATGTCGTGCCAATCTTCGGTTTGGTGTTTGTTCTGCAGATAAAACAGGTTTCGATGAGGCTGGCTACCATGTACATGAAGAGAGTGACAATGGAGTTCGAATCCATGCGGAACTCGGACAGGGAGTCGAGCCAAGAAGCTCTACTGCTCCAGGGTGTTCATTTCGCGTACAGGGCCCATCAGGTAACCGAAACAAACTTCTTGGATGGCTCGACTCTTAAATCATCTCTTCTTTTGTACTTTAATTCGCGGCTTTGGAACCCGATCAAATCAGAGAACCTCGAACTGCATAGTTACTGTTTATAGTTTGTGTCATGAGCGGCACCAGTCTGTTAATTGTTTGCATATGCTGCTGCACAGTTTGCAGGAGGCCTCGATTCGGAGACGTTGTGCGCTTTCGAAGAGATTAGGCACCGCATTCCCGGACATTTCCAAGGGTCTCAACATCTGCTCGCCGGCATAACCTCATCTTGAGGACCCTTGTAGTGTTGAGCGGTTTGATTTACGCATCGCGGGCATCCGAGCAAACAGGCGGCGCAAGATTCATTTTCGGCATGTCCCCTGTAGCTGTAGATACTTGGGAAGATCGTCGGAACATCTCAGTACAAAACATCGTCTCTGTAGAAGCCGTCAGGGCCTCGGTAGTTCTTATGGAAAGGTGTAGTTCATCTGCGCGACGAAGTGCAGCGCGAGTTAGGAGCTCGATATAAATGTCATCCTTTTTTTTCTTCTTCTTCTTCTTCTTGTTCGAGCTCGATAAATGTAATGGAGACACTAAATTCCTGCGGTTTTTTCTCGTGAGATGCGTCGACGATTACTTGCGAAAATTCGGTAGCAATGCACTTCCAATGTTGCATCCTGAAAACAACTTATGTACGTGCGAAACGCTCGGTGGACAGCAAAGAAAGATGCCACGCAAAGAAAGCAATTGGCAACGAGATCTTGCAACCTTCTTCTAGCCAGTTGAAAGATCTTTTGAATCGATCCGGAGATCATTTTGATTTCATTAGTAACGAAAACATCACACATTGATCAATCAAAGAAAATTTCAATAGCTAAGGACGTGTTTGGTAATGCTTCTGTTCCTAAGAACAATTTTTAATCAAAAATTATTTTTTTTTGTTTATGTTATCAGGAACAATTTTTGAATATAAGAATTCGTTTGATAACCGTACAAAATTTATATTTCCAGGAAAAAATGCATTTAATAAAATGGTATAATTTTTTAATATTTTTCTTATATTTTTCCTTTTTTCTTTTCTCTCCTTCTTCTTCCATTGTGGCTGGTCACCAACGGCCGACGACCAGCTAGGCGAAAGTCGACAAGCTCATCGGAGGCTGGCCTAGCCCCCGCGAGGCTTGGCAAGCACCTCGAAGCTCGAACTCGCTAAATTTGTGCAAGGAGGCGAGGTCAAGGCCGATGAGGCTCAACCTGACCTTGGCTGGGCGAGGTCAAGCTTGGCCTCGCCATGGCTTGACGTCTTCGGGGGCCGGCGATGCTTTGGCGAGGTCGTTGGCCTTCGTTTGGCCGGTTTTCGGCGCTAGCCATGGCCAAGGCCGGCGACCGGCCAAAAGGAGCAAAAATAATTGTACCGAGGAACGGAAACGGATTTTAACAAACAAGCCCTACAAAGGAAGATAGATTAATCAAATCGATTCTTTAATCGAATATTCCTGAGTGCCATTTATGGAACATGAAAAGAAGATTAAGGATCATCCACTTCCCAAAGAAGTCAAGGAATTTCTCGGTGATCGTGTGAGACCCATTTTTTTTTTCTTTTTTCTCCAGACGGACAGAACTCGTGTAGTTTCTTCTGTCCTTTCAAAACAGTTAATATATATATATATTCAAGGTTAATTATTAACTTAATTGAATAATCGTCAACCTAAAGATCCACGTGGGAACTGCATTGACCAGATTTTCACACATGCCAGCGAGGAAACCGGCAGTTGCCAGCTTGCCATCCATCGGTAAGTCAAACCCGTTGACTCGGGGTTCCGACCGGGCTCCCTCACCTCCTCACCTCCTCACCGAGACTTCCAAGGGCGTAATGGTAATACCACACCTCGCTGGAGAGATGTACGGAAACGTTGGCGCCGACGTGGCGCTACTTGGGCCGTCCGATCTCCCGCCCGATCCATATCGACCGTCGCCTCCCCCGGAAGAGCGCGCGGAAAACCGGAAACAGACACGTTGGCCCCCCCCGCGTCCACGTCATCGGATTCCCCTCTCCACCACTCGAAACGCGCCACGTGGAGAGCAGGAAATTCTCGCCCACCTTCATCGTCGTCCTCGTCCTCGTCCTCGTCATCGTCTCTTCATGTCGATTTCATGACTCTTCCTTGATTTCATCGACTGCGTTTCTGCGTTTTTTCCAGCGTGTCAGCGTCGGAAGCTGAAACCGGCGTTCTAATGGAGTCGCTCTCCTCCGCCGCCGCCGCGCGGCGGTTTCCTCGCTTCTCCGGCGCCGGGATCGATCCCCGCCGCGGGAATCCGATTGGCGAGGTTAGGGTTTGCGGCGGCACGGGTCGCGGCGCTTTGAGGTCCGAGTTTGGGGACGATGGACACGTGCGGTATTACGGCGGGGGACCGAGGTTTAGTTGGAACAGCGAGGGGAGGAAGGAAGGCGGGAAGGCGGAGATCAAGAAGAAGCTGAAGATGTCGAGGGGATTGAGGAATGAGGAGGATTTTTCCGAGTTTTGTCGGATGGAGCGTCGCAGCGGCGGCGAGGTTGTCGAAGGTCGGGAGAAGCCGATCTCGGTAGGTTCGTTTGGTTTTAAAATCTAATTTTTTGGGGAATTTTGCTTCAATTGATTGGTAATTTAACTGTGTTGTGAAATGATTTGTAGTTTGATTCTATGGTTGATCTTATGGGAGATGGAAAGATCCTTGTTTTAATGATCTGCTCTCACTTAATTTGATTCAGGGTTGATATTTGTGCATGAAATCTGCCATATCCTGATCTTTCTATTGCCCTGTATGAATTCATGATCTTCCCTTGCAAATTGCCTTTCCTTGAAGAAAATTTTTTGAGTAAGCTTTCATTAGTTGAAGGGTGATTGATTCTGAAATTTGTGCTTTGAATCCAACTGGAGTGTTTCTCGCTTGGATTTGGTTGGTGTTGGTGGGTTTTCATTCAAATCATGGTGGTCATCGTCTTGCAGGAAGCAGCGGAGGTTTTGCTGAAACAACTTGAAGAGCTGAAGGCGGAGGAGAAGGAGCTGAAGAGAAAGATAAAAGAACAGAAGGCCAAGCTTAAGGCGGAGCGAAAGAAAGTTATGATGGATTCGGAGTCGTCCTCCTCCTCCTCCTCCTCGGAATCAAGTGACAGTGAGTGCGGGGAGGTGATTGACATGGGCCGCCTGAGGACAGAAGTTCTTGCAAAAGAAGAGGGTAACAATGCCGGAACTCTCGAGTTGCCAAACGGGGTTCTGTACCGCGAGGCCATGACTAGCGGTCCTAGCAACGTTGCAGCCAGTGGTGTGGTGGTGACAAAGAGCATCGAAGTGTGCATGGGTAAGAAGTGCAGGAACTCAGGAGGACCGGCGTTGTTGGAGGCATTCAAGAATGCGGTTGGTGTCGTTGAAGGCGCCGTTGTTGAATGCAAGTGCCTGGGCAAGTGCAGGGACGGCCCTAATGTGAGGGTCTCGAATAGCTTGGGTGAGAATCCAGCTCCTGAAGCGGATGATTCCGTCAGGATTCCGGCGAATCCTTTATTTATCGGGGTCAACTTGGAAGATGTCGATGCTATAGTGGCTAAATATTTAGGGAAGGACGGAGATCTGGGGTTGAATGCGGCGTAGTCGCTGTGCTGGATGATCTGCTATATATGCACTGGCATTCCAGGTATAATTCAGTAAATATGTATTCTATCTCAAGAATAGAGTGTATGTTTCTGTTGTTAAGGTCTCTCGCTCTGTTTCTTTGGGCATCCACCGAGTGCTGTAGTCCCTCTATAATGTTTTCTTTGGAAGGATTTGTACCAGTCCTAATTTCCTTCATTTGACATACATAAAATGGCGGACAACATCTATATGGATTACTGAGGAAAATATGATCACTCTATCGAGATCTGTAGCTTCTTTGCCTGGAATTATTTCAGCGTATATCCAACTTTTAGTTTTTGGGAATGATATTTGACAGAGACACGCCTGGAAAGAAAAGTTGATGTTTTGGTCGCCTGAAGATTTTTGGTATCCGCAAGTGATCTTTAAATTCATTATAATTGCGATCAAATGGTAGGTCTTCTGGCGATATCTGCAATTATCCTTAGTTCTCAATGCCAGTCCTAGTCGCATACATGATTGCCAAGCAAAAGATTGGGCAACTGATGTCTCACGATGTGAAAAGATCTTGAAAGTGCTAGCACCTTGAAATAGGGATGACACTGCTAATGGAAGTGATATTCGACTTGGCTATGAGAAAACACAGCTGATGCAGTCATAAAAGCGTTAGCTACTCAAATCTTTACCAGGATCTCAACAAAGTCTGACTGGAATACAGTATGTTAATTGAGCCTCCACAGTACAATAATATATGGTATGCGTGGAGATTCAATACTTACACAATCTGTGAAAAACCTTAATACCAATTCTTGTCACCCAACAACAATCTCAATGGATGCTAAAAGCTTTCCGGAACTGCCCAACATGCATAAGTACAGTTAAATCAGAACAACATCAACTTGCTAAAATGGCCAGTACAAAAAGATATTGGCCAGCTGACCTCGTACTCCAACTTGACATTTGTGAGGGTAGCTGCCACTTCCACGGCAGCAAATACCCAGAAAGATTTGTATCCGATCTTCCTCTTAATGACTCACCTCCTTCACAGGAAGGTTGAGATTGAAAACAGCTAGCTTGGAAGACTCTTTTGACGCCAGCAGTTCCGCCTGAAACATCGGCAAACTTTTCCTGAATTATGCTCCACCATATGACTCAGCGACAGGCTGCTCCTGTTATGATGGGCTAACCCAACCTTATTTGCTTATCAATATCTTTGATCGGTACCACTTTGAGCCGCTGGATCTTATGCTCCTAAAATGTTCTTTTACTGGCCAAAATTAAACCTGGCATGGAACTTCATTTGAACGACCAATACGAGAGGGATAGAAGATTGCATGGTACCAACCCTGAGGCTTCAACTCTATCTTTGTAATACCCCACCAGCTCATGACCAAACCTGTCGAGCATTCTTCTTACATCACAAATCAAAGGCATGATGCCTCCTTTGCTCCAAGGACGCCTCTCTAGAGCCCTTTAGCATTCATTCATCCTCTTGAAGCAGCCATGGTCACCTCTGACGCACAAGCATAGTACAGTTCATTCTCTAATTCTCGCTCACGCATCTAAACCCTTCCATATGCTAGTACATTTACTATTTTCGCCTTCCAATGAACAGGTTGTTGAGCCTAAGCATGGTTATAGCTGCACAAAAGAGGCAGCTCAGATCTAGCAATTTTCCAGTTAGTACAAATTCGTTAACAAACTTAAGTGCTTCCATCCAAAAAATAAGGCAAGACAGAGAAAAAGATAGAAAATATGAATATCCAGCAAATTGTTGCTCTTCTAGTGCAAACTACTTGCACACACAATTTGCTAATGGGTGGTTTTGTGTTATCCATTTCTGCAAAGCACGCATGTCCAGTCATACCTTTAAGGGGGCATTAGCTTTCAATGCCTGGGAAATTTCAGCTTGGGCTGATGTTCAGAGGGGTCACCACTATCGCAACGCTTCACGAACGAGTCGAGTGTTTTCTGCTTGCCAGGGCTATTAAATGTTTGCTGCTTCCCAGGGCTATTAAATGTACGCTGTTTGCCAGGGCTATTAAACGTTTTTTGCTTTGCAGGGTTGTTTCTAGTCGGTTGGCTGGCTGAGACTTCCAATGTATTTTCATGGCCATCAAGCACCTAATTCAGAAAGCACAGTAAGGGATGAAACTCTTCCAATAGTATCGGTATCAACCAAAGAAAGATAGACATACTATCAGGAGCACTAAAAAAGAGAGGGTATAGGTGTGAGCAGTTGTTTCGGGAGGATAGGTAGGAAGCATTAATAACAGCAATAAAAAATAAAGAAGCATGATAATTTACAGCCGACTAGTGATGGCAATTTACCTGACCCAAATTTTCCAACTTGCTCTGGACAACATCCCTGAAAAGAAAGTTTTGACAAAGATGATTATTTAAAAGTATCACAAAATTGGCCGGAGTCGATGTGCTCACAATTTTTCCACACTCAATACTCCACATTACCATAGAAGCCTCGATGATACTAACAAAAAAGGAATAGCACCTACCATATTATGTCATCAACAGTGTCATTTGCCAGCAGGTAATATATATTAACTGAAGATACCTGAAACAAAACAAACAAGCTTGTCAAGAAACCCATAAGGACAGTATTAGCAATTTAAAAGACAATGACTCAACATAATACTTGTGAACTAGACAAAACTAAACACGAGTATTGATGACCAATTAAGAAGATGCTACAAGCCATAGCAGGAGTGAATACTCTTTCATGAGCAACTGGTGGTTTTTTAACTACAAAGCAGAATCAAACGTGGTTTACTGATTGAATTTTAGGGCTATAAAGCAAGCTTTCAGTCAACATAAATAGAAAGCGATGAACTAGTATTGCTGACAGCTGCAGACTTTGGACGAGTTTGGTCTTTCACCTTAATTACAGTGCTTTACCTGACCAATCCTGTGAGCACGATCTTCAGCTTGGATCAGATCACCCGGCGTCCACGATAGCTCTGCAAATATAACAGTGCTTGCAGCTGTTAAGGTCAGACCAACACCTCCAGCTCTGATTGATAGCTGCAAAATGAATCAAACTTCAGGGTTCATCAATTAAATGAAGGAGAATCAAGAGGAAACAAGGGTAACAGTTTACACATCTGACGTGAAAGAACTTGTCATGGAAAATTATGAACTTGAACAAGTAAAAGATAAAGCAACTGTCATACCACTGCTGCCTTTATTGCATCTTTCTCTTGGAAATCAGTAACCAAAGCTTGCCTTGCCACTGCGGGTGTACTGCCATCAATTCGTATGGAACCAACCTTCTTCTTCTGTAAAATTATCAAAACTTGTAAATGAAAGATCAATCTATTAAATACTAAAAGTCAAGTCTTACAAGAAGAAATTCATGTATCGCGTCCATCATTGGCTGGTGATGCGCAAAAATGAGAAACTTGCAGCCCGCCTGCCGAGAATAAGCAGGTTAGTATGTTCTGCCTCCAAAATGCAAAATGCAATTGCAGCTTGCAAGAATCTTCAGCACTACTAGAGCAAGGAGGTAAAGCTATTTACAACCTCATGTAAATCAACTAGCACTTAATGTAGAGCATGCCTAATAGCAGCACTACATGATTTGAAAATAATTGAAGCCATTCAAGGCAGAGATTCACTTCATCAGACTCATGATCATTCCTATTAAAGCAAGAGACCTTTCGAAAGAAAGTGATGTCTTGGCATTTCTTTTTATTTGAAGTCCTAAAATGGTGATATATAATGGTGACAGACGCTCAAATAGCGGAAAACAATATCAAACAATGCCAAGGGAAATTCTTTTCCTTCTCTAAGAGTCAAAGAAATGCTAGTGCTAGTCTAGATCACACCAAAATTGAGAAGATACTAATTTCCAACATGTTAAGCCTAGGTAAGTATACATGATATTAAATTCAGACATGACATACTAAGATTTTCAAAGTAAAAGAAATGTAGTATTGAAGGACATACAAGTATGAATAGTTTAAGTATGATCACTACATTGCAATTCAAGTGATTATGACACTAATCAACGAGATAAAACAAAAGCTTAACTGTCACAAATTCTTAAATCCAAAATACTAACGATTACTTATTGGAATTCAAATGGACTAGGAAATAGGTCAGTCAATTACCTCAACAACCGTTTCTAAGTAGTCTAAAACAGCTGGGATTTTGGCTTCAGCAGAATCAGTGTATATCTGCAGACAATCAGTGCATTAGAGAGTAATATTTTCTTTTCCTCCATATTCATCCTGGGCCAAGGTGGGGGGTTGGTGTTCATAAATACTACTAACAAGCTGAGAAGTATAACCTTGATGGAAATGACTTCACCACAAAATATACTCAGTTTTTACATCTCATGCATATGGACCTGTATACCTTGCTAATCAGGTTCTTCTCAGAAAATTTGAGCGATTCGGCCTCTTCTTTTGATGTGCAGGCCTTGATTCTTTCTTTTATCCCCTTTAACTACAAAACAGAAATCAATTGGCTACTATCTTTCGTCACATGTAGAATGTCATTGGCATCTTGCAAGAAACAATGGAGACAACATAATAGTAATTAGCCAGAAATGTGATATGAACAAGAACTGTCACAAACCATATACTGCAACCATTCACAAGTCCAGAAAGAGCCAAAGCCAGGAATATTCATTTTTAGGTAGTTAAGCTAATGAGGCTCTATCTCTAAGTCCATAAATAAATAAATGTAAAGACCGACCACATAGCTTGCCAAAATCATAAAGTTCATATATTGTATACTAAAAGCACACATGAAGTGCATATGGATTCCTCATGCCACGCAACACTTCTCAATAATTGAAGAAGTGACCAGATGAAGGCCACGTTCTCAAAAACAAATAGTGCCAGCTTTTCCTCTTTAAAAATTGGGATCATCTTAACGGCACTTTTGCTCATTCCATGATGTGAACAACAGCAAGCACAACAAACTAGACCTTATCCCACTAAGTGCGTGCCAACGTGCTGTGCATGAATATTTTTGCTTATTGACTCCACGTTCTTCAAAGTCTTCCCCAACCCTTTCTAACCTGCTTCACTATCCCTTGATCATATGTCCTCATTGGACCTGAAGGTCTTAGTTTTAACATGACCAAACCATCTCGAACAAGCTTCTCTCATCTCATGCTCAACTGGAGCAACAACTAATTTTTACCGAACCGATTCATTTCTAATCGTGTCTTTTCTCATGCACCGCCACATTCCTCAAAGCATCCTCATCTCTATCACACTCATTTGGTGCAAACATTGATGTTCAATTGCTCAACTCCATGCTTTAAATAATTGTTGGTCTGAAAGCTTCAGAAGCTTATAAATATTGAAAGCACACAAACTAGTTTACTCCATGAAACAATGGCATTAGTATATGGAAGTCCATGCAGAAAGCTCCTCCCAAGTCCAATAAAATAATCAAATGCATAGACTCAGATGATTGTCAGGGATATGAAATGGAACTCCCAAGGTAATAAAAATATTTATTTGTGTAAACAAGATACAAGCTCAAGCTCCAAAACTACAATTCAACTTACATCGTAGCCACAGATTTTCTCATTATTTTCATTAATAACTTTAGATGGCCTGATTTGATATGTTTTGGTCGTGCAATGAATAGAAGGATTCTATCAAATGAGAACCACAGTTCTCATAGAAATAATTCATGACCAGAAATTTTGAGAGAGAAACTCATAATCCACCCTGAAAACCTAAAATTCCACTTCAAAATATCACCACCTCACACTACAATTGTAATTGACATCGCTGGATTAAGTTTCTTATGCTTAGGCACACAAAGAAATTAACTAAGGTAATTCGACACATTTATTTAAATTTATGCCATAAAGAAAAGAAAACATTCCCATGTCCTCTCAAATCAATATCATTACCTCACGAAACAAAGCATTGATCTTTTTCATGTCCTTATCAGCCAAATCAAGGAAAACCTGAAACAAAGGCCGAATATGAAGAGTGTACTGGAGATTGATATTATCAGAATTAAGCAAAAGCTCCCCCACCGAAGAAAAATAAAAGCAAATAAAGCCATACGGATTACAAATAGCATGGCTTTCATTCTCAGATGGGTCTTCACACTCATCTGACTTAGTCAAATTTTGCCTTCAGAATTATCTAAATAGACGACTCAGTGAGTGTAGATTGCCCATTACAAGTTGAAGAAATTGCTCAAATTTGAAGGCCACTGACCTGACTGGCTACATCAGAGCAATAACTCAATTGCTACTTGGAGTTTTCAGAAAGCAAATCATTAAGGATATAAGACTTTTCTTTAGGCATAAGACTTTTCTTTAGGCTTTGTTTAAAGAAGGTTCTTATTTCCCCACACTGATAGAAATGAAGAACTTAATCCTAGAACATAACAAACATTGATTAATATGTATGTTACTTAAATAATGCGTGTAGGAGATCTGATATACAGGAATGAATAAGAGTGGAGGATATAAAAAGTTACCTGCTGCCTGCGTTTGACTGGGAGCTCCATAAGGACTTCCCTTTTAAGCCTTCGGATCATAACAGTTGCCTTCATCAGATTGTGCAATTCTTCATGGTTACTGGCACCTTGATAAACACCAAAAAATCCCTGAAAAGATTCTCTTTGTTAAGGAAGTAATCTCCAACAATTATAACTTCAAAGCAAAATTATTGGGCAATGTCAAACATCACATACGCCCTTGCAATATCTTTGACCATATTCATGAACATTTTTGTAAACATCTGGATAGAGGGCCTCCAGCTGCAACACATAAACAGGTTAAGTAGACACATACCATTATTACATAACTCTAGTTCGTAAAAAATTTACCAGCTACAACTTTAAACACTTCAAGTACCTGTTTGTGAAGCTCAATTGGTCTAGACAAGGCAGGAGTTCCACTTAGCAACATTGCATATCGAGCCTTCTGCGAAGTTATTATTGAAGTGAGAGAGAGAGAGATAGAGACAGAGTATGTTTGCTGTATTCACATTATAAATTGTCAATCAAAAAATAATCAAAGGAGAAAACACGATGCTACAAAACATTGTGCACTTCTAATAAACCAGTATTCCATATATTAGCTGAAAAAGATGAGGCAACCTTTTGAACAACAAGCAAGCATCAAGCTAACGATGCGTGCCATTTCCAATACAATGATTGCCAGAGGAAAGCAATAAAACCTAACAAACTACTTTAGGCTTGAAAACTGAAAATGAAGTCAGATGATTCCATGTCCAAGTTGTCGAAAGAAAGTAAATTTTGTGCAATTAATTTTTATGAATGATGGAGGTCTTCCAGAAGCTTCCTTGATGAAAAATATGCATTAGATGGGCAAACCAACCTATAAATAGCATATGGGCATTTGAACTCACCGATGACATACTAATATAGAATATAACTGCTTTGTAGAGCACTGGAGTCCGGACAGGCGGATACCATCCGATGTAGCATGAAAAGCAAAATGAATGTATATTAACATGCACCGTATTGTGCATTCCTATTGTCTGCCTTGTGAGATGCACATCTAAACTTTCGTCCAGCAAGTAAATAGTTCAGATGGTAAAGTAATTGATCCAAATTTGAAATATGCCTCAAGCAGGCTCAGTTATTGAAATTGATATAACCTTTATGACAGGAAGGGTAGCAGTCGTCCTCTTAGCTTGTGCATTTTTCAGGAAATGTGATTCATCTGCAATCACAAGCTGTATGAAAACATCAACTTTAAAAGCATGCGCAGAGACGCCAAAGAAAAGGCTGAATATTAGAGGCAAAAAAGAATTAACTAAAGAGGCAGAAAATCAAGGATCAGCTTGAAAATTCTACGTTAACCTAATAGGATGGCCATCGTCATCCAATTTACCAGTTTCCATGTCTAAACAAAAGGCAGAACATGAAGCATCAGCTTAAAGACTCCCACACAGCCATGCTCGTTCACTATGACTTATTTTATCCTGATTAAGACAAATTATGAAACTATCTAAGGTATATTAAACAGATGGTTAGAAAGTAAGACTGATATGTGAGCATTACCTGGAAATCTGATGACATTAGCACATTCTGTAGCTTTGGGACAACATCATAAGAAATTATGTTAAAAAGGCCATCAAGATGTACACTGCTCTTGGTGTTTGAGGCCACTATCCTAAATCCGCTTCTGTTTGACCCTCCACATTGAGATAAAAGAACCTAACAGATAATCACCATTAGCAATGAGTATATATATATATATGTATACAGCAATGGTAGCATCGGAGACATAAGGTCAACGAGGGCGGCAGCCGAAGTAAGTACTATAGACAAATAATATAATAACATACAAGTATGTCTGATGAAGGTATATTTAGCCATTGCTGAATCATCTGTCCAAGGAAAAGAGTAAAAACATTCAGGCCTAAACTGCCATCTTTGTAAAATAATAGTTAAAAAGATTGAAAGCAAACACTCACTGTAGCCCAATGCAAACGCAAGGAAGATGGTGCGACCACAAGAACAGGCCATGAATCACGAACGCACGCAGCAACAGCAATTGCCTGCACAAACAAAAGGATAAAATGTGCAACCTCAAACAAGACAAGTCATTAATCTATGGCTTTGTTAAGAATCATACTTCCAAATTTGAGAATTCAGACAGTAGATCCAAAAACATCCGTAAAAGTCACATTAATTTCTTCTCTCTTTTGTTGCAAAAGAGATCCATGCAAAGAATACAGTTGCAAGACAGATTCTAACATAAATAGATTGTATACACCAAACTTAGAGATTCTTCAGTACAGAAAACAAAGAGTAGGAAAACAAAACAAATTCCTCATGATTATGAAATACTAGTGTTGTTTTAAAATAGCATCAAGCATTTAAATGCAGAAATCAAACATAATGCATCCAAAGAACTGACAATTTATTATCTTTCCCAAATGAACTACTAAGAAAACAATTCTGCTGGAAAGAGAGACAGCCACGGTTTTAAACTACAGATAAATAATTTAAAGAGATAAAAATTTATCACTTGTAAAGTCTTTCCCAGTCCCATCTCATCGGCTATCAATACGCGAATTCCATGCTGCAAGACAAACCTGACAAAAAAATTTACACTAGGCAATATTAGATAAATAACTAAATTCAAAACTCGATATTGAATGTTTTAAGTTACGGAACATGTCATAACATTTTCTGACAAAATAAAACACCATAGTATGTACGTACCTAACACCATCCCGCTGAAATGGAAGAAGCTTTGATTCAACATCACTAGGCATACTGCCATATCGGTCTGGGAACATAAAAATAATCAATGACTTCATACAACAAAGATGGGAATTAACACCAGACCAACACCCCCCCCCAAAAAAAAATGTATAATTATTAAGACTTCAAATAAAGCCCAAAGTACACTCTTCCATTAATCTCACTATCCAACTTTGACACTTATGCATTTGTTTCAATGATAGTAATGCACTCAACTAACAATCACTTCAAAATATAGTTAGATCATGCATTTTAATACAAAGAAGTCAAGTTCAATCGTTGAATATAGTAGACATTTCAGATGCATCAACTCTTCACCTTGTAGATCCGGGAGAGCAGATGCAGCAGCAATAGCTCGGCATACCAAGGGATCCAAGTTCACTATCTTCCAAACACAAGGAGATACATTGTCAGTTGAAAGGTAACATGAACTGAATGATGGCCATATAAATCAATATTCATAAGTTGCGGCATAGGGCATTTCCAGTGACAACTTGTATAGTCAACACCAACCATTGCCAGTTATGAAGTGCAAATTTAGCAGCACGTCCATACCTTAAAAGACCTTGCAAGATGATAAACTCAACATGCATTTCTATATATCCTAAGCATGCATATACTCATACAGCACATTATAAACTTATTTTAGTGAAGAACGATGGAAAGTTATGAGTTACTACCTCAATTCTACAGCCACGTTCTTCAGCAAGGACTTTTTCGGCTGATGGCAAAGAATACAGTGGGAACATCCAAATTCTGCAGTTCGATAACACCACCTGTGAGTATGCTATGTGGCTGGAAACTAAAAGCAAGTACACAAGCCACACAACCATGTTGAATGTTTCACCCGCGCGCGTGCTTATAGAGGGAGAGAGAGAGATACCTTTCTTTTGCATTCCAACTGGCTTTAGGGATCTTGCGGAAAGCGGCAACAATAACCTGGTGGCAGCCAAATTTAAATGGAGAAACAACATAAAAAAACTCTCTTTCAGTGTTCAACTAAAAAAGACTCTTTCCCTGCAAACAATGTCGGAAAACACCAACGAACCTGGTCATATTGGAACTTTGCAGCCACATTCCCACTGGAATGGAGATAAAACTTAACAGACGACTTTGGCAGCAGCTCCTTCCCAAGTTCATCTAAACAAACAGTTCACAGTGAAGTCGGAAAATGAACATCAGACCACTGCTTCCTCCAAAACCAGACAAACCATTCTAGCCAAAACAGAACAAAACAAAAATCAGGCCTCATCCCCACAACTCGGGAGCAACTATTTACCAGCAAATGCCCTAGACGTGGCCGCTAAGTCTTCACCCTGCACAACGACGACCGAGTCAAACCGCTGCTTCCCGGGCAATCGTACCCAAGAAAACGTCACGACAAACAAATCCACTCGCGAAAAAAAAAAAAAAAAAACACGAAGCCAGCGAGCGGGAAAACCTTGTATGGCCCAGAATCGGGAACGACCCGAGTGCTCTTCCAGCCGGCGCTGCTGGGGGCGGGAACGGGGGATCGGGGCTGGCTCCCGGGGAAGTCGCGGGAGCGGGAGAGCTGCCGGAGCGCGTCGCGTTCGAGGGAATCCAAGTCCTCGGCGCTCAAATCCCAGTCGTCGTCGTCCATCCTCGGGGCTCAAATTTCGCGCCTTTTTCCTCGCTACCGGCCTTGCCCAGGTAAACCCTTCGATGGAGTCTGCCGAGATGGCTCTTCTCGCTTCTGGGTTCTTGGAGGAGGAACGATCCTGCGGAAAAGTAGAGTGCTTTGCAGTCGCTGTTTGGCACTGGACTAGCCGTTTCACAGAGAGAGAGAGAGAGAGGTGCTGTCAAACTAAGGAATCAAGAATGAGTAAAGAAACCCATTACGGAAGTCACACCGTTTACTCGATCGATGGATCAATATACTCGGCCAACGTATTATTGTCTTTGCAACTTTTGGGGAGATGACGTGATCTTTGATTTTGAATTGGAGAGAAGTGATTTGGATAGTCCGTGCTTTAAAAAAAGTTACCATTCACTTGTCATAGTGTATGATTTCAATATACTTATCTTTTTTAGCAAGTCCTTAAACTGCTCATAGAGAGTAAAGGCGGAAGAATTGCTCTGGTGGGTGACCCCGTACTTGCCTTCCCTAGCTTCTCAGTCAACTGGTAAAACATAGACCGGGTGGGCTCATGGTAGTGAAGGTAGACACCATGTCTAAAGCAATCTAGGCTACAATTGGTCTGGCATGGGGTAACCAATCCCTGTCCCTCGCCCGGCGTGAATGACTGAGGGTGAAAATCCCTCTACTGGCTGGACATGCCATTCAGCACAGTTCCAAAACCAGCTAGTCCAGTCAGTACTCCTGACTTTGGCACAATTGGTGCTTTAAAAAAAGTTGCCATTCGCTTGTCATGGTGTATGATTTCAATGTGCTTATCTTATCTACCACAACCTTTTTGTTGGTTTAAAGGATCCTTTTGGGCCGAATCCCTTTTTGTGTTGGTTGGTGGCCTAAGTCCCTTAAAATGTACTAACCCTAAGTCAGGTCTCAATTCTGATCCAAATTTCTTTTTTGTCCCATAAATAAAATACAAAATTTAGGTTGTGCCTCAATTCTAGTCCATGAAAAAGCACCAACATTAGGTTGAATCTCAATTTTGGCCAACTTTCGTTGTCTCTTAAAAAACATCAATACCCAAATTTGACCTCTATCAAGTTTTCGTCCAATGATACCTCAGTAAAGATTCATTGTGTCATTCCACATGTGCTTGGTAGATTCTTGATGGAAATTTTGGGCCGTCAACTAAAAGTTGGTGTATTTTCATGAGACAAAAATAAAGTTCGGGCCATAATTGAGACATGAGCTATAGTTGGTATTCTTTTATAATATAAAAAGAAAAGAGTTTGGGTTACGATTGAGACTTGAGATAAATTTGGTACTTTTTTTATGTGACAAAAAAAATAAATTTGGGCCAGAATTAAAACTTGAGCTAAAGTGCCTTTTAGAGGGTCCGTATTAACTCAATGCATGGACAAGGAGGAGGAACCTTCCTGGTGACGTTCCTCAGAAGGGCAAAAGAAAGAAAATTGACCGCTTTGCAGATGTGTTTCAGGGATTCCAAAAATTTATGGGGATCCTTTTTACATATAAGCAGTGACATTAATAAGCATACCGTCATCGCTTGCTTCTGCTTCTGTAACGCCCAAGAAAGTTCTTGGCTTGTTTTCTGAAGTGCTGTCTGCTTCTGAATCTCTACCCATCCTGCTTTGGCATCAAACATCAAGCTCGATCAGGTACACTTCCTGAGCACGCTAGACGTTTCGTAGAATTTAGTTTCGTTAAGCACATTAGGTGTCCTTCGCCACTGTCAAGCGAGCGGGTTTGTATAATTCCGTTCGCCGATGGCTGTTGAGTATGCCGGGTGAGTAGTTGCTAAAGCCTATGGTTACATCTTGTTCATTGGAATTTGGAGTTCAGCGAAATGAATCTGTCTTAGGTTGGACTCCAGGAACATGGCGGCAAAGTTACTGTTCCTAGTCCTCTGTCTCTGGTGCCCGGGAATGATTTCCTCGAGCGGCTTAGTAAGAATAGCCTTGAAGAAGCAACCACCCGATCTCTTCAGTACGAGTGCAGCCAGCAATAACAGCAGAGCCGGAAAATACGTCAAAGCGCATCAGGGTCATGCGGCTTCAGATGATTTTCCTTTAAAGACTTCCTTAGATGCTCGGTATTATGGAGAAATCGGAATCGGCTCGCCTCCTCAAAACTTTCGCGTCATCTTCGACACCGGCAGTTCCAACCTTTGGATACCTTCATCAAACTGTATCTTCTTCTCTGTGAGTATTAACTTCTTGTAAGGAATTTCTTTTCGCTTTCCCTTCGCTGTGGTTGCTTAAAAGGATAATTTTTCAATGCAGACGGCTTGCTTTCTGCATTCTAGATACAACGGTAGCCAGTCCAGTACATACAGACCAAATGGTAATGATCTCGAACAAACAGTTCTAATAATTTCCATAGCTAGTCGTTTATAGTTGGTCGCATTCAACGATCTGCTTCTCGATTGTGGCGCTTATCTTGCATCTCTCCCTTTGATTTTTCATCTTTAGGAAAACATCGCAAGATCCCGTATGGATCTGGATTCATCTGGGGGTATTTCAGTGAAGATGTCGTGCGAGTTGGGAAACTTCAAGTGAAGAATCAAGTAGGAGTTTGTCTGAACAAAACTATTGAACTTTTCTTGGTGAATCTTTATGCATCAAATTGTAATTTTCCGCGAGCCTGCCATTATTCAGGTCTTCATTGAAGCCGTGACCGAATGGAGTCTTACTCTCACGTTGGCGAAATTCGACGGGATACTCGGGCTTGGCTTTCGAGAAATATCAGCTGCAAACGCTTTGCCAATTTGGTAGACACCAAGTTCGCTATGTCCACTATGCTATGTTAATATAAGATACGAATTGCAGGATTTTGTTCTCTGGAGGCGCATTCTCATCTTGTAATGCTCTGGAGTTTGGACTTAGGTACAACATGGTGCAGCAAGGTCTAGTTAGCCAGAAGGTCTTCTCTTTCTGGCTGAATCGAGGTTCGGAGTCCGATAAGGGCGGAGAAATCGTTTTCGGAGGTGTCGATCCGAAACACTTCAAGGGCAATCACACTTATGTTCAGGTCACTCAAAGGGGTTACTGGCAGGTGACACTCTCATTCCATCGAACTCCGTCTCGATGCCGATGTTACTGCTCGCTTTGAAGCATAACAGTGTACTCTCTCTTGCTGTTTCCAGATTTCACTTGAAGATTTTCTCATTGGAAACCAGTCTACAGGTAATAATCCACTGTCGATCGGACACCAGTTCATCATACCGACGTGCGAAAGTCCAATTTTTTTCTTCTCAATGTCTAAAGTACATGAGGAAAGAATCGACTGAATCGCGAGTTCGAGTTTCAGGGGTCTGCAGTGGCGGTTGCGCCGCCATCGTGGATTCAGGCACATCGTTCATCGCTGGACCGACGGTACAGAGCCTCTCTCTAAGAATATCACTAGTGCTTCGGGCGATGTTAGCCTGTGGAACAACTGTTACAACCATAATTTGATCCTCCACTCCAGGCAATTCTGGCCAAAATCAACGAAGCAATCGGTGCGAAAGGACTCGTGAGCATGGAGTGCAAGCAAGTGGTGTTCGAGTTCGGGGATCAGATGTGGGATCTACTGATATCCGGCGTACGTCTCGATTCCGTCTCTCGCCGCGCGAATAGTTATAGCATATAGGCAAAATTACATTCGCCATAAATCTGATTTCCATCTCCGGCAGCTGGAACCCGAGAAGGTCTGCTCGAGCATCGGTCTGTGTTCTCATAACAGCTCATGGCACGGCAGGTATGGATCTTTCTTTCCTTCTATCGATCGACGTTTTTCTTTCCGTCCTGAATTGCGAACTCGGGCTAATTGCAGCAAAGTGATCGAAGAGGTAGTCGAAAGCGAAAGCGCCGGCGAATCAAAAGACGGCGAGGACTTCTTCTGCTCGGCTTGCAAGACGGCGGCTCTGTGGATCCATACCAAGCTGCTACAGAACGGCACAAAAGAAAGGATATTCGAATACATCGACAAGGTGCGAACGAGTTCCTCACTAGGCTTCTCGTATCGACTTTCTCGGTCTCGTATGGCTAACAAGTTTGCTCGTGTTCAAGTTGTGCGAGAGGTTGCCGAGTCTGAGGGGACAAGTAGCTGTCGACTGCGATAACATTCCGAGGATGCCGCCGGTTTCCTTCATCATCGGAAACAAATCTTTCGAATTGAATCCCAAACAGGTAAAGGACTCAAAGGAGTCATCGAACGAGCCTTCTCCTTACCTCCCGTTAGCTTTGAAGGGTGCGCATGACAAAATTTCTGGAACAGAAATTGAAGTTAAACTGATTTCTTCTTCAAATCTATTTCATTCTCCCTTCCGTCGTCTGGTTTGCAGTACATAAGGAAAGTCCGGCGAGGAGGTTCGGCCATGTGCGTCAGCGGGTTCGTGCCCTTGGAAGTCCCTCCTCCTCAGGGCCCCCTCTGGTACACGTCTGTAGACATCGTCCTTGGCGTGACTGAACCATTTCGCGGCATATAACGTGGTGTCCTAACGTTCTGCAGGGTGCTGGGAGAGATCTTCATGGAAGCGTATCACACCGTGTTCGACTTCGGGAATCGCCGCATAGGATTCGCGGACGCGGCGCAGTACTAGCAGGGCGTCGCCTCGCGCATCGGCACTAAATTGTACGTCAAGTAATGGAGAAGCTATTGGAGGTGTGTAGAGAGCGAAAAGGGAAGGGAAGATAGGCAAAAAAAAAAAACAAAAAATTAAAGGGAGTGCACCAGCCGGGAATCGAACCCGGGTCTGTACCGTGGCAGGGTACTATTCTACCACTAGACCACTGGTGCATGTTGATGTGTAATGTGGCTCAACATAATATTATATATTACTCCAATCCTCATTTACAATGTCCATTTAAAATAGAAATAATTTAATCGAATTGATATCCGTACAATAAGTTTATGACTGATTGAATAATTTCTCTGGACTGAAGTTGTGACCTTAGGCGTTATTTACTCTCGTGTGATTTTTTTTTTTAAGTGAAAAATGTCAAAATTGATTACTCCTAGGTTTTATTTTACTGCAACGATGGAGTATCAAATTACCATTATACTAATTCATTTTTCTTTTCTGTATCTTCTTTCAAGTGCAGGATAATCTTTTTAATTGATCTTTGATCTTAGCACTTCCATCAGCCCCTAAATATCATATGATTTATGGCTTCTTTTTTGTACTCTTATTTAGCATGAGCTTTTGGAAGTCTCTCATAGCAAGGTGAATGACTCTCTTCACCATCGTTCACAGCTGTTTCGCAATCATCAATGTCATCAAAAAAAGAAAGAGAGAAAATAATCCTTTTGCAAGAACACCCTCAATCAAGGCAAGGGATTGATACTGCATGAAGTGCCTTGCTATATGTTTGTGTTGATTATATTATATTAGGTGGACCTAAGCATGTCCTTAAAAGTTTTCACTCGGGCCCTCATTCGAATCTTAGAATTCTTAGGATGTAAAACAACCGGAACGCATTGTTGGGTATAGGGCAAGACAAATATATTGTACCAATGCATTCATGAAGCCCGTCATCCTTGTATATTAAATGGGCAGGCCGCAGAGGCCTCTGTAGAAGCCATGGCTCGTCTTCTATGGTGAGGTTACCTTGTGATCAATAATCAAGAATTCACAAGAGACCCCTAATTAGATGTTACTATGTATTTGTCTTGGTTAATATTAGATCAGGTGTAGTGGATTACAAATGGGTTCACACGGATGATGATGATGCTGACCAGAAAACAAAGTCTTATGTCGTTTTCTTCATCTGCCATCTTTAGGGATTTGCATATCGAGTATGATATGCTTGTGTCCGCTTGTGCCTTTAACCATATTGTTAAATACATAACCCATCGAAAGAAATTGTTTAATGCATGAAGAAGATTGATTGATTATTCCCATCGCAGCAAGGATCCCACAAGATTTGCGGCACGAGATGATGCAATCTTGACTCTCGCAGGAGAATACAATTTCATAGTCACTAAGCGCCAAAACAACAAGAATAGAACCCTAATTTCATTGTTATAGGGGTACTCCTTCAATCATTGGTGCTTATAGGTTTCCTTACCCAAGAAGCAGGTGTCTCGCAACACAATCGAGGGTCAACCCGTCTGTCCAATGATTGCATTTCTTAATTTTTACGGGATGCCAAGATCCACAAGAAGCTCAGACAGTATAGTTTAAGGATCCACAATAATTGTGGCAAGAGGTGATGTCATCTTGTAGGAGGATGCAATTTCATAGTTAATAAATGCCAAAACAACAAGAGTAGAACCCTATTTTCACCTAAGACCACGAGCAACGACTGGTAGAGAAAACCATGAGAAGAACCTTTCTACATATACGTTAGACGACGACGACGACCCGCTCGACCTTTCATCCAAAGAGAAAGCAAAGAGAACGAGAGTGAAGCGAGAGAGAGCAAGCAAGATCATGAGCGCCTCACATCAGCGGGCATACGTACAGTCAACTCTTTACTAACTATGACGATTTTATAGATGTGGTTCCGGAGGAATTGTGGCACGACACCGCGACCCACGGGTACAACTACTACGCCATCTCTCGCGGCATCTACGGCCACGGCGCATGCGACGGGGCAGTGTCGCCCTCAGACTGCTCGGAGTGCAATCTGGATGCCAAAGATAACCTTAGAGTTAGATGTGACCGGAGTCTCGGTGCACTGGTCCAATTTGTAGATTGCAGAGTTAGGCACGAGACTTACCAATTTACTGAATAGTCAAGCTTTATGCCGACAATGATGTTGGAACCAATCAACATTCCGGCAGCAAAGCTGACTAATGCAAATCATTTCCATTTGCAAACGTCTTATGAAAGGTGGTCCATGTTTGATAATTGCGCCACTCTTGTCATATACGGGCTTTCTGGTACATCAAATTAGCATATGAAAAGATGCGACAATCGGTATTCATTGTTTCGAAAAGATGCGAAGTTGTAAAATTCCGAAGTGAAGGATGAAATAGCATGATGAGCTCTTATTCTAAAGTTTTCCTGACATGCGTTGCCTTTTCTCTATTCACAGCTTGAAATTCTACCTAAACTTTGCACTACGAAATATCTCGCTAATCTCATGAATCAGGTATAAAGCGAGCTGGAAACCGGTTAGATAGATCAATTATTCAATTGTTTACACTTACTTATGATGTGGGCAAATCTGCTTATGTTAATGTTGACGATACTTTGATACATGTGTGCACGTATGGTCAATAAAAGCATGGGCTCATTTTAAAAAACTCTATGGTCATTAAACCCCCAAGTCGTACAGTCTATTTATATCATTAAACGTGCACAAATTCCTTTTGGATTAAAGACATTCAAATAGGCCAAAGTCCTATACTTAATCGGCTGATGGGGTTTGCAAAATGTTTCATGAGTTTTTACAAAGTCTGGCCTCTACGTTCATGTCCACAATTTGTGCTCAAACTTGGAGGGAATCGACATTGGAGTGGTGAAACTCCGACTTACCATGGAAATGGCCCATGGCAATTTACAACCGCTCCAATGTGGGTTTTCACTTTCAAAATTTGGGTGAAAAACACTCTACATAGAGGTCTAGGTTTCTTCAGTTATCTAGAACAAGTTTTTCATGCATTGAGCTAAAGTTTTTTTTCGGTAGAAGGTAAGAGATATATTGACTTTAAACCAAAGAGCTATACATGTATATAGCAAAAACTCGGCATCAAAAACTTGCACTCACGAAGACAAACAAGTCAGAACGAGTGCCGTGAGTGGAAGGGTACCAAGGAAAAAAAACATCGAGATAAAAGTTAAGTGCCATTTACTCCAAAAAATTTCAACTCTTTGAATATAACAAGTATGAAATTTTCATTTGTCTTAACATGTTAAAGCTCCCAAAAAACGTTTTCTTAGACCCTCCTCCGTCAATGATATGATTTTTAGTAGAAGAGTCTTGAAGGAAAACGTCTTTTGCTTCTTTGACGTTCTAAACCTCGACGAAGAATCTAAGCTTTTCTTTTTTGAAGAATTTGCTCTTAACCTTAATTTTGGGGAAGGCTAAGCCGCCATCAAAGTCAATAATATTTGAGGTGACGCCTACAAACTAATATACCAAGTCGTCAATGCTATCCTATATGAAAAAGAACAAAACAAGAACGAAAAAAAAGGAATGTGGAAAATTGATTTCACTTGTGACAGTTGGGAAGGGGTTATTGTTTATTATGAGGATAATAAAAACGTATATGCTAAGGTAAGAGATGACGTCATTATACCATGCGTGAGACAGACAGATTCATTCCATTTCAACCTTTTGGTACAGAGAAGAATACAAGAAATAAATTAGTAAGAGGTGATGTCTACATTGGCCGAAATAATGAAGAAAGGACTTGCACAAATCCGGTTTTACGTGAGGTTCATTCATACCAGCCTTGTTGTAATGAGATTCGGGTCAAACTACGAGAGGTATAGAAGATAAAATGGGCACACATATACAATCTCATCTGCTAATTAAGAGGATAAGACTATGCTTAGTAAAAAGCCAAAAAGCAGCCTTCCACACCTAACCCAAACTGAATATTGGAGGAGAACCCTATAAGAAGAAGCTCTTTCGTATTAACGTTAGAATTCATTCAGGGGTCCTTTTAGAACAGATAAATTTCCTTCTATTACACAGACATCATCCACAGGCAGCAATTCGACGCCGATGCGCCATACATTTTTTACAAAATCCTTGCAAGGTTATGAGAAAACGGGGCATCGAAAAGAAGGAATATCTAGCGAACTATATAGGGTCAAGAGGCATCGTCATGGGCGATAATGGCGCTAGTACTAGAGCTGATGTTGGCGCAGTCATTCGTGTTGCTGTTGAGCATTCCTGGATGAGTTGCGCTTGCGCCTACCATCGAAGAAATGGCAATTGCTAGTTTGGAACCAAAACTGGGGTCGCTAGCGATGGTTGCTCCAATGTTACCCATCAATGAAGAAGGGTACTGATTGCTTAATAGCAAGTGATGCGCTTGTGGTGGCGGCAACATGTGCATCTGTGGATGCCCTAGGAATCCTGGGCAGCCATTGGAAGGAGGGATGTTTTGCGTTTGGCAATTGGGTGTTGACGAAAGGGCTCTTTGGCTGTGCAGAGAGTGGTTATTGATGAGAGGAGCTTGGGCTAAGTCAAGTGTGATTGTGGGGTAATTAGGGGACGAGGAAGAAAGAGAAGCCATGGTGGAGGAGTTGCTGTAGAGGAGGTGATGTGGGAACAAGAAGTTGTTGTAGCTGGAGAGGAAGCTAGGGTTGCTGTTGCCGTTGGGGGTGGCTTCGGTTGCGGTTGAGCCGGAAAGGAGCATTGAGGCGGCAGCGGAGGTGGTTTTGGCAAGGACAGCGGCCGCTTGAGGAAGCGGGTGGTTGTGCTTCCCTTCGTATGTCGTTATGAGGATGGTCTTATCTCGAACACATCTTTGGATCTGTGTCAAGTAGAATAATTCAATATGTAAATGGAGAAATTAAGAAGCAAAAGAGAGTACGTTTTTTTTTTCGGTTGTCGTGTTTTAGCGAGTGTAAGTCCGGCTCATTTTACTTAATAAAATTGATCGCATAAAATAGAATCTATGAAACTCATAGAGAGTCTCGTTAAAAGTAAATGTTATCGTATACTTTGTAAACTGTGATTGGTTCTGTCTATCGCGTCATAAATAAAACGGAGTTTCACGGCATCATTTTTTATGCACTTAATTCCCTTATATCATCTGAAGATTCAGCCATTCAAGGAAAGCAAAAATCAAACTTGAAGGAGAAGAAACTGAAGAAGTGGACGAAATCAAAATGAAGATGATGAGCAGATGAGGCCAAACCTTATTGACAAGCCAAGCACCTCTAGAAGTCAATTTTCTTGGTCATCGAAGTGTAACTACGCATAATAGTATTCTATGCTTGACGTGCAACATGTGTTTATCTATCAGAATCAGGAGAATTCAGCATATGGGGTAGGAGGTTAAATGCTCAGAGTTTGGCCGAGAAAGTTACACGAGAATCCTTCAAATTCAATAAATAGAATGCAATAGTACCGGGACTATCTATCGAGCGAAAAGAGAGAGAAAGTTCCTCAGAACTTCTTTCCGACAACCTTCAATTCTCAGAAAACGCAAGTCAGTTTCCTTAAAGGTTTCCATCCTTCTTTTTATGAAAATGTCTTCATGATTATGACGTAACCTGTTACTTTATCCCTAATTGGAACTTTACGTTCAGCTCATTCAAAGTCAACATGCAGAAGGTCATCTTTTTCCTTAGCGTGATATTAGGGTTTCCAAAAAAGAGGTCCAGAAAAAGAAGAACTCCATTTTTGTTAATTTTGGCATGTTCTTCATCCATCTGTCCAAATTTAGATTTTGGAATATACCTGCTTACGAACTGGGCATCCGATGGCCATCGTGCAGCGATAATAGGCTCGGGGACAAGGGTTTCCTTTCGCGAGTTTTTGACCGTATTTCCTCCATTGACACCCATCGCTTATCTGCAACAAAAAAATTACTGAGCTCATTGATCATCATTTTGATATGCTAGTTACGCTAAGGGAGTTCTCTCTCTAAAGTTCCTCAAAACTTCTCTCGAAAACCTTCAATTTTTGTTGAATCCTTATGTTTGAAGATTATCATGTATGATTTTTGAGGATATATAAATAACTCATGCGTCAGCATTGACCACGGTTGACATATGGAAGATTTGATTGAAGGATGCAATCAAGATAGTTAGAGCTAGGCGATGGATCATAAGGACTCGAGAAGAAAATGAAGGGGAAGAAGAAATCTAACCATAGGTGCATCAGATCGCGCCCTAATGGAAACCCTCGCCTTTCTATAAGAACCCTGCTGACCCGAAACTTGGTCTTGATGATTATCAGGATCTTCTTCATCCTCTCTTACTATGTTCTTGCCTCTTGCCACATTTGGACTTTCTAGGGTTGTCATAGACTGATTTGTTTGACCATCCTCAGAGCTGGTCTCGTTCGTCGATGACAATGCTCTTTTCATCCCTATGTGGTTCTCCATGCTCTGACCATCGCATTGTTGATCGGTTATGCCGGCTTCCACGGATGGCTCCGATCTCTCTCTCAGATTATCGCCGTAAGGTGACACTCCGGCATTAGCAAGCGCCTCATCCTTGAACTGATGGGCAAGCAACAGACAGAAAAACAATTTTCGTTCTTTTACTTTCCTGAATCTATTGATTTGTGATGAAGAGAAGTCAAGAATATAGAGGCAAACAGTAGACCGCAGCAATTCAAGTAGAGCAAAACTAATAAATTATTCTGCTTATATATACATGGTTTAAAAATTGGAAGAAAATTCTGTAAATGTTTATATGATCTCTTACTCCCCCAGAATTTCAATTCTGATTTCCAAGCAAACGTACAATAATTGTGCTGCTAATTACAGTTAAGATTTTTATTACCTTCTGAATGATTGATGCCTTTGTTTGCATAACTAGAAGAAGCTGGGCATAAACGGCAGTGTACTTTTTGGAGATCAACTCCAGCATGCTCCTTAGCTCTTGATTCTCACCCTTTAATTCCTCAAGTTTGTCCCTCATAGATCTCAGCTATTGATCATATCCATGAACACATCCATACAAAACAATTCGTTAATTACATGATCAAAAGAAAAGTTTTGTACAACCGACACCCATGTATATCTCATGTCAAAACCCATATGAGATAGACAAATTCATTTTGCACCCAGAAAAACCCAGAAGTTCTTCTTTAGAGAGAGAGAGAGAGAGAGAGAGAGAGAGAGAGAGCAATTGTGACTCACTTGGCTAGTGGGCTTGGTCTCATCTTGATGATTCTCTCTCCACAAAACACCAGTCCTTAGGGTGAGAAAATCCATTGCACCAACCTGCACAAAAGCCCCAACCTTGAGCAAATACTGAATAATCTCTATTAAAATTCATCATGATCTTCATACTGAATAACCTTCATCTTGAGTCTTCCCTGAGCGCTAGAGATTACAGTCTATCACAGTCTAACATACATAGCATTAGAGGATGAGAACGAGAATTTGCGATTACATCATCGAGAGGATGGAGCTTCGCTGAATCTGGAACGCTAGCTCTGTGGTGGTCGTTGCCATCGCTCCGGAGCCGGTCGCCGGAGAAGAAGTCGAGCTCCATGACGGCAGGCCTTCCGTCCGGGGAACTGGGCTGTTTATCTTCTTGTGCGAGCTGATGATCCATGAGGTTGCTCTGAGAGTATGGTATCATTTCATCTCACTAAATGCTTCATCGAGAAGACAAAAAAGCTCATTATATAAAAGCAAAAGAAGTCTGTCTTTCTTTGACGTGGGACGGAGTGTGTACATGTGGACTCACCACAAAAGTCTTGATGTTGAATATAAACCCCACGAATGCAAATACAATACGGTAAGTCATCTGTGGATCCACACCATGGAAAAAGAAAAGAAAAATTTGGAAAGATTGAAATCTAAAAGAAAAGAGGAGAGGAGCGCGCGAGAAGGGCGGCTCTAACCATACGGCAATGATGGAGATGGTGGCACGGGTCAATCAGCGTTTCGACACAGAGTCCGACTTTCCTCAAATACTAGACCGATCGGGCGAGATAATGTCGATTATATATGATAAATTCCACATACTATATCGTAGTTTGGAGGTGATTGAGTAACTTCTTAAAATATATTTTTTGGGGGGTAGGGGTGAAGACTAAAGAGATTAAGTGTAAGTTCTTCCAATTGCAGAAAAAAAACAGGTAGACTCGGGCGTTGGTTGGCCGTATTTGTCGCGGATGAGCAAATGACGGCATGGTGATGCCACGTACAGCTGCTTTTTTCTTTTAAGGGCCCCCGAAACGCCTGTCGTTTGTAGGAAGAATTGACATGGTAGTTGCCTCGAGGATCGATTTTCAATTGGATGACACACTTGCACGTGTGGGTCTCTCTCTCTTAATTTCAACTCTCCTCTTTCTTGTGACGAAAGAAGGTATATTTCTTCGTGTCTGATGCACCGTGATGATGGGATAAATCCGACCGAGCACACTTCAATGACGTGCAGAAAAACCGCACCACCATATCTGAACCGTATCCTGGCAGCTCGGTTCTGATCGGTGGCACGCGACGTGGCCGTGGATCCACGGAATAAATTATTGTATCTCTGTCTTGTAATATGGCCGTGGCTGGAGATTTTCTTGGCTGCATATATAAACAAAACCCTAAGCAATGTCCTCAGTCTCTGTGCCGTATTTCAGTGGAACAAGTTAGGTGGACTAGGCTAGTCTCGCCCAAGTCTTCTATATGAAAATCTAATTTCTCAACACGTTCAGACAATCTGTCCAATGAACGACCATGCGAGGGAAGCAAAAATTCAGCAAAAGAACAAACGATGTGATTCCTAGAGGGCTCCATTCAAGCTTGAAAGGCATGTTCTAACCACTTCTTTTACGGTGGGAGGAAGCTAGACTGAAAATTGCAATATAGTAATGACTTGGGCGAACACATTAGTTTCTTGGTAAGTATACATGCGTGCACAAGTTACCTATTTATAATTTATTGAAAGGGAAAGGCGCATATCCACGTAGTCACAACTCGTATCTATAGCTGATTCGAGTGTTGACTAGCTTCTATAAATTATTCCGTTCCCGTTTAATGCACAGTTATCATGTTAATTTAGGGAGGCTTTTTCCGGCATGAAGAGGAATGGGACATCTCGAGCTAAGGGAGAATTACCCTCTTCGTCTTAGTTCAATCTTCTTAAGTTGCCACCAATTTTCTTGTGAAATGACTAACGTGATGGTCTAGTTATTTGTTAATAGTTCTACATGGCACACTGTCATGTTATCGATTTTTGACAAAAATGAGCCAAAATGGCTATGTTTGGATTTCATGCAAAGATTTAGGACTAAATTGAAGAAATTGAAATAAGATCAAATTTACATCCATATCATAAGTTTATGACCGATTGGATAACTTTCCCCAACTGAAGTTATAACCTTAGGCATATTTGCTGTCGAAGCACGTGTGATTTTTTTAAGTGAACATGTCAAATTTGATTATTCTTATGTTTTATTTTACTATAGCGAACAAAGTATCAAATTGTCATTACATTAACTATTTTTGCTACTTTTTCTTTTAAGTGCGGGATAATCTTTCTAATTAATCCTAGCACTTCCATTTTAGTCCCTAAATATCATATGATTTATGGCTTCATTTTAACTCTTATTTAGCATGAGCTTTTGGAAGTCTCTTATAGCTAGGTGAATGACTAAAGTCACCATCGTTCACAGCTGTTGGAGTCATCAATGTCGTCGAAAAAGAGAGAAAATAATTTTCTTGCAAGCACACCCCAATCGAGGCAAGGGATTGATACTACACGAAGTACCTTACTATATGTTTGTGTTGATTATATTATATCGGATGGACCTAAGCACGTCCTTAAAAGTTTTCATCCGGGTCCTCATCCAAATCTCAAGATTACCCAGATGTAAAACAACTAGAAGGCATTGTCGGGTATAGAACAAGACAAATATATTGTACCAATGCATCTGTGAAGCTTGTCATCCCCATATATCAAAAGGACAGGCCGCGGAGGCCTCTGTAGAAGTTACGGCTCCCTTTATGTGGTGAGATTACCCTATAATCAATAATAAGGGTCCACAAGAGGACCCTAATTAGATGTTACCTTACTATATATTTGTCTTGGTTAATATTAGATCAGGTGTAGTGGACTACAGATGGGTTCACATGGGTTCACATGGAAGTGATGATGCTGACCAGAAAACAAAGTCTTCCGTCATTTTCTTCATCTGCGATCTTTAGGGATTTGCATATCAAGAGTATCATATGCTAGTGTCCGCTTGTGCCTTTAACCATATTGTTAAATACGTGACCCGTCGAAAGAAATTGTTTAATACATGAAGAAGATTTGAGCTATCTTAAGCATTTAATGCACTATGATATCTTATTCAGTTGTAATTTGAAAGATATAAATGCAAGTTCAGTGATCGTTATTTCAGTGTTCTCCTCTCATATTTCAAAAACTAAAATCAAATAGAATAAAGCAACACAATCAGCATTGTTTGCATAAAAAAAGAAGGAGATATTTGGCTGAACTGAATCTGGGAATATAAAGTCCTTAGGTGGCCATTTGAGATCAATATAGGTCAGCAGAAGCTGAACAGGAAAGAAAGAACTAGGGTTCTTGGAGAGTAGTGGCATTGAGCGTGTTCTAACTTCTATGCCTTTATATAACGGGAGAATACAAGGGATTATCCTCTGAAGTCAATTTGATATTTTCTCATCTCGAGTTTGATCGACTTCATTAGTTGCAGCAGACACTAGGGTAACATCAGGAAAGACCAACCTACAAGATGTCTGTCCTTTAAGACTAATTGAGGCCCCTCTATGTCAATAACTTTCACCTGAAAGTTAAAATAATAAAGATGAAGATTGTCTTCCTTAATCAAAGGGTTTGTGCAAGAAGACATGAACATCGCCTAAACATTTTTGTTTTTCCAGGTCGGGATCTTCCTTTCAGACTTAATCAAAGGTTTCCCATTAAGGGTTTCTATTACAGCTGAATCAGACGGATAATGCAAATGGACCCAGCGAAAAAGGATGCCATTGCCAAAGTCTATAAGCCAACTCGAAAGGTTAATCATGTGGAGTCTCGTTTCAGTCCAAACGCATCATTCTGATATTTTCGCAAAGACTTTAACAAGACCTAGATCGTGTCTCGGCCGGAAAAGACGAACGAAAAAGTAAAAGGAAAAAGCACAGAACAATGAAAGAGTCCAAAACCATTTTGTCCTTCCTCTCTCTCTCTCTCTCTCTCTCTCGCTTCCTTCAAAAGAGCTGCTGCTTTTCCCCAAGTCTATACCAAACCCAGAAGACACTCCAGTGACACCAAGATTCCAGCTTGGGGTCGCCCCTTGACCCGACAACATGTGTTTTGGTGATCGATTCCTAGGGAGAGACTTTTTGACATGTGAAGGTGGGTGCACCGAAAAGAATCGAATGGCTGTACACATGCAATTGCGACACAGGTGGTATGTCCGTTCGCAGGATATGTTGCGGAGAGTTGTAACCTAGGAAGCTGATCAAACCCCGCATTCCTGCATCGCCAAACTTCAACTTCTCATGCGTGAAGTTTGGTGTGTTCACAAGCAGGCTGGAACGATAATGTTAAGCGTTGATTCTTTTTGTCATCGATAGCTACGTTCCCGACGGTTGAAATTGGCGAAAAGCACCAAAAAGTTATAAAACTATTACATATGCGATAAATTTACAACTTTTTTTTTATACTTTTCCCGTTAAAATTGCATCCTAGAACCTACCATCGTCCGACTTGATGTTCTGACTTTCGAAATTGTCTCAGCAAAAGCTGTGCTGAATTCTGGATGGGTGTGGTATGGAACCTATGGACCTTGTACTAGTGCGTGAAGGTGAAAAGACTTGACTACACCCAGCTTCACCAGACGACAATAAATGCGTTTTCTTTAGTCTCTGATTAGGTTCTCATGACCATGTCACATGTCAAGGTCGGGGCAAGAAAACACTCGAAAGTCAAGACAGGACAGAAAAAAGAAGCACGATCTTTAATGTGAATTGCTCGGAAAAGTGGTGAAAGAAAGCGGGCGCTCATGAGCTTGCGGATGGTCAAGGCCTGATAATGCTCGCTCATCTTACATGAAACTTCCATTCGTGAACTCCCGACCACGACGAAGAAAGTCAGTGCGAGGTTTCTCGAAGACGTAGCGCGTGGTGGCGATCTTCTCGCGCCTGGTCGAACTCGACTCGAGAGTAAGAAACGAGGAGATTCAAATGCGATAAAGGCGAGAACCGGTCGATTGCCGCAATCATCACGCGATGCCATGAGAGTCTTCATGAGTTCTCGATAGAGGAACGGTTTTTTCTTAGCCGCCGTAGTAAACGGGGGTAGAAAACGAGAAGTTGTGATGAGATTGTGGGAGGGAGGAACCCTCTTTTTGTCCCATCTTTGCTAAAAACCGTTCCCCAACCAAGAACGATGATCAAGACACGGGTTTGGAGATTTGCGTGATGATTGTCACCGCAAGAAATGACAAGTTGATTTGACATAGACGAGAGAAATTCCAGATTCTGTTCGGATTTCACAATCCACTTGTCAAAACATATTCCTTAATTTTTAAAACTCAAAACCTACTTTGCATGTATAGAAACCTGAAATCTATCCTAGCATAGATTCTAAAGTCCCGTCGCAGGGTCGCAGGGTTGGTTCCAGAACTTATCCAATTTCTACCTATACTATGAATTGATCATCTCCTCTAACGATCATCATTATCACAATTTATATTTAAACATGCGTAGATGATAAAATATTAATAAATTAAATATCTTTGTTATGGATATCACCAGAAATGGAAAAATTACATAAGCAACATGGGATGCGACAGAATGTTACATGATCGCGTGAAAATAGAACAAGAAAAATACAAAGACTTGTTAAGAGTTCTAGGTTCTTCACCAGAAACTTAAAACCTAGATTTCTCGATTTTTGAAACCTAAAATCTAATCATAAAACCTACCTACCTAATTAGATTCCTCGATTTTTGAAACCTAAAATCTAATCTACGTATCCTATAATCTAAAACAGGTTCAATTTCCACCAATCCAGGTCCAGTTCCCAATCAGTGTGGGTCCTAGGTTCCTACTTCTATCATAGAATCAATCATGCTCACACCTAATTTAACGTATTCTCTTACAACGGTTCATCTTCATCCCTCCTCCTTTTTCCCATCCTTATGCTCACGGTGAAATGAAAATTCCAGGTTCTTAATCAGCAATCTAAAGTCAAGCTAATCACGATGTAAACGGTTTGCAGGCATTGTGAATGGACAGGTTAGTTGATTTATGTAGCAGAAACACGCCGGCTCATGTAAATTTCAACCAGCTTGAGCCAGAACGGGAGCAAACATGCCTTCTGCTTTGTATCTTTGGAGAAGAAGATAATATTGGGAAGCACACACGGAGTTTCAACAGTGAAATGGGAAGGTTTCTCGTTCATCGTCGCATCTACATAAATTGTATCAGCCCTACCAAGAGAACTCTTGAAGATGATCTACATCAATCCTCGCAATTGCATTATCACGGGGAGAATATCACTAGCACCTCTGATAAAGTATTCCTTCGATTGTCCTAATTGTATCGCACGTTTCAAGGGATGCTGACTAATGAAATCAGCAAGTTAGCATAACAATCGTAACATCATTTGACAGTAAAAATGAGAATGCAACAGTCTACCCCACCACATCATCAGAAATAACCCATTTGCAAACCGGGAACGTATCTCTTTCTCTACCCACTTCTCACATTCAACAGTGCGCAGAAAAAGACCCAACTGATAGATTCAATCATGATCATGCTAGTATTAATTTGATCAGTTTGAAAGCACGTTACAGATTGAAGTGTTGCGACGTCATGTCGAGCTTTGATATGAACAGTTCTAAAATTAATTGCAGGTGAATAAAGCCAACTGGGTACCAAACGGTTAATGATTTAACTTTTGAAAGGAATGGAGAAATCGAAGAATCAATACATTCGGAACTTCTCCTTCGTCTTCTCGAAGACCTGCTCGGCAATTTTGGCCCCTTTCCCATCGGCCCTCTTGATCTCCAACTGAGCTTTCTGGTAGAAGCCAGTACCCCTCAAAGCATCGGCAATAAAGTCGTCGAAGCCAATAGCAATAGCTGCCTCAGCCTTAGCTCCATAGACCAACCTCTGTGTCAACAAGCAAGTGCTTTATGTCATGTCCCAGACGATCGGTATTAGAAAGCAAGGGATAATAGGAATGCTCTGACTCTGTGTGTGTGTGTGTGTGTGAGAGAGAGAGAGAGAGAGAGACCTTGGCTCTTGAAAGGTGGATGGCACCGAAGCACATGGGACAAGGCTCGCAAGAGGCGTATACTTCGCAATCTGAAAGCTCAATCCTGCCTAGCTTTTTGCATGCCTAGTAGAGATGGAAACAGAAAATTCTTGAGAATCTAGTGAAATGATCATTTAGCAGGATAGCTTATGCAGGTTATAAAATGAGGAGCAAAGTGAAATGCTCAGTGAAAGAGCTTGTGGTTGGGGTTTACACACAGCATCTCAGTACGAGTCAAAAAAGACTATCTGCACCACAACCCCTGTATTTCTGTGCGACAAAAAAGGTTAAAAGGCAACATTCTGATGCTTTATTGCTTTAAACAAATTATACGTGCTATGCAGGAAGAAGAATACACGTAATAATTGAGGAAGAATACGAAATGCCAGGTTCTTCCTCTGTTCAGCTAACTGTAGATGTCTAATAGCATTGACTTGAAGCAAAGTTTTAAAAGTAACCTAACCATTAAAATGGGAACCCCGAGTCTTAAATTTAGTAGCTCGAGATGCTGGTCCTATGATAATGCCAAAAGAAAACTTTCAACCAGAAAAAGAAGGAAAAAAAAGAAGAACAAATGGTTGTGCCCTTGCCCTTTAAGCAAGAGATAGTAGCAATGAGATGAAGGTTCAACAAGAGATGCTATCCATGACACAATGGCTTGAAAGAAGAAGCATTACTGTGTTTGCATCCAGGCAAAAATCAACTAGCACGTTTAAAAAAGAAGCTCCGTGAAAAAAAACTAAATACGTGTGTGTGTGTGTGTTTATCCCTCAAAGGTTAGCATATTCTCCAGAATAGCAATTTTCGGAATCAGACTCAATAAACAAATAAAGTAGACTCAGAAATGCACTTTATTCTAAAAAGCAACTCCATGTTTTAATCTCCGTGTGATACTTTATAATGAGATCCTTTATCCCTTATCTCTGGAGGATAATGACTAGTTAACAGTCTAAAGTTGGAGTCACCTATGCGGGGTTTACCCAATTCCTCAGGTACATATGCATCACAAAGCAATATTTTTCTTTATCCACCTTTATTTTCTCTCTCTATACGATTGTTCTTGCTCCTCCACGACTTATTTTCTTGGGGAGAAAAACCATTAATCTGAATGATTATATGAAGAAGAAAGTCCGCAATTGAAGCTAAATTCACAAGAATTACACTGCTGAATATTTACCTCTCTTATGGCAGTCACTTCTGCATGAGCAGTTGGATCTGTGTTCTTTAGAACCATGTTGTGACAACTTACAATAACTTCATCATTATGAACAACAACAGCACCAAAAGGGCCTCCATCCCCACAATCTACCCCCTTGTACGCTTCCTCAACTGCTTTTGTTAAGAACTTGTGATCTCTATCCTGCACAGCTGTTTCAGCATGCAACCAGAACTCAAAGACAGCACATTTTACAAAGGAGTCGAACAATTAGAAAACAAAAACATGCTGCAAAGTTGTCCAAAACATAACCAACATAGTTGGAGAGAAAAACATCGATATTCTCGATCTCAATCAATCAGAAATATGTCTATTAGTTCCACAGACAATTCAAAGGGAGTCACAGCCGCAACAGAAAAGCAGATCATATGATTACTTAAAGCATCTCGCACGTAATTTCTTGACAAGAGGCATCCATTTTAACAACTGCAGAAGTTACGGAATTTTACCTTGTTGATGACCAGGAAATGCAGCAGCTACGGAGATAGTCCCATCCTTAGTCTCGACAACTGTAAAGAAGGAAGTATCAGCAAATTAAGAAGACATGATAGACATGACATGAGCGTCATCCATAAGTAGATCCTCTTATCTGAAACTAAATTTGCTTGGCTTATCAAAGAGCACCTTCTCTATGACACATGCAATACTGGAAAAAATCACACCTTGCCCCACAAGCCTGATGGCATATACAGCAGTGGAGAGAGAGAGAGAGAGAGAGAGAGGAAAAGCTTGCAAAGGCATCAATCAAGCAAAGAAAAAGCATGGAACACGAAACCATGTAGAGAAGCAACCTCCTGAAGCCAAAGCCGTGTCTTCTTCAAAGAACTGTTGCTGTATTATTACCCAACTCTCCCACACGAAAGCTAATGAAGCGATTTGAAAAAAATAAATAACACAAATCCCACTGAAAGAGGAGAATCACCAGACCAGTACAGCACAAAATGATATCAGCAAAAACAGGGGAAAAGAAAAAGCAGGAAACTTTAACATCCAAATCGCTTATAGATTAGATAACGCAATCAAAGATCAAAGATTGAAACGAAACAGCAAGCGAGAATGGGACAGAGAAACCAAAAGGGTGTTCACCATTAGCCTCCTCCAACTCCATGGTGATGCAGAAGATCCCAGAAAAGATCGGACAACAAAATCAGGAGAGGACAGGGAGGAGAGTGGGGATGGGACAACTGGTATGTACCCTCGATTCTTGATGTGTTTTGGTGTCAAGAACTTGGGTTTTTAGCAGAGAAGAAAAGGAAATGTGGATCTCAGAGAGAGAGAGAGAAAGAGAGAGAGAGAGGGAAGGAAGGTGGAAAAGGAAAGAGCTTTTCCTCTGGGTTATGGCCAGGGAGAGAGAGGGAGAGAGAGGGAGAACCTACAAGGTGTAATTAAGATGAAAGAGCGAAATGTGAACGGTGGGTTGGCAATGAGAGGAAGCAATGGACAAAAAGAAGATGATGATGAAAGGCCAAAAGAAATTTGCTTTCCGCTCTTGCTTGGAAGGGTGAACTACACTTGCGGTGGCTTTTGCTGACATGTGAATGGCCTCTCTCTCTCTCTCTCTCTCTCTCTCAAGATTCTTTCCTTTTATTTATTCCGGCGAGAAATAATTTTTTTTTAATTTCTATTTTTCAATGAGTTTTTTAAAAAAAAAAATACCCATTTGATAATGACGCAAAATATTTATTTTCGGAATAGAAATTTATTTGATGATGATACAAAATTTCTCATTCTCGAACGGTAGTGGATGGTGGCCAGCAACTGACAAAACGACCGACGACAGATGGTGAGCGATGGGTAGGTGGACGGTTGACTATTACCAAGGATAAAAGAGTTTATTTCTTATTTATGTTTTAGAAATAGAGAAGAAATAGAGAAATAGAAAATTTTCAAAAATAAATAAATGAAATTGCGTGACAAATTTCTATTCTAATATTAAGTATTAAATAGAAAATTAATTATAGGACGGAAATAGAATAGTTTTAATGCACATTATTAGATTTTTTTTTCCTCTTTTTTCAGGAAGTTGGTTAATGAAGGATAAGTTTATACCTAAGCCTCTCAAGCTTCCAAAATCCTAGTCAATAATGCACGTTTCCTGGAAGATAGCAATACTATATCAACCTTTGCTATGTATAATACAGTAATAAAGTTATGAATTTGCCTTCCGAAAAGAATACCAATACTTTCCTCATGAAATTCAGTTTTAAGACTAATATGGCAAGGGAAAAAAAAAAGGAAAATGAAGTAATTAAATTGACTAGTGAATGCGGAAAGGAATTATTTAAATTATTCCCTATGGACCCACCCACAAGCAAAAAGGACCACTAACTTTGAAGGCCTAGAACGAGAAATTTTGCGATGATTGGACATGTTGGAGCACAACACATTTAATTCCATGAAAAGGGAGGTGCACGACATGCAACTCCACCAACTCCGGTTAAATTTAGACTTCATTTATTTCTAAAAAAATGAAAGATTTAAAAAATATTTTTCTAAAAGTAACCACTTGCGTCGCTTGGAATAATTAAACTAAGGCTTTGTTAGTAAATGATAAAAATATTTTTTATTCGTTTATTTTCGTAAGTAATATACACGATCAATTTTATGAAAATATTTTTGAAACCATCGCGCAGCCCCAATTTAACGTTAAAAATTCATTCCGAGTGTTGGTCGATAGGGATAAAAAAAAAGAAAAAAAAAAAAGAAGAAGGGTAATGCGCGTGCACCATGTTTTTCATTTGATTAAAAAGACTACTTTTGTGGGCATAGTGATGTGCTAACCGGACAGGGAATCTTCCTATAAATTAACATGGGGCCTTGGTCTCCTGGAAAATGGCCTGTTGCCTTGGTGGACCATCGTGGCAAACGTGGCTCCCTCATCGTTATCGGTTTGTCCAATTTGGACTCATTCCACACGAAAACGTTTTTCACAGGGTGGGATTTTCATGGAACCAGAAGAAAAGGCAGCGCATAGGAATAATTCTTTTGGGAGACTTTAAAAGTTTTGAGCTGGTTTGACAAGACAAATTGCACCCATGATGAGATGAATCTTGTATTCTTTTAAGCTTTTGAGAATCGATTGTTCAGAAGGGAAAATTACAAGGCCATGATGGCCGCCATGGCCTCGCCCATATCCGGGCGAAGCCTCCTCGCCGACGGCCTAGGAGAGGCTAGGTGAGGGCCGCGACCCTCGCCGGCGGCAAGCGAGGGCTTCGTGGCCCTCACCCAGTGGCCGCCGAGCCTCGTCGGAAAAGAAAAGGAAAAAGAAAAAAATAATAAAAAATTCGAAAAAGTAATATTTTTTTTTTAAAATTGCCATGTCAGCGCCGGCCGATCAAAATTGGCTGGATGGACTGAATTGGTACAAATATTAAAAGGTTTAGGACTAAATTGGTACAATTGAAAAGTTTATGACTGAATTGGTATTAATGTAATAGGTTTATAACTTTTTTGGTACTTCTCCTGGGAAATCTTGGTTCCTTTTGTTAAACCACTATCGTATTTATGTTAAGTGTATCATGATACTCATTACAAGAAAAAGGAATTGTTGCTGCCACCTAGACGCCACCTACCCCGGGTATCCCCTTCCCTTGATAGGAAATTTTGTCCATTCCTATTCTACACTAGTAAATGTAGAAATGACAGGCCGAGTTTGCTCAATTTAAATGTTAATTTTAGTGTTTTTTTTTTTCCTTTTTCGCTCCACAGTTACCATGAAAAATACCGAGAAAAAAGTTATCAAAAATCTTAAATTCTACTAATCATGACACATTTAATTTAAATTTTCTTTTGTGATATCAAAAACCTTATATTTATATCCGATTGACATATTTATCATATGGTAGGATTTTGTCAAAAATTCGATGTGGCATTATTACTGTTTTATAGGGACAAGGGCGCGTTAGAGCTCGTGATCACTCGGCCAATGCTCGGCCACTCTTGTCCATCGCTGTCCAGTCCACTGTCGCCCGGACCTTCAGCAGTGTTCATCGACCCTTGCTTGACCACCCGCCGGATTTGGCCATGGCAGCCGCCAGCCGCCAGCCTCGCAGCTCGAAGCCTTGGTCCGAAGGTCTGCGAGACGGAGGAAAGTATATCCTTATCCCTTTTTCTTGAACATGTTCTACAGTCTTTTCTGTCCTGAAGAGGCCTGTCGAGGGTTAGGAGATTTCGTGCCCCGAAATGCTTTGACCAGGAGTCACAATAATTTCAGGTTCTCCAATAGGATCCTGTCGATCAGAGACCGCACTTTCCTTCTGCATTTCCATCTAATTTCTGATGGCTTTCACAAATGTCCAAAGGTAGCTTCGAAAGGTAAACCTTCCTACATGTGGCTGACCCTCAGGGCAAGCTTCGAGCTCGGGCGACCGTGGTGATGGCGAGCTTCAAAACCAAACTCGACCTTGAAGCTCGCCGCCATACAACACGAAAATCAGGATCAAGATGCTTTGGAAAAGCGTGCTAAAACACAAGAGTTGAGACGATGAGAAGATGAATGCTTTTCTACCTTTAGGGTTTACGTGCTTATCACGTGATCCCTGAAGAATTTCTCGAACGCTGCCGGGTTCATACGAGTTCAATACATTTCTCGACCTGTATGATCTGATGATCATAAATTAGCGAGCTCACCTTATCATAGTATAATTGACGTCTTCTTGAGATTGAAACATGACTTCGAGAGCAACAAAATTTAACATCGATTTTGAACGAAACCTAACGGAAAGTTTATGTGTCACTAGATAAATACGGATACTATAGTTTAGAGTTTTTGGTTGTTTTTTCTTAATATGTTAATAGGCAATTCCTTGACTTGCCCATCTTACAATCAACCCGCCCTTCATTTCCCATCTCACTACGTTCACGCCGCGAGAGTTTTGACCCCATTAATTTCGGAAAATTCGTCGCTACGCTTTAGGAATTTATTAATGAAAATTGTCGGTTGAAGATAAGGGTGGTGATCCTACTGTCCTTCTCGATTCGCATTGGGATGGAAAGTGTCTCCCTTCCTTCCATATTCAATACTCAAGACATGGCCGCAAGTGCCGCCAATTCAACGAAGATGGCGTTAAGGTACGTACATGTTCATGTCTCAATTCTCAAGAACAAATTTCGTCACGTCAAGTTTGTGGTGGGATTTCATTTGACGAGGGATTCGACCGTGTGTGTATGTTCTATGGAATGATTTAAATTTTTTATTTTATTTAAGTTTGCAAGGCATGACTCTTTTTAGGTTTGCAAGACAAGTGGCAAAGCCAATTATATTCGCCATGGTGAATCGTGTATGACCGTCTGCCTATAATCTTGATGAGATATTATGTGGTCGGTTGCTCTGACTTTTTGTTCTTTTGCAAAGCTTATCTTAAGGAATTTCAACGCATGCACATCTAAATATGGTCCAAGTACAGGTACGCATGATTCTAAGGTAGGTAAGGTAGATTTTAAATTTTAAAAATTGAGGAACTTGTTTTGACAAGAAAGTTTTAAATTCTGGGTAGCTGAAATTTAGAAAGTTTTGTGTTTTGTGTTTTTTTTTTTTTGTGTGTGTCTATGTCTTGTGCAATCCTACGGTATTTCATGACGTTCGATAATAAGTATATAATTTGGAATTAATAGTCTAAGCTTCCATTTTATAACCGAGATTTCACTTTGTTAACGTTTCATATTCTTCATATGTCCAAATATAAATTGTGATCAGTGAAGTATATAAGTAAGTGGTAGTCATTACAGGTGATGATTTATTGTAATTGTTCAATTAATAACACAAGTGCAACCCTAGATAAACTCTAGAACTGATATTGAAACTTGTAATAAGATAGGTTTTGGGTTTCATGGTATGCTAGGTCAATTCCAAGTTATAAAAATGAGGAATATATTTCAACATGTAGGTAAGAGGTTCTAAGTGAAATCCATATAGAACCTGTAACCGCTTACCCATAGGTCCAACGGGCATTGAACATAAACATAGAGGGAAAACTACCATTTCAGTTGTAAATTTATTGTACGAAATTCAATGTAGTTCTATACCTTTCAATTATTTCAAGGTGTAATTCTAAATCTTCATATGAAATTTCATTCCAACCCTTCCGGCCAATATTCTCTTTGAATTGCTGACGTGGAAATCCAATTATGATCGATCATCCTAATGTCACAACCAGTGATCTAATGCTATACTGTGCTGTTTTTTTTTTTTTTACTTTAATTTTTTTTTGTTTTTACCTTTTCTTTTCATTTTCTTTCCTTCTTTTCCGCACGACCTCACCATGTTCGGCCAAACTCTTCCGTTGCTGCTCACTGTCGCTTGGACGTCCAGCAGCGTTCGTCGACCCTTGCTCACAAGTGATGACAAGATTTGCTCGGTGATCACTAACCAACAGATAAGTGAATACTATAACAAATCAGCGATACTTAAATACATTTGGATTCTTTTCATAGACAAAGAATCCTTATGGTGTCATTGGATTCACTCCAATTTCTTAAAAAGGAACAACTTTTGGATCTCTTCCTCACCTTCTGTTTGCTCCTGGGCCTGGAAAAAAATCTTACAACTAAGAGCGGAGTTTCGGCTATCATTTCTCTGGAAAATTGGAAATGGTCTTTCGGTTTCCTTATGATTTGATCACTGGTTTTCAGAGGGCCCTCTTGATCAGATTATTTCGCATCCTCTTATTGAGACATCTGGTCTTCCCAAGCATGCAGTAATTGCGGATCTTCTCTCCCCTATGGGCGCTTCCTTTAGGCTTTTCCTTCAAAGCTCAAGATTCTCCATTCCGATTTCATCCTCTGCTCCGAATCGTTTCTTATGGAGTTGGGACCCCTCCGGATCCTTCTCGGTGGCTTCTGCTTGGGACTGCATTAGAATAGAAAAAACCGGGTGCCTTGGGCTACTCTTATCTGGAACACTGATATTGCTCCTAGATTCCAATTTATTTTGTGGCTGATTAGGAAGAATAGATTGCCTACCCAGGAGCTCCTTCTCTCTCATGGAAGAATCGACTTTTGCACTTGTGCGTTATGCAATGAAGTTCCGAATTACATCAATCACCTATTTTTTTTATTGCCATGTCTCGACTTCTCTTGCTTTATTTTGGGCAACAAGGTGTAACTTACCTTGGCGAGTGAGACTGTGGGCGAAGAACCTATCTTGGGCTATTAAATTCTTATCCGGTAAAGGTTTCTTCTATTGTATTGCCAGATTTTCTTTTGCTGCCTTATGTTACTTGATTTGGATAAAAATGAATGATATTATATTTCGTGGGGAAGCCTTGGTTGTCTCTGCGTTGAAAAATCACCTGATTAAAGTTGTAAAGGAGAAAGCACTTACCTTCTCAAATGTTCCGGATATCTCGAGAAATAGGCATCTTTAGAGGAATTGGGGCTTTGATCCCTTAATTTTCTCAGGTCGTCCTTTGACTCTATAGGCGCTTTTGGATCGCGTTCCTGCTTCAAGTCACTTCAGCTCTCCGTTTCTTTGTCTCTTCGTTTTTTGAATTGCCGAGTGTTGGGATCGTCGGATCCCCAAAAACCGGATTCGGCACTTAAACCGAACCCCTAAATCAAATGCGGAAGATAAGCCCAGGAATTGTCACGTATCACCGATCGAAAAGCACACCACGGATTCGAGCGTACCTTGTTAGCCACAGATTAGACACCGATGCCGTAAAGAGGAAGAGAATTCAGTCCCGTTCGATCCGATGTCGAAAAATCGCCGTGAAGGGAAGACGGAGTCGCTTCTTGACTTCGTTCTTCATCTTAGAGAGAGAGAGCACTTTGGGAGAGAAAGGAGAACGTACGTCAAATGCCAAGAGGTGCGTTCTTTCTATCTATCATCCCTTTTATAGGTTCCCCTTTCCACGGGCCTTATTCCCGTGGGCCGGGCCTTTAGGCCCATCGTGGCCGGGCCAACTTAGGCCCATTATAATAAATCCATCATCTCCCACTCACACATGGTGGGTCAAAACCAACATGGGCGGATAGGCCCAACTGAGGCCCATCAACTGAAAATCCCTATTTTCCTCTTTCAACATTCATACCGATGAATAATCCGTGCGACCGGCATACTTTGAGAGCTCGTTGCTATACATCTGTTAGGAATATATAGCAGCTCATATTGGGCATCATTTTCCGAGTAAATTTAGTATGCAGTACCCTAGATCTATCGATCACATTTATATCTCTCTTTAATCTCATTTGAACAATGATATATTTATTGTATTCACAATTATGATTATCCCAAAGACAGTCATAATTGGTCGACCTGTGAATACAAAACCACAATGTGATTCTACAAATCCGATCTTGCTCTTTCCTTCAAACTCTCAATTTCAGTTCAACTTGCTTTTCTAGAAATGTCCCATTAGATCGAATCATCTCATGACCATTGGCAACATTCTAAGATAGCAAACACTAAATAGAAATCTTGAGAATAAGTAAGAGTCATGAGGGCACTAAAAATTGAGGAACTCTATTCCTCAAGAGTCTCACACGTCATAAAAGTTGAGATCAAACTTTTGTCACTCTTATAGGTCGTCTCATGCATACGTAGTATGAAATACGTATTACGGTATTAACTCATTTCCCATGGAGCGTATGTCTACACCATCAATACCGTACAGATGATAGTTCAGACATACCCAATGTCTAACTTGAGTTCACGTATTTACTCATTCACAAAATTCATCAGATTTCACATCTGGCATCTTAGACAGATAAAGTAAAATGTGTGGGTTATTTTACTTTCGGACATCGTAAGTACTATGTCCTCATCTTAACACTCAGTTAATGTGACATACGTATTTTAAGCTTGAGCTCTCGATTATCACCTAGATAATAAGCTTAAAAAAAAAAATCGTCTCATCTCTATTTATCACATAGTAAACAGAGGCGATTACCCGTGTGAGAGGGCTAATCTCTTATCTGTCCGACATACTTTCTCAACATAATATAATGCACTAAGCATTAAGATGCATAAAGAAAAAAACAAAGACTCATAGGCATTAATGATGAAAACATAAATTCATTAAATGTGAACAACTCAGGGAAATAACAATATCCAGTACATCAGACTCTACGCAATCCTAGAGATTTTACATGACCACAAAACACATCTCTAGGTATTGGCTTTGTCATAGGATCTACTACCATTCTATGCGTAGATATGTACTGCAAGTTCACATCCTTTCGTGCAACCATATCTTTGACAAAGTTATACTTGGTATCTATATGTTTGGTCTTGCCATGATATTTTGGATCTTTAGTGTACGCTATAGCTGCTTGGCTATCACAATTAACTAATAATTGATTTGCAGCTTTCTCAATAACACCTAAGTGATCCAAAAATCTCTTAAGCCAAACTCATTCTTATATTACTACTGATAATGCCACGAACTCAGCTTCCATCGTGGACAAGGCTATACACGTTTGTTTCTTACTGCTCCAACATATGGTGCCATTATTCAATAAGAAAACAAACCTAGAGGTAGATCTCCTTTTGTCTACACCTCATCCCTAATCAGATTCAGAATAGCCTGTGAGTCGCAGATCCTTTCCTTGATAACTCATCGTATAATCAGCAGTTCCCATTAGATACCTCAATATTCTCTTAACGGCTTTCCAACGTGCTAGACCTGGATTGGATTGGTATTTACTCACCATTCCAACTGCAAAACATATGTCGGGTCTTGTACACATCATAGCGTACATCAAACTCCCAACTGCACTAGCATAAGGAACATGTTTCATTTGTTCCTTCTCTTGTGGAGTCCTCGGACACAATCTATGGCTCAATCCTTCACCTTTTGCAATAAGAGTGTCTATGGATTTACAATCTTGCATACGAAATCGTTCAAGAACTTTATTTATATATGTTTCTTGCGAAAGAGACAACAATCTCTTCGAACGATCTTTTGAAATCTTAACTCCAAGAATGTATGCAGCCTCACCCATATCCTTCATCTCAAAGTTGGAAGACAACCAACTCTTAACAGTATGAACAAACTCCATATTGCTTCCGGCAATCAGTATATCATCAACATATAATGATATGATCACAAATTGATCCTTGGATCTTTTGATATATACACAATGATCCTCATCAATCATTGTAAAATCATATGCCATTATGGCATTATAAAAACGTATATACCATTGTCTCGATGATTGCTTAAGGCTGTATATCGATCTCAAAAGTCGACATACCTTTTCTTCTTGGCCTTTCACTATGAAACCAGTAGGTCGTTCCATGTATATTTCTTCCTCTAATTCTCCATTGAGGAAAGCAGTCTTTACATCCATCTGATGTAACTCAAGATCCATACTAGATACTATTGCCAGAATAATGCGAATCGAGGTAAATCTTACTATAGGAGAAAACGTATCTTCATAATCAATTCCTTCATGTTGATTATACCCCTTCGCAACAAGGTGAGCCTTATGCCTTTCTATCGAGCCATCAGCCTTTCGCTTTATTTTGAGAACCCACTTGTTCCCAATAGCTCTACGTCCTTTTGGAAGATCAACCAGTTCCCAGACTTAGTTTGATTTCATTGACTCCATTTCCTCTTCCATTGCATGAATCCATTTTTTCTTACTAGGGCAATTCAGAGCCTCATTAATATTTCTAGGCTCATACTCATCTTGTGGAGCAACCATAAAAGTTTCCCCTTCAATGTCAAAACGTCGACAGGGAATACTTTGGCGACTTGTTCGCCGTATGGGAGTTTGTACACTTTGCACATCATTCCCATTATGCTCCCACTGGGATTAGATAATGATGATGTCGTCTCATTATGTGATTGCAATTGAGAATGAGTTGAATTCAATTCATCACTTCTCATATTACTCCCACTTGGACGAACTCCATTAAGATCATTATCTTGATCCGAGGTTTCAAATAGGGAGTTGACTTCCCCTATTTCGCCCTTCTTAGGAAATTCATCCTCTAAGAATGTGACATCCCGTGATTCAAATTCAGTTATACTCCCACTTTCCTGCTCACCTATGAACACATACCTTTTTTAGTGTTCTGAGGGGGCGTTTGGTTCGGCTTTCCCAAGGGGCTTTGAGCCCCCAAAGCCCCTTGGGAAAAATTTAAAGGCGTTTGGTTCGGCTTTTAAAAGCTACTTGGCAAAATATTTGCCTTTGGAATGCTGAAAGCCCAAAGCAGGTGCCCACCTGCTTTGGGCATTTCAGCATTTTCGGCATGCTGGAGGGGGAATTAATGATTTTTTGCTGATTGCCCATTTTACCCTCAAAATTTTATTTAAAGTCCAATTTTACCCTACCCCAAAACAAAACCCTACCTTTCTTTCCTCTCTTTCCTCTCCGCGACGCTCTTTCCTCTCTTTCCTCTCCGCGACGAAGCTCTTTCCTCTCCTCTGTTCTACAGTTCATCACGCGAAAATCTTTTTCTCTCCTCTCTCTTCTACCTGGTACGCTTCTTTCTCTCTCTCTTCCTCCCTCTTTACTTCCTTTTCGTCGCTGGATGGTAAACGGATCTGCCTATTATCGATCTTCTCGGTTTGTTCCCTCTCTCTCTCTCGCGCACACCCGATCCCTCTCTCTTTTCTCCCCCTGTTCTTGTTCATCCGTTCGGGTGTTTGTTCAATTTCGATTCGTGGGTATGATTCTGTTTTTCTTGGGTCTAGCCGAAACCGCGTGATTGGGGTCGGACCAGCGTTGTCGGTGCGTTTGGAATTCGATTGATCTAGGAGCGTTGCGGTTTTTCGGTTCTTGAATTTCGCACAGGGTTCGGTGTGCGATGGGTGTGCGCTTGGTGGAGTTTGCTTGCTGAATTTCGGGCTCTTTCGTTCTGTTATGTGCCAACTCGTTTCTCTCAGGAACGCCCAACCCAAGAAGGCGAGGACAAGTTGCTATGTGGCGCCGAGTCCGGGTGGGTTGAAGCTCGAACGTGGTGCGATCACTTGGCCTCCCTGTGCTTCGCATTCGGAGCTCGTTCACATTCGGAGCTCGCTAAACACGTGGGGATTATCGCTTCGGGCTCTTGCTTCCCGGCGCTCGCTCGTCTTCCTCGTCTCGCCTTCACCGAACGCAAGCCGTTTGCCAGTAAGTGCTCGCTTGCTCCCTGTGTACTCGCCATTCCACACTTGCACTCTGTTTTTTTACAATATATATTTTTCCCCTTTTTTATGATCGTTTCTCTTGAATTTTCCTCTGATTATGGGGTATTAGACAGTTCTATCATTAGCTCACGCTAAAACATACATGGGATTTTTGTGTTGATTAATGCTGGGGACATCAAGCTTGGTTGCGAAATCGATATATTGAATTTGACGATACTAAAAGGAGTTGGATAAAATCCAAGCAAGCAATGGGAGTGTGGCTTGCCACGTTAATTTCTATACCAATTTCGCGAACCGGTCTTAGGGTCTCTAGCATTTTGTATCTGTCACTACTATTATTTCTGTGCTCAATTTGTAGCCTTGATTGCTGACGAAACGGGCTCATGTGCAATGGGTTCTTGTGGAGAATTGTTTGAATTGGGGATGATGGGTACTTTGTATTTGATTGTTCATTTGAGAATATTCATAGTGGTTTACTCTTAATGGCACAAGCACAAAGCATGATGAGAACGTGCATAGGATCGAATGATAACTGGGCAGCGGTCTCTTTAGTTAGCTGAGAGTTCTCAAATCCAAGTATTCGGCATGTTAGGATTGTCAATAGACAGTTCCCAGGATGCTGCTAAGTCGATAGTCCGGAGTCTGTAATGCTGATACGTTTCTTGCCCTATGGCATGGTTTTCTCAAGCTGTCTGGCTATTGAAGTACAGCGATTTACACAGTAAATCCATTTATTGATGCAATGTGAGTCGTGAGTGAAAAACGTGATGCAAAGTCATGTTATAAGCCTATCAATAATAATAAGAATGCTGCTGCTGCTTTACTTTTGTACTAGCTTAAACAATAAGTTTCTGCCTTTCTTTTTTCATGCATGACCAGCACTTATGGCTTTTGAAATTGATTGTCCTGCTGTTGTAATAATTTGACATCACTTAAATTTGTTCATGTTACTTTACTAGTAGATGAGTTCATCAAAGGAAAAGGCATTTTGGAGCTCGGAAGATATAGGAATCTTTTGTAATTTGTGCATCGAACAAATTGAAAAAGGCAATCGTCCTGCAAACAACAAAAGAGATGGATGGACAGTCATAATTAGTAAGTTTGAGGAGCTAACGGGCAAAAAGTATGATAAACAAAAAATGAAGAGTAAGTGGGATAACCTCAAGGAAGAATGGAAAAAATGGAAGTCATTGCTTTACAAGGAAACTGGATTAGGATGGGATTCAAGGAAGAAAACCATTGATGCGAGTGATGAATGGTGGGAGCGTAAAATTCAGGTTTTCCTCACTTCTTTTTTTACTTTCATATTAAGCTCACATTTAATGATATAACTTATGCAAATGCTTCATTATAACAGGCAAATCCAAAGTTTAAGGCTTTTAGGATGAAAGGCATACATCCTGATCTTGAAGTAAAGTTAGATATGATGTTCAGAGATACAGTTGCTACTGGAGGAATCACATGGAATCCTGGACAAGGTTTATATGTTAATAATGATGTGGAGACCACACAACCTGGTATCGATGATGTTGTAGAGTCTACTGATGAAAACTTGGAGGATCATGTGGATGAACCAATTGGAACTCAAACTCGTAAGAGAGCCGCACAGACTTCAAAGATGCAACCTCGAGGAAAGAAAGATAAGAAATTGAGCACAAGAGAGGAGCTCGTAACACAAATTAACAGGCTGCTTACAATTGTTGAGAGTAGGAGCACTACTAGTGCTGCATCCAACGCACCAGTTTAGTCGGTCCTTATGAGGACCTCATAGAGATATTGGATTCCATACATGAGATTGTGGAAGACGAAGACTTGTATTTTTTTTCAATTTCTCATTTAAAGGAAAAAAATAGACAATAGGCAAGTTTTCATGAGCTTAAAGGATGATGCAAAGAAAGTAAAGTATCTCAAATATGAGATGAGAAAAGAATCTAGTCTTCGTAGATAGGAGGATGTTAGCATCTTATTGTTTCCATCTATGGATCTTTATTTTCAGCCTTTGTGAACCTAATTTCAATTAATGTTTGATGTTAGAATTGTTTTCATTTGGTGTTTTCTTAATGTGATAGTTTGCATATATACGATGGTTATTATATTGTTTATATTTTGTTACTTGAAACAGTTATGGATGATTTATGAGATGGTTAATACATTGCTTCTTTTTATATTTTTACTTGAAGCAGTTATGGATGATTCACATACAAGGGAAAATCATGAGCAAGAGGAAAATGAATTATGGGATCTTATCTCAGTCACTCAAGCTGCAATTCTTTATCAAGCGACCAACCTTTGCAAACAACCTTGCATGACCTCAACATATACAGGTTATGTATGGTTAAAAGAGTTGATTGGCGAAGATGCTAATCCGATAAGGTGCTACAATATGTTTAGAATGCATAAGATTGTATTTGACAATCTAACGCATGATTTAGTAACATGTTATGGCCTTCAAGGATCTAGGAATACTGATGTTAGAGAAATGGTTGGTATGTTTCTTCATATTCTAGGACATGGTATAGGTAATAGATTAGCACAATAGCGTTTTCAACGCTCCGGGGAAACCATAAGTAGGCACTTCAACTTAGTTTTAGATAAAGTATGTGATATGGGAAAAGATTTGATCCAACCAAATGATCCACAATATAGAAAAGTTCCAGAAAAGATCAAAAAAGATCGACGATTTTATCCATATTTTAAGAATTGCATTGGAGCTATTGACGTCACACATATTCCAGCGGTTGTACCTAAGTATGATCAAATTCGTTTTATTGGTCGAAAAGGAACAACAACTCAAAACGTGTTAGCTATATGTAATTTTAATATGGAATTTGTCTATGTTTGGGCCGGTTGGGAGGGACAAGCTCATGATACCCGTATCTTTTACGAAGCTATTGGAAGACGTGACGCAAATTTTCCCCATCCTCCTCCAGGTATGTTAGTCAATAGTTTAGATACATCCATATATCTAATTGGCATATGTTGATTAAATTTACAATATATATATATGTAGGTAAATATTACTTAGTAGATGCTGGATATCCAAATCCTACTGATTATTTGGGGCCATATAAAGAAGTTAGATATCATTTGCCAGAGTTTCAACAAGGTCCTTTACCTACGGGATATCAAGAAGTGTTCAACAGTGCCCATTCCTCGCTACGCTCGACAATTGAGCGAGCCTTTGGTATATTAAAACAGAAGTTGAGGATTTTAACTCATATGCCAAGTTATCCATATGAAAAGCAAGTGCAAATTGTGGTAGCAGCAATGACTTTGCACAATTATATACGGAGAAATAACGTGACTGATACGGATTTTGAACAAGCAGAATTGGATCCCGATTATGGATATTCAGCTGACCATGATGATGCAAATGAAGGGGTGGGTGCTTCAAATTCGTATGCATCTCCGGACATGACACTTTTACGTGATGAAATAGCCATAAGTTTACAAAGTCGTTGAGGTTTGTAATACTAAGTATAACATATTTCTTTTTTCCAAACATATATGACCATGTTTACTATCATGAAATGACTATTTCTAGTCAAATTTGTATGAGAGGAACTTGGTTTTATTTCTCTTAATTAGGACCTCCCTTTTTATATGCGGTGCTTATTCAAAAAAATTAGCATCTACAATCGCTCGCTTCACCATCCACCGAATAAGTTAACTTTTTTTTTTTATATATCATTTTTATCTTTCGACAATCAATAGCCCAACTTTTTATCAATACACTAGAATGATCATTAAATAACGAAGATGATTAATACTACAATAATTAAAAAAAAATATTCAAAGTTAAAAACAAACCTAAAAGAACTTTAGGCTAAAAGTTAAGCTTTGCATTTAATCTATAATCAAATTATTTTAATATAATTTTTAAATAAATTTACTAATATGTATCTTTTATATTACTCTCAACATGAAAATGTAAAATGTTATATATACTCATTGTTTCTTTTTTGCAATTTTAAAAATACTAAAACTAAAACACTTTAATTTGGTCACACCAAGGAGCTTTTCAAATGCAAGTTTGCCAAACAGTTTTGCATTTCCCTAAAGCACTTTCCAGTTTTAGTTTACCAAACAGTCTAGCATTTCGGAAAACCCCTTTATCTCAAAGGTATTTGCATTCTCCCAAGGGCATTTCCCAAAAGCTGAACCAAACGGGCCATGAGTATCTTATGAAAATACTCTTCTTTCCTCTGGGACCCAATTTCCCAAACTTGTGAGAGGACTCATGCGTATAGGCAGCACAACCCCATGGCTTAAGAAAACTTAAGTTCGGTTTTCTACCTGTCCATAACTCATATGGAGTGGAAGTAACTGATTTGGAAGGCACACAGTTAAGTATATAGACAGCAGTTAACAACGCATCACTCCAAAAAGTGATAGGTAAGTTAGCTTGCGCCATCATGGACCTAACAATTTCCAGTAGGGTTCTGTTTCTTCTCTCCGCAACAGCATTTTGTTGAGGAGTATATGGAATAGACAACTGTCTTTCTATTCCTTTTTCATCACATAATTTTATGAACTCATCAGATAAATATTCTCGACCTCGATTGGATCTCATTGCTTTTATTTTCTTGTCTAATTGATTCTCTACCAGGTTCATAAACCTTTTGAAACAACTTATTGCTTCAGATTTGTGAGAAATCAAATAGACATATCCGAATCGAGTATAATCATCTATAAAAGTGATGAAATAAATAGCCCCATGCCTTCCTCTCACATTCATTGGACCACAGACATCAGAATGGATTAAATGCAGAGGAAATTAAGCTCTTTTACCTTTTCCAAATGGTTTCCTTGTCGTTTTCCCTTCTAGGCAATGCTTACAGATGGGCAAATCGACTTTTTCAATATTGCCCAACAAGCCCTCTTTGGCTAGTCTATTCATACGTTGTTGGCCAATATGACCAAGTCTAGCATGCCACACATTCACATCATTCATATGATGTGAGAAGGGAATAACAAACATTTGCATTAACATATTCAATATCTTATACAATGAAACCATCTAGAATATAACCATGACCATAGTAGTTTGTATCAAAATACAAATCTACACCTCTATTATGGAAGTTCACATTAAAACCTAATTTAACCAACACTAAAACAGACACCAAATTCCGACGAATCTCCGGAGCATACAACACATCATGAAGGAACAAAGTGCGTCCATCACGCATATTCAGTTGGCATATGCCAATTCCTTTTACTTCAGCTCTGGAGTTGTTTCCCACATAGATCCACTTAGTTCCAGTTGGTACTCGTCGGAATTCCACGAAGGATTCTCTATCCTTCGCTACATGGTCTGTCGCTCCTGAATCAACAGTCCACAGAGGATTAGATTCAGTCAAGAATACAGAACTTGACACATATGCAAAGTTCCCAATTGTACAAAGGGTGTGTACCTTCTTTGGCTCGCGACAATCGCGGACATAGTGACCCTTCTGGTCACAGTTGTAACATTTCACCCTTGAGATATTCTTCACATGAGGACGTTTTCCTCTCTTTTGTTGGTTAATTCTTGGTTTCTTGCAAGGAGGACTTGATCCCTTGCATTTCCACATATTGAACGAATCAATGCGCTTGCGCTTAGAGCATGAAGCCCCTTTTAAGCTTAAAGCAACACAGAAAATATCTGTTTCCTGCTCTAATGCCTTGAGGCGATGATCAGCTAGCTCAAGGTGGCGCACAACATCCTCTAGATCTTCCATAACATGGTCAAGAGCTTTGAGTGCTTCTTGCTTTTCCAGCACATATTGAATTCTCATATTCAATATTTCACAATTCTCGCCGTTCAATTTGTCCTCTTTATTCAAATCAGCAATGATGTTCTTATTTGCTGAATCCATCGATCTGAACATATCAGACACATATGCACGAAATATTAATGCCTATCACTTATGCATCTATTTTGCACAAACTCATCATATTAATTAATAATTTTAAGTAAGGTTTCAGAATCAAAATGTCACTATGTTTCCAATCATCCTCCAAAAAATCCTAACTTAAAACTATCATTAATATGATTGTCATATGCAAAATCAATTCTATGAAGTTACAAAAACTTCTATAACTACCAACAGCTAACTACCCACAGCAACCAGCAATCACAGAAAGCAACAGATAATTGACATACAATATAATAATAATGCTTTCACTCAATATTGCTAACAAATAGGTTGCTATACCAACAACAATCAGGTAGTTAACATTACATAAGATGTTCACAAAGAACACTAAATAAAAAACAACCATAACATTTAAAAACAAGGCATATTACAACTAATAGGGAAAGCTGCTACATGGTCCAATTTCTTTTTCTTTTTCTCTGTAAAATTTTCTGGCATTCTTGACAGCCACGGAAAAACAGATGGATATCCCTTAGGATTTCTCCGACGCACATTTAGTCCTGGCCCAATCGAAGTCATTCCTTGGGTCGCAGTCTTTGTGGCTCCTACCCGATGATATTCATCTACGAATGCCATTACTAGCTCATTATAGCTAGTAAATCCTTTGACCTCTCGTAGGCGATTCAACACTCCTTGCCATTCTAGTGGAAGAGTGTTCATAAAGAATCGCATCATCTGAATATCTGACATGGGACAACTATTCCAAATGACTTCCTGAATTTTGTTGTTGACCTCTATGACATGATCAATTATGTCGTCACTCTCCCATCGATAACCATTCAAATCGGCTATCAACCTTGTAAGCCTTTCCTTTTGTTCATCTGACATTGTGCGCGGCTTACAAGGAAGCATTGTTCCTGCAACAAATGCAGAACAAAAAATGGATTACATATAATCCACATAGACATAATAGAAAAAAGAAGCAAATTCTTTTCTTTTTTGTCAATAACGAAGACGACACCGCCGGGCGACCCGTCGAACGCTAGACGTCACCGGCGCACGCGCCGCGGCGCGCGTCCGGTCGGTCGCCGCCGCTGACCGCCGAATTAACGACATCGGGCGCCGACGCCGCTGATGACGCCACCGGGCGCACGATCGCTGGGGTGACGCCATGTCGCCGCCACCACGCTGCCGTCCGCGGGATGCGCGCGGTCATCGGCGGCGCGCTGCGAAGCCATCGCTCGCGACGCTACCGGATCTAACCGGCCTCAGCGTTGCTTCACGCGCAGCTGGCTTTCTCGCTGCGGTGGCGCTGCCCCGGCGGCGTGCGACGTGTCGCCGGACTCTTCTCGACGTCGCCTTCCTCTCTATGCATTCAGATTTTGATTTCGACTTACGAAAAGTCAGAAAAAATGGCGAACAACGCTCGGGTGTCGGGATTTCTCGCCCCGATCCGTACGGCCGAAATGCTTTTTCCGAAAATCAATCATAAACAGTAAATTGGTCGGGAAAAACGTGAATTAAGGCTCTGATACCAATGTTAGGATCGTCGGATCCCCAAAAACCGGATTCGGCACTTAAACCGAACCCCTAAATCAAATGCGGAAGATAAGCCCGGGAATTGTCACGTATCACCGATCGAAAAACACACCACGGATTCGAGCGTACCTTGTTAGCCACAGATTAGACACCGATGCCGTAAAGAGGAAGAGAATTCAGTCCCGTTCGATCCGATGTCGAAAAATCGCCGTGAAGGGAAGACAGAGTCGCTTCTTGACTTCGTTCTTCGTCTTGGAGAGAGAGAGCACTTTGGGAGAGAAAGGAGAACGTATGTCAAATGCCAAGATGTGCGTTCTTTCTCTCTCTCATCCCTTTTATAGGTTCCCCTTTCCACGGGCCTTATTCCTGTGGGCCGGGCCTTTAGACCCATCGTGGCCGGGCCAACTTAGGCCCATTATAATAAATCCATCACCGAGGTTTCGTGTTGGCTATTGTGACTTCTGTTTTAGTGACCTTGTTGGTCGCTCTGGGGCTCGAGCTCCATGTTGCGGCCGAGCTGGAGCCGCCAACACTATGGCTCGATGCCAACGCTGTGATGGAGCTCGAGCCCTTTAGATCTAGGGGCTTGAGTTCAACACCATGGTAGAGGTCGAGTTCTCTAGATTTAGGGCTCGAGCTTGATGTCCCAATGGAGCTCGAGGTCGTCCAGCTCGACTGAGATCTCGAGACGCTAAGCTCCAAAGAGCAGGAAGAAGACCGGGTCATAGTAATTCAATTATTCGATTCTACATTCGGCAATCCACGAGGACAAAGCAAGAAAAGATAAATAGTTACTTGAAAAAAGAAGGACGAAAAAGAATCTGAAAATTGACCAAGTTACTCAAAATCATGTCTTGTTGAGTAAAATCTATTCACGTTAAATTGTTGACTTACCACGTACAATGGGCGGCGATAACTGTAAAGTCACGTGAACAATTTTAGCTGAGAATTGATCGACGTGATGATTTTGAAATTTTACGCAAAGTTTTGGACCTTTGGCGGCGAAATGATCGAAAGATTTAGGAGTAAGAAATCCGAAAATTGACAATTTTCCGAAGTATCCATCGGGCCTGATGAGCTAAAAGCCTCTTCCAACCCGACTCGAGCCCGCTCGTTGATCAGGCGAATGCTTGTCTCTTGTTCTCTCATCATCTCCCTCGATGTGGCAGGCATCCTCTTCATTCGTCGCCAAAACCATTCCGCCGTCGGCAGCGGCGGCGGCGGCGGCGAGGCCGCGCTCTTTTCCGGCGCCGAGTGCCCGGAGGAACGCCAATTCGACGGCCTCTATCTCCACCGAGGACGTTGCGGGTGCAGCACCGCCTTTTCCAGCCCCACTTCAAACGCCGAATTCCGATGCCATCTCCGCTCGCCAGTACCGCTCTCTGGTTTCTTCGCCTTCTACGCCCGTTCGCGCCCTGAAAGATTTGAGCTTGCGACCTTCTCCTGAACTGGGTCTTCTCTCTCTCTTGTTCGTGCTCTCCATGGTAAATCTTAATCAAACGAGCCTAGATTTTGCCAACTCTTTGGAACTTTAGTCGGGCTTCTGCTACTTGGGTCTCTCGGTTTTTCACCTTTGCTTTCGTGTTAGGCGATCGGTTCGGTTATCTCTTTGGCAATCGTGTCCATCCCGGCCATGAGCGTAAGTGCACGGTACCTGTTTGATAAAATGCTCGTGAGAGCAGGAGAGGGTTGCCGTGTTTACGGAAACGAATCTGAAAAATTTAGTGGTGGAATTGAAACAGGTGTTTCGGCGATTGGCGACCTCCATGAATGACCTGTCCAAAGTGGCGTCCGAGGAGGTGCCGGGGACTCTGACTTCCCTGAAGCTCTCGGGCCTTGAGATCAGTGAATTGACCCAGCAGCTCAGCAATCTCAGGTATATGCCATTTCCAGTTTCCGTTGTGTTCGGAACAAAGAAGATTGAGGGATGACCTGGGCAATTACGGTAACTTGTTTCTCATTTGTGTGCTTTGAAGGCAAAAGATCTCTGGCAGTAATGGGAAGAAATAAAGGGGTGGTAAGCCTAGCTCTTCCCGGAGGAGGAATTACCCTTTTGTTTGACTGATGAATTCAAGTTGGCTGCTCGATTCATGCTTGTGTTTGTAAAGTATACAGCAATGTGAGTTTGATGTGTGTAAATGACCTCAGAAGTTATCCCCTTAACTTAGAGAGGCTGCAAGTGCGGCTTGCTTCTGCAATTAGTCCTCTTTGTTGAGAGGTTGAACTCCTAGCAAATAGTTAATCAAGTGTTGATATATGATCCAGTTTTGGTGAACGCCGCATTCAGAAGTGGATTTTTTTCCATAGATTTTGTGTTCGTGTTGGGGAATTCTTTCCTCAATCCACAAAAAGAAGTTTGTCAGAATGATCATCAGTTTTGTGATTCCTAGTGACATGAGAACATTGTATATCACGCTATTGAATAATCTGAGTTGATTTTCGAAGCTTGTGGGCACTAGCATGCACCGCGGTTGGGTTGGTTTTATTTTACCACGCCAGAAGTACGTGCTTAGTATCTTAGCAGGACTGCACTTTACTTACTGTGTATCCCAAACGGCCAATTAACATTTGAACTAAGCTTTCCTGCTATATCATCCATTTTGCTGGTTGGTTCAGTAGATTAAGATCCATACCGCAGCCTCACATGTAGCTGTGTGACGACAACATTTTGCCTGCATTTCACTTTCAACTCAGTCAGCAAAGAACACTGGCCATAGAAATGGAGTACAAGTCACGTGGGCCTTTCGCCTCGTAGCGGGGCAAACAACCTCCATCAGAACATGGTGATGTTTAGCCCCAGCAATTCCTAGCCCTGTCAGTTGAGTGTTCGATATTTTTGCTGAGACATGTGGTTTTGTTATTTGCACATCCATAATTGTTTGATTCAAAAGAACTCTAGTCATATAACGGGCTCGTACTTTCGGGGTTTGATCCCCACAGTGAGCTGCCGATCGTTTGTTGGTAGTCAGAGTTTCGCGTACTTCTTGAGATTCTTGTCTGCGTCCTTCAAGTGCTCGGGGACGGGCATGTTGCTGAGGAGAGTAACCCGAGACGACGACACCAAGGATTTGCTCTCGGAGTCTTGCGGGTTCACCTTCCATAGCTGCACCTCCCACACCTGCTCCAACACATTCATCAGTGCCCGTGATTTTAATCCGAATCATGCGAAACTGGACTATCTTAGAGTAGAACTTTTTAACGCGAACTCGGGCATATGTGAGCCAACATGTTTTAAGCCCTTAGTTTGTGCGGGCTTTCTATTATTTAATGGTCGATATCGAATGTGCTCGCGTATGAAACAGCGGAGAAAAGAATCGACTAGGCAAAACGCAACACGACATCCATTGCTTAACACCGTTATCTAACTCAGTTTAAGATATTGCTCTGTTTTCGATCCCAACTAGAAAATGGTTAGCGTCGGTCCACTTTTGTTAAGAGCAAAGACTGAACTCATCTCATCGGGACGCGCCTAGCCCGGCAGCTGTTTGTCGATCCACCCATATACGTATGCAGCTTATGCAATCTTGATATCGCCATAGTCGATCCTAAAGCTATTGTCCAAGTTGCAGTATGTAGACCTTGCCGTGTATGACAACATTTATATATGGTCAAACATGAATTGCTACTAAACACCCAAAATCCTCTCGAGATTGATCAGTTCAGCTGGTGAATTAGCGAGAGAGGAGGGGAGGGGGGGGCTGACCTGAATGGTCTTGCCGAGGCTGATGGGGGTGGCCTCGGCGCGGACGAGGTCACCGACCACCGCGCTCTTGACGTGGTTGATGCTCAGGTGAATCCCGGCCACCCTCTTGAAGCCGGACGCGACGTGGGCACCGACGCTCGCCATCCCCTCCGCGATCATCGCCGACACCCCTCCATGCAACACCTTGAACGGCTGCTCTTTCCATCCCGGACAGCCCCGCCCGACCAAGACGATGAAAGAAAGGTCAGAGTTTTAGACCATGCGCAGTCCGTGAGCTGAATTTGATTGTCCAAAAAAGACTATATTCCCCACGAAAAGAAGGAGGAGGAGAAGCGAGGGTAACCTGACAGCTCTTGGGGGAGACGAGGATTTTGCCGGTGATCCTGTTGGCGGATATCTCCTCGAACTCGAACCCGACCGCGTCCAGGGGCGCGTCTACCTCCGCCGTCTTGGGCTTATCCATGGGGATCGCGCCGGACGATGCTCGAGCTTCGGCAGTCTCCAGATAAGCGGGAGCTCGAATTCCTCCACCCCCGTCCCTGTATGCGAAAGAACCAGAAGAAAGCGTCAACGCTAAAGATGGGTTCTGCGAGTCTTGGAGAGTACCGGCATGTGCGCCGGTGGCCTCGGTTTTGGGATGGAATTGGGTGGGCACGAGGGGTCCAATGTCCAGAAGAGAGAGAGAGAGAGAGAGAGAGCGGTGGTTCTGGTTTTGGGGGGTTAGGTGGGAGAGGGCGACGGGATGAAGAGAGGGTCCGACCCGTTTCTGTACCATTTTTTCGTGGCCGGCATCTCCTTGCTATCTCCACCAGCGACCGGCCCCCACCACCTACCTCGACCAATCAAAGGAGGAAAAGATGAGACCGCTCCGTCCCATCATCCATCCGCGAGGTAGACAAAATCCTGCCCCAACATAGAAGGCCGAAACATAAATCTACAGAACTCTGGCCCTGAGGACGGTTACAGAGCACGGATTTTCACCATTTTTGCACTCCCTCGTCACATGAGTTTTTGCTCCGTCTGCCCTCGGACCGGAGACGGCCGAGTCTCGGCCGTTCGATAGATCTCGACCTGAAAAGATGGCTCGACATCTCTTGCGGACTAGAGAATAGAATCGCCCGCCCGCTTAAGAATTTGTCGAGTACTAAAAATCATTTGCATTGGTACGACATAGTCAGGTGAATCTCCTAATTTTCTTCTTAAAGAAGTCGAGCTGCACGTAATCGACAACCAAAAGAGAAATTTATAGATATATAAGTCATCTCCTGATATGGGGTCGATGAGAATATTTGATCTATTACTCCAAACACGTCGCGTGATAATTGTGTTATGTTATGCATTTTTAGACCGACAAGAATTATGCATTGTACTTTCATATCAAGTTTTGAATTGCCTCCCTCCTCATCTCCTTCTCGAACTTTTTTAAATATAACTCTGAACACACATTTATATCCGAGCTGAATTGTCACATTGGATGTTAACTGGACCACCCGATTTGAGGGACTAAATCCGCCCGATTAAAAGAGCATAAGCACTAAAATTGAACGACCGAAAAAATTTAATAAGGTCTTAGCTTTGAAACCGCCCTTCATAATCTTAAAAAAAGGCTAAGCCAGTTATTCCGGAAGCGAGACAGTACCGTTTTGAATTATTTTTGCAGGTCTATTTATAATTAGGCCCCTTGAGTTCGTCTTTTCTTGCAATTGAGGCGTCTTTTGTCGCGTGCATTAAATTACAGTCCATTATCGTGCGCGTGTGAGGGACGGTCAACCTACATACGTGATTGGCACGATTAAGGCCGGTGCCTCACCTACCACACCATCCAAATCCACGTGCTCGAGTTGTTGAGCATCTTATCAATTGACAACCTTCGATTAACAATTATCAGCTCATATATTGTATCAATTAGCATCAATGATTGAATAGCTCCCTCATCAAAGTATCCAACTTATCTTGCCTCGTGTCCAATTTGCCTGCCTCACTTGTCAGGTAACTTTGATGGGCTGATAAGATCACGTCTTTTATTTTAATATATCGATACACGTCCGATACCTTCCAAATTCCATGTTTTTTTTTCTTAATATTTGTCTTCCCTAGAAGCACGAAATACCTTCTGAGTGTTTTACATCATGAAAGTCTCGAAGTTTGGATGCGATCGGGATGAAGCCTTTTAAGGACTTGCTCACATCCAATCTTATGGAGAGGTCCCTAGCCACTATATCTATCGAGATGTGAGAGCTGTCTCTATCCTCTGAATTTTATGCTGGGGGAAACCTCCAATATTGGCCAACAACAATTAATTGAGTTACCCCCACATTTGGAGCAAGTCCCATCACTCTGCAAAGTATCTACTCATCTACCTAATGTACAATCTACCAAACCTCTCTTGCCCCCTCACATCCACACGTCGAGAAAATCACCAATTTCGTTTTAAATATGTTGTGCGGATATCAATTTAGTTTTAAACTTTTAAACTTTGTCAATGTAGTCTTGAATGTATGCACGAAATTTCAATGTAATCATTCCGGCCGATATCATTTGGAAATCACTGATGTGACGGACCACATAGAGCATTATTTCAAGTAAAGCCATACATGTTAGTGTGCTACTCATGATGGTTGGCAATGACTAGACATCACATCAGTAATTTTTGGTGTCACTTGGCCGAAAGAAATGAATTGGAATTTGCATAGGATTTTAAGACTGCATTCTTAAGAGATTGAAAAGTTCAAAATTGAATTGCTATCCATATAATAGGTTTAAAAATGACTTGGTAATTACTCCCCCACACGAGTGTCTTCATGCTAGTTAAAAATAACTGAAAATTCGATAAATTCTCAAAATGTTACCTTAAATAAACTTCCTAGAAATAAACTGTTTTCACTCTTAACGAATTGCTTGTTTTTTTTTTTTTTTTGTAACCTAGAGAACCCTGTAAGCCGACAGCCAGTGAGCAAACCCTGGGGGAGTGATTGCAGGACCCACCACCACAGTATTCCAGGTAAGAATTCCTAACGTCGCCTTTGGGATTCGAACTTCTCCCCTTCGTGAGGGGGAGAGAGCCCGAGCCAGCTGCGCCATTGAGGGTGGTGGTTTAACAAATTGCTTGTTGTGTTTGCAAGAGTTCCTCAAAGGACAGAAACTCGGTTTTTATTTAGTCATTGGAAACGCAATTGAATAACAAATAATAGCAAAATGCGATACATATTACGACTTCAATAACTATTGGCAAAACGAAATTTTGCACAGATAGTATTTGATAAATCAAGATTGTCCAATATAATTCCAAAAAAAAAAAAACACATTGTCAAGGACAAGGAGAAGTCCTTGTCATTCCAACCACCTGCCTAATTTCATTCACGACCGAATTGAGTGCAACAAGGCAAGCATTATAATTTTCAACAGTGCGCTTGAAGATCGCGTACCAAAACCTAAGTTGGGAATAATCTACCCCAAATAATTATTTTCTTAGCATTTTACATTTGTATCATAATCGCGTAAAATCGATATCACTGACCAAAAAAAAAAAAATGATATCGGCTCATGCATTCTTAAAATTGAAAAGTTCAAAATTGAATTGTCATCCATACAATAGGTTTAAAACTGACTTGGTAATTACTCCCCCACATGAGTGTCTCCATGCTATTTAAAAATAACTGAAAATTCTCAAAATTCTCAAAATGTTACCTTAAATAAACTTCCTAGAAATCAACCGTTTTCACTTTTAACGAAGTGCTTGTTGTGTTTGCAAGAGTTCCTCAAAGGACAAAAACTCGGTTTTTATTTAGTCATTGGAAACGCAATTGAATAACAAATAATAGCAAAATGCGATACGTATTACGACTTCAATAACTATTGGCAAAACGAAATTTACGCAGTTAGTATTTGATAAATCAAGATTGTCCAATATAATTCCAAAAAAAAAAAAAAAACACATTGTCAAGGACAAGCAAAAGTCCCTGTCATCCCAACCGCCTACCTAATTTCATTCACGACCGAATTGAGTGCAACAAGGCAAGCATTATAATTTTCAACAGCGCGCTTGAAGATGGCGTACCAAAACCTAAGTCGGGAATAATCTACCCCAAATAATTATTTTCTTAGCATTTTACATCTGTGTCATAATCGCGTAAAATCGATATCGGCTCATGCATAACTCTTTGGTTCAAAGGAACTAGATAATACAAATATATCCGGCCTGAAATTTCAAGTTCGTTCATCGCAGCGGGCTGCTGATTGTGTACATTAGCAGTCAGAGCTTAGCGTACTTCTTATATTTGTTTTCCGCGCCCTTCAAATGCTGGGGGACGGGCTTGCTGCTGATGAGCGTAACCCTAGATGACGACACCAAGGATTCGCTCTCGGAGTCGTCCGGGCTCACCTTCCATAGTCGCACCTCCCACACCTGCTCCAACACCAATTCATCAAGACCAGACCGATGATGATGCAGCCACGAGTCACGATAGACCGGACCATCTCGGAGGAACCGGGTTTTACGTGCACTTGATGCATGCGAGCCCACTTGTTCTCGGCCCCTAGATGATGTGTGCATCACACCATTTAATGGTCGATCTCGAATTGGGCTCGTACGTTGTGCAAGAATGTCTACTTTGACGGCGGAGAAAAGAATCGATCAAGGCAAAGTACAACATCGGTTGCTCCGAGCTGTTGTTAATTTAGTTCGAGACGTCGCTTTGTCATCCGTCCGAACTCCCCAACTTGTGTTCAGAGCAATGGCCGTACTCACCTAAGACCCAGTACCTAACCCATGTACCCTACGGAAAAATACCCCGATTGTTTGGTCGATCTACCCATGCGTGTGCAGCATTTGCAAATTTTGGTCTCATGACAGTCGATCATAATTCAATAAGTAGAAAGCAAAAGGTACCATCAGAGCAACAGGCAAATCTTTCCAAAGAAAAATAACACAAATGGTCCTTGAGCTTATCCTTGAACTTTTAATTAATTTAATATTGCCCATGTGGTGCATGTTCAATTTAGTCCTTAAATTATATGAAAATATTTAGTACCGTCCTTCCATTAATTCTAGTTAACGAAATTTGCTGATTTGGCTTCTAATTCGATACATTTATACGGTAGATAAAAAGAAAAGTTACATGTGGGTTATTTACGTAAGATATTCAACTCAAATTAGAATATAACAATCATTTTAATTTGTTTAATTTGTTCGATTTGAAAAAAAAATGATCATCCATGTTATTGCGATATCCTACATTGAAGAATTGGTAGGGTATCTTAACTGGTTCATAATTTATTAGCTTAAACTATCGAGAGAAGGTGTGCTCAACTAGATATATTAACAAGTTCAAACTTAAGTTCCCTTTCAGCAATCTATCACGTTTTCATTACGCGTTCCTAGCAATTGGACGGCGTGGACTTTTATATCTTGACTCCTAATTTGAGCCGGAGGTCAAGAGAAAGCTACAACCAATAGAATTTTCCTAATCCTCCCTTCCCAAGAGGAAGAACATGAAATTCTTTTTCCTTTCTATACGGACTAGGAGATTCAATCTAGCCATAAGAAGAATGCTTAGATGATAAATAACTCACTTCTTGGTCTTTGACCCCCTCAATCACTATGAATGCCCCCTGATCAATGCAATAGAATGCGTTTATTTATCTATCTCTTGACTCGAAATGGGAGCAAATATCCAGACTCCTGATTTGAGTTAAATATCTTACATATAACGCTTTTTTTGCCCATCGTTTAAATTTGCCAAATTGAAAGCCAATGGAAGGATTACATTTACTATTTTCAAATAGTCTAGAGATTAGATTGGACATTTATTAAAATTTTAAGAACCACATTGAACAAATTAAAATTTCAAGGTTGACATTGCATATGAGAAAATTCCCAAGAAAGTCATTAATCTATTGCATTTAAGCTAATTCAATCGTGAACCTCTTAATTTGGTTAATTGAGTCATAAACATTTTTGACAATTTCCAAATGAAGTCCATCCAACCAATTTTAGTTGGAAATTGCTAGCGTGGGTACTAGCCATTCTATTGGCATAGGCAGCGTTGATGTGAACAATTTTTAATAATTTTTTTGAATTTTTTTGAATTTTTTTATTTATTTTCCTTTTCTTTCCTAGTGGTCAGTTCACAATAAGTGATGGCCAACAAGGGTTAGCCTTGCTCGTGCAATGGTCGGCTTGGCTAGATCTATTTGGGGGGGAGGGGCGAGGGAGGGGCTCACCTAGGCCAAGGCAGCCTTGCTAGACCTCACCCTTGCCAGATGGTTGGCCACCGGCCAAACTAGAAAAAAGAAAAGGGAAAGAAAAAAATTCAGAGAATTTATTAAAAAAATGTAAAAATTGTCCGCATTAACATTAGCTGTATCACATGGGCAACATTTACGTTAGTGATTTTTTACCAAAATTGGTTGGATGACCTTCATTAGCAAATCGTCAAAATGTTTAGGACTTAATTGGCTAAATTAAAAGATTTAAGACTGAATTTACACAAGTATAATAGTTTCAGGACCTTCTTGGTCATTTTCTCACTATACAATGGGCTAAAGTTTAGGAATCATTTGCTTAATTTTCTTTAATTCTAATGAACATAATAGATTACGGGAATTCTCCATTCTCACGCACTTAAAATTTGGTCTTGAAAAGACATGTTTGACAAATCATAGCTTATTTTCGTACCTAACACGTGGAAATTGTCTAAAAGTCATAAACCTACTACATTTTGGCTAATTCAATTCTAAATCTTTTAATTTTATCAATTGGATCTTAAACTTTTCGATAACTTGCCAATTAAGTTTATCGGGTCAATTTGGTCGAAAATAGGTGATGTGGACAATTTTTGTAATTTTTTATCATTATTTTTCTTTGCCTTTATATTTTTTATTTTTTTGGGTGTCGGCAAAGGTCACTAGTGGCCCTCACTAGCCACAAAGGTCTCTCCAAACTAAGTGAGGACCATCTCGCCCACGCCTAGCAAGGGATGAAGTGACTCTTGCTACATAGAAAAAGAGGCAAAAAAGAGGGAAAGGAAAAATAACAAATAAAATATCGCGAAATTAATAGAACAAATTTTAAAAAGAAATTATAAAATTATAAAAATTATCCATGTTAATACCAGTGGTGCCGTGTAAAGCGGACGTTTATGTCAGCAATTTTAAACTAAAAGTGGTCGGATGTGCTCAATCGATAAATTGATAAATGGTTTAGGACTCAGTTGGTAAAACTGAAATGTTTTGAATTAAAAGCTATTAAAATGTAATAAATTTATAACATTTTGGACAAAATCCCTGCTAAAATGACAATTCATGAACTTAACAGGCCTATCAATTTGCACACGGCACGCTTCCTAACCGAAGATTCTCGTCTGCCAACTCGCAGGCCAATTCAATTCCGGACAAACCAATCATTCATTACTAGCCATGTCAGACATGGATCGCCGCTAGACACCCAAACCCTCTAAAGATTCCTGATTTTAGCGGTGAATTGGTACCGGGACGCGAGACAGGAGGGAGGGAGGGAGCTGACCTGAATGGTCTTGCCGAGGCTGACAGGGGTGGCCTCGGCCCGGACGAGGTCGCCGACCACCGCGCTCTTCACGTGGTTGATGCTCAGATGAATCCCGGCTACCTGCTTGTAGCCAGACGCGACGAAGGCCCCGATGCTCGCCAGCGACTCCGCTATCATCGCCGACACCCCGCCGTGCAACACCTCGAACGGCTGCCCCCCCCCGCCCCCACCGCCGACGTCGAAAGATAAGACGAAGAGGATTTCAGTTTTTTTTATTCGATACCCAGCCCGTCGGAGGATTCAATTTCCCAAAAAGCTGTTCGAGAAAAGAAGCAAGTGTTGTTACCTGACAGCACTTGTGGGAGACGAGGATCTTGCCGGTGACCCTGCTGGCGGATATGTCTTCGAGCTCGAACCCGACCACATGGAGGGGCGAGTCTAGCTCCTCCGTCTTGGACAGAGAAGAAGAAGAAGAAGAAGAAGGGCGATCCATGTTACGCTATGTTTGGACAGGCTATATCTTTGGGCAGGCTCTGAAGAAAAGGAGCTCTTGTTGGATTTTGTCAAAGTCATGTAGGTTTCAATATCTGTCAAAAGGATCTGCTAGAAGACTCGATGGCTGTTGACTAATTCAGCACGTCCTTTTCTTGTTGGCATTTGGGCCGTTCGTTTTCATCATAAATTGCATCGTAGGCTTTCCACTGATCATGTGGGGACGTGAGGGTGAGGGTTGTACGTCTATCGAGGTTAACAGGAAGCATTTTCACGAACAATTTCTGCCTCCAATCTCGTGCGCCCTTGTTCCAAGATTCCGAAGTTTGTATTATTGTTCTTCCGGGTCCGACCGTTCAGGCTTTGGTGTCTCCAGATCACACTCTTTTACGGGGTTGTGGGATGGATTCACCATGCTAAATTAATTGAAGCTCCGGGTTTTGAACAGTAGGATAATACCAGAAAAAAGGGTAAAGATGAAGAGATAGAGAGAGAAAGTGTGTGTGTTTGTGTGTGATTCGAGTCCCTCGAGAATGTGTGAATTTCGGTTTAGCCCTAGCCCCCCCAAGAATCCAACAATTCCTTTATGCATCGTGGCCCGATTTTCCACTAACCAGTTTCAACAATGAGCTGCCGACGTAAAGGCTAAGCGGTTTTAGGGTCGGCCAAATTTTAGACATCTACTCTATTGAAATCAGACCTAATGTAAGGGGGGTGCTAAAAAGCTGAGTTACTCGAAAGCTCGAATTGGTCTGGTTGCTATCTACAAGCCCAATAATGTATGGAGATGAGATTTGGATTACTCGATAAGATGTCATTGGGTTCAACGCGGGATTAGTCGGGTTGATCCACCGAGACATTGTTGATTATGGTGTTTTCTGAAAGACATATGGATAGACTTGAAGAGAGATTGAAGACAATGTGGCTTAGGATCGTGTCACTTAGGGTTTTTTTAAGGAAGATGAAATGACCTAATTTGTAGATTAAAAAAGAAAACCATTTTTCACAGTTTTTACTTTTAAAAACCGAGAAAATCACAATATCGCCTGTAAAACCTATTACAAATTGATCCAAAAACGGTTGGGCTTTCGACTTTCCTAAAGCTAGCATTCGGTTGAAAGTGTGGTCTTTTCAGGAAGACGGGCATGGAAATCATTCGAAACAAAGGCAAGGTTTTTCTTTCCCCAATATGCTTGTGAAAAATCATGAGGATATCACGTTAGCTGACATTGATATCATGTCTGCTGCAGAAGGTACCCTGTGGAAAAAAGGTGCATGCGGTTAAAAGGAAAATTATTTACAAATTTTAGTACTTAAAAGACCATCTAGAACATAAATTTCCACAGTTTTGACTCTTGTCAGGTGAGTTTCTCTCTCCAACTGAGACCAGAGAAGAATGGAATCTTGGAGATACAGTGTCTCCTATGGACCATGGATCACCCACTTAAAAATTTGCTAGCTACATTATGAGAAAAAGTACACTAGAAGTGGTTGTTTTTTTTTTTTTTTGTTTTTTCGATTTGACATTTCAGTAAACTAACAAAAACTTTTAATATTTCTAGTGTTGTTCTCCCATTTCTTCTATATAAACTATTTGTATTGTTATGATATATTTAGGTGAATTTCATAATTCCTTCTTTCCATTTATCGGGACTTATAGATACATAAATTATCTATTAATATGTAGACGATCAAAAAATAAATCAATTGATGTTATTGCTCCAAACATATCACATAATAAATGTGTAACGTAATATGTTTTTTGATATAGAATATTCATTATCCGTACTTTGATCTCGAGTTAAAGAGAAAGTTTTGAATTAATATTCAATCGCCCCGTCCCCATCTCCGCCTGCACTATTTTCTTTTTATTTTGCATATTTTTTAAACTATGGTCGTTAGCCACATCTGTAAATGCGGCATTCACAGCCGAATTGAATTTCCACATCACATGTCAACTAGACCAATCAACTCGACGGACTAATCTATACGATTTGAAAGGGGATAAGCACTAAATTGAGCACCAAAACAGCAAAAAGGTCTAATTTTGACACTGCCCCTCAACAACTTTTGAAAGGCTAAGCGTTCTATTTGCAAAAAAAGCCCATTCATCGTGGGTATTTGCGAACGAGTCCATATTCTTCGAATTATGTATGCAGGGCCTACTTTGCAATTAGGCCCCTAAGTTTGTTTGTTTTTTAAGTGAGGCCTCTACTAGTTGCATGCATTAAATAATAGTCCATAATGTGTGCGAGTGATGGTCACCTAAATATGTGATTGACACGAAGAAGTTGGTCCCTCACCAACCACCAGACGATCCAATGCCCACGTGCTCGAGTTGTTGAAACTTGAATCTATCTTGAAAACCGAGTACCTTCGTTTTATCATCCCATTGACCATATTAGCACCAATCGCATCCCGGAAGTATCTCTATCTGAAAGGTAATGCAAAACAATGGAGAAAGTACTTTCTGTGTATTTCAGTATGTCAAAGTATACAAAGAGTGTCGGTATTTGTAATACAAGAGAGAAGAATCAAAAAGAAATATATGCACAATATTACAATATCCTAAAATATTCTATGTCTCTGATATACTATATCAATTTGTAATCTCAGAGGATAAAATCAAATTCTCCTTCCAACACTCCCCCTCAAGCTAGCGGCCTATAAATGTCAAAGGCGCCAAGCTTGCTTAACAAATATCCATGTTGTCTCTGACATAACAGCTTAGTGAAGATGTCTGCTGGCTGTTCTACAGTTCCAATTCCTCGAGTTATGACGATACCTTCTTGAATCTTTTCTCGAGTAAAATGACAATCAACCTCAATATGCTTTGTTCTCTCGTGGAAAACTGGGTTTGCTGCCAATTTTAGCGCATCATCATTATCACAAAACAATTCACTTGCTCCACTGACTTGTACTCCAAGATCTGAAAGTAATCCTCGTATCCAAACTATCTCACAAACAGTTTTTGTCATGGCTCGATATTCTGATTCTGCTGATGACAATGAGACTGTTGATTGTTTCTTTGTTTTCCATGAAATCAAAGATTTTCCTATCTTGATGCAAAAACCACTAATGGATCTTCTTGTCATAGGACAAGTAACATAATCTGTGTCACAATATGCTGTCATCTTCATGTTGCAATCACGAGATAGTAGAATTCCAAGCCCTGGACATCCCTTCAAGTACTTTACAACCTTCAGCGCTGCATTCATATGCGATTGCTTTGGGTTGTGCATAAATTGACTGAGAATTTGTACTGCATAACATATATCAAGCCTGGTCATGGTGAGATAGATTAATTTGCCAACAAGTCGTTGATATGCCGATGGATCCTTGAGCAGTGGATCTTCACTTGGAGAAGAAGAACTTACATCATACTCATGTGTTGTCAACTTGACATTCTGCTCAATAGGTATAACAGCTGGTTTGCATCCTGATAATCCAACGTCTGATATGATTTCCAGGACGAATTTTCGCTGACTGAGACAAATTCCCTCACTGGATCGAGCTATTTCGATACCAAGAAAATATTTTGGAGAACCCAAATCTTTAATATGGAAAGTCGAATGCAAGTATTCTTTGAACTTTTGGATCGCCACATTATCATTTCCCATGATGAGTATATCATCAACATAAATCAATAGGTAGATTGATGAAGTACCTTTGGTCCATGTGAACAATGCATAATCACGCTTCGAGTGTTGAAAACCTGCATTTGTAAGTGCCTCAGTGAATTTCGCATACCACTGTCGAGAAGCTTGTTTAAGTCCATACAGGGATTTGCGTAGACGACACACTCGAGACTCCCCATGTCTACGTAATCCCTGTGGAACCTCCATGTAAATTTCTTCATCAAGGTCTCCATGAAGAAAAGCATTGTTGACATCCATCTGATGTAAATCCCAATTACGGAATGCAGCAATTGCTAGAAAAGAGCGAACAGTTACCTCTTTAGCAACTGGTGAAAAAGTCTCATGGTAGTCAAATCCTTCACGCTGCGTAAATCCCTTTGCGACAAGTCGAGCTTTGTAGCGCTCAATTGAACCATCCGCCATATATTTCATTTTATAAACCCATTTGCAACCAATGGGTCTTCTGTGAGGAGGCAAAGGAACGATATCCCAAGTGTAATTCCCTTGAAGGGCAGCAATCTCTGCTTTCATGGCCCTTTGCCAACGGATATCATGTGCTGCTTCCTCATAAGAAGACGGTTCTTGTTCTTCTGATATTCGATTGACGCAACACATATGTTCCTGTGATAAACGACCGAAAGAAACATAGGAGGATACCAGGTATTGTGTACCTGAAGTTTTCAAGGTAGAACAGATATAATCCTTTGTCCAGGTCGGAGGACGAACTTGTCGTCCTGAGCGTCTAGGCCTGTCGACTGTTGGGGATGATGGTGCAATTTGTTGTTGCTGTGGCAAAGGAAAACTATGACATGTTGCTGGAGGGTCAATACTAGTCTGTCATGTTGGAGAATCAGAAGAACCAGCAACAAGAGCAAGAGATCCAGGACATGTCGTTGTAGAACATGGGTTAGAAAACGACTGATCTGGTCCGATCAAGATGCACTGTGGCTGTACAGAAATATCCTCCACCGATAGAAATTGTCGATGGCTTGATTCTGTCATGGACGCCTCATGTGAAGATTCCATTTCTTGAAAAGGGAATATATCCTCGTGAAATATGACATCACGACTAACAAAGAAACGACCTGTAGATATCTCCATAACTCGATAACCCTTTTGCAGGGTAGCATATCCCATAAAAACACATCGAAGAGCACGATGGTCTAATTTGTGTCGATACCGAACATTCGTCATGTAGCAAAGACAACCAAATACTCGGAGATGACTAATGTCTGGTTTCTTACCAAAGAGTTTTTCAAAAGGAGTGCAACCTTGTAATATTCTAGTTGGCATACGATTAATTAAATAGGCCGCCGTGATCACACAATCGCCCCAAAAGGATTCAGGAATGGAGGCTTGATATTTTAGTGCACAAGCAACTTCTAGGAGGTGTCGATGTTTACGTTTGACAATTCCATTTTGTTGCGGAGTGTAAGCACAAGAACTCTCATGAAGAATTCCTTGTGATGACAGAAAAGATTTATACTCAGTGGAAAAAAATTCACTTCCATTGTTTGTGCGAATCCTCCTAATATGTGTATCAAACTGATTTTTGACCATAGTTAAGAATTTCGACAGACATGAGAAAGCCTGACTTTTGAACTGCATGAGAAATACCCAAGTGGCACTCGAATAATCATCCACGATAGTAAGAAAGAATCGCGATCCATCACGATGAGATATATGATAAGGACCCCAAATATCCATATGTACTAAAGAGAAAATACTAGTGGCTCGAGATACACTAGTTGGGAATGGATTTCGCGTTTGTTTTGCCAAGGGGCATACTTTACAATCAGAACAAGGAAAAAAATCACTATGTCCCATACGCTGATGAGAAAGTGAATTTTCATTTGCAGCAATTGCATTACAAGAAATGCCTTTATTCAAAAAAGAAAGATCAATGTCTCTGGGGAGATCGATCCAAAAATATAGCCCTTGCTCCATTCTACCCAAGCCCATCAGTTTCCCAGTCGAAAGGTCCTGAAAGGAACAATTTTCGAAGTTGAAATTGACTCAACAATTATTGTCCTCACAGATTTTGGAAACAGCTATGAGATTGAATTCAAATTCTGGAATATAAAGAACATTCTTAAGGATAATGTTTGGGCTAAGGTGAACAGTGCCAATTTTTCTGACATCAGTAATATTTCCATTTGGAAGTCTAACATATATGGAATCAGGCTTTGTAGGGACACTAGACAACAAATTTTCATGGCAAATTATGTGATCACTAGCACCTGAATCAATAATCCATGCATCAACTGAAATATTATTAGTCTTGTTGGATGAAGTACCTGAGAAATTTGCACTTTTGTCAACTGTCTGTAGTTGGTTTAGTGCCTTCATGATGTTCTGATATTGATCCTGGGAAATAGGTTGATGAGCTTTGTCATATCCTTGTGCCGACACCTGGTAAGCAGAAAATTCTTTTCCTTTCTTTTCTTTGTCATTGGGTTTGCCATGTAATTTCCAGCATGTCTCAATGGTATGATGAGGACGCCGACAATATTCACAATATTTACCTTTAAATTTGTAATTTTGGCTTCCTCCCCTCTGTGATGACGTGGCATAATAGCGACCACCGGATTCGGTCCCATGTGAGAGAAATTGAGAGCCGTCAGATCCACGGCCTCGCATCGGATCTACACCGTCCGATCGGGTGGAATTTGGGTCGTCAGATCCGCGGCCTCGCATTTGATCTATGCCATCCGATCGGGTGAATCCTGGACCGTCAGATCCGCGCCCCTGTCTATCTCTACCGTCGGTTCGTCCGGAAAGATAGGGGCCGTCAGATCCGCGGTTTTGATCTCCTCCGTCCATTCTGCTAACCCTAAAATTAGGGTTCCGTTCTTCACTTCCAGTCTCCCCCAAAAAAACGAGAGGACCCTCCCGAAGCGAGATCTTGTTGCGGCGCGCGAAGACCGCCGTGAAATCGGCCGGAGAACCTTGCCGGCGCAGCAAGAGCCATGCTTTCTGCTCCTTTGTCACTTCCGGCGGCAGCCATGCGCTGATTTTCCTCCTAAACAGCGAGCTGGAAGATGCAGCCGAGCGGTGGGACAGTCTCCATGGCGAGGATTTGCGAACGGAAAGGTACGTTGCTCTCATTTAGGGCTAAGAGGAACCGAGTTACCTTCTCTTGGTCTTTAATTTCTCTGTATTGCTGGAGTGTCGCGTCCGGTCCTTGAAGCTGCTCCTCGGCCGCCTCAAGCTTGTTCCAGAGTGCTGAGAGCCGATTGAAACAGGTGGTAACTGACAAGTTCCCCTGTTTTAGTTCGGCGAGGGCTTGAGTGAGCGAAAAAACTTTCACCCTATCGAGCTTCCCGTACATTTCCTTTATATTATTCCACATTAATCTCGCATCTTCAGTCGGAGGAAGCCCTGCTGCAATCTCCGGCGACACACAATTCCCGATCCATGTACGTACTAATTGATTACATTTGCGCCAATGGCGTTGTAGGCGTTCATCGATTGGAAAGGGGACGGATCTATCAAGGAATCCGTCCTTATCCTTGGTAACAAGAGCTCGCCGAAAGTCCCTCGCCCATACTGAGTAATGATCCGGTTCGGTGAGCTGAAGGGTGATGAGTCGCAGCTCCGGGCCATCGGATGATGACGTGTAGATTGCATCTTTGGGTTCTGGACGGCCGGCGATGGGCGGAAAAACCAGCGGCGCAAACCCGGGTGGTAAATTCGGGTAAGGATTCGTTCCCAACTCACCCGGATTAGATTCGGGTCTATCACCCGGATTTGGACCAGTGGTCCATGGTCTTTGACCTGGAAACCAAGGCACATATGGCCATGAAGTTGGAGTAGGAAGTTGTCCGATGGCTGGATTGAAGGCAGATTGGCCGGATGATTCCTCCATTGTATTTTTGGGTTGAAATGGGTCTTGGATTTCTGAATTGTTGGGGTTATGCATATTGAATTCCTCTTCTCAATGTGCCGCCTTTGTTCTGCAGGTGATGAGTTGCAGCAACAAAGAAAGAAACGATTGAAGGCAATTTGAAGAAAAAATTGTGGAAGGTGAATCAGAGAAGTGGCTCTGATACCATTAAAGGTAATGCAAAACAATGGAGAAAGTACTTTCTGTGTATTTCAGTATGTCAAAGTATACAAAGAGTGTCGGTATTTGTAATACAAGAGAGAAGAATCAAAAAGAAATATATGCACAATATTACAATATCCTAAAATATTCTACGTCTCTGATATACTATATCAATTTGTAATCTCAGAGGATAAAATCAAATTCTCCTTCCAACACTATCAACCTATCTCATCAACCTACTCAAACCTCTCTTGTTAGGATGTGTTTGGTTCAACTTTTGCTCAATGACTTTGTATTTATATAAAAAGTGTTTTCATGAAATATAAGTAGTATGTGGTAAAGACTTGTGAAATATATATTGTAAAGCAATTTTTGACAATTGATGTGACGGTCTGTCACTGAGGTCACGTCACCTTAGGCAAGCTTGATTTGGAAATGAGAGGCTCACAAGGCGTTGGTGACCCTTGATGAATGTTGACTAGAGGCTGGCAAGCTAAATCTGGAGTGATTGAGAGAGACGATGAACAATATTTGGAGTGAGAAAAGACATGAATACCTAAATAGAAATGAGGCCAACATTGGAAGAGGAAAATTCCTTAAGTTCTTTGAAATGGCATTATCAAAATTTTGAAAATCAAAACTGTTTCCAAGCTGCCGGGTGTACGGCGGTTCCCGGATCACTAAAAAAAAAAAAAAAAAAACCATTCCCAAGCTGCATCGGGTTCCGGCATTTGTAAAGATCAAAACTTTGGTCGAAAGACTTATGGGATTGTGTTAACAAACACCCCACCTTTGTCACAAGTGGCTTTGGAAGCCCAGAAGACTTTGAAAGTGCTCTCCTAAAGGCTAGTGAAGAAATAATTGAAACTTGGATTAATTCTCATTATGTTTCCTTAAATCAATACATGTTCTCAGCCACGCTCTTCCTGGAAACCAACCATTTCAATTTTTTTGTCATTGCGTCTGCAAGAGTTCCTAAAACGATAGAATCTTGGATTTCATTTAATCATTGGAAACCCAATCGAATAATAATTATAAGCAAAATCAGAAAAGTTTCATGACTTCAATAGCGATGTATGCCGACATAATTTAAGATTGACCATTATATTTTAAAAAATTCCACACTTATCAATGCCATGGTAAAGTTAATTGTGAAAATATATCTTTACATTATTGATGAGAGGGAACATTTATATAATTCAAAATCCTATATTTGGTATCTACTAAAAACATGATAAATTGATATAAGAATGATATAATCCGGATAGAATTATCCTATGGAAGATGTGGAATAAAGCTGTACGGGATTTCTAATATCCCTAATATAAAAGTTATTTTTATCGAATAACAAACTTCTTAAATTACTAAAATTAAATTGGTATTTGAATATTAATAATAATTGAGTTCTAATATAACAAAATTCTTAATAACAAAAAATAACAACAATTTCATTTTTATTTATAGATTCGAATTTCTTTCTATCTTGTAATATAAATTCAGTATATATACTATTTATGTTTATTATATATTTTAGGTATAACATTTTTAGTATATTAGTATAATTTACTATTTAATCAAATTTTATTAGAGCGATGGAAAGGTAGAGAAATAAATTAAAAAAAAAGAAAATATTTACAAAAGAGAGAAATATAATAAAAAAAGCAAATAAAATGAAGTAGGTGTGAGTATGTACCATCTTCATTTGTGCAATTTTTTAGTTTATTTACATTGATATGTTGTTTATACCAAACAATAAACATAATATGATGTAAAAATATCTAAGTTTATTATTACAATTCATTATGCATGTATTGGATATAGCAGAATCCTTAAATTTTATATCCTATCATATCCAATCTTATCACGGATAGAAATCAAGACAGTCAAACATAGCCAATTTCAGGTGGTTATCCTAATTGCGAGATACAATCTACTTTCATTCACGATCGAACTGCAACAAGGCAAAAGTTTAGATTTTCTATGCTATGCTATAATATCACGTGCCAAATCTGAGCTGGGAATATTTGGCCCCAAGCAATACGCTCGTCGGCAATTTACAATTGCGTGGCATATGCCTAAAATCGTGTTGCACAAGAAATTATGGGAAGTGATGTGACTAATCGAATTAGGAACAAAAAACTGCCGAAAGCTATTGGGCTTGGGCTACATAAAAGTTAGGCCCATGAAATTAAATTTCTTGGGCGGTCCCACTGAAAGGAAATTTATCACCCACTAGAACCGTCGTTTCAAAAGCAGTAATATAATAGACGAAACTTCTGTAGCCTTTGTTAAATCCCATGTTCTCAGCCGCATGCTAAATGCCTGATGACCAGAAAAAAAAGGGGAAGATTCTTCACTTAATGATCGCCATGCGACATTTTAGTTCTCGCTCACTCTATATAACTCGAGCCATGACAACCTCTGCAGTTCAGGCTTTCAGTACAAGGGGCGCAAATTTGGCAAGTAGTACTCTCCTTTTGATATGGGATTGATTCCTAGAGGAGGCAAGAAACATGGGAAAGGGACTAGGAGCAGCAGCAGCAGCAGCAGCAAGTGTTCATGCTTCTCTTTCCTGAGGATTTTCAGAACCTGCGGATCCTTCTGGCACTGGTCGGAGAGCGACGATGAGACCGAGGATGGAGGCACTGGGCCGGCGGCCCCAGTCACGGATGATGAGTACGGGTGGCCGGTCGTCGTGGAGCCCAGAATTAATTGGAAATCTTCCGAGTTCATCAAGAAGTTTCATGAGACTCATGAACCCTGAAACAGCAGTACTTTACTGCTCCACAGATCGGAAGTTTGTGTCTAGGCCTCTCTTTGTGTGGCTGTGTCTTTCGTGTTGTTCTCTGTTGTTGTTATGTTGTGAGTTCGGAGGAGACGATGATGAGCGAAAAACCAATAAGAGCTTCCATCTCTTTATTTGTGGGTCATTTTACTGATGTATTTTCTTATGTTGCCCTAATCCTATATCTGTTCTTCTTTATACGTTGCATGAATGACCTTCTAAGGCCATATAAGACTCGAATTCTACATGTGGCGCAGTTTGGTGTTCGAGACTTTTGATAGTAATGACAGGACAGAACTGCGGGGACCGAAGTCCTATAGCAATGAAAGAGTTCATGATCATATATTGCATTTAGTTACCATCGACCCTCAAACAACAGCACTTGCAGCTTGAAGAATTTTCTTTAAACCCCCCTAAGACCTGCAATAGAGAGAGGAAGAGTGGGGAAATAGGCGCCATGCCGCGATGGAAGGTGGACGCCGGTGACGGTGGTGGTTGCCGACAGTGGTGGTGGACACCAGCGCCAGTGTGGGGATAGGGCGGTGGTAACTAGAGGCCAGAGAGATGGTTAGGTTTAGTGTTTAGTGGTGTTTTCATGTACGTATGCACGCCACACATCTGAAAGCGCATAAGATGGACACGGGAAGGTAGGGAGGAACCGAGCCCCATACTTAAATTACTCCTCTAGGGGACAAGGTCCACTGGACTCCAGTTATTGCAATAAAGGTCGCAAACAACTTACGGTGAGTACTTCGAAGGAATGTCTTTAAAAAGGCCTTTTGAGCTAAAGGGGTTTCCAAAATTCCAATAACGTTTGATAAAATGTATATTACAAACATATTGGAAAGCCACTTTGACGTAAATGTTATTTGATAAAAACTAACCTTTGTAAAGGATTTTTGATATTTTTTTTAAATAAAAAATCTCAAACTATTTGCTAACAGAACTCAGCCGCTGCTGGTGAGGGTGAGGGTGGCTCGTTGGCTGCTCATCGATGGCATGCCAGTGGCACATCGGCCACTTGTCAATGGCAGAGGCAAAGTTAGAGTTTTCGATAATAATTCCGAAACTATGAAAGTTGAGCAAGAACAAAGTTAGAAGAAGAAAAAAGTCTATTTGGATTTCGAAAACGCAGCTCCAAAGTACCTTCAAACATACCTTCTAAAGGAGTTTAGAAAGATTTGGAGATGAAATCACATCTCCCCGAAGCATCTCAAAATTTTTCCCAGCATTTGCATTTGTCCAACGAGTTTTGGGTGCCAAAGAGCTTTGCAAATCCCGAACCAAACACAACTTTAGTCTAGAAGGATCTATCTTGAGTTCTTTAATGCCCATATAAGACTCACTACATTGCCGGATTCCATTCCCGTTTGACACAATGGACTTGGAGTCGGGCTACAAGGAATTAACGTCAACGTAAATGGTTTGCCTTTGCTTGGATTGGAAATAGACTTATCCCGATACGCTAAAGTTAGCTCAGGCTACCACCTAATCGCTACATCCCTGGAAAATGATCGCCTTCATTCCGATGAGGCGTTAAATGAATATGTCGATATCTGATGAGTTAATTTCAGGATCATTCTTTAAGGTTTTCTCTTTCTTTTTCTTTTATCCTTCGCGTTGAGCTGAGCTCTTGCGAAATATTGAGTCAAACCATGATTAGTATTTTGCAGGAATTCCTATTTTGTTTATACATTATGCCCCCCATATGTGTACTATGATTACACACTCTTATGAGGTTGCACTTGGTAAGATCATTACATTTGATCCTGATGAAAACAAGGTGATGAGAATGACACGATCTGCTTTTGTCAGATCAAATGTGGACGGAATCCTCCTTTTGAATTAGGAATCATCAGGGAAACAAAACATAAAGCGCCAGCCTAATTCGCGTTGAAAAACAACACCGATCTTCCTTTACCATATCATCTGTATACGACTGTAATTGGTCGACCGGCCTAACAAAGCCCCGTATAGTTATTTCCTACGAGATGTCTTTATACGCAAAGTGAAGCAATACATATAAACATATACCGAAAAGATATGTGAACCCAACATACAATATTTAATCAATTAAAAAATGTTATGAGGGACAAAGTAAAGGCAAAAGAGATTATGCATGCATATAGAAAAGAACTTGTAGAAGGAAATTTCCCATGCAAAATCTAATAACTTTTAACTTAAAAATTGATTTCTTAGAGATACCTAAAAGTTAGACAGCTTGAAGGCACTGCTGGGGTTGGAGGGACGTGGGGACTCTCCCCGGAAAAATCCAGGTCCTCTACCAGCCAATTTTCTTGCCCTAAAAGTCTAAAGGGGAAGAGAAAAACAAGGGAAAAGAAAAGAAAGTATCCTAAAAGCTTTCGTTTATTATGTAGTTTGGTATTCCTTCTTTCAGCTTCTTAAGCACTAGCTTTCCTTCTCGAAGGAACTCTCTCGGGTAGAAACAATCTGGTTAGACTTCATCATCATGACTTATGTAGCATTTCTTTTATTAAAAAAAAAAATTATTCTCCCTCGACGCCAGCAATGGAGCAAATGTAGCGTACACGATTAGCATTTGTCAAAAAGAAAATAGTTCCGGCTTTTATTCTAGATACCATCGATTATACGCTTTTTACTATTAATGAATGATGGCAAACAAAATTAGATTTCGCATTATCATACATACATTTATGTGGATATGTACTATCAATGTGGCTCCATATCATCAAAACAAAAATAGTTCAAAAAAGATAAGAGGGAGAGGGGTAGGGCATCGGTTCCACCGCAAAATACTGTGACTAGCAAGAGGCCAGCGACCCTTGTCGTCCTCCAACAATGGCGGAGGACCTCCACTAAGGAGGGCAGCGAGGCCCTTGTCTTACCCTCGATCTTCGTTTGCTCTCTCTAAATAAGGGCTTGATGATCCTCACCAAAGCTCGAAGAAGGTTGTCGGACCCTAGACGAATCAAGATAATGTTTTCTTTTATCGGAATAACAAACATTTCAATTTCAACTCATCACATATAACATTTTTACTATGTCTAAGGGCAGGGAGGCTCTGAAAATGCCGAGGGAGGATGCATTAGTCAGCCAGTTCAATTCGACGAGGAGAAATCATTTGAGAATTTGATTGCATCAAAAATCGAAAGCGTCCAATTAGAGGTAAAGAGGGACTAAATGAGAGGGGGCTTTTAAACTCCATGGTTAAATGACTAGATTTATCTAGGCCTACGAATTGAAGTAGGTCAAAGTCCCATGTGTACAAGCTAACCATTACTTGGTGGCTACGCAGGACAGGTAAAAAGGTGGTCTAACACAGAAAGAAAATCATTTGTTTAGCCGATTGTTCTTATACTAATGAAAGATACTCAGCATCCATTGACCAGTTCCAGAAATCGAACTCCTGCTGTTAGACCCCGGGATTCCCACAAACCAAGAGGCGCACCGATCTGAGCTCTGACACCTAGCAGTTACGGACGGTCGTTAAACAAAATGATATTAATCTTCTTTAAATTTCATAAAGAATGCATTGTATTTGTACATGGCCCTTCTCTTCGATCCTCACTGTCCCAGCTTTTGTGTTCTCTTTAGTGAGATTTCGACATAATTTAACTAAATATCTCCTTTCACAGCTGTTCGACACAAGACCTTTTCCTGCAGGTTCTACGTGAGAAGAGAGAGCGAGAGAGCCAGGGAGGGTCAGGAAAGGGAAGGACCGTGGAGTACAGTAAAGCTCTAGTTCCGTAGGGCGTTGCTTTTTGGGGAGATTCCTTTGGGGCAGCGGGTAGTATAATCAGCAAAAGATAAAGTGGAAGGTTGGCAGGCACTACAGCACCTTGGAAACCACCGTTCGTGGGTGAAATTCAAAGCAGAGGACAACAGCACTTGTGCTTCTTCTCAGTTTGGCGACCATTATACTATAAGAAATTAAGATGAGATGTTCCAGCTTTCTTAACCGTGTCCTTTCGATCGATCTCGGCCGTCCTTTCCATCCAACAACCTCCTTAAGCAACCTCCCCCCCTCCCCTCGCGTCTATAAATTGGAAGACCCGCAGTTCATGTGACTCCAGAACTCGAACATCAACACCAGCTTGTGTCTGTTCATTAGATCGAGAAATCGTTTGTGTCCGAGAGCGTGACGTTTTTGTAGAGAAGAGAGGCAGATATACTGAGATGGGTCATAAGAAGTCGTCGTTCTTCTCCATGTTCAACATCTTCAAGTCGTGTTGCTCCGATGGTAGTGACTACACGTCCGACGATGGCGGCTATGGGAGGAAGATACGCCCCAGCGATGAGGACAGAGGGTACTGGGTCGCCGAGCCCGGGATCGACGGCAAAGCGACGGACTTCATCGCCCGGTTCTACGCCAGCCATGTCTCAGACCCTGCGAGGCAGACTCTTGCAGTTTGATGGCTATTGCTCTCTCTCACTCAGCATCTCTCCCCAGTCCGTGCGTCTCTCTTGTAGATGAAGCTCATCCATTCCTTTCCACGATTTTTTGATATTTCTTTCGAGAATAATACTCTCTCTGATGTCCTGTAACTCACCATGAGTGCCCCTGATTTGTAAGTTCGTTAAAATGACAAGAATGAATGTGACAGCGTAGCTTCTCCTTCTGAAAAATCCTCGTCTTCTTCAGTTTGTGGCATTTGCAAGTTGACATGCCTCTGTTGGTCTCAAATACCTTCACGCTCGGTGCATAATCTCGCAGCTGTTTTAACTGATCAATACATGGTTTGAGTCTAAATGACAAACCGTGCACGGTATTTAGTCCAGCCTGAATCAGGAACTCAGGTGCAACTTCGTGAATTTTCGTCAAGACTCTCGATCCAAGAGCTATGCATCTAGAAATGCAATTCCAGAAATGGGAAATCCTTAATCATGCAATGTTTCCTTTACGATTACAACTAGCATTCTGAGTCCTCATATGTCACTAAATTTTTCGCAGCAATTGCACCTGTAGTTGAAATATGAAAGTGATTTTTGTGGCCGCTTCTGAGTGGTAATCTTTGCAGAGCCATGAGTAGACGAAGAGGCCTGAACATAGTCATTTTAAACGGCTAACAGCTATCATCAAGTCCTTCAAGTAATCTGAAGACTTCATTAGCATCTAATACGGGTTTCCCAATACAAAAAATTGATCACAAAAAGATTTAAAATCGCAACGATAAACAAGTAAAGGACTTATTTTCTTTCCCAGTGTGTTGAAGTCATCCAAGGAAGTCAAGTTCACGAGTCACTGAACCTTTGCTTGAAATGATCCGTGAGAGCTTTCCATATATTTCTGCTACTGTTCGAAGGCTAACAGCATCTCCAAAAACCTCTTCTGAGAATGGGCTGGGATCCAAGATTTTTTTGAGTCGATTAGCATGCACTATCTTGTCTGTAAGGCAATCAAGTAAAACTTCAAGTTTCAATCAGAGACAATACTTGTGTCGTCCAAAGTAAAAAAGTTATTTTCATTGAGTTTCAATGTAACAAAGTTTGCCACATTGACATTCAAAGGAAATGTGAATTTCGGGTTTGAAGAAGAAGACGACATGGTTATATTGATTTTTCTTTTTATATCTAAACAGAAAAAGATTATGTATCCTTTCGTATAAACAGAGAATCGACTCAAATAAGCACACGCATTTCATTGATACTTCTTATAATATAAATAGAGAGATATCACCTCCTATACTAATAGTGGAAATTAGTATGAAGATAATATTTCAATCTACATGAAACCTAAATAAAAAATAAATTGAGGAAAAAACAAATGATTGGCAAGTGCCTCTCCTCGCTGATTTGTGAAAGATCCAGCGTTTTAACTATGCTGATTTTTTTTTGCAATTTGGTTTGTTCCTCCAATAAATTTGCCTGGAGTTTACCTTTGAAAACGACACTGCTTGACTTGCAGAACATATAATTGTGCACCGTACACAATGATCAGTTGTTCTCATCTTTCCTTTTAAGACTTTGGGTCATGTCTAGGTTCCCTCTTTTCTTTGTTCTCCTTTTTGGCTTTATATCCCATCTCAATGTTCTGCATAAAATGGAAAGAAAGAATTTCTCTGGAGTGCATGTGCATGTGAGTATCACTGAGTTTCATGATGAAGACTGTCTGAAATGAATTGCTCAAGTCTAAATGAATTACATTATTACAGCCAGAGAAAATCTGAGCCTCTCACTTCTTGTCTTGTACTGGCAGCATTTCAGATGAGATGCTTGAAGATCCTTTATTTGATGCTTCTAAAATCAACATGGAAAAATGTCAGGACATATGCATAGTTTCATATCATTGTATATGAAGCCAAACCTCTTAGCCAAATGATAAGTGAGAATATAGCAAAAGTTATCATGATGCAGGATTTTTCAAATTTTTTTTCCCTGAAAAGAAATGTTAGATTTTAGAGATCAATAGCTTTTTGAAGTGCTAGATTGGTTTATAATTGTAATATCTAGAATTTGATGACTAAAGGTCATTGTTAACTCGAGAGCTTGATTTTTTAGCACAAATTATGCCGCAGCAAAAGCACTGATGAGCAAAAGAAGAAAAACTAATCTGGTCTCGAGACTTGGGGCTTTACACAATGTCAGAGAAAGCAATACTGTGTTACATTTTCATATCCAATTGGCATTAGTACAGGAAGCTACCTGAAGGAAATATGGATGCCCCGCCACAAATCTACAGAGTTCCACCTAACCAGAAGTCACTTTGAGCTAGATACAATTGTTTAATAGGATGTCGCATATTAGTAATGGCAAGATACCCATCTTGGGTAGGAAAAAACAGTCTAGTCTTTTTCACTGCTTATATTTTACTGAATCATCCCAGCACACATGACATATCCTACCGAAAATGTCAATCTATGGTGAGAGAATGGAAAAGTGCGCTAATTCTTGCACACTATCTTTGTGATGTAAAAGGTTCAAGGCAAAATATCCATGTTGCTGTATGATAATACTGGAAAGTGAGTTGTCAAGCGAAAGAAGAAAGGTTTGGCTTGGCTTGTGAATGGGAAGGAACCCAATGCTCCCTGGGGTCCAGCTCAAAGGTCTACAAGCCCAGGCCAAAGCATCGCAAAGCAAAGAGCTCACTCTCAAAGTGGCTCACGATGAACCCTATGAGAATGAAAAGGATTGGTGTTGGTGAAGAGTGCTTGTTAGTGACTGCTTAAGAATTAAGTACACACCCACATGCTGAATCTTCAATTTTTAATTCATCCACTCCAGGTTGTCTTCTGGATTCGATGTTAAGTAAAGTAAAAACCATTGTGATTGTGCCAGTTTTCTCAGGGTTCTGTTTCTTAATGCTTTCTCTTTTTTCTAAAGAAGGTGAAAATGTATCGTGGACCTGTTGCTTTTTGTGAGATTCCTCTGTTTAGGTTCTTCCTTCGAAGGTGCTTCCTTAGAACAGTTGGTTACCTCGAGGCTCTATTTGCTTTCCTATTTGACTGTCTGCATTACCAACAGTTGCTGATTGACAAATTAGAATATGAAGCCCCAGTGGCTGGCGCAGCTGGACAAGCAACGGGCTCGGGCGTGTTTTGTCATGACATGAGTTTGATCCCCTCCGTCCGCGACGGGGTGTTAGCCATCCCTTGTCAGCCACCTGCATGGGCTTGCAGGGTGTTCATGGACCCTGGCTTAGTCGGGCAAAGCCCGGATACCTCCTGTAATAAATAAAAAAAAACTAGAATCCGATTTTTCTCGAGTTTTACAGCTTGGTCCCTTTGTGTCCCATGACTGTGAATTCCAAGAATGTTACGCCTCCACCGTACTGTTTTCTCAGACAAAAAGCGCCAGTTGCGAGCCCCTATGTTGAGCCGAAGCCTGAACTAGTGAGCTCATATGGGAGCGATGATGAGGTGCAATGCGGACTGTGAACATATTGCATTGCACTGAGTTGCTGCAAGGTCCGTTCTTTATTTTTTGATACAACTCAGTTTCAAATTCTTTGCTTAGTTCAAGATTGTTTATCTGACATCTGAATTCAGTTCATGGATGAACTTATCTGGCTAATTACAGCACCAAACTTTCCTTTTGGAGGGATAAGAAGAACCAGCAGCCATTCATTTCATTCCTGAACTTTTCCATGTATGATCAGCATCGTGGCTGGATGCTTGAGACAATTTCTCACAAGATTCTCTCACTTATCAAGCCCACACAAGAAAGGAGGGCCTCCAAAACTTTCTATATTCAAAAGAATCTGGTCAAGTCTCGCCTTTACGTTGCCTTCCATGTCTCTCGATTCAATTTAATTATGTAGTTTTCTATTAATCCGATCCTTCCTTTCACTACTTTCCTGAAGATCTCATCACGCTTTAGCACAAAACAAACCATGCCTGCACCATTAGAACTCTTCACTTTTGATGATTAGGAGTCCCTTTAGGGGGTGGGTGATGCTAACAGAGATTGTGAAAGATCATGTAGCTTTTTGGGGGCCTGAATATTTTTTGAAGATTATTGAATTGAGCCACCAATAATATGATCAAGGAAGCTAGTACAGTGTATATGAGCTTTTTGAAGCAGGGACTAGGAAAGATAGCATTAGTTGTCTCACACTGACATAGGATTCTTTCTCATCTACAAGGTCTTCGATATATGGACCTCTTAAAAAGCTCTTCCATTTTAAATGACGAGGAAATTCCCTCATAACAGATAAACGTCAGGTCAATTAACACTCCATTTACTTCATGGACTGCATAAGACGGGAGTCACAGCATAATTTGCATTTGGTGGTGCGTGAAATTGAATTCGTGTTGCGTGCCTAATTCAGAAAGGCATGTTACTTAACCATTGTGTCCGTAGTAATAAACTAAGCAGGCAATGCTTGTTGATTGGTACCTGGGAAAGGTCCACAATGGTAAAAGCAAAAACCTAATATTCCCCTGTCCTTGAGAATTCAGCTGAGACTTTGGTAGGCGAGATGCTTTATCTTATACAGTGTTGTCAACTTCTTCAGTAGCTAGAATAGGAGCGTGCACTCGGGTCTGGACCACGTGCTGCATACATAAGATTACGGTACGGTTCCCAATCGAGGTATTGTGTTAGCCGGTGGTTGGGAACCGTGCCGTAAGGCGCGCTAACACAGCAGTGGGCATTTCACTCATCCTCTCTCACTCTAGGCGTGGGTGGCTACTATACCACTGTACCCGGTAGTAGCCAGAGCAAGCTCTGACGTGGAGTTTACCTTCTTCACCGAGAGGCTCTCTAATTCTCTGTTTATATTTGTTTTTCTGACAGAGAGGGAATATGGAAGACAGCGTAGGGACTCCCACCTAGGGCAGTTATCCCGCCTGTTTCCTTGAGCCTTTTAAGGACTTGCTCAGGTCCAAGTTCCGAGGGGACAAGGTGCCTCTAAATTAGGTGGTTCAAGGACCTTCCAACTCTTAACCGCACACTTTAAGATCGAATTCTAGTAAGGTAACCAAAGGGTCCGTGGCAGGATTCACCAGAGCTGTAGATGTTCTTCATGACTAATTTTTATTTTCCTTCTCAACTTTCACTGAAGTCCAAATCCTAGGACTGAAAATGCAGTTTCTGTTTCAGCCCTTAAAACATAAGCAGATTTTACAAATGCAAACCCCTTGTATCGAGCAAAAAAGAGAGAGAGAGAAAGAAAAGCCCATAAATACATGCCTCCAAAGATCATATCTGAATTTGAATGATCTCATAAGAAATTATTCAGTATCTGCACTGTAATTGCTGAGACTCCCTCGTGGCACAGCAGAAATTGCTGTTTTCTGGCTGAAAGGATGGACCGGGAGTAGATTCCAGGGATAAAGTCCTGATGAATGATGATGGGTGAGACCCAAATAAGCCCACTGGGCCATAAACTCATGATAAGAGTATGATCCACATTATGGGGCTGTTTGCCTTGCCCCTTGTTGACTGAGCAGTTGGCTAAACTGGTCCCCCTCCACTCCAATCTTCAGTCTCAACTGAATGATGGTAGCCCATGCTGGGTCTGTTCAGCATCTAGAAAATACCTAGTTAAACAGTCTGTTACATCACTCGGGACCGTGTTAAAAACACGTTCGATCGGGGGATTGCGCGTGAAGTGTGCTAGATACATACATACACTAAGCCTGTCCGCCATTCTTCCACAAATAGGAAACGAACGAGCGGAACTCAAGTTAATCAGAGATGGCTTGTTCAGTGCAGGAACTCGAGGATCGACTCCTTGCGCGAGCTTCATCTGGATAGAAAAACTCAACCGGATGGCTGGAAAAATCATATGTACTGGTCCTGAAGATCGTATCGATGACATTATCTTAATCTATGATGAGTTTGAGCTCGAAACTCACGTATATTTCCGATTATATTTGCAAATAAATGTTAGAAAAAGGTGATCATAGGAAGCTGAGATTGTTTGACTTGGAGGAGGAAATAGGGGAGCCTAGGGCTTCGGCCTTGTGCTTTCTCCTCAGTCAATCCCACTTTTATTGCCCTTGACCTTCCTCAGATCTTGAGCTCCTCACGATTCACCCTACAAACAGTAAATGCCCAGATCCTAAATAGGTAAAATTAAGATGGATTTTTAGGGTTTATAATCCTACTGCCTTTTGAAAAATAACTCACGAAATAATAATGATAATATTCACGGACCGAAATTGTTGATGCGTTTAAAAAATGACTGTCGAATTAGAAGTCATAAATGAAGTATCAACAATAAAAAAACTCCAAGCTCAGAGGTCTATGAATATATGTTTCTTTTAATGGTGGTCCGCCCGAAGCTTAGGAAATATCATTACCGCCACTAGGATTAAAAATTTAAAATGACTTAGAATCCGAAGCCATGTGATCTTCGCAAATATCATCATCGGATTCCGTAAACTTTACTTCCTTTGTGAAATGAACATTCAAGATTCGTTCAGACGTCCTAAAGTAGAATCCATATCACGTTAAATCAGGGCAATACTTACATATACAATTAGGTTGTGATTCATTATATTTGTATTAAAAAAATGTGTGTTGGTGATAGGTGAATAATTAATCATTGTTTAGCAGTGACCGAGGTTAACGCACGATACTACCTTTGCACGAATCTATCTTTCTCTGCCTACGTGGATTCTTCTCGATGTTGTTCCTACTTCTATGTCCGTCTTTACTTTTGTAATTCTAATTTGATTTGTGAATTTGTCAATAATAATACGCTCTTTTTTCGCTTTAATGTGTCCTCAATTATTATTGTTAGAAATATTACTAAATAATGCATACAAGAAACAACTTCCTAAGTTAAGGTGCACATATATAGACAAGAGCATGTGTCTTGATTAAGGGAGCAATAACATGTTAAGTTGCTTCTTGAAAATTTTTGCTTCGAACGAAAAATTAAACATTGCACGAGCGGCTTGTATATATTCTAGTGCAAGGAACATTGTTCATATGGTCCAAGTTTCCTTATGAATTAATTAAATTTGGCTTAAACCCTAAGTTGAAAAAAATCAAATTGGTGGCAATGTCAACATATGTGAATGCCAAACAGAAGGAACATAAGGAGGGGCCACTTCCTCTACTTTACGAGACAAGAATCACAATTTTCGCAAGCAAAATGTCGAGCGGAAGCATCCAATAATAATTAATTTAAGGTATAAGAGGACTTTATTTTATTTTTTTCTTTTCAAAAAATAACAAGCAGAATCATTTTAAGGATATAGAAACTAGTTTTGAGGGCCCTCAACCATCATCATCCGTATCTCCTTTTTGCACTTGCAAGCGCACTCCAAGTTATGCCTTATTTTTCACAATGAATATAAATAAAATATAAGGACAACATTGACAATAGGAAGTGATTGATGAAAAATCAGTATGCAAAATGAGGAAAATAAGTTAATAACTATGGTTTAGTCCTCTAGATTGTAACTCTGTTACGATTTCCTCGTTTAAAAGTTTTGTTTAGCAATAAATTCCTCTTATTCTCTCGGTTATTGTAGTCGAGTCCTTCCATTATAAATCATCAGAAACACACTCAAATTACTTATTCGCCATCGAATTTAACTTGCGATACATGCGCACGAGCATACAAGCACAAAGAGGCAATGATGGTAGCCGGGGCAAGAAAAAATTGTTTTAAAAGTCCTAAATTTATGACACTTTTGTCAAATCAATTCTAAACATTTTAATTGTGTCAATTGAGTCATAAACATTTTTTTAACTTTGTGCTAATAGAGTTCATCCAATCAATTTTGATTAGAAATTGCTGGTATAAATGCCTGCCATCTCACATGGTACGGCTGGAGTTAACTTGGATATATTTCAATAATTTTTTGATTTTTTTAGTAATTTCCTATCAAAATTAATCAGATGGACTTAATTAGCAAACAATGAAAATATTTAGAATTCAATGGCACCATTACAAAGTATAAAATTGAATAAGTATATGATTAAATTGACAAAAGTACAAAAAGTTTATAACTTTTTGGACAATTTTCTTTTGAGACAAGTTTGTTTTTCTTAAATTCAGGTTAAAATAATTTCACCTAAAATATTTCGTACCAATTCAAAAATTAGAACTTCAGTTTTATTATATTGGCAGATATGTCTCTTTTTATTTTTACTGGTCATTTGGCTCAGTCTCCCCTCCTCGAATAGGAATCTTTGGTGGTCTCCACCCTGTCAAATTGAAGTGGACGATGAACAGTAGGAAAGAAAGATATGTCGGCCTCACCAAGGGTGTCATGGCTGGTCATGCCATGTAGATTGCCGACATAACTCAATGATGTTTAGTTAAAATTGGTGAGATAAACTTAACTGGTAAGACGTGTAAAAGTTTATGATTCAATTGACATAATTAAAAAGCTTATGATTGAATTAATGAATGTACAATAGATTTGAAACTTTTTGGATAATTTTCCGTTGGAACAAATTTTCTTTTACATTCGAGCAAAAAAAGAAAAAAATTGACCTAAAATAATTTGTACCACCTCAAAATTCAGAATTTTAGTTTAATAATAGGGTTAATACTATGAAAAATCTCAAATTAGTATGTCTGTAATAAATTTATCTCTAATAATTTTTCTTAAATTTTATCATTCAATTGTTAAATCAGATGACACATGATAGTGGGCAGATGTACTAGTTTGATGTTTCATCCATTGTTTGTCACAAGTATATCGGTTTATAGTTTTTCATGGTATTAATCTAATTTAAGGGAAACTAACGGATGGTAAATTTACCATAAATGTATCAATTTTGTGTTTTTTTTTTATAGTCAAAAAATTGATTTGGGAGTAAATTTATCACAAATATATTAATTTAACGTTTTTCATTTTATTAACCCTTGTTGGATATGTCCTTATTTTTAAATTTAATGTTACCGGTCATTTGGCCCGGTCTCCACTCTGTCAAACGGACGAAGAACATCAGGAAAGAAAGAGACGTCGGATGCCTCGAAACAAAATTAAGAAAAGAGGGTCTCTCAGAGAATGATCCTAATCCTAATGCAAACCCTAAAAATTAAAACAGCAAGTGGGTTCTTATTTTAATCCAATTTAAACCTGTGAAAAATATTTTCTATTTATTCTTTCAAAGCTTGTCACATGTTAAAAAAATAAAAAAATAAAAAAAAAAATCGAAACGGTCGTATATCCGCACAAACTAACAAACCAAACCGACCAATCGATTCAACTCCCCCGGACCCCTACAGCCTACAAATTTGACTACATGTGAAACCTCTAGTCATAAATTATAATTTATCGTGTTGATATTTTGTATGGTCATTTAAATATTACGAATTATTCTCTAAGAAACGTGAACCATAATCATTTATCACTGACCCAATGTCAGATTTTTATTTTTCTTCTCTAGACCCGAAATGGCTTTATAATTTATTTATTTGTATTTACAAAAGATCGGATAAGGGGAGATGCACTGTTTTTCCCCATCTCGATTAAAGCTCACTTCTTTCGATGTGTTCAAAGTTAGACAATTTCGCATTTTGAGGACGGCCCACAAGAAAAAAAGCAAACGAATAAATAAATATTAATTTATTAATAAAGGAAGAAAAAAGAAAAAGAAAAAGGAAACTCGGAAGCAAGACACAGACAAATTTATTATTATTTAGTATTTATCTAAGAAAAGAACCTGTAAATTGCCGAATTAAGACGCTAAACCGAAATTGTTAAATTATCGTCATGGGCGGCTTTGCGAAGCAAGCAACGGTTTATAGTCAACCTCAAGATTAAAAATCACCGGCAACCATTTTTAATTTTTCTTCTCGAGCTTAGTGCAGATGTATTTATTTATTTATTTTTATTGTTTTTGTGTATTACACAAAACTTATTTAAAAATGATTTCCCGCTCTTGAAGCGAAGTTTCCCTTGGTTATTATTTTATAGGGCTTTTCATATTTATGTTCTTAAACGAAATATTCTGCTTCCACCCTTTTTCTGGGGGCCAACGTATATTCGCCCCCCTTATTGAAAATGGCTGTTTGAGGGAGTCTCCATTTCCCCAGTAAATCATGTGCGCAGCCACATGCCCCATGTAAATTATTGATTCAAAATTCGAAGTTATATATATATATATATATATATATATATATATATATATATATATATGGCATTATTGTAAAGACCATGCATATAAATCATCGGTCGATCTTATTCTTTCATTAGGTCTTTGCACATCTAGTTGCACGAGTTTTTTTCTTTTTTTATGAAAACAGACATGATTGAGCCAGGACGTACGAGTCGAGAGGCATACAAAGTTGCCAAGCTCATGCTAGTTATGCTATTGGTCAAGCGTGAAGTGAAGTAGCCCTTGGTGCTTCTACAACATAAATGCGGTTTCCCCAACAAGATTTTTGTGCTCAGGATAGTAAACTTCCCAGTGTAATTTCGGTCCAGCATAGACTTTTCATGTCATGGGTCCTTATAATAATTGCAAGCTAGAATTGGTCAACTTCGGCTAACAAATCTCAATTATACTAGACAAGAAATTGTACATTTAATCACAGTAGAGGGAAAAAAGTACAGTTTAACTTTCACGCATGAGACAAATTATTGGTTGAAAAGGCAATTTCATCAAGGAACATGTGAAACTTGAAAGAGAGAGGTTTACCAAGGACAAAAAAGTTGGGTTATGAAGATATTTTCATAAATTCAATTATCTGCAAACTTAATTTTTGTGTGCAGTTTCAACTCTTGACAATCATTTGAAATGGGAAAGGAGCTGTCTAGGTACCACAAAACCTCATCTTTTGACTTTGAGAAACTTGTCGAATGTCGTTCATATGAGTGTTACGCTTAGTACATAGTGATTAATTTGACATTGATTGGGATGGCGTGTTTATAAATAATTACGACTTTTCAGTTGATCAATTGTATTTATCAACTACATGAGTATTTACCCTTAGTACATAGTGATTGACTTGGCATTGATTGAGATGTCATGTTCACAAGTACTCACGACTTTTCAATTGGTTGTTGCATTTATTGGCATAATATAAGATCTTTTTGATTTCAAATAGGCTTTTAGTTTTTGTTAAAAAAGATTTTATTTCTCTACGAAACAACATAGTTTTTCAGTCTACTTAAATACAAGAAAACAATTGTTCTCCAATTATTTTGATTCAAATGGCTCGCCATAATTTCTTTCTTTTTTTTAACGGCAATGAGATAATTCTAAGTTAGATGAGGCGCATATCAAGAAAACATTCGTATTCATGAGAAAGTATATGAATGATGAAAACACTTGTGTTGCTAATCGATTACTTGTCTACACTCCACATGACAAGTGGTGGAGTCACTCCACAACTTTACCCCCAAAGATGCAATCGGTATCACAATTTAACATGTTGAAAACTAGAAATAACCTCCATTTTTACTTCTCCAAATTGAATTTTCAATGACTTAGAACGACATACTCCACGTATCTTCCTTCCTTTTTTCTTTAATTCATCAGAAAACTTCACGTTGAAGACGAAGATAGAAGGAGGATTCACGGGTAGGGGCTCTGTGTGGGAGCGTGCGCCATGTGCCATCTGCGGTTGACCCTACTTTTGTTATATTATAAAGAAGAGAAAGAAAAAAAAGAAAGAATTTGAAAAGCTAGTGATCATTGATTAGCTCGTCTCACGGATCTTGTCTCTCTCTCTCTCTCTCTCTCTCTGTGCTCTAGCTTTCACTTGTGCTGTGGCTCTTATATAAACTCCTCCATGACCTAGCCTTGAGATTCCAGTCTTCGGGACTTGCCACGAAATTTACCAGACAGAGAACCCAAGAGAGCACAGCACGGCAACAGCAGCAGCAGCAGCAGCAGCAACAAGCTCGGAGACACCAAAAATGGCTTCTTGGAAGAAAACCATCACATCCCCCTTTCGGAAAGCCTGCACTTTCTTCAACCAGAGCCCCTCCCGAGACAAGAAGTCCCACCAAGGTCTGCATATCTTTGCCGCCATCTCGATCCTCATCTCATCTAAATCCATCCACACACCCTGGAAATGAGAAAGATGGTGCGGTCTCATATGATTCGCGTACTGATGCATTTCCCATGGCGTTTTGTTTGTCTTGCAGAGCACGAGAAGCGGGTGAACATGATGAACTTGCAGGGCGAAGTGATGGCCTGCGCTTACGAGGATGTCCAGGTGATGTGGTCGATCCTCGACAAGTCCAAGGCCATTACATGCGACTGAAGAAAGGACTCCCAAAGAGAAGCTCCAACCTTTGCTCCCCTCTTGAGCTGCCAATTTGTGTTGTAGATATGATGACCGGTTGGTGGAAATCAGTTCCTAATGGGATGGTGCCCAAGAAAAGGAGGAGAAGAAAACCCAGAAAAGAAAAAAAAAAGCAGAGAGAGAGAGAGAGAGAGAGAGAGTTTGTCATTATTAGGGTAGGTTTTGAGAGACCCCCTCCATTTTAATTTTGATGATGTGGGGTTTCGCTGAAGAAGTTTAGGAGTGTTTAGGAGTTTGATTAAGTCTGTAATTTTGGTTTAATCTTTCTTTTTTCCCCTGTCGAGTCAGGTTGTCATTATCTCTATAGGGAATCCCCATGATCAGTGATAATGTCATGGCGAGATTTAATGAAAGGCCTCATTTTTCTGTCGTGTTCCATCATACATCATCCTTTCTTCCTTCACTTTCCCTCTATTTTAATTTAAATTTTTTTTTGGGGATTATTACTTGCTTAATTTTGATATTAGAACCTAGAAATCCTCAATGCGTTTGGATAATAACGCTTTGTTCTTCTTTTTTCCTTCCCCCTATTTTAACTGTGCCGACCACATTTTTCGCCCTTTGCCTTTATACTTATCCACCGCCAGGTCCACCACCACGCACCGACCGCAAACACCACCTACCGTTGTTCCAATCGAAGTGAAAATTCCGTACTTGGTGTCTTGTCTTAGATGTGGAAGAAGAAAGGGTCATGAGATATTTTTGAAAAGCAGGAATTCTGTGGAAGGAGCCATGAGATTTTTATGAAAAGCAGGAGTTTCTGTGGACTATATTCGTTTGAAACAGGATGCGTTTGGTCCCACATACACCGCACCTAAATTCTCTGGCTATTAACACACCTTAGGCAAGTTTCATGCGCATAGGAACTTTATTTGAAACTTGTACCTCTAACAAAAAAGGGGGCAACAACTTTTATGATTGTTCAAAATTGCCTCCCGACATTTCTATAGTTGCATTTCACTCCAGAAACCTTAGAATTCAATTGCAATGTATCCCCTGGCATTGGTTCCAATCAAATTTTTCTTGGAATGTCGACGCGTGATAACACATGAGTAACTTCTGAGAGCAAATTAGTCATATAAGTATACATGTTTCAAGTAAGAGCAGTGACTAAATTACCAGTAAGAATTTGACCGGAGTTAATATTGTACGTCCATTCATATATGGTTTTGAAATATACTTTTGCATAGTCCATATGTTTTCTCACATATATAGATGACATATGATTAATTTGTCTTCCACAACTAATTAGGTGTAGCGCGTGCTTAAATATGTGACAAAAATTTGATTGGAGTCAACATCGGGGAACAAATTGTCGCCAATTTCAAAGGTCAGGGGGTAAATTGCAAAACCTGGAACATCATGAGACAGTTTGCCGCAATGCCAAAAAACTTAGAGGGCAAATGTAATTCTTCTAATAAAGGTCCTCTTCTAGCATGAGATTATTTGGGAGGACTCAAGATCCGAGGACATTGCACTCATGTTGCATTCGGTTGGATCATGTATACGCACATCGTGTGCCTAATCGGGAATGTGATGACAACCAATGAATAGAGTTTATGCGTTCACATGGTTGTCGGCGATCATGTAAATTGTTGAATTTTCGTGTATTATCGTGAATTTTTAATTCATGAATGATTTATCGCGCATGACCCCACACAACCCAAATGTGTGTATGGCCAAGAGTTAATTGGAAAAGGAGATCAGCATGAGAGGACTACTAAGTGTGCTTTTCATCAAGAACCTGGTTAGGAAAAAGCGGTTCACAATCAATCACATTCCTCAGACTTTTGTCGTTGCTTCCGTTTCTAATTTGATCTTATCACCTTCCTCGGATAAGATCTTCTCATATGTACAAATATTTATATATTTATTTATTTGACTGCCTTTCATTTTGTCTAAGTTCGAGGGATTTCACCATGGCCAAGAATAAAATCTACTTTCCAATCTACCTGAAAGTGAAAGAAAGATTCCTCCCCCGAAATGCATAAGACATCCCTTCCATATCTAACAAAGACACAAAATTATGATAGAAAATAATAGCCGACATATTATTCTGGTATAGTAAGATCTTGAGGTAAATTGTGCTCTAAAATAGACTCTTCACAATTCGTCGTAGCTTCCAAAACATTTTACTCACTCTTCTAGTTATCGATAGTAATACGTCGAGCATTTTCTCTCCTCAGTCGAGCCTCAATCCCTTCATATGGCTATATTTGATTTGCTATTGTAAATCCGAGGCATACCACGGGATCTTTGGCTTGTCGAACTATTTAATTTATGATTTTGTTGTTGTTCCTATACTTATTTCCTAGGTATAGAGGGTAAGAAAAAGAGAGAGGGACATTTGAGAATCCCCCGGAAGCATGTCTCCGGTGACAAGTTCCTATAGAGGGGCATGATCCCATCTTAAAGCATGGAAGGGCATTTTCACTCTCTTTGTATCCTTGTTTAGGAAATGTTGCATTGTCTAGGAAGCAATACAAAGCCACAAGCTCCGGATTGAAAAGGATGCAATGGTGGTCGTTAGGTTATGGAAAATAATTTGGGGGAAGCAAATTGTTGCGTGGACCATTCTGCAACCAGCTTTTGTTCCGGTAACGTTAGGAAGGAATTTTGTCAACAATAGTGTTGGCAATACTACGGGAAAAGTACTAAAAAAGTCATAAACCTTATGTATTGGTACCAATTCAGTTATGAATTTTTCAATTTGACCAATTTAGTCATAAACATTTTTACATTAGTACTAATCAGTCAATCCGACTAATTTAAGCTGGAAATTGCTAACATGGTCACTGGTGGTTTTATGTGGCACCGCGTGGACAGATTTTATAATTTCATATATATTTTCAGATTTTTAAAATTATTTTTCTCTTTTTTTTCTTTTTTTTTTCCTTTCTCCTAACCCCTTGGCCGGGCGAGGGCCCTCATGACCTCCCTGACCATTGGCGAGGACGCGATGGGCCTTGCTCGTGGTGGACGAGGGTGTGGCGGCCCTTGCCTAGATCCAGGCGAGGGCACGATGCCCTCACCCACCACGAGCAAGGGCATCGGGCCCTCGCCCAGGTCTAGGCGAGGGCCACGATGGCCTCGCTTGAGGCGTCATAGCTTTTGCTCGCCACGAGCGTGGGCCTTCACGCCCTTGCCTTTTGGGCCCTCGCTTGGATCTAGGTGGGGTTGATGCCCTCACCAGCTGCCGGCGAGGGCACGGGGGCCCTCGCCTCGACTAGCCTATGGCCGGCGATGGTTGGCTTGCAACCTCACCAGCCAAGGGCTAAGGAGAAAGGAAAAAAAAAAGAGAGAGAAAAAAAGGAAAAAATAATTAAAAAAATCTGAAAAAAATATAAAAAATTATAAAATTTGTCCACACGGCGCTATAGAAGACCGCTGGCAATCACGTCAGCAATTTCTAGTTTAAATTATCCGGAATGACTGAATTTGTACTAATGTGAAAATGTTTAGGACTAATTGAAAAGTTTATGACTAACTTGATACTAATAGAAAATATTTAGGACTGTTTTGGTACTTTTCCCCCGATATTACTTATATCAACTTCTCTTTTAGCAGGTTGATTTCTAGTGATGAATTTTCTTGTCGGGTTTATTAAACATAAACAAGTAAAAAAATAATAATAATGAAAAAAAAGACTAAATCACTTATCGGAATTGTAAAACACAGGACCTGTCACTTTCTAGGAAATTTAAGATGTGACTTAAAGATGCTACCTAGGCTAGAACACAACGGTTGAAAAACAATAGACCTGTCACTTGTCTAGGAAACTTAACATATGACTTTATGATGCTACCAAGGCTTGAACACTCTCAGCTGCACAACAAAATAACAAAAATGATTCTATTTTTATTTTTTTATTTTTTTTTAATTCATGTGATCCATTTCACAGAGCAGAGCAGCAAATTGACCACTCAGGGGCTATATGCTGAAGGAATACAATCTCAGAAGAACACCCTCAGCTACCATAATTTATTGCAAGCAACTCATAAACAATCCAAACAAATTGTATAATCCAATGAAGCATATCACACAAATCTCTCACCCACATATAAACCTCAACCAATCCAACAAATATTAGTAACATCTATAATCTCTCTCTGTTTCCCTTTCTCAAATTGAGAAACCCAAAACCGTTAGTCACTACCTATGTGATACAAGCCTTAAAGAAGGGAAAAGAACAGACTCTCCATTCCATCAAACAAATGTGAATTGGTCATCACCCTCTATTTACATTGCTGGTAATATGCAGGGTAAGACCTTGATGCAACTATGAAATAATACTACAGCAGAGAAAAGCTGACCAAACAATGTTGCAAGTTTTTCTTTTCTTTTGTCCTTTGATTTCTCTCACTTGACTTGCTCTTCGCGCATGGTCTCTATCGTCAGTCTTTGAGCTTGGGGATTTCCCGACGATGACTTTCTTTACCTTCATGCCTAATTGCTTCACCTTCGACATTATGTTACCCGAATGCTTTTTTGCCAAGGCCTCTTGTGCAGGCAGGACCCTTGATGCTTTGGTGTTGTCGCCATCCATTGCAGGCTCATCGGTTGGATTAGGCGTGGGTTTTGCATTTTCAACGTCACCTTTCGCAACGCCATTCTTGGCCTCCTCCTCTGCCTTGACTTCTTTGGCTTCCTGTGCTTCGACTGGAGCCAGCGTCTCTTGCAAAAAAAATAAAATAAAAGGTGCTTTAATTGGAAAGTAATCAGAACTTCTATGGGTCGATTTGACTCATTCCCACGCAACATCTCCCACCATCATCCAACCTTCTCGCGTGTCTTCATAGTTCAAAACATGGAGACTTTTGGCATGGAGATTACTCCTTTGGTTCTTGAAAGATGGCATTAAGCTTAAACCAAAATGTGCATGTCCTTTTTTCTCCACAGATGTCACGACAAACGAGCACCATACGAGCCCTGATTACTTTTCCAATTGATGCAGGTGCCACAACCCAAGACCCTAGCCTAGAAATTAAGAACGCCATCCGTGGAGCTGAAGAACTGTGAGGCTGAGGTTTTCGATAGGTCCGCAAGGCTGAGGGGGGAAATTGTTTACGAAAGAGAAAGGTACCCATTCATCCTGAAGGCAAGCACTTTTCATCATCCGTCAATTGTCATCGAATGGCATCGACAATGCCTACAAGTACATCATCATGGGAAGTGGCACTGCCGGGTGTCCCCCTGTTGGCGTTACCAAACGGATTTATGTTCTTTTTTTATTTCAGGGAACGAAAGAACATAAATTGAGAGAAATAGAAACGTAAATGCAATATTTTTATGTTTATTATGACCCTAAAATGAAACCTAACCACTCAACTATGAAAATGAATCACAACACAACAAACGATATAAAGTCAATCACAACAAACACATAAGAAATGGTAACGAAGAACAAGTAAAAGATATAATTTAGTATGGTAACTGGATACATGCAGGTAAAAAATATTACATGGCTTTGTTATTAGGCCCCACGTCAGCAACTTCCATAAGCTTAATTTAAATCAAATCCTAAATAAACTAATTTTCCATTATCTAAACTAGAGAAGATCATGAACTATCCTAAACTATGTTTATTATCTAAATGATATTAGACTAATTCTAATACTAAAATCTAACACCCTAATCAAAGCTTACACTTCTAACTAATTTTCCTTTTTTTTAAAAAAAAATTATATTTATTTGTCAATTAGGTTTCCATGCAGTCTTGTTACGTTTCGAGCACCAATTGGGCTCTCAAGTCAAACCCACTTGATAAAATTCAAATTCAGCCCAACTAAAATTTAACCCAAACCTATTTAACTTATATCAATACTCGTCCAGATCTATAATAAGCCCATATCTCTCAAAATCTATACTAAGCCCATCTTCTATTAAAATTGCATCTTTTTTTTTTTTTTTTTCCTATTTCCTCTATCGCCGTAAGTCATTCATCTTCTCTCTACTAGACTGCAGAATCGCCATTCTTGCTCTGCAACTTCTCGAATTGCAAATTCCCACCTTAAGACCAACGCACCACAACTTCCAATCAATGAACCTATAAACTCTACGGTCAATCATCCTCGGCTATCACTGCCGTATATTTCTATCATTATGAACATTACCATAACCCACTGGTCACATGAATCAATGATTAGCATGCCAATTTGTGACTCCAATTACCGTTTCTCACCGACCCATTACCATGAACATACATGTAACACGAGAAAAAATAGAAATGGATCAGAAGGACACTAATTAACATATTTGGATGGGTCCTCAGCAAATACCACAAGTCATCATCGAATAAGACGCGTCCGGTAAACATGCATGACCATAAGCATAAATCTCAAAATTTATATTGGCTATACTTGAGTTTATGGCAAACTCATCCCTATATTTGTTCGGTTTCAGATGTGATTCGGCTACATCTAGCAATCAACGAGTGAAATGTGCGTTCGAGAATGAACTAAATAACTCTTGGGTTTAACTTAAGCACTTTCATCGAACCGAGTGCAAACATTTCACCCCCACGTCCAAATGCAACATCGGAACAGCAAATTCTCGACCAAATCACCACAGCGACGACGTTACGAGTGCGGATTATCGAGTGAACTTCAAGAGCATTTAAATCTTTCGCAAACAAAGATTAGAATAGCATTTTCACTTGCTGTTTTATGATGGTATATGCAATACTCAGCTTATTTATTATTATTATTTTTCAATCCAAAGTGTTTCATTAACGAAATTCTAGTTCACATCAATGAAACATAGCTCTAGTTCTAATCACTTCCCAAGCAGTGTCGGGTGAGGACGGCCCTCAGCTGGGTCGAGCAAGGGATGCCCTCGCCCTTAGCCAACCCAAGCGAGGGTGACCCTTGCCCGACACAGGCGAGGGCTGCCCTCGTTGGCGTTGGGTGAGGACGACTCTCGCCAGATCTATCGAGGGCACCCCTCGCCAGACTCGAGCGAGGGCGGCCCTTGCCGCTGTCAGGTGAGGGCTATTCTCACTAGTCCTCACCCGGGCTAGCAAGGGCAACACTCAGGCGAGGGCCGCCCTCACCTGAGTCCGGCTTCCCTCCGCCATGGTCGGCAAAGGGAAGAGAGAAGAAGAAAAAAGGAAGAAGATAAAGATAAAGGAAAAAGATAAAAAAAAAGACGAAAATGCCCTTGGTGGAGTATATGTGTCACGGTTAGCAGAGTTTTGGGTTTTTCATGTTACAAAAAAATTTTGGGGTAAATTTGTCACTTTGGGCAAAATTTTGGATTTTTGATGGCTTTTCCTTTTTTTATTATTAAAAAGAAATCAAACCTTTCGCTTGCTCCAGTGAAGGGTTCAAGTTGTTGGTGAGGGTCACTTATCGCCTAGGGTTCACCTAGGGTCATGTGACCCTAGGTGACTATTGCCTAGGTGTTTGCGGTTCCGTGACCTCAAGTGGCCATTGCGTGGGTCACATGAACTCGTCAACCCTTTGTTGGTCAGATTTGATCTCATCGGCCCTCACCTACAACCCTCGCAAAGGAGATGAATAGTGGCAACAATGGGCAAAATTGAAAAATAGGAGAATTGATAAGGATAGTTTTGGAAGAATTTTTTTTTTTAACCTAGTTTCAATATTCTACAAATGCTACTTCTAAAGATTGGTCTTTACTTGCTTTGGGCTTTCAACATTTCTATGATCAGTATTTGGTTGAAAGCTACTTCAAAAGGCTTGCCAAACATATCGGCATTTCTTCAATAGGTTTTGAAGGCCAAAAGGCCCATTAGGAAAGATGAATCAAATGCACTCTTAATAGTGCAAGAGAGGATGGTTATGATCAAGCCGCTGGAAAACGACCATGGAATGGAGATAAAACTCAATTGTTTTACTATGTTCGGAAAATGTAATATGCGAGTGCAAACTGAAGCATTGATGGTGAAATTTTTTTAGGTTAATTGCTGATGTAAGGGAAAAAGAAAGGAATGAGCAACACCATATGCGTGCATTCAAGTTGATTACACGTAGAGAAGAAAAACAGCGTATCCGTTGCATGAGAAGAAAAATAGTGAAAATTTAAAATTAAAGAAATTTAAAAACATTTGATCCACTTTAAATATCTCATAGAAAGAAAGATGAAAGAATGATGGAGCTCTTGATAATTACTATGAATTCAAATTACGAAGTAAGAGATTCGTTAGTTACTTATCTTTCATCTTAATTATCATAAATTACGATTTCATCCATTCACAATTGCAAATGATCGTAAGTACTTTGGGTACATTTGGTTTAACATTTGCGAAGCCCTTTGGAGCCTTAAAGCCTTTTGGGCAAATGCAAATGCCATTTGGTAAAAAAAAATTGGGTGCTTTAGGCTATGCAATTACATCTCCAAAGCTCTCTATAAGCCTTTAGCTCAAGGCTGGTCAAGATGAACTTTGGAATGCTGCATTTTCGCAATGAAAATATACCCTTTTTTTTGCCTTCACTCAACTTTTATAATTTTGGAAATGTCCTTAAAACCCTAAATTTGTCTTAGCCATCGACAAGCAATTGGCAAACAGCTACCATCCCACCGGCAAGTGATTGCCATGCCATCGGCGAGCAACCACCATGTTATCAATGAGCGGGTGGCCAATGTGCCATCAACTAGCAGCCAATGAGCCACCACCACCCTCATTTGAGGTCGCATGACCTAGGCGTCGCTTGAGGTCTCCACACCCTAGGTGGGCATCGCTTGGGTTGCGCAACCTTAGGTGAGGATGGCCGGTAGCCAATTTGGCTCGCCGACGGCAATTGAGTTCTGCTGGCAAATAACTTGAGATTTTTTATAAAAGAAAAGTAGCAAAATTCTTTTACAAAGTGTAGTTTTTAACAAATGGCATTCGCGTCAAAAATTGTTTTTTAATTTGCTTTTAAGATACACTTTACCAAACACTACTTGCATTTCAAAAAACTCTTTTAATTCAAAAGCCTTTGCATTTTCCCAAAAATATTCCCCAAACCAAACACACCCTTTATATATATATATGGACATACACATATGGTTCTTGTTTTTTGAATTCTTTTTGATTCGAGGTCCTTTTAGGTTTACTTATTAACCGTAAGATTTATCCATCCAATGATGCTCATGTAAAAGGTGAAGTTTAATTAGGACCTCCAATTCAAAAAAGTTACTTCCAGAGTAATAATACGTGAGCGAAAGTAACTCCAGTTGTGAACACGAGGCGCTAGAGGACCACGTGAATTAAAGAGAAAAACAAAAGTAAAAGCACAACGAAAGGGTGGATAAGTGAAAAAGAAGAAAAGAATGAAAGTTCAAGAACAAAGTACCCAGCAATCAAAAGCACTCGAAATCTCCAGATTTTCTTCAAATTCTTTCCACATTTTAACTGTTGTCTGTCAATGTGTAGTGTAATGATTTTCACCAAGTTGCAAAAACTGTAAACTGACTCAGCAGTTTTAGGACTGTGCATAATAACCCATGTCGTCGTCATCATCATCAATTTGACATGAGACTGTACATCTCTATGATTGGTCTTCTCTCTTCAGTGAGAAGATAATCTGGAAAATGGAAAAATTGTCCTGAATGCTAACATCTGTCGGCTCTCGTTATCTTCAATCTCTTGACGGTGGTCATGAACATTCTGTGGAAGCCATAAATGGACAAACTGTGAGGAATTCTTGCTGTAACGTGCAAAAAAGGGTGAGTAAATTGAAAAAGTAATCAGAACTTGCATGCGATGATTTAACTTACTCCCACGGAACATCTCCGACCATCATCCAATCTCCTTCTCTGTCTTCATAGGTCAAAACATGGAGACTTTTCGCATGATCAGCTCTATCTCCGTTAGGACCTGCACATTTCGGTTTAAGCTTAATGTCATCTTTCAAGAACCGAAGGAAGAAACTCATTTTCAGATTCACAGATCGATATAAATTAAAGATGAAAACCCATTTCTTGTTTCTTTCTGATAATGTATACACTTACAAGTAATTGAGGTTGTGAACATGTGAGCAAGAGTTGATATGAGATCATCATAATTGTGAAGAGCTAGCAGGTCAAGCTTTCTTCCAATTGGGACACCTTCCATGTACACCTTGACAAACAAGGAGGTCCTCCTCCTATCGCTGTTGTCATTATTATGTACATTATGAACATTGGTATCAGCTTTGCCTGCTACAGCAAGTGTGGTTCTCAGGAGGGACTTGATGGGTGGCCAGTCTTGTCTTTGTTCCCTGAAATCAAAATTATGTTAGAAAATGATGTCGTATTCAATTTCAAAAGATCCTATTGTTGATTTTCTTATAATGCACTTCAAACATAAGCTAAAACTTTGGTGAACTACGACTTTCATTGTCTGCTAATTTCCAGAAACCAAAAGAGAAGGAATCTTTATATAATTTCCAACTACACCTTTGGCATCTGATTCTCTCTCTTCTTATATGCTAATAACATGCGATAAAAGAAAACCAGGAAATTCGAAAAAGAAAAAACAGGAAATTCAAAAAAAAAAAACTGAAAAGAAATCTGAAATCTGTTATGCGGATGATGGAAAGCAACAATTTGGAAGACGACAACGATGATCAATTCGACAAACAAATCAAATCATACCTCTGCTTCGAAACCGAAGGGTCAATCCAATTATCTTTCTGGGCATCAGGAGAGACAATACTGAGTCCAAGCCTCAGATCAGTGTTGAGATCACCTCTCCTTGTTCTTCCTGTTCTCGTTGATGATGAGCACCCGCTGTTGCAGCTGGAATACCGGCATACTGAAGAAGAAAAGGAGAGAGAGGTTCGTGGATGGTTCTTGCGCTTGCTGTTATCAACTAAAGCGGGTGAAGACGACGACGAAGACGAGGAAGGTGAGGAATCTTTAGCTGAAGTTCTTCCCATTCTTTCTTTCTTTCTTTTTTCTTTTTCGGTGGGAAGTTCTTGTTGAGGAATGAACAAAAGAAAGCTTGAAGCAACAGGAAACCAAATGTGAGAAGGCCGCCACCTTCGGCCTATTTATAAACCATGCACTCAAAGTCACCAATATGGGCGTGTATAGATGTCTTTGTGTGGGGCACGTATGTCAGAGAGAGAGAGAGAAAGAGAGGGACGTTTGGTTGGGTGTAGTGATGGTGGCAGACATGTCCATGGGGACATGTAGGTGGCTTTTCTTTATTAGGTTGATTCTGGGACATTGAGTGTTAGTACTTCTCTTTGAGTTTGGCCTCCTGGTTTTAGACTATGATTAAGACTATTAGGACTAGCAAAGAATAGTGAGTTTATTGCTAATTTAGGGCACAGTTCAGAGTACTGACCCAAATTTAATGCCTTAGCTCACCAATGCTGATGTGATCCTCTTCTTGAGGGAAATTGTTTTGAAGGAATCTGGCGCCAGATTTGGTCAGCACCATTCCTTGTACTCAAAACATGTAATGACTCGACACGAAACATTTGAATCGAGATGAGAAAAAGAAATATCAAAGAGGTAATATTGTGTGTGGTTATTCACTTTTGTATCACTTTGGAACGTTTTCCCCATATTATGGAAAGCCTCAAGCCACGAGATTTAGACACATCTCCAATCGAACCTGTTACATGCACTCCGCACACTAGTCCATTTGCTTTATGCTTGAACAACATCTATATGATGAGCCTACGTGAAGCCTGTGGAACATCTTTTAAAAGAATCGCTCTAGTGATGATTTTGGAGTATGTTTTAACTAATTCATCACTTAATTACCTCTTTCCTGCAACATGAAATTTGAGGAATTGCAAGACAAGATAATTTAATTGACATGCATCAACAGGTGTACGTATACCATGAACTTATTGCCTACAATAGAAAATGCTGATTCAAATTTAACAATCTTCCTAAATTCTCATGAACAAAATGAAATGTTACTAACAAACTTATATAACTATAATCGAATCTGGCCAAGGTCTCATCTGCAATTAGCAATACCTAATTGCGTGAATTGAGTGGACCTATTTGCTAATTTGACAATTTTGTTCTAAAACAAGCCTAATTTACTTGTCCCTTCGCTTGTGGACAACTAAAACAGATCAAAAGCGAAAGATGAGATAAAACTTATGTCTTCCCCAGCTAAGGTTAAAGTCTCAGGGAATTATTACAGTGCTTGACCCCAAGAAGCTAACTTTAGCACAATTGATGCAAATCAACTTTTGTCCCTGCCACTATCTGACCCCAACTCTCTTAATGTTGCAAAATCTTATTCTCTGTCTAGTCTTATAAAGCAATTGAATTGGGAAGATGAGTACTCAAGCAAAATTTGCATTGATGACAAATTTGATTGCAGTAGTGAGTCACGTTGAGAAATCAATTAATTTTAATAACATATGAGTTAATCAGGCAATGTTTTAAAAGACAGGTTTATGTAATTGCTTTTAGGCATTGTCATGAAGAAAAGTATCACTTCCTTTCATGCAAAAAGGAAAAGTAACGGGACCTCTACTATTTCGTGAAGTCTCATCAAATCATTCGGTATACATTTCTTCATGAGACGGGTCTCTACGAGACTTCAGCATCATGCAAATAACAAGAAAGGGTCGTCATCATGGATGAAGTTTTCCCATTACATCGCTATCAAGCAGTGGTGATCTGAACACACACATTGCAAATTAGTATCATTACTTTTCTCAAAGAAAAGACGTTTGTTCTATCTTGTATCATACAACGTTATTGTACTTGTACACTGGGTTTCCTTGATTTAGTTCCCAAGTCGGAGAATAGAGCGAGGCGCGGTGTCACACACTGAAGTGGCAATGTCACTGTCAGTGACCCCTCTCGCTCTTTTAATGGGGAAACAACTTTCCCCGATTTCCGTTTAGCTTTAAATCCTCTCTCTCTCTCTCTCTCTCTCTCCAAATGAATGTGAATTCATGTCAAAGATTACTTCCTCTTTTTCTATGATAAAACCAGGCATTTTATTTCGTGAAAAATATGATAAAATCACATGCAAAGTAATCAATGTCCTTCTGTTCGTCAAGAAGAGAATTCCCAATAAAGTTGTGAGCATATATATGTAATCCACGACAGTGAATATTAATTACTCTTTCATGGTTGTAATAATTACATGGCCTAATACCGTCAAACACGCTGTTGAATAATTTAGTGACAACCTACCGGCCACATTTCTTTAGAATATCGGTTGGTCTGATCTTGAAGAACAAATACATTTATTAAATAGACTTATATGATCGGGAGACATTGTTATCAAAGTAAAAATATGAGTGTTAGGTAATTGCTTTCTAGTAAAATTACATTCTGTCATCGTCTTCGACTATACAACCATTTATTTCAAACATAAATTTCGAGAATGCAAGTTGTCAAATGGCTTAAAAAACAATTCAAAAGTAGGTGGAGACAAAGAGAAGCTTAAAGACGTCACCCATGCTAAGGCCGGCTGGGCAGTTTCTCTCTTCTCTCTCTTGTCCCACGCTTTCTTAATTCAAACTCCTCTTGCTTACGATCACGAGTTGATTAGTTAAGTTAATTGCAAAAAATAACAAATTCTTTCATTTTCTTCGCTAAATAACAATCAATCGATATGTAGGCATTTCCTTCAATTAAGTTGGCCGTCGTGGTCTACTTATATTCCACAAAGGATTTAATTTAGGCCTAATGCGAGAATGAATTTTATACTCGGGTTTTCCGTTAATATAGTATTAATAATAATGGTGATTTATCATTACGGAAGTAAATTATTTGAAGTCCGTGCACGGCTGCTCTGAAGCGTGATGAGGAATTATTGCTCGTTTTCTTTGACCACCTTTTATACAACCATATGATTTAAATATAAATATATAAATATATATTAGACATATATAAATCCTCATAAGAAAAGATTGGACAATGCATATGCTTGTCTTTTGAACTGGGCTCCTTTTTCTTTTTTCTTTTAAATCACGTGAGACATGGATCCAACTGTCATGTCCCTCACAATCATTATTCATCATATCTGAAGTAAATTGCAAATGGATTATTGAATAACCGAAGGACGGTCGAATCTGGTTCTTTCTACTACGCGTTCTTTCACTTTTCTGCTCTTTCTATTATCATTATTTATAATTATTATTATTATTGCTTTGCAATGAATCAGATACATGTCGCCACGCTTGCGGTGGCAGCTTCGATCGAGCATAAATTAAGGATGCCTTTTCTATTCAAATCACTTTTTCTTTTCGGCTACATCGAGCAAAAACTACATAATATGTTAAATATCATGTAAAGAGATCTAGTCCGAGCAATTTTTTTTTTTTTTTATATGTTAAAAATGGGTTAAAAAATATATTAATTCGTGTCAGTTTTGAGCTAAAGTTGTGCAGAGTTTGTGTTTTTCAGTCGCCTTCCCATGTTGCGTTAGGAATGGCTGTCTTTACTTGGGATGAGTTTACCAAGTCGGAAAAAAAAATGTGAATACCCTTGAATATCTTGAAATGACTGACCTAGTTTCTAACTGGACTAGAAATGTATACGTCATATGAGACATGAAAGCTTGATGACAACTCCGAAAAAAGAATATTGCAAGGTGAATCCTATTTGGGAACCAACCGAATTATTTAGATTGATGTCTTCTAAGTCAACTTTTGTTTACACCTATATATATATATATATTAAAAATTGCACCCTGTAAAGCCGCCCAATTAATTAAGAAATCAAGTTTACACAATTTAATTGATCAAGCAATGTTGACTTGAAAATAGTTGGAGAAATACCAAAAGAGTCTCACGCCTAATAGATAGATGTTAATTTAGTTATAAATATTTTAATTTGGTCAATTAGTTTTAAATATTAGGGAAAATCTCAAATAGGGACCCAAAGTGCCATCATTTTCTCAAAAAAAGACCTGAAGTGAAATATGTCTCAAATAAGGACCCAAAGTAGTCATTTAGTCTCAAAAAAGGACCTCAGTCGCCGGCCGGTGAATAGTTACATCTCCGATGCATATTCCGGTGGCCTGATTAGGATATTTTCGTCCAACTTTTTTTTTTTTTTCATTTTTAGTTGTCTTGTTCATCATCTTCTTCGTCCCCTGTTCGTCTTCTCTATCCCCTATTCGTCTTCTTGCCCAGATCAAGAACATTGGACTTGGGGAAAGGCCGGCGAGGGCTTGACGTCCATTGCCGGCAGCGAGCGAGGGCCATCAAGCCCTCGCTAGCTGTGGGGGAGGGGGTCCGTCCAAATCGAGGCCCTATAAGGAGGTGCTTGAGGGCAAAAGGGGTAGCTGGAGAAGCTGTTGATCTGGGAATGGTGGTGGGAGGAAGGGACGAAGAAGGCGACGTGGGCATCCCAGTCGTAGTCCTGGTAGAAGACGAGGTTGTCAGTGAAGTGGCGGGCGGAGGCGAGGGAGGTTGCCCCTCACGGCCATCAGTGAGATTGCCCCTCACCGACCCTGGGAGAGGCTGACCCTCGCCAAATCTGGCAAGGGTGGCCTCGCCCACAGCCGGCGAGGGCTCGCCCACCTTACTGACCACTGATAAGGGCCGACACAACCATAGACCCAAAAAATAAAGAACATAACAAACCAAAAATAAATAAAAAATGAATTTTTTTGGACAAAAATACCCCTGATCAGGTCATTAGAATATGCATTGAAGATGCATCTGTTCACCGGCCGGCAAGTGAGATCCTTCTTTAAGACTAAATGACCACTTTGGGTCCTTATCTGATACAGACTCCATTTTAGGTCATCTTTCAAAAAAGAGTATGCACTTTGGGTCCCTATTTGGGATTTTCCCTAAATATTATGACAATTTGCCAATCTAGTCTTTTCAAGTAATTTTTACCAAAAATTATTAATGTGGAAGCTGGCCGTCTTATGTGGTACTAATGCTGACGTGAACAATTTTGCAATTTTTAAATTTTTTATGAAATTTTATTTTTTTTTCTTTGTGGTTGATGAGAGCAAGGGCAAAAGAAAAGAAAAAAGAAAGAATAAAAATAATATTTATAATTCAAAAAATTTTACAATAAATTGTAAAAATTGTCTACCTTAACACTAGCCATGCCACATACTATGGCAGGCATTCACATAAGTGATTTCCATCCAAAATTAACTAAATTAAAAGATTTTGGTTTGGATTAATTTATGTAAAATAGATTTAAGAATATTTTGATAATTATCCTGAGAATGGGTGGCACAACAATCTAAAATATAGGAATTGCACCTTGAAGGGGCATTTGAGTAAGTAATTTTTTTTTTTGCAAAAACAAAGAAATTATTTCCCTTAATTTTTTTTGGAGTTCACTGACCGCGGGGAGATTGGTTGTTTAGGACAGGAAAAGAGGCAAGAGATGGACATGAACATTGAGACTTTGGACGGCCGAAAAAGAAGTAATGTTGTCTACAGAGGGTTTAGTGTCTATGATAAATAAATTTAAACCCCATTTGGCTTTTGGTCTAATATATGAAATCCTTTTGAGAGAGACACGGAGAGAGAACATGGCGCCAACTTTAAGAGACATGCAATCAACCAAAATTCTTAGCCCGATGCGTGCAATCCCACCACTCCTTAATTTTCATAACCTAAATTCATGATCACACTGAACATGGCCTCCTTATCATGAACTTCATATGTATTTTAATATATATATTCTGAACTTGTGTGATTTCTCTCTCTTTTTCTAATCAAAACCTACGGCCTCAATGTTGTAAACCAATATATATTTTGCATTTTGCATTTTGCATTTCGCTTATGTTTTTGAGGACCACCCCTTTTTTTAACCCTACGTAATTGTTCCCAGGGACCACTAGGTCATGCAATGATAGTATTCATCTATTGTAGACGACATTCTTTTTTTACATGACAATGCCACATTTGTGTTTTCTAGTGATCCCCAGAGAATGGACGATGAAGCAGTTGCGCTGTATCAGATAAAAAAAAAGTTTGAAAATGGTGGGGGGGCAATTGATGTAGAAAGAAGAGAACACTTTTACTAATGCTCCTGTAATTAATTCCACCTTCTAAATTTTCCCACTTTTTAGGTCATTGTGTAGTCTAGGGTTTGGAAAGAGAAAAAGTAAAAGGCATATGGGATTTTTCTTGTGAATAATGTCGTTTCTTTATAAGGTCATCTCTTTCATGAACGTGGAAATACTTCCCAGCATAACTTGGATGACGATGAGTATAATTTTCCCGTGTCACTTCCAATGACTAGCGATAGGAATGAGATTCAAGTGTTAGTCCTCCTCGTCAAGAAAGAGCAATGGAGCATCAACCAGAGAGAGACAAATCAGGGAGGCTTGTTTTTCAAGAGAAAAGATTAAGGAGAGAACAGATGAAAAAGAAAATTAGGGTTAATATCACGTTTTGTAGCAAAGGGGGATGGGAAAAGAAAAGGCTGTTCCCCAAATGTTGCTTCACGGGGGCATCTTTCTCTTGCTCCAATGCCTTTGTCAAGGCAACGCTCACTTTGTGTACGGTTCAAGCATCCTCCAAGCAAGCTCTCTCTCTCTCTCTCTCTCTCATATGCAACTCTGGAAGAAGGGACATTAGATGTGGGCATGTCAAATTAAAGGTTGGCCTTTGGATGCGGAGCCCCATTAGAGACCCTCCTTTTGTCTGCGGAGCCACATTAGGACCAACTTTTGCCAACAACATATCTAAAATCACTTTGCTCCAGAACTCTAGGTAAGCCTAGAGAATTTTGTGAACCCAACAAAGCCCTCTAGCTCGATCTTTTCTCCCTTTGCTTTATTCTCCGCTTTGAGTTGTCTCTGCATGTTCTTGCTTCTCTTTAATCCGCAACTTCGGAAAAAAGGGAAAAAAAAAAAGAAAAGGGAGGAAAAGCAGCAGTCTTTCTCACTTTCATATTGCATCTGGATCTCTAGCTTGTTAAGCTATTTAATTCATGATTTCGTTATTGTTCCTCCTTTCCAGTTCATTTTTCTAGGTATAGGGGGTGAGAAAAAGAGAGGGGGACATTTGAGCACCCCCCAAGAAGCATGTCTCCAGTGACAAGTTTCTAGAGAGGGCATAATCCAATCCTAGTGCTTGGAAGGTTTTTTTCACTCTCTCGTTGTGTCCTTGTCTATGCTAGAAAGCAACACAAAGCGCTCGTGCTAGCCTCGGTCTTTCTAAGCTCCTTATTGAAATGGATGCTGCGGGGGTCGTTCAGGCAATGGAAAATAATTTGGTGAGCCTTATTCCGGAGTATTACCGGGAAGCAAATTGCTGCGCGGACCCGTTTTGCAACCAGCCTTTGTTCTGGATAACTTTAGGAAGGACTTTGTTAACAACATTGGTGGCGGTAATACTTCTATTAACTTCTCTTTCGGCAACCTCTGTGTTGCCCGAGTTTTACCATCCTCTTTGTGGAGCCAACCGCTAATGGCCCAAATTCTGCGTTTCATCATAGTTGATTTCTAGTGATATAGGTACCGTCGGGTTTATTAAAGATAAATAGGAAAACGAATAAATAAACAGCCCTAAATCACTAATCAGAATTGAAAAACACGAGACATTCCACTTGTCTGAGAAACTTAAGATATGACTTAAAGATGCCACCGGGGCTATAACACTCTCAGCTGCACAACAAAATGCAAAAAATGAATCAATAAATTTGGCTCATTTCTTGTCCTTTAAATTCATGATCCATGTCACAGAGCAGAGCAGCAAATTGACCAGTTAAGGACTGTTTGCTGAAGGAATACAGTCTCAGAATCATATACCCTCAGCTATCACAAGTGTATAATTTATTGCAAGCAACTCACAAAGAATCCATACAAATTGTCTAATCCAATTAAGCATATCACACAAATCACTCACCACAAATAAACACCAACCAATCCAACAAATAGTAATAACATCTATAATCTCTCTCTTTCTCTCTCAAATTGAGAAAACCCAAAACCAGTAATTACTACCTATGTGACACAAACCTAAAAGAAGGGAAAAGAACAGACTCTCACTTCCATCAAACAAATGTGAATTGGTCATTACCCTCTATTTACATTGCTAGTAATATGCAGGGTAAGACCTTGATGCAACTATGAAATAATATAACAGCAGTAAAAAGCTGACCAAACAATATTGCAAGTTTTTCTTATCTTTTGTCCTTTGATTGCTCTCACTTGACTTTCTCTTCGCCCTTGGCCTCTGTCGTCAGTGTCTTCGAGCTTGGGGATTTGCCGACGATGGCTTTCTTCACCTTAACACCTAATTGCTTGACCTTCGACATTATGTTACCCGAATGCTTTTTCGCTGAGATCTCTTGTGCAGGCAGGTCCCTTGATGCTTTGGTGTCGTCGCCGTCCTTTGCAAGCTCGTTGGTCAGAGGAGGCGTGGGTTTTGCATCTTCAACGTCACCTTTTGCCACGCCATTCTCAGTTTCCTCCTCTGCCTTGACCTCTTTGGCTTCCTGTGCTTCGACTGGAGCCAGTGTCTCTTCCTTCTCCAACTCAGCAGTGCCTGTCAAATTTTGCTCGGCTACGGCAGTGCCTGTCAAATTTTGCTCGGCTACTGCACTCAAAGTTTCCACTTTAGTCACCTCATCTTTTCTGGTTTCTTTGTCTTTCTCCTCAAGTTTCTCGATCTTTTCTTCATCCTTTTCCCCCTCAACTTTGGGTTCCACCTTCGCAACACCATCCACTACAGGTGCACTTTGTTGACCATTCACAGCTGCAGGAACTTCCTTCTCAACCACAGCTTGAGCTTCCTCAGTGGCAGTCAAATTGGTTTCTGTAACAGTGGGTGCCTCTTCAATCTTTTCTTCCTTGGAGGACGTGACACCATCAAACTCATTCATCACTGACCTGAGATCTCTTGCTGCCTTAACCTCCGTTTTCTCTGCGGGCTTTACTTCCTCAACGCTCTCCAGAACATTCTCCACAACATTGGCGACTTCTTGGGGTTTATCCTCTACTTCTTTGGTCAATTCTGGCTTATCCTCTACCTTGGTTTCTGCTTCTGCTACCCCTCTCGGTTCAGCCACAATGCTGGCTTTTGCTTCAGTCAGCTCACTGGTTTCAGTGGCTGATATTTTCAGCTTGTCAACCGCCTTCTCTTCGACTGGTTCAATGACTGATTCTTCTTTTGGTTCGCCTACAACCACCTTCTCTTCAACTGGTTCAACAACTGATTCTTCTTTTGGTTTGCCTACAACAGCTTCAATTGCTCCTTTTTCCAGTTCTTTGGCATCAGCTACCTCCTTGACTTTCTCCTCAGGTTCTTTTCCTACTTCTTCACTCGCAGGCTTCTCCTTTACTTCATCTTCAACCACTTCAGCCATCGCTTTCTCCTCTATCTTGCTTTCAACTTCTTTGCTAGCCAGTCTTTCCTCGGATTTACTCTCAGCTGCATCCACCACAACTGCTTTGTCCTCTGCCTTATCTTCGATTTCTTCAGTTGCAGATTCCTCCTTCGATTCAACTTTAACTTCTTCAACCACTGCTTCTTCTGGTTTAACTGCCTGAGGCTCAAATTCTTTAACTGCTTCAACTTCTTTCTCCTTTAATTCAGCTGCAACAACGGCCTCGACTTCTTTCTCCTTTGGTTCGGCTGCAACAACGGCCTCGACTTCTTTCTCCTTTGATTCACCTGCAACAACCTCGACTTCTTTCTCCTTTGGTTCAGTCACAACCCCTGCCTCGACTTCTTTCTCCTTTGGTTCATCTGCAACAGCCGCCTCAACTTCTTTCTCCTTTGGTTCATCTGCAACAGCCGCCTTGACTTCTTTCTCCTTTGGTTCATCTGCAACAGCCGCCTTGACTTCTTTCTCCTTTGGTTCATCTGCAACAGTCGCCTCAACTTCATTCTCCTTTGTTTCATCTGCAACAGTCGCCTCGACTTCATTCTCCTTTGGTTGAGCTGCAACAGTCGCCTCGACTTCATTCTCCTTTGGTTGAGCTGCAACAGTCGCCTCGACTTCTTTCTCCTTTGGTTCATCTGCAACAGCCGCCTCGACTTCTTTCTCCTTTGGTTCATCTGCAACAGCCGCCTCGACTTCTTTCTCCTTTGGTTCATCTGCAACAGCTGCATCGACTTCTTTCTCCTTTGGTTCATCTGCAACACCTGCCTCGACTTCTTTCTCCTTTTGTTCGTGTCCAACAACTTCGACCGGTGTCTCTGCTTGAGGCACATCGGTTACAATTGTATCCTCTGGTTGGATACCAACAGTCTTGGTTGCTGAATCTGGAGGGTTCAGCGCCACAGAAACTTCTTCCGCCTTCAAGCCAGCCTCAGAAGGTGCCTCCGAAACAGCTTCACCTTCAACTGCTGCGGGAGGTTTAATCTGCTCCTCGGGCATTGGTTCTTCTGCTTTAGGGACTGGGATATCTGGACTCTCGGGTTCAATGTCTTTGGTGATCTGTTCTTTTGTTTCCTCCTCTTTGATTATCTTGTTCTCTTCATTTTCCTTCTTCTCAACCGTCTGAAAAGAATCAACAAACATATCAGGAGTGCCCTATATGATATAGGACATCAAAAGAATCCATCAGAAAAGAAATTAAGCGGGAATTTAAAAGTGAGAAATTCCAGGGTAGGGTAATCTAAATTCTTATCAGCAGCGATTTGAAGCATTTCAGTCTGAGCTAATGATATATGAATATTAACAAAGTCCCTAAACTATGTGTGGTTAGGCATCAAAAAGGGCGAACTGATCAATCCACATCAAGTGAGGTAACGTAACAGGATACCCGAAATTTATGAACTTTATCAATGACAAAGCCATCAACAGGAAAGACAATGATAAAATGATATGTTGGATTAATATCAGTACAATTAAACGACTGCGGAGAACCCTTTAAGACATTGTTATGGGTTTATAAAGAGAAGCTAGGCAAGCTGAAACAGAGATACTGAAGTCTTTATAAGCTTACTACTCAGGGGAAATGAAATTAAGGAAGGATCTAGAAAATGGTCGAAAGAGTTAGAATTTATCTTCCACTGGAAACTCTGAAATTCACTTAAATCCAAGTTGTAGTTGGTCTAAATACACAAGAAAATTCAGAGATTTGCAAAAGGAAAACTGAAACAAATAAACTTCTTTCATTCTGAGTCTGCACAACACAACTTTTCTGACTTCAGGGGGGGGGGGGGACCTTTAAATGGTTTTTCAAAAGAAATACAAGTTTACTAGACAGTGAGAGGAAAAAAGATCATGAGAGAATTCAAGATAAATCATAGTCTAAATTAATCCTTCCTAGAGCTTTTATATACTAAACATGTTTCAGAACTTGGAAGCCCTCAGTTTGAAGCATGAAAAAAGCACATGCAATCAGAACATCCAACAGATGGACTAAAACACCCATCTACTTCTCTGAATAACAAGCATAACACTTTGTTCTTAAGCGTTTGATTATCTTTATGAAACTTACAAGGACATGAATAATCGAACTTCTATCCATGAGAGGGAAAAAGAAAAGATCAAGACAGTTCACATAACCCAAGCTTCAAAAGAAACAGAGCAAAGACATAGAGGAACAGAGGTTTCTGTAGAGACTTACTTCATCAGTAGTGTGATGATCAGATGCAACAGTCTCAGAAGCCATGGATGGATGAAATGAGTGCTCAAAGAAGGAGGAGAAAAATGAAAAATTTCTTTCCCTTCTCTTCTTCCGGCTGGCTTTTGGATTCAAAAGAGAAGCGAAGAGTGCCAAAAGGAAATGATTGATGCTGGAAAGTAAAGAAGGAAAGCCAGAGAGCCCCACTCAAACTTGGAATTGGCAATTCAAAGAAAGAAAATGAATAAGGAAAAAGGAAAAAAGGAAAAGACAGGTTGGTCTTAGTGAGCTGGATGATTATATAGGGGGGTGTCTGTATGGCTGCATCTGTATGCATTTGTGATTATTATTCCAAGAAGACAACTCACTCGACCCCTAATTATTTTTTCTTTTTTCCTAAAATGCTGTATCTGCAGGTAGCTATCCAAATTGTACTTGGGATTTCTTGCCCCCTTTGTCAGAACCCATAAATACAATGAAAATTATTCCATGTATTTTACCAATATCGCTAGAGCCGAATTTGACCACGCAAAGTTTATATGACGTTGATCTATCAATGAAGATTGTGGTACAAAAATTGATTACAACTGGGACTTATGTTTAGTCGTTCGAAAAAATTCAGAAATCCTAAATCATTTTGCATTATAATTTGCTCTATCCATCGTATCTTATCATAATAGGAAACAAACTTGTCTGACTAAAGTATAGAGTTGTCAAGCCAAATTCCCATATCGTGTTAGCCTTTTTCAAGTCTTGATTCCTAGAATTGCACGATGGCTCTGCCAAGTTCATCAATTTCAGCAGGAACAGGCCGCTCTGTTTCTTTCCCGCTCCTGTCCACTTTCGGGTTCGGGTTGTACCACTCGAATGGTGGGATGGGATCCCACGAAATTTCCTAGGATACCGCGAGGCGCAAGCGATGTTTTTGCTTGTACCTTATCTTCGTTGCCCTCGCTAGTTAACAAATGAAAAAAAGAAGCGTGTATTGCTTAAGCACCCAAAGAATGTGCTTATCTTCTCTCTCTATCTCTTTCCTTTTCTTTTTGAACTTTTGGGATTGAAGAAAAGCATTGAAGGAAATATGGGAAAAGCAGATTCCACTACCGCATAGAAAAATCATATTCCTAGTGCCACCCTTTATGAGAAAGGATCAGGATTGATTACATGTGAGAAGTTGGCATTATGAGCTTGCCCTCGGACTTTACAGCAAACGGCCCAGCTCATTATGCACCAAGTTGAGCACACTAACGGTGAGATTCCCCTGGTGTATCGGACAGACAATACTGACAAAATAGGGCGACTTGAATTACGACCCGAGTTGATGAAAGGAGTTAAAAGATCTTAATCCGAATTTTAAAAGAGCCGATCATGGGGTTTACCAATTTTAAAATCACAAATTCAAGAACTAGATCTCAGGCATCCGTCAGGCGGTGATGGCGGAAAAGAGGGGGAATTAGTTAATTAAGTTGGACTGCCTGTGTGATGATGACTGCTAACTAATGTTCAATCAAATGGGATACAGAATATATTCATCATCTTCCTAGAGACCCAAAGAGAGAATGTCAAAAACGGGACTGCAAAGGAGATGATTGGAGGGACTTTCTGCACTACTGTCCTCGGTTGAATTTTCAATGCGTTGCCGAAATGATTCGTCCGGCAGGATCCTAACTAAACGACTGTTGCCCTTTGTCCCACCAATCCTTTACGTTCCAGAAATGAGGTTAGGGCATATACTCCTTCGCTGGCAGTCTTCCAGGACTGTTCAGGATTTTTCAATGGAGTTACACAGGAACTGATGCTGATATGTTGGAAAGGGGAGGAACCCCACGCGGTGCCTGACCCGGATGCATGTGAATATCCAGAACATTCAAACGGACTTTTAAAATCGAAAAAAAATTTGCAAAAATTGAGGGAACAAAAATGCTTTCCGTCATCATTCTATGCCTCGAGAAATGGCCTGTAGTGCTTTATGTGAAAACAACAGATGACTCTCCTGCAGTTTCTAGTGATTTCACATCCAACTATCTCATTTAAGCCATTGATGTATACACGGTTCAAGCGGCGATTTAATTTGCTCGCCTTGAAAAAGAAAGAAAAAATTGAACACGATCTCATGATAATCCACGGGATTACTTATCATGATAATCCAAGTGATCCTCGTATGGTCTATTAATTCGTTAATGACGGTTTTTCCCATACACCTAACATTCGTTTTTGAGGTTTTTTTTCTATGTCCTCGTATTAGGGAGGGGGATTGAAAATGAAGCTAGTAGTAAACAGTCATAGTCATGGTGCAGGACTTTCCAGATCAAAGCAAATAGGAATGAATAGCATGAAGTGATTTCTGGTCCAATGACAACATAACATATAAACCAAGTGGGGAAATGTCACATATCAAGCCAGTTCACGGGTGTCCCAGACACAGACATTTCGCTGTAAGACTAAAATTTCGCAAGCTCACGAACATTGGAGAGCCACATCTTTGGGATCAATATCTCAATAGAGGGTCCAAGCACAAAAGTCTGTTGCAGCTTCCTCTCAAGGCTAAGAGGCTAACCACGTTGCAGAAACTTCGTACGATGCGTTGCTCTGAGCTCATCTTGGTTTGATATCACGCTGCTTCTTTGGATCCAAGAATGGCAAGAGCAAGACATTCAAGTAGGCTTTCAAGCCCGCTACTTGAGGCCATGCCGGGCCGGGCCGGTTGGCCACTGTCTGGCTTGTTTCTGGAGGTAACAGTGAGATCATGTCGGGCTGTGATTGTCTTTTATGTAAGTCAATATTTCACATTTAGGTATGGTTTGTAGATCAAAGATAAAAGACGAGAGAACCTATACAACATACGGACAGCTAAAGAGTAAGAATGACACTCTTGTCAGGTTAGAAACCAGGCATTGTCGGGAGAGATGCGAACGACCTCTAAATTTTCCCGACCCCCCCTCCACCTAGTCCCTTGCACCTCCACTCACGACCGCCGCCGCCGCCGCCGCCATGTCCCCTCCACCCTAAGAGAAAAAAGCGGATAAAATAGGAAACTAATCTCCGCCGTTCAATGGGGATTCGTGCTGAGGTGCTGATTTTTCAAGAGGGTAACTTTAGGATGTTAAGTTATGCAATAAATTTAGAGGATCCTAATTCATTAAATAATGCGAGGATGTTAATCTTATCTCAAAAAGCTAAATTTGGCCTTCAGTATATCAGATGTAAAAGCTGGACCATGACGTGTTCGTGTAATAGATCAGAGAATATGGGAAGATCTCTCCCAGAGGCCATTTCTAGCCTTTTCTTCCCCTCATTCGTAAAAAGGACCGTATTTACATAATCAATAAGTGCTCTTTAATCAGCCTACTCGGTCTTGCCCAAATTGGTACTTATTCAATAGGTTGAATTGCTACTTAGCAGAGTTTTGTTGTACCTACAAGGCTCTACGATCCATACATATGAAAAGAGCTAACTGGAAATTTGTCTATATCGAAATCACTTAATAATAGTAAATATAGAAGAGAGCTACATAGAGAACCTTAAGCTGCTATGTGACTTTTCCCCTTTTCGAATTGTTCGATTCTCATTTAAATCGATAAACTTTGGGCACAAAAGAAACAAGGAATGCTCTAAAATCGAACTAGAACCGATAATTTGCTTGTTGAAATGCTCCGAGCACGCTGGGACCTCGATTATTTACGGGCATCACCATCAAGCAAAAGCCCTCATTGAGGAATTGAAAGACATTCCTGTCGGGGAGAAAAAGAACTGCTTTTGCACGATGGATTGTCATGCTTGGATATGTGAAATTGCCCCTAGGAGTGTTGTGGCACAAGTCCACTGTTCTTGATCGAGGAGGTGCAGAATGCCAAGTACATTTCCCGAGGAAATATCGGATTATTTCCTCTTTCACGGTATCATAAGCAGCCTGAACAAGAGCAGTATGAGGACTTCCTGAGTCGAATATAAACCCGCCTGTGCGATCCGGTCTCATTTGAAAAATTGCGGGATCTATTTGTAGGTGATTTCTGGGGAGGCTCATACCCATGACCTCAACTGCATACTGGATTACATTAGGAATCAGTCTTGTCGTATGGACTACTACCCGCGGCTGTCTGCGGATTATTGCATCGTCCCCGAAATTGAGTAATGTGCAGATGCCACGGGCATCAAGCGAGGGCAAGCAATACGAGATGCGCTTTTTAGTCTCATCTGCATATTGCATTAAGATGGACTGCTTCCCCAAGTTCAAGCCAGATATTCCGGCTACTTCTCTCTCCTTTCCCAACTTGCAAAATATTTTTGGGATGTGTGCCATGAGTCCTAAAATTTATTGTGAAAATGCAATTGAATATTAAAACTTTCAAAAAGTACAATTAAGTCGTAAAACTTGTCAAATTAGTACAATCGAATCCTTCCATTAATATTATCAATTTCTCTAAAGGAAAATGCTGGTGTGGCATTTTTAAATTAATTTCTCTCTCCCACGTGGCATTCTTATTACTTTTTCTTTTAAACCTCATTTAAATAATTTTAAAAAAAAACTATAAAAAGCTAAAATAATTGAAATAGAAAAAAAGAAACTGGAAAAAAGGACAAGGACTAGTGTTGGGTGCTGCCGCCATTGCCCATTGCCAAAAGGGTTGGCTAGGGTCGTTGACCTTAAGCGGTAGTGGCAACGGCAATGGCAGAGAGGAAGGGGGTCAAGCGAGGCCTCACTAGCCCAAGCAAGGGTCGGCAACACTCGCCTAGACTGGGTTGAGCGTGCCTAGATATGGGCAACGTTGACCCTCCCTAGGGGCTGTCAACCATTGCCCACCTCGGGTGAGGCCTCACTAGGGCTAGCAAAGTTCACCCAAATCTAGGCAACGCCTCTCTGACCCTCGCCTAAGGACAACATAGCTCGCCTAGATTTGGGCAAACTTCAGTCCTCAATTGTGACCAACAAGCCTCGGGGTCCTCGGGTAAGGCCTCGCCTGCTGGGCAAGCCTCGCTTGGGCCTAGCGAGGTTCGCTATCCCTCGCTTGGGGCTGGCAAGGCCTCACTCGAGGCCCCCAAGGCTCGTTGGCCACCCTTGACTAGGGTTGGCGACCTGTGCTAACCACTTTGGCAATGGGTGACAATGGCAATAGTCGCTGATGAGTCCCCACCTCTTTTTTTCCTTTTTTTTTTCATTTTTTTTAAATTATATTTGCTTTATGTAGTTTTTAAATATTATTTAAATGAGATTTAAACGCAAAAGTAATATAGATGCCCCGTAAGAGAGTGAAATTAGTTTTAAAATGCCACGTCAACATTTTTCGCTAGATGAATTGACAATGTTATCAAAAGGACTCGATTGCACAAATTTAATAAGTTTTAGGACTCAATTGTATTTTTTAAAAGTTTTAGGACTCAATTATACTTTCAAGACAAGTTTTATATCCCAATAGTTTTCTAGGCCACAACCGAACATGGTGCTGGAGAATCTTTTAAGAGATCTACCATCCTTAAAGATGAAGATGTCTAATCCTATTTACCCCTTACTATATTCAGATCCAACATACCTCACATGCAAATATTGTCCACACATAGCTTAGGAATATAGAGGGAAAGATCACAAGATAAGGATCGATATGATCGTGATTCACTTTTGCTGAAGTTTCCTGGCCTTCTATTGGAGCACCGGGTACATCCTTCACATTGCATCCAGGTACATGGGCTACCTGTATCCACCATTAAGGTCGGAGCATATGGACATGTGCCAACTGACAAGGTAGTTGTGGTGTATTTTGGCCATGCTCACCCGAATCCTTCCAATTTATTAAATTGGAAGGAGCCATCTGAACTCAAGTGCGCATGTATGGGCTCGAGATATTTGGGAGATCCTTTCATATCTTTCTTTGAGGGTGAGGCTTTTTGGGAAGAGCGTGTTGTCAAATCTGTCTACAGGGATGAGCTTGATGCTGAAGCCATAGGATCCAGAGGACAGGGTGGCAATGAGAAAGCGAATGAGGAAATTCAGCAGAATTAGACGTGATGTTGTCATTATCTTTAGAGGTTTTTTGTGGAAGTGTTTGCATTTTTTTAGAATGGATTTTATAAAGGTCCCTCTTGTTGCAGTAATCTTGCCTTTCTCCCTCCTAATAAATCATATCGAGACAAAATTTAATGCAGAAGCTCACGTAGACCTGGTAGACATGTGTCGGATTTTCCTCTAGATATACAAAGTAAATGCAAAAGGTTCATGATATACATGCATTTTAATTTTTTTTTTCAAAGTATAACCGAAAAACTATTCTGAAACATGGAACATAATTGACAATTTCACAGATTCTAGGTACCTAACACTGACGTTGACACTAATGTCAATTGTTGTAACCACATACCGAGTTACGATAGGAATCAATCTCGTCGTCATGATCCCAGGTTGTCTTCCAATTTGCGCGTCATCGTCAAAATGGAGATATGTGAAAGCACCGTGGTTGTCAAGCGAAGGCAAGCGATATGATATGCGGTTCTTAGTCTCATTAACATATTGCATAAAAATAGACCGCGGTCCTAATCCCAAGCCAAATATCCTTGCTATATTGTTATGTTGTCTGCTCTTTTCCAACCCAACTTGAATTGTCTAGGCCGGAACCAAACAGAGTGTGGGAAAATCTTTTAGGGGATCCCCTATCATTAAAGATGAAGGTGTCTGATCCGACCTGCCTCTTACTATAGCAATCACCAATTCTAGGTCCAAAATACGTTTGGTCATACATGCAAATGTTGTTTTCACATAGATGAGGAACACAAAAAGGATAAATACGAGGCAAGAGCCAGTATGATTTTGATTGGCTTTTATTGAAATTACCTTGCCTAGTAAAGAAGTAACGGCTGCATCCTTCATATTACATTCGTGTATCCACAGTACCCGTATGATGTATCCACCATCAAGTTCTGAAAATATGGATGTGTGCCAACCGACGGGGTGGTTAAGTAATAATTGAGACTGCCTTTAACAACCGAAGGTTGTAGCGCATTAAGGTTTTGTTTCATTGACTCATTTCGATCCATTGAACTTGTGAAAACAATGGATTCGAGTTGACACATGAGCTCGAGATATCTCAAAGATTCTTTGGTATCTCTAATAGGGTGAGATTCTTAGAAAAGAGTTTTGTGTCAAATTGGTCTGTTGGGATGAGCTTGATACCGAAACCATAGGTCTCAAAAGGCCTGGAGGTGATGAGAAACCCAATGAAGAAAGCCCGTAGAGTTAGAAGTGAGATTGCCATTGTTCCTGAGTTTTTTTGGTTGTGGTGTTCGCATGTGCTTCGGAATTGATCTTATAAGAACCCTTCCGTGGTGCTATAATTCTTCCTTTCTTCCTCCAAATAAATTAAGTTGACCAGAAATTACATGTAACGGCTCATTTATAAATGGTAGAGATATATGGGACTTCCCCCTAATTGATACACTCCAAAAATAAGGACAATTACATTAATTAAGATCTTATTTTTCAAAGGTCAACTCATCTTGGACCGAAGAAAAAGAAAGTATGCAGTGCATGGTGTCAACTTCTTAGAGTGATAAAACATAATCACATTGCATAACTAAAATACAAAAAAAATATCCGTTTTTTTCTTCATAAAAAAAATATAAAACTCTGCGAGTTATATCGTAACAAATCCTTCCTAGCCTTCCACTGAATTCTAAATAGATCTTTATATCTCTTCCTTTTCAAAGGCCTCTCATAATTAAAAAATTAATAGAAAAAATTAAATCTCGACATCAACACAATTGATTAAGACATTGAAGGATTTTCATCTCAGGAAATAAACATATCGGTTCGAATCTCACCAACTGTACACATACTACTTTGGGTCACGTCCTCCTACATAGCTTAAAAGTTTGGACTTAACTAGTTCATCCGATTTGCAAGATGATTCATGGCTTCCAAGTAACTGGATCTCCCTAGCCTTGCCCCTAATTATCCAAAAAAATTACATGAATAAAAAGGGAAAATGATATTAGAAATGCCAAAAGTTATGTACGACCTTCTCTTTAATATCAAAAGTTTTCGCTAACTCATTTAAGTATCAAATTAGAGAAAAAACAATCACTTAGGTTCCTCTGGGAAGAAATTCTGGCTAAATTGGTCACGGGGCCTCTATAATTAGAATCTTTTACTAACTTGCCATATTTTAAAAAGAAAAGAAAATCTAGTCCAAGTGGACGTCCAAAATGATGTCGCACAATCCTGCATGGCTTGATCAAGCAAAATGATGTTGCACCACCTCTTGGCAAATCGACATCGCACCGGAAGGATCAAAATAGAGCTGGGATCATAGTTGTTTAGGCCTATGAACTCCTTCTCATCATTCACTTACCATGGCTTGTCGTCATCGCTCACATGAAATCTCTGTAACTCTCACTTGTTCAAGTTTGTCATCTTCTCTACCTAGCTTAATTGGCAGGAACAATTAGGGCTTGGATGGCAAAATTAGAGCTCGGATTAAGGTTCTTGGTGCAACTGTGGGGATGACGGTACTAAACAAGGAATTGCAAAATAGTGAAATTGTGATTATGGGGACCTCAAATTGTTTAATCAATTTGGTGTTAGCTTTGTTACTTTCCTTCCACTAAATGAAAATCGCTAAGTACTCTTTAATCAATTAGTCATGATCGTGGGCACCTTCATGTGAAGTTGTTGTCATTTCTGCATTATGCTCCCAAAAGTTAATTTATTTTCATCCTTGGGTGCAACGTCAGCATGAGAGGCAATCTTGCAACCATCATTGTTTGCCATAGTGGGGAATCTGGTATTGACGCCAAGAAGTAGGTTTATGCTGATGGAAACAAAGGTATTGTCTTCTTCGATGTAAGAAGGCCATCGAACATTGATCCGAAAGAAATTTTTGAAATTAAAGTGGATATCATATACAACTTTTGGCACTTCTAGTAGTCTTCTCCCTAAATAAAAAGACAATATGAGTCGAGGAAAATTGAGTCTAACAATACATATATAGATTCCAAACTAAATTGATTCTTGGTTAGTGTTTCCATTTGAGCCTTAATTACAAAAGTTGTGTAATGCATGTTTGTTTGATTACAATGGGTAGTATTAGGGAAGATGAAATCACATAATTAGAGTACTACTATCATTTAAATTGCCTCGTCGAATGACATATCATTCGTAAATACTCGATTAGGCATGCTCCATTTCCTTCCAATATACTTCAACTTTTCATCCCAAATTTTGGGAGTACCTAACGGGTAGGATTGCAAGATAGCTTGCACTCACTCGTACTCTCAGAAAGCCTCTTAACATGGCATATCATACGCCATTCTTATACAGCACCAGATCCTAGTAGTCTTTTGTTCATCACGAAAACATGAGCAGTCCAAAAAATGCAGCAGTTCCCTCTATTTTGATGTGCTCTCTGCTTCTTTCTCTTGGGTCACAGAGAAATCTTGAGTCCTGGAAACAAAGCTCATACTGGTAGAGAACGATTCATTATTGGTGGCACCATTGTTATTAGGCCCAGCTCTGAGAAGCATCTCCTCATCCCCGGGCACATTGTTCTTGTACTCGTACCAATTGGCCCAGAACAAGTAATTCACAAAGTTGACCACGCTTAGGATGGCCAGGAACCAATAGAACCGCTCTGCGTGATTCGCGTTCAAGTCTCTCCCTTGTAGCCATCCTCTCCTGCTCTCTCCCTTGCCCAACCTCTCGGTCACCGTGTCGATGAGCCCGATGAACGCCGAGCTCAAGTAGTACCCGATCGACAGAGAGAGCCAGGAGAAGGAGGTCGAGAGCGACCTCATGCCCAGGGGGGCCTCACTGTAGAAGAACTCCATCAGGCCCACCAGCGTGAACATGTCGGCGATCCCGAAGATTGCGTAGTGGAAGGAGAGCCAGAAGAGGCTGATTTTGTAGTTATGTCGGAGGAGCTCCTGTTTCCTCTTGATCTCCACGAGCCCGGCGATGCCCATCGAGATGGCCGAGAGGACAAGCCCGACCCCGACCCTCTGGAGGTGAGTGATCCCATTCGGGTGGCCCGTGAACCTCCGGATGACGGGGACAAAGGCGAACTCGTAGATGGGGATGAGAACGGCCATGAAGACTAGAGGGATGAACGGGATCGAGGCCGGAGGGACTTGGAAGTGGCCGAGGTTTTTGTCCATGAGGGTGCCTTGTTGGACCGAGAGGGTCTGTAATTGGGCCAAGCATGTGTTCATGAGAATGGTGCTTAGGAGGATTGGCATCATCCTGGTCAGGATCTTGACTTCCTCCACTTGGGTCACTGTGCACACCTTCCATTTTGCCGGGTCTGTGCCCTTAGGGAGGATTGCTGCTTTGTCTAAAAACCTGATCATTCACAAATTTTACACATACTAATGTAAGAAAGAGCAATTAATCATGAAACAATAACATCGATCTTAGAGGTTTTCGTGGCCAAATTAGAATGATACAATTCATGTCATGTCGTTGTGCCAGTGTTTGTGACTTCCGTCACTGTGTATCGATATTCATGTCGATTTTATCCAATCGAATCCATGCTTGTATCATGGGTTGGGGCCTTAGAGAGGACGAACCCGAATTGAGAAGTGTGGGGGATAAGCTCTCCTCTCCTGGCGGACCTACGATCTCGCACTTCGTACAGCTCGTCCGCAGTTTGTGGCACCTCCGCTCTCCAGTTCTTCACTGCGACCACCAAAACCTGCGCAAGGGTTTCAACAGTTTCCAATGAAACACCGTTTCTACGCTGCGATCATATTGTCTTGTTTCACACACCAGGAAACACGAACCATCCTATACGTGTGTTCGATTGGAAAGGTGAGGCATTTGCATATAGGTAGCAACCAGCTTAAATGTTTAACACCAGAGTTATGCAGTGGATCTAGCCGATGACGGTCTAGGAAAATATAAATATGTTGGATCACTCAACTCCCGTGCAACTTGATAAATTTAGTAAATCACAATTCGAATTATTTACGAAGGAAGTCGAGGAATGCCTTGCCTTTGACTTATACAATGACGCCCTTAGTCTTTGATTAGCCCACTTGACACTAGAAGTACAGGCGCGCACGCTCAGAGAGAGAGAGACAGAGAGAGAGAGAGGCGTACCTGAAGGACCCTCAAGAGCGGGCTCTCTCCGGGCACACGAACCCTGTAAAACCTCTTCCCCAAGGCCAGGAACACGAGCCCGAAAAAGGCGCAACAGAGTGAGACCGCAAACCCGACATCCCACCTCTTCTCCGTGCTCAAATACACCACGAAGGTCACTCCGAGGGTGGCTCCGATGGTGATGCTGAGCAAGAACCAGTTGAAGAAACTGGCAATGTCCTTCCTTTCCTTCGGATTGCGGTGGTCGAACTGGTCTGCCCCAAGGGCAGGGATCGAGCCTCTTATGCCTCCTCCTCCAAGGCCCAGAAGGCATATTGACATGTACATCAAGAGAGCCTTTGAGCCATGAACGCACGTGGATTCCGCACATGGTGCGGGTTGGAGGTTCTTGTAGTGGGATTGGATGATCACCAACAGATATCCCTGGAAAAAAATTGGAATTCGATGACTTAGGAAAGAAAAATACTTTCATGCAGTACAAAGTTCAACTTAACATTCTCGATGACTAAATTAGTTCCTATACAGTAAGTTAATCGACCAAAACTCGGCTAGACTTGATCTGAGCAGATTAAGTGGGACTTGCTCATCGAAATGGGTTTTGTTTGTTCTGGTTTTCTTGAGATAAGTTCATGTAGCTGCACTCAATTTAGGTAAGTCTCGGGCCTTACTTCTTGTTAACTGAGATTGTGTTGAGTATGTACGGGCGTGGAAAAGTTACCATCAGCTCAATCGCACCGAAGACGAGGGCGGTGTTGAGGCGAGTCATGTAGGTGTCGGAGATGAACCCTCCGACAAGGGTCAGCAAGAACGTGGTGCCAAGATAGTTGGTCGTGGCGGTGGAGGATCCAGAGAGGTCGAACTTCATGACGAACATGAAGTACAAAACCATGCTTGCCATGCTAGCCACGAAGCCTATGTTGTCCAGGAACATCATGGCTGCAACAAATCAATGTTTGAGAGTTGTGTTACCTGTGATGCATTGCAGACTTGAAAATTCAATGATCATCACTTGCAAATTTACTTACCAAATATGAAATAGGTGGCCTTGAATCCACCTTGCCCTGAATTCTTCATGGGTTGGTAAGCCAGTTCCTTGGCCCCTGCCAACTCTTCATCCAACCCCTGCACATATTGTTGCAACATAAGCAAAATGAGGAATGCCGACAGGACTTCCAATTACTTTTTATAATTGGACCTAACAATTTTGGTTGCTTATACGAATTATTTTGGCCACTAAATCGGCCTAACCTTATCATTGCTCAACCCATCATCTAGACCTGCGAGGTATCCTACATGATTAAGGTAGCATACACAATGATTTTGACATGATTTTGCAATTCGATATGATGAATAATGCATCATTGAATTGCAAGGTAGAAATCTGTTGTCTCGTCCCTCTAATGCATATAATAAAGGTAGATTACCATGATCCAAGAATATACTTGAAGGGAGCTTTGCCAACGAGGTGAGAATTGGCATAGGAATGAGATATCAAATGAAGGGCCCTTTATATATAATGACGGACATGTGTATAGACCATTAAACAATGAGGAAAAGTAACACCAAGGACTAAAGATAAGACAAATAAAGCCAATCAAAGCGGCCTAATTGACACAAGGGACACTAAAATCCATCGCCAATCAACATCATATAGGCATCGAAATAGTGTCACAATGATGGGACGCGATTTTTTTATGACATTGTGATGTGGAATGATAAGGTCATCACCCTAAATGACAAGTGAAAAATGGTAGTTCAAAGAAGACCTGATTGAGAAGTTTTGCTCTTTTGTGGGGGTATGAGACTCTAAGCTGCCCAAAACAAAAAGATTTCACGATACTTAATTTGTTAATTTTGTTATACAGTTAATTGCAATGTCGTTTATGACCAAATAATTGCAATGTCGTCACGTACCCTTGCCAAAAGGCCTCGTGCGGGAAGGTGGCGGACTCCCCAATACACAATGGACATAATGAAATGGAGACAGAGAAAAGAAGTGTGTTTTTATTTGCTCCAATAGAGCCTTGCTAGAAAAAAAAAATTGAACTTAGGATGTCGAGATCTAACAACTCGTGCTATTAAAGTCAACGAGGAAAAAGAGCTTTTCCCAGGAGGGACGTAGCCTACCTACCGCAAGTGACGAAGCTTTTTCTCCCCGAGGCTTTGTGCATCGATCGGCGGAGAGCCATAGGCTTGAGACGGAGGAAAATTAGCAGACCAACCCACGATGCGCCCGGCTGTTCCCTTTCGATAGAACATGATGTTCTGTTGTGTCGCTGAGGAATCGAATCGAACCAGAATGACAGAACATATATGTTTTGATCGAGCCATATGGATTTCGATCGTATAGCCGAGATTTGTTCGAGAAAATCTGGAACAACCAACACTGATGCTAGCTCTGTGATCGAGAGAATTTGTCAAGCTATAACGACTCGATCCAATAAGGGCAAAGAGTGATCACTAAGGTTAGAGGGTCTAGACAAAGAGTGGCTCCCAACAAACTTCTAGGATGGCAAATGAGGTAGAAGTGAACTAAATTCTGTGCCTAATATAGGGAAAGCGATTCTAAGATATATGTGCGCACGCGCGCACAAACTGTAATTAACTCATGAAGACATATTTTAACATAACAGCAAAATTTTCTTTGTAACTTTAAAGTTAAATGAGTCCAAGTTAAAGCGTTATCAGAATGGCTAACCTTATGGGAAAGTGCCAGCCTGTACATCAAAAGATAAAACCATATGACTCAGTGACGATTCAAAGAGAATGATATCTTGAGTGAATTAATCCAAGGATGTCATAATATGGTACTAGAAGGGAGCCCTCTCTAATAGGTCTATAGCTCGGGACAAACCATGCGGAAGCTAGCAGGCTTGTAATGACTTGGTCTAATGAAGGCGAGGAATGGTCATTGAGGTTAGAGGGCCTAGACAAGGAGTGGCTTCCGGCAAACTTCTAGGACAACAAAAGAGAAAAGACTAAACCATATTGTGCACCGAACAAGGGAAAGTAATTATGATTTGTGGGCACGCGCGCGTGTGAAAACTGAAATTAACCCATCGATGCGCATTTTAATAAATGGCAAATTTTGCTTTGAGACTCTAAAGTTAAGCCAGCCCAGGTTTAGAGCATTACTAGGATGGGTAACCTCATGAGAAAGTGCATGCCTATATGTCCAAAAACAAAACCATGAGCCTCAATATGAGACGAGCCAAAACAAACAATACCTTAAGTAAGTTAATCCAATGATATCACTATAATAGGTCTATGATATATAGCATGTGGTTTGAGGACGAACCACACGAAAGCTAGTGGGCCTATAATGACCCAGTCCAACAAGGGCAAAGAGTGATCGTCCGGGTTAGAGGGCTTGGATAATGAGTGACTCCTAGTAGGCTTTTAAGATGATGAATGGGGCAAGAATAAGCTAAACTATGCACCAAACATGAGGAAAGTGATTCTAAGATATATATGTAAAAATTAGAATTAACTCACGGGGACACATTTTGACATAACGGTAAGTTTTGCTTTGGAACTCCAAAGTTAAACGAGCCTAAGCTAAAGCACTATTAGGATAGAAGACCTCCTAAAAAAGTGATTGTTTGTACGCCAATAAAATCGTGAAGCTCGGTATGAGACAAGTCAAAGTGGATAATACCTCGACTGAGTTAATCCAGGGATATCACACAAACACTCCAAAACCTACAATGAGTGCAAGAGAATTTATTGTGAGATTCCTAAATTAGGACACGCCAACAAATTACCACCACTTGAATATTCCATGTCCCAGGCACGTCGGCAATTGTTGTGTGATAAAGACATTAGGACGGATACGCATGGAACGACTTGATTCGGAGCGAAACCCCAACCTTTGCCGAAAGGACGAGCCAAAAAATTCACCAAGCACATAACAATATTTCCTAGACTTTCCGTTAGGCAAATTGGGGAATCATCTAATTTTTTTTTCCCCTAAGTGTGAAAGGTAGAAAAGGATCTAAAACAAGATTGTTCGCCAATCCCAACCCATGGAAAAGGGAAAGGAAGAAAGCATCTCCTCCTTGTCGCCAATTTAATTCCTTCATTCACTATCTCCCTGCGGCTAACGTTTCTTGAGTAACGAGACTAGTTTCCTGGAGTAGAATTTTTAATCCAAAAGACTCAGTGACCCAGTCTTCCTTATGATTTGAAGGGCCATTTCAAGGCAGAAGAAACCATCGCCTCGACAATTGTAGATCGGTTCTTACAAACTTTTTGATCTTCAGCTTATAATTTACTCGTACAAATTAATCGGTAAGCCAATGTTGACATTCTTCGAGCAGTTGAAATTCACTCGAATAGCCTATCCTTCCATCCTTGGCTCCAGGGGCCATTGCCAAACACCCCATCGTGGGCAAGTAGTTGACCCCGAACGAAGCAAGAGCAAGTTGGGAATCATCTAAGTAAAAGAAAAGTAAGAAAGTTGGAAATGCAAGTAGTTGGCCTTAACTCCATCAGAGAGTGATTGGTTTCTTTCTCTCATAACCTCGACTTCTTAATTTTACTTCTACTCCAATCGGGCCTGTCTTCGAAGAATGATCAAATCTTCAGAAGAAATCTTTCTTCTCCATCAGGTAATAGGTCAGATATGTCTTTGGAACGTTTTGAAGTCGAAGATAATTTTCTTCTGGAAAATATTCACAAGGAGGGAGGATTGCTTCTCTACCCGATCTAACCCGTCATGTCAGTATAGAAATGTCATGGAGAAATAGGTAGGAGGAAACTCTGTTTCGGTGGACGTATTTCGGCACGAGGTCAATGATCATGGGACGTAAAACTAAAGCTGACGAAGAGAGTATCATAAATGACTAATGGGACGTGAGAATGAAGCTAATCTCTGCGTCGATAGGAGGCTACACGTCCCTGAAACAGAGCACTATTAAAACCAAAAGGAGACTCGATCACAGCAAGAGACCATCCTAACTCAATTCCAGCCCAGAAAAAAGAGAGACGAGAGAATTCATTCTGCTAGCCAATCGTCATCATGGCCGAGCTGAAGGGTTGCTCTTGGGGGTCCGCTGGTATGTCCATGGCTTCACCACATTCCGACTTTGCGAATCTGCAGTTTTCACTTGAATATTCTATCTTGCTTCTTGTTTTTCTTCCCTTCTCTTTTCTTGTTCCTGACAAGAAATTCATTCTGATGCCTTATATTACCGTATATTCTCTTCTGATTCATCTACATTCTGTGTGTTTTTGCTTTTTCGTTTTATGGCCATGTCCTGATCGCATGATTGCAACCACTGATATATAGAGTCGCTGGTCTTAAGATTCTTCCCCTGAATGATGGATTGAATTTATGAATCAAACAGATCTAGCGTAGAACCACAGCATACTTGACTTACATTATCAGCATTATATAATTGTGATGCTTAGTTATGTTTTGTTTGTTTACTTTCAATGCAGAATCAAAGGAGTTATCAACTGGAGGCCATGCACCCTCCTTCACTGCTGGCATCAGTCCTTTCACCAGATCAGGTTGCCAGTCTTCTGGCAGTCTTGAGGGTCCGGTTCAATACCCTTTTGGCGAATTGAGCAGTCCCTTCAGTACTAACAGCATCACCATTGCCACCGCTGCCACATCAGGAACCAGCTCTTTCAGCAACCCATTCAGTGGACCTCCAGTTATGCTGGCGAGCATGATGCCTGCACATAATTCCTCTACAGCCCAATTCGGAACCCCTTTTCCCTCTCCACAGAGCAAATCCATCTCAAGCACAGCATTAAGCGACACCATGTTCCGCAGTCGTCCTCTGTTCAGCAAATCCCCAGCGTCCGGTGGCAGCTCCAGTCGTCCTCTGTTCAGTGAATCCCCAGCGTCAGGTGGCAGCTCGATATTTCTTCATAACAATCACTTTTCTCATCCACCTGCATACAGCTTCTCAACACCACCTGTAAGCAATTCTATTGCTGGCTGTGCAGCATTACCTGAGCCTGCGGCAATGCACAATGTTTTTGGTTTCTCAAACGCCACGTCCACTTGTAAGTCTCAACCCAACCCATTTTGGAACTCCCCCTTCAAGAGCAGCACTGAAGGAGACGGGGAAAAGATCAGCAACCCGGCTTTTCCCTTTGGTAAGTCCCCATTCTGAACTCTGTGAGTTTGGAAGATCCTGTCTGAGTTTTATTCTCTCTCCAATTAAACCAAATGCTTATGTATTGGAACAGGACGGCACCCCAGCAGCAGCGAGAAAACAACAGTGTCTGACTATGCCCCAACGCTGGCTCCAGAAGATCAGATGAATGGAGGTGGTCTCCAAAGATACATGTCTGTGTCCACCATGCCTTCCAATAAAGACAGGAGTCATGAAGAATTAAGATGGGAACGCCATGCATCTAAAGGTACAACGTGGCCCCCGCACTGTCACAATGCCGGGACCTGTGACTTCCTTATACTTGCATATCTAGCTAACCAACGGACTGAGGGCCATGTGAGCCAAGATTTCGGGCAAACATACAACAAATCACATGCAATTATTGGAGTCCAAGTTTACTGAAAAAATCCAATTAAGTTAAATTAAACTACATTTATCCTCAAATCTCAAGACAAAGATCAACCTCAACTACATTGTTAACCATGCATTTCTGGTTTCATGCCCTCGTGAGTCAATACAGGAAGTAAAAATTGAAATTACACTCTGCCTCCAAATTAGTCTACATGGCCAAGAAATCATCTTAGATACTATAAAATGTATCACCAAGATCAGAGCAAGAAACAATTCAATCATCAGTGATCCTAAGTCAGTTTCACCCAATGGTTGAACTAAAGAATTGCCCTTTTGGGTCTAATGTCATGTCACAGTTTACCAGTTTATAGTGCTGACTAAACTCTTTGCTTTCCCATGCAGAATCAAAGCAGGAGTCATCTTTTGAAGGGTTTGCTCCGTCTGCTGCTCCTGCTATCAGCAACCTGTTCGCCCCAAGCACTGCCACCAAACCATCTGTCAGCAGCAGCTTCATCCCCCCATTTTCCCAACCTTCATGGTTCACACCAAGTGCAGTGAAGCTGGCTTTCCAGTTCTCAATGGCCTCATCTGGTGGTCCATCAAGCAACACCACATACAGCGTCACCAATCCCAACCTTGGAGGCGGCTCAATCTGTCAATGTAATGCCTCCACTAAACCACCCGCATTTAGTTTCCCATACACTGCCGCCGCCGTCACCAACTCCCATTTTGGACCTTCAAGAAATTCCGCTCCTGGCAGTGAGTCTACTAATGTCGCTACAGATTCTGGTACCAAAAAAACTGGCGATGACTTCATACCTCCCATGCCTTTTGGCCGTCCGAGCACCCTATCCACCCAAAAAACTCGATCATCAAAATTTCCCTTCAAAAGCAAACTTGAGGGAGATGGCAGAAAGATGAGACCTAACCCAACAATTTGCAGCAGCTTTCGGCAAATTGAAGCCTCCACATATGCCCCAATGCCAGCTCCAACAGAATGTCCGCACACAAAATCCACGTCTGCATCTGCTGCACCTGACAACAAGCACAAGGATCCTGAAGAATTAAGATGCCAATGCCACAAATCCAAAGGTACCACAATTTCTCTTGCAGCTTTTAAATCTTCACAAGTTCCCTCTAACTATGCAATGTACTCACCTCTCTATATATGCATATCCTTTGACACACAGAGAAAGTTGGAGAACAGGTTGATCCAGTCAGGGTGATGGCTTCGTATGATCCTCACTCATTTTATCCAGTTATGATGCTTCCGGTGATTCCCACCTTTACCCACAGTTTTGGTGCCATCCCTTGGGATATGATTTCTGGACCCCACACAAGCTTTTATGCTCAAACACTTCTTGGAAGGAATGTTCCTGTTCTTCTCATTCCGTCTAACTCGATGGGGCTAAAATGCTTCCCTACCATGGTTTCTGGGGGAAACTATTTTCCATCCTTCAACATATAGGCCATGACAGCAGCGTCTGATTCTCTTAGCGAGATGTTCCATCGCCTATAAGCAAGCTCGATGACTTGGAAACATAAGTACATCCTTTCCTAGTTTTTTTTTTTTTTTTTTTGGGGCCTTTTATTTGCCTTCCCTCTTTTTTTTGTGTTTTCTGGTGGCAAGGAATGCATGGCCGTAGTGGGAAAAGAGTTGGCTTTTTTTTTGGCTCAAGACAAGGATTCAATGATCCCAAAGTCAGTCACATATCTAGATACTTATTTTACATGCATCTAGCTTGACAAAGTCATTTGGTGCAAAAATTTGGTTGTCTACGCAACAAACTTGTTTTTACTAAGAAGAATCTGAAGTCCATTTTCATTTTTCAATGCAAAGGATAACAAGAAAGTACATGAGACAATTGGCATTAGATAAGATGCCGAATCCTCTAAAGATATGACCAAGGTTGTCCAGTGAGTGGAGAGCTAAACCCAATTAAGAGATTCCCGAAGAATTTCAATTTGTTTTCACTATATTTACGGAAATACGAAAGAAGTATCAAGTTGCATAGGGCATTGGCAAAACCTTGAGCTAAGCTCTCCAGACTATTGCAACTAAGAAGCAGAGCTTTCTTTAAGGGAAGCACATCCAGGAATCAAGCCTGATGCAGTCAGACACATTGGTCTTTTCTCACACCACTCTAAAGGGGACTTGGAAGGGTCGCAAACTCTCACCAAACCTAGGTTTACAATATCAAATCTCCCAGCTCCCGAGTCTTCCCACTTAAGAACCATCCCACCCATTACATACAATTCATGCCCAAGATCAGCAAAACCATAACCAATGACTTCTAATGGTTGCGAGTAGTTGGGAAGGAAAACAGAAGGAACTTTCCCCACTTTGTACCATTCTCCCTTGGCAGTATCCCTCGTCTTAATTAAGTTCTCATGCCAATCTACAATATATAAACCATCATTTTCAATGACCTGTACAGCTACTTGCATTGCCCTAGAAAAAGGCCAATTGTCCTCTACCGTGTTCCACAATCCAGTTAATGGACAGAAAACTTCAGATGAATTTTGGTCCAAATGTCCATCTTGATCACTGAGAACATGAAATTTGCCATTGTATGACAAGCCTATGCAATCCATTTGGGGATTGGGCATTGGTGGTAGTTCTTCCCATCTGCAATGTTCACACTGGAAAAACTTAGGTTGTTTCAGAAAGAAAAGTTAAACAATATATTTCTTGGAACAATTTAAGAACAAACTCCAACCTACGATATCAGAAGAATGAAAGGAAAAGGGAAAGCTAAACAAGTAGGTGAGCATATTTCAGAACCAAAGTGGACGTGGAGAACCGTGTACTTTTGCCACTTTCAGTGCCAAGGGTATAAGACAATAGACAATAGAAAGGAAGTAAAAAGTGCAAGACTTGTAGTATAATACTGTGGCAGCAAACATACTTGTTTGACAATGGATCGTAACATTCAGCAAGAGTGAGGCCTCTTGGGCACGAAAGATTGTGACCCCCAGCGACATACACCTTTCCAGAGATGACGCAACATGCAAAGTGTGAACGTGGCGTTTGCATACTTGACACCGCAGTCCATTCTTTTCTGAAAGGGTCGAACTGGTAGACCTCATTAGTTATGATAGGCTTCTCATGAGGGAGCCCTGGGTCCCTCGGTGCATAAGCCCCACCAATGACAAGAAATCTGTCACCAGCACAAACACATGAAAAGCCCGTGTGCTTCCAGTTGGGATGCGTTCTTGGCATCTTCTGTATGGGATGCCATCTATCAGCTTTGGGATCATAAGCAATCCACTGGTTCTCGAAGCCCTCAGTGAGAACGAATAACCAATCCCCGGACCAGCCTTCCCTAGCCTTGAAGTTGGCGTATTCCGTGCCTCGCATAACTTCTCTCCACTTCTTCGAGACTGTTTCTAGGAGCCCGTGGAACCCATGAGACACTCTGGCCAAACATCTCAAGGCCAGATCATCTGGCAATCCCGGAATTATAGGTTCCTGCGGCGATTCCCTAGAACACAACATTCAGAAAAAAGGGAAAATTAGAGGTAGACTATAAGACTGAAAAAGGGGACTTCTAGTCATAGCAAAACAGCCAAGTGAACGATCAGTGTCGTTTCTTTCCACAAAAGAACCCAAACTAACAACTGGGTATCGTCCTTCCGGAGCAAGATAAGAACTTTGAGCATCTAAATGAAGCGAATCTTCCACAATTTCTCCTAATGTCGATCCAGCTCAATCAAAATCAGTCAAAGCCAGGCTCGAGTATCTTCGCACCATCATATACCTGGAACTCATACAACCCTTACACAGGAAGCAGAGTCTTAGAGACAGAGCGCCATGACCCACAATCGAATGCGCTGCAAACGTCGCAAGAGCAGATGAAATTGGAGATTCGCGAAGACACTCACATCGATTTTTGCACCTCGCTGCAGATGTTCGTTCAACTCGAACACCCGCGAACCCAACAAAACCAATCCTCCGAACGACAGGCTCGAACGATGCTGTTGCTGATCACCCCCCCTGCAAAGCCGAGACCGGGAGTATCCTCGAAAGAAAGCGGGCCGAACGATCCGATGCGTCGAGATTGGGAGACGAGATGGAAGAGCGAAGACGACGGTGGCAGTGGTGGTGGCGGGGATGATGCGGCGTCGCTGTCGGAAGTTCTCGAGCGGACACCGAGAAACGTAATTCCGGACGCCATCATCTGGTTCGGCTTTGCTGGACGCGACCGCCGGGCCGCTCATCCTCGGGCTCTGCATGACGGGCCCTATCTAAAACTCCAACGCCAGCTTCTTGCTTTCTTGATTCAAGCCCTGGGAAGTTAGAAGCTCAGTTGTAAAATCCTGAGCAGTATGAATGGCTGCATCTCCTCTTCAGTTTTCCATCCCTATCAATGGTGGGCTGAAAATAGGCGTGAATATGATTCCAGAATAGAACCAAGAACTTGAGAACTGAGCCGATAGGATACTTGTTTCAAAAATTGAGAAATCTATTTCAACGGGTAGTTACACCAGGTTTCATATGAAACCTGAACGAAACTTTAGAATGAAATTTAAAACCACTAACCCCTAACTGAGGATTTCTTTCCTAAGTGCAAAAGATTTGAGACAAGGAGATCCCCCAGTTTTTGTTATGATTATTTAAGTTGTCAACTAGAAATACCATCCTAACTTCTCTGAAATTAAGCTCAACTCATTTGTGCTTCGCCAATGATGTTTTATGTCAACAGATGGAAGCCTCGATGCTACACAAGTGATTTCAAGTATTTTTTGAGCATTTTCTCTAATGTCAGGACTAAAGAAGATAAGTCCTGCTAAAATTGAGAAATGTGCTTTAGGTGTTTGTGATGAATGAGATGGTCCCGAGAACTGAGAAAGTAGTTTTAAACTTGGTACTCTTTTAAGGAAGTATTCGGGTCTTCCTCTAATACCTAGTAGGCTATCGGAAAAGGGATTGCAAGCCATTCATCAACTGAATTTTGAGCAGGACTAAAAGCTGGAGCTCTAGGAGACTGTCCTTCGCCTGCAAGTTACAACTTGTTGGTCTGTCTTATATAGCATTGTAGTTTCACCCTGGTGTGGTGTTTTTGTTTTACCAAGAAGGGTACATTCTAGTTGTGGTCTGGTTCTAAAATGAAGACAAAAAATGTAACAGTACAATGGCTAAATGTTTGGAGCTTGCATGGTAACACTTTTGTTCCTTGATTTTTTTTTCTTTTGTTCTTCTGGAATAGGAAAAAAAAATAGAAATCTATTTGGTAACATCAGTTAATCTTTTTATTCCCTAGAGTAAAAAGTAGCTAGGGAATAAAAGAATCAAGAAATAGAAAAAAAAAAAGTAACTTATTTTTTCTAAGAATAATTTTTAGAAATAAGTCACTTTCTTTTCTTTTCTTTTCTTTTTTCTTTTTGTTCCTCTTCTAATGGAGACTCACTGCCGCCAATCACTGGCCACCGTTGCCGCCAGTTAGAGGAGGAGAAAGAAGAGAGGAAAAGAAGAATAATATAAAAAATTTAAAAAAATTCTATGGAACAACAAAAATAGTGATTCATACCAAACCCCTGTAGTTTTGTGTTAAAGCCTGTCTTGAAACCATTGTTCCTGGAATGTGCTGAGCCAAGGAGGTTTGGAGCAAAATTTTATGCTAAGTGCGGGAGTTACTCGAGTTGTGTTTCGGCTGGGAATTGAAGTTGCAGAAGGCATGTAGCACTTGGAAAGGCAGATCCATCTCAAAAGTGTGATCTTTAAAGTGATTGATGGGTTGCAATATATGTATGGCTCAAAAGATGTGGAGATCCATCGGCCTTGGAAGTTGATATAGAGCACGGGTGATCGGTTTTCGAATGGGCAAGACAAACTTGAGATTTACATAAATCAGAAAATCCAATCAAATTGCTGCATGATAGCATAGAAACTATGCAGATTAGGCAACTGGAAGAGTCAATAGGCACACCGGGATTCACCAGATGGAAATGTTGTTTCAAGCCAAATTCAAGCAGGCAGCGGTTGCTCCATACCTGTTTCAAACAAGAGATGTCCACGTCACTCGGGCTTCTCCACAAACGAATTCCCCATAAAATCAAATCAAACTTACGCCATCAGTGCTTATCGATGAAGTCGACATTGTTTCCGATGAATAGACTACCGTACAAGAGGAAACGAGGAGGGACGGGGGAACCACCCTAGGAATATGGAGTGACCTTTTCCTTTTGTTAAGACTTTGCTAAGCAGAGGAACAAAACTGACCGATCGATTTGTCAACTGTTCCAAGGATGTCTTTCCGTTCGATTTGACCTTTAAATTTTAACTTAAACATACAATTGAATTTTTAATTTTTAATTTGTTCAATATGATTACTGAATTATAGATAAATAATCATTCTATTCCCTAAATTATCACATCCCTGAATCCAATCTAGACTAAATTGAGAACTTGATTAGTCTCTACTCATTTCCATTGCTATATACTTCGCATATTCATCCATAGGTCAAATCGGAGCTAGTATTGCAATGCATCCAGTAATCTACACAATACCTCTAACATCCAAAAGAGTACCTATGCACATAGATCTGGGATTTATGAGGGCGGCTCATGTTCGAGGTGTCCCAATAATATATTAATGATTTCCAAAAAGGTCCGGGTTTTGGTTATATTTCAATCGAGACTGGTACTTACATTTGTATTCAGGCACGGTTTGAGCCATGAAATGACCCGAAAGAAACCAAATTGTCGCATCTTTGACAATTGTATTTCAACCTATCTGCCATGCCATGGTGTGTGTAGCAAAACATTCTATGATTCCACATTGACTTATGGTCCACTCACAGATATGTGCATGCTGGCTTCCCGCATATCTCTTGCTGTCCAAGCTTAAATCAAAATCATTCCAGCAACAATGTAACCCCCAACAAGATTATGCCGAGAAGCAAGTTCTTCGGTTAGCTCACTTGTAAGGAGAGTATAGATAAGACTCGAGATCAAGTACCATCTAGGATGCTGTCCACAGCATCCCTAATGCGGAAAGCCAGCTCCTCATTTGCAGCACTGATTAAAGTGCTCGTGCTCCTAATTTCAAGTAAAGCTTCACTAGGGGCATTGATGCGCAAGATACGAGCATCACTCGACCCGTCTGTGACACTGTCTTCTTGTAGAGATCCGCCAATACCCATCTCTGATAAACGAGCCAGGAGCCTTTGCAAATCTAGAGTCCCCCAAAGCAACGGGGGCTTCTCACTTTTTGAGCAGGATAGCTCGTCACTTGTTAGAATCTGCCTTCTGGCATCACTCATGACGAGGTTTCCTTTCAATCTTGTGATGCTCAAATTTTGGTCTTTCAAGTTTTTCCAATGTAATTGAGAGATCAAGTCTGCTGTGACTTCTAGTTCTGAATCTTCCTTCAGGATAGGCAGCTTTAATGTCTCATTCACAGAGTAGTGAAGGACTGAGTATGAGTTTGCGACCGGTGACATGATCTGCCGCCCAAAATCTTCAGGTAACTATATACAACAGAAAGTGCAAGAACAGAGAAGTCATCAGTCTGCAGTAGGATCATCAGAAAGAGAATAGACGGAAGGTTAGGTGACATTACCATAACAAACTTCGGTTGCAATACGTGGATTAAAGGTCGAACCTTCTTCAATCTACAAGTGAGGCCAATCCATGAGATAAAATGTGCAAGCACAATATATTGATAGTTAATAAACATGCACGAATGCAGAGCAATTGGCCTGGTGGAGTAGTTCAGTCTCAAGGAGAAAAGGCGAAATAGCTAATGCATGGTCCTTACACTATTCCCGAAAGAAATGAACATCGAAGGACCTTCATCTTCATCTCCTTCGGATCAAAAGGCAAGAGAGCAATGTCACTATCCATGCCCTCCTGCAAATGGAACAGAAGGTTCTGCTTGACGAATGGTTTTATTCGCTGAAAAATAGGAAAGAGATAAGCACTTTTTGTTGTTAGACGAGAGAGAATATATTAGCACCTCCCAGACAAGTAATGATTTTTCATCCCCATGCCAGCGTCTGAGCAAATGAACAGCTGGGCCAAGCCGCAAACTCCAGTGAGGACAAAATACAATGCATGGCTCTTGCCAATGAAGCCTGCACACATTCTAACAGCTATCAGAGGATATAGTTAAGTGACAAGTCGCAGGGTCAAAAGAAAATGTTGCCGTACAATAGCTTAGGTGAGTAAATTGCAGGATACACTTGGAGCCTTTCTCCCTTCAAAAGCTCAACATGTGCAAATAATGGCTCGCCAGAGAACAACTGTCAAGAATATAAAATCAACCAAAAATCTGCTTTTAGTAGGGGTGTAATCGATCAGTTGGAGACTTCCTACATATATAAATCATACGCCCCCAGTTACATACCTTTTCTTGCCTTTGTTTGCACACCCACTCAGGTATTATGTTGGTATATGCCAATAACTCTTCTGCTACTGACGAGATAACAAATATGGGAACCTATGGAGAGAACAAATGGCATTACAAGGACTTATTTATTTATTTATTATAAGACAAAGAACTCTGAAGAACCACTTCTGCAAAAATATTGATTGCCTTTTTCACTCTGGAATATCTCATTCAGAAATACATTGGAAATAGACTTCGCTTGCAGTAGTGAGAGTGACCAGAACTCTATTTCGCAAAAGCAATTGCAAAAGATAAAATCCCGAGACTAAAACTGCATGATCACCTAGGAGATAAATAACACCACCAGGTTGACCACAGCCAATAATTTTTATCCAGCAAAAGAATAGGAGGATCATGTTTGTTGCTCTCTCTGGTTCTGAAGCACACGATCGCATTGCCGTTTGAAAGTGCAAAAGGAGTTCCCACATCTTTACATTGTAAAACCCATCACACAAGCAAGACAATCAGACTGAATATACAATCTGCAGAATCAGTAACTCTCCTTGAGTTAGATTGGTTTACATTTAAAATGTGGCAACTGCCAATCTAACTAACTAATACACCACCAAATCCTAACTGGATGACGACATGCTCAGGGCATCCAATGTGGGCAAAGTGCCAAATATAGAGTGATTATAGCTTGTGCAAGGTTTTAGCAGAAGGATTAAATATAGCATACTAATCGATCACCTGAACTTTGTTGAAGGTGCAACTAAAGGAAACAACATAAGCACATAGTTTGGTCTAGGTGATTTTCATCACCCCACCTCGTTTGGTATTTCGTGGGTATAAAAGATACACAGATAAAGTAGAGAATATATATTTCTTTTTCTGCTATTAAAACGAACTTCCGAATAATTAAATATAGATACTGGAATATTTCATTATTAATGAAATGACCAATACCTGTTCATGGAATTTAGAATACAATATAGAATAATAATTAATATATACGTGTTCTCTCTAATGTAAGACATAAAGTAGCGATGTCTAGAAACTTTGAATTGAGATATTAATAAATACACTTACACTAGCCGCCGGCCTCTCTTAAAAAAGAAAAAGAAAAAGGTCCAGGTGATTTTCTTGTGTAGGAACATAAATGGTTCAAACTTTTTGATCACCATCATTAAGTTCATTTCAAGTGAAATTTGAACTTTATGCTTCAAACATCAACTTTATCTGATATCCACTGAAGTAAGAGAAGACTGATGTTACGGTATGAATTTTAAATGCAAACCCATGGAATACCTCACAATGTGATGATTCCATGCAAATAGATATCTGCTCCAAGAGTTGTAGGATGATTCCAAGTCGTCCTATAGGAATGAGTACTGAACCACCGGCTTTAACAGCATCAACTGCACAGGAGCATATAAAGTTCAACTTGTCCATTTCCTCTGAGCTCTCATCAGCATGAAGTAAGGCCTCCTCCAAATCACTGGTTTCATCAAAGTAAACTCACAGCTTAATTTCATATATGCCAAGTATCAAAGTCTACCGTATTGGAAAAAATGAAGAGATGGAAGAATCAAATGGCACTACACTATACAATGATGTATTTTGCCATAGTATTCACAACCCATGAGGAGATATACTCAATACAACAGGTTACCTCAAAGTTGAAGAATCCTCAGGAACAGCATAATTACTCCCCTTGTTGGCAGTTTCCAGGACATCCAGAGATAAAAAATCTGAATATATTAGCACATCACATGATCGAAGAGCGTTATAATTAAACTCCAAAGCATGACCAGGAAAAAATTCAGAGCTCGAGACAAATCCTATCGTTCCATCTGGATATCTTATTGTCCAATTACAAGCTCCTATGTCCAACCCAGAGCTGATTGGTTTGATACTTATTGTACCATTGTAGCATGCCACCTCCGCATATTTGAGTCTTTCAAGCTTCTTAACACAATCCTCTATGTCAGCTGCACTGAGAGGCATGCTTCATCACTATCTCTCCAAAGGTTATCAAACAAACCGAAATGCAGTCTCTAAGAAGAAAAGTAAGATGTAACATGCAACGTGCGTGATTATAACTTGGAAGATGCAAGGATACTATTCTGACCACAAGATGTGAGCCTCTGCGCATTTAATTTAGAGATGCATGACCTATCAAGAAAGTCATCTAACAAGAAGAGGCATTTTAAGCTTTAGCTGCAGGACAGAACTCCCAACATCAAAATATAATCCGCATCTCAGGAGATTGTAGCATCTTAGAAAGGCATACCAAGCCGATCACCTGTTAAAAAGTTTGGGCTCTATCCTGACTAAGGGAGGGGCTAAGAAGAAGAATCAGTATCCTGAGTTTCGCAAATAGTTACAATGAGGATCTAAGCCATGATAAGCTATCAAGCCACATCTTGTATGCGATTCAGAGACAGAACAGAACGACTACATGAAGGCTGTTCCTTACCTATACAATGGCATCCATCCACCAAGTTCAATCCCATCAGTGCCCAATATTATCTCCTTCAATGCAGAAGGAAGTGATTCCAGCTCCTCCCAGTTCATCCAGTGAGGACTACTGAATTCTTCAGTTCCATAAAACTGCCTGAATTCCTCATGCATGGAAACAAGGTCCTCCATCATAAGTTTCCCAAGTTTCGCTGCCACCTCGGTTACATATACCTAAGGTTAAAGCACGAATCTTTAAGCAAGTTACAATCTTTAAGCAAGTTGCAATAATTAAAGCGACACTTAACCATGTACGTAAAAATCACTTCAAATTCAATCTATGACACAAAAATTACCTTAGCTGAGAAGCCCTTTGCTCGGGTAAGAAATGGCAACCCGAGCATCCCAGCGGGGCTCGAGATCAACACCGCATCAATGAAGGAGGGATTCCACAAGTGCAGGTTCGCCACGGTTTTGTACCACGGTTCAGAACGAATCAAAGCCTCTGCATTCATGGGTTTCTCGGTATTCTTCCTCTCTGCATTCCCGGATTCACAGCCATCAGATTCATCGACCGGACATTCCAAATCTTCTTCATCTCGCACGGCAGAGAACCCAGGAGGTATAGGGGCGAAAGCGGCGAGAGCGGACAGGTCCAGGGGACAATCAATCAAGATCCTAAACCCACAGACACTCAGCATGTGACATGGGGGAAAGTAGAACCCTTTACCTCTGCTCAAGCACGTCTGCACAAGAGCGTACATGTCGAATTCAAATTAAACCAAATGCGAGCGCCAGATACGTCGATCGACTAAAGAAAAGTGTGTCGCAATACCCAGTTCAAAGAGAGACTTACCAACTTCATGAAGCCAGCCAGACCAATGTCCAGAATCTAACGGGCGATTCGCGCAAAGAAGGGAGACCGGCAAAGCTCTCAACGTCCCACTCGATTTCCCACTGTTATCGACCCTTACGATCGGGTACACGCGAAAAAGTTATCACCTTTGTTTCGTGAAGAATGAATGATCCAAAAAAAAAAGAGGAACGAACAGTCTCGTAACCGAGACCAAAGAGAACGAGAACGGGAGCTGTACGGCGAAACCAGAGGCGACGGGACCCGCGAAGAAGATCGAGGCGAAACGGGAGCTGGGGGCGGCGGCGGACGGCGACCGGACGGGGGAGACGCAAGGCCGTGGAGCTGGTTGCGCGAGAGGGGGAGGATTGAGAACGAGAGAGAGAGAGAGACAGACAGAGAGACAGAGAGACAGAGAGACAGAGAGACAGAGACAGAGAGAGACAGAGAGAGAGGGGCGATTGAGACGGAACTCGAGCGCGGCACCTCGGGCGTCGGACGGCCGCCGGCCGGCGAGACCACGGCGGCGGGCCGGTGGCTGCGCGAAAGAGGGAGGACTGGACTGAGAGCGCGAGCGCGAGCGCGAGGATGGGAGAGAAGAACGAGAAAAGGGGAGAGAAGGAGAGAGGGAATGAGAATTTAAAACCTCATTTAAGGGTTTGCTTTGCTTCAAAATAAATATATATAAAAGGTTTTTTTTTGTAACCCAAAGAAACTATTATACCGTAACAAATTTACTTTAAATTAATTTATGGTCAATCATAAACTAATTACATTTGACAAATTTACTCCAAACTTACACTTGTGACAAATTTACTTTATATTAGTTTCCGTTAAATTTTATTATGAAATTATTAAGTTAAATGACGCGTGACAGTTGACTGTATAACTAATTTGAAATTTTACTCTTCGTTTGTTACAATCATACAATTTTTGTGATTTTTTGTGGTATTAATATAATTTAATAGAGGGTATATTTGTCACAAATGTACCAGTTTAGCGTTTTTGGTGGTTAGATAAATTAGTTTAGGGTAAATTTATTATAAGTATATCAATTTGGGATTTTTTAAAATCAATTAGGATAAATTTATTACAGGTGTACCAGTTTGGGGTTTTTCATAATAAAAAAATTAGATTTGAATAAATTTGTTACATATGTATCGATTTAGGGTTTTTCAGAATATTAACCCATAAAAAAAAAAGGAAATCTGGGGCGTAAAAAAAAAACTAAAGCTAAAAACAAAAGGCCAAAAATTTTTAAAAAAAAAAGTTTAGAGAAAAACAAAAATCTAATTTGGTAATTGCCAGTTCAAATGTTATTTATAAAATTAAAATCATTTTCTAAATGAAATCCAAATATCGAAAATTATTTTTAGTCGCATATCACTAGACGAAGAAATTAACAATTTTCCTAGAAAATTAATTTTTCCTTTAACATGAGGTTTTTCTTCAGATGAAGGTAACTCGAGTTTTTTTCGTTTTTGGTCATAACTCTAAGTTCATTGTCTATGTGATGAAGTCATTTCTTTATTAGCACACTTAATTATGTTCATGTGAAAATCACTAATATCATCTAATGTTCAAAAATTGGAAATGCAAACCTCCACAGGTACTTCAATACAAACCCCGAAGGGATAATCATCCATGAAAACATGATGGAAACCTCAATAAATTATGGTAAAATTACCACAATCGCAGTGAGTAGCGAGTCAAAAACACACCAGATACGTCCATTGACACGAGGAGGTGCCCAAGAACACCAGTTAAAAGAGAGACTCACCAGCTTTAGAAGCCAAACCAAGGTGGAGACTTTTACAGTATAGTTCACAGAAAAAAATTGGCAATTAGAACAAGGAGATTTCGCACGGACTCGGCGCTCCTGTCCTCGGATCGGAGAAGAAAGGAAGGAGAGTGGAGGTTTTTGGGTCTTTAGGTTCTCTCCTTTTTGTGTTTTCTGGTGGCTAAGGATCTCTTGGCTGTAGTGGGATGAGGGTTGGGGGTTCTTTCTTTAAGACGGGGATTCAATGATTCCAAAGTCAGTCACATACCTACATACTTATTTTGCATGCATGTAGCTTGACAAAGTCATTTGGTGCAAAAATTTGGTTGTCTATGCAAGAAACTTGTTGCTTAGAAGAATCAGAAGTTCATTTTAGTTTCAATGCAAAGGAAAACAAGAAGGTAAATGAAACAATTGGCATCAGATAAGATGTCGAATCCTCTAAAGATATGAACAAGGTTGTTCCAGGGAATAGAGAGCTAAACCCAATGAAGTGATTCCTGAAGGATTTCAATTTGTTTTCACCATATTTACAGATACAGCAGAGAAGTATCAAGTCGCATAACAAAGCATTGGCAAGGCCTTGATCTAAGCTCTCCAAACTATCACAACTAAGAAACAGAGCTTTCTTCAAGGGAAGCACATCCTAGAATCGAGCCTGATGCAGTCAGACACATTGGTCTCGTCTCACGCCAATTCAATGGGGACTCGGAAGGGTCGCAAACTCTCACCAAACCTAGTTTTACAATATCAAATCTCCCAGCTCCCGAGTCTTCCCACTTGAGAACCTTCCCACCCAATACATACAGTTCATGCCCAAGACCAGCAAAACCATAATCAAAGACTTCTAGTGGTCGCGAGTGGTTGGGAAGGAAAACAGAAGGAACTTTCCCCACATTGTACCATTCTCCTTTGGCAGCATCCCTCGTCTTAATTAAGCTCTCACCCCAATCTACAATTGTGTATACACGATCATTTTCAATGACCTGCACAGCTACTTGCATTGCCCTAGAAAAAGGCCAATGATCCTCTACTGTTTTCCACAATCCAGTTAATGGACAGAACACTTCTGATGGATTTTGGTCCAAAAGTCCTACTTGATCATTGAGAACATGAAATTTGTCGTTGTATGACAAGCCTATGCAATCCGTTTGGGGATTGGGCATCGGTGGTAGTTCTTCCCATCTGCAATGTCCACGCTTGAAAAACTTAGGTTGTCTCAAAAAGAAGAGTTAAACAAGATTTTTCTTGGAACAATTTAAGAACAAACTCCAACCATTGATATCAGAAGAATGAAAGCAAAAGGAAAAGCTAAACAAGTAGGTGAGCATATTTCAGAACCAAAGTGGACGTGGAGAACCATGTACTTTTGCCACCTTCGGTGCCAAGGGTATAAGACAATAGAAAGGAAGTAAAAAGTGCAAGACTTGTAGTATCATACTGTGGCAGCAAACATACTTGTTTGACAATGGATTGTAACATTCAGCAAGAGTGAGGCCTCTTGGGCACGAAAGATTGCGACCCCCAGCGACATACACCTTTCCAGAGATGACGCAACATGCAAAGTGTGAACGTGGCGTTTGCATACTTGACACCGCAGTCCATTCTTTTCTGAAAGGGTCGAACTGGTAGACCTCATTAGTTATGAGAGGCTTCTGATGAGGGAACCCAGGATCACTCGATGCATAAGCCCCACCAATGACAAGAAATCTGCCACCAACACAAACACATGAAAAGCCAGTGTGCTTCCAGTCGGGATGCGTTCTTGGCATCTTCGGTATGGGATGCCATCTATCAGCTTCGGGATCATAAGCAACCCACTGGTTCTCGGAGCCCTCCGTGAGAACGAATAACCAATCCCCGGACCAGCCTTCCCTAGCCTTGAAGTTGGCATATTCTGTGCCTCGCGTAATTTCTCTCCACTTCTTTGAGACTGTTTCTAGCAGCCCATGGAACCCGTGAGACACTCTGGCCAAGCATCTCAAGGCCAGATCATCCGGCAACCCTGGAATTATAGGTTCATACGGAGAATCCCTAGAACACAACATTCAGAAGAAAGGGAAATTAGAGGCAGACCAGAAGAATGAAAATAGGGATTTCTAGTCATAGCAAAATAGCCAAACTAACAACAGGGTAATTCTAATAAAAACCCAAACTAAAGAACCCAAACTAACAACTGGGTATCGTCCTTCCCGAGCAAGCATCTTACGAAAGATCAAAACTTTGAGCATCTACATCGATCGAATCTTCCATAATTTCACATAATGTAAATCCAGCTCAATCAAACTCAGTCAAAGCCAAGCTTGAGTATCTTCCCACCATCATATACCTTGAACTCATACAATCCTTACACAGGAAGCAGAGTCTAAGAATTAGATTGCCATGACCCACAATCGAATGCACCGCAAACGTTGCAAGAGCAAATGAATTGAAGATTCGCGAAGACACTCACATCGATTTCGCACCCCGCAAAGGTTCGTTCAACTCGAACACCCGCGAACCCAACAAAACCAATCTGCGAACGACAGGCTCGAACGATGCTATTGCTGAGACCGAAAGAAAGCGGGCCGACCGATCCGATGCGTCGAGGCTCGGAGACGAGATGGAAGAGCGGAAGGGGAAATTACGACGGCGACAGAGGAGGAGTGTCGACGGCCATCGAGGTCGCCGAGGGAGGAGGAGGAGGAGCCTCGCCGTTCGATTCCATGGAGGAAGGTTGAAGACGAGAAATGCCGTTTCCGACACCATCATCTGCTTCGGGTTTGGTAAGGTTACGGTGCCCGACCACGAGCCGGTCGCGACAGCCGGGCCGGGCGGGCCGGGGCGGGCCGGGGCCCTTTTGTGGTCGGGCTCTGTATGATGGGCCCTTTCTAAAACTTGGAACGCCTTCTTCTTGCTTCTTGATGCAGGCCCTGGAGATGAAAGCTCAGTTGTAAAGTCACTGATCAGTGAGCTCTTGTGGAACGGAGCTACAAATGCTGCGTCTTCTCTTCAGTTTTCCATCTCTGCCCATGGTGGGCTGGAAATAAACGTGAACATGGCTCTAGGATGGAGCCCAGAACTTGGAAATTGGACCCGTGGGAATCGGTTCGATTCTTGATTTTAAAAATTAGGGAACTTGTTATGATGGATGGATTCGAAGTTTTAAATGAAACTTGGATGGAACCTGGAACGTAACTTATCCTTAACTAAAAACTTATTTCGTGGGTGCAAAAGGTTTTAGACAAGGAGATCCTCTCTCTCCTTGATTTTTGTGATGATTATTGAAGTTGTCAGATAGAAATGTCATCCTGAGTTCTCCAAAATTAAGCTATCCTCTCTCTCCTTGGTTTTTGTGATGATTATTGAAGTTGTCAGGTAAAAATACTATCCCGATTTCTTCGAAATTAAGCTTAACCCATTTGTGTTTGCCAATGATGTTTTATATCGATGGATGGAAGCCTAGAACTACAGAAGAGATCTCGAATGTGTTTTGGACATTTTCTCTAATGTCTGGATTGAGGATGAGTCCTACTAAAATTAAGAAGTGTGCCCTAGGTAATTGTGATGAATTGTTGAGTGAGATGGTCCTAAGAACTGAGAAGTGGTTTTAAACTCGGTACTCTTTCAAGGAAATATTAAAGTCTTTTCTCGAATACCTGTTAGGCTATCTGAAAATGATTGCAAGATTCATTGACTGAATTTTGAGTAGAATTAAAAGATGGAGCTCGAGGAGATTGTCCTTTGCTTGCAAGTTACGATTTGTTGGTTCTGTCTTATATAGCATTGTAGTTTCATGCTGATGTGGTGTGTTTGTTTTGCCAATGAAGGGTATTAAGGCTGTGGACCGTTGTTGCTTTATTGCCTTTTTGTGGTCGAGTCCTGAAATCAAGATGAAAAAAATGCGAAAGTAAGGTGGCTAGATGCCCCGGTGGAACAAAGCTATCATCTTGAAGGTAAATATTGCTATTGCTCATGGTTACTTTGGATCTTTGGTGTTTGGTTAAGAGGTAAACTCACCAAGGTAAGGGAGTTTGCGCTCTTATGAGGACCTCCGTAGTCTGCCCGTTTGACATGCTTGTCACGGGCCGAGAGTTTCCTTGGCCTTGGAACGACCCGTGCGGCGCCTGGCGAGCGGAATTCGCTAGGCCAGCCTTTCTTCTATAACTGTTCCAGCGAACAATACGGTAAATGCTTCTTCGTACGAGATCCCACCATGCCTAGCTTCACTCGGGCGTCTAGTCTATCGAGTGAGACAGCTGATCCATTTAGGTTCAATAACTGGTTTTGGCTTGTCATGGCCTCGTTAGGAGAGCAACATCAGCTCCCGACCAATTTGTGCATGGGAGGCCTACCCCGTCTTCAGAGCTCCTAAGTGATATAATCCTTATATCCTAGAACTCCTAGCACCAACCGTCCTGACGCTACTCCCACGGACCAGTTGTGTTCGTTCCCTCTACTTCCTAGAAGGTTTAGTGGCCCCCTCCAAGTCTTCAGCCATTATATCTTCTTCAGTAGCTTACTTTCTCCATTTTCAAACCTTAGAGAGCTCCAAAGTTGTAGAAAATTGAGCCTAAGTCCCCCTAGCCGTCGCATGTCCGCCCTAGGCCGCCGGAGCCCTGTCGTGTCACCGTCATGCCCTCGTACGAGCCACACCTGTTCCACGCTTGTCCGCCGCCCGTTCTGCTCCAGCTACGACCCCAGCCCATCCCCCGAGTTCGTTGAGCCACCATCGCAAGCCACCGAGTCGCCTGGCCGCCCGTCCTGCCACTGTGAAGCCCCGTTGTTGGTCGCTTAGCCCCGTTGCACCGCCATCGCCTCTCTTTGCCTTTCTTGGCCGCTCAAGCAATCTCTTAGCCCAGCAAGCCTCCGTGAGCTTTGAGGCCCATTTTGGACCACTTCCGAGTCTCGTAGGGTGTTGCCGCTTCGGAGTTTGTCACTCGTCTCCGCGTTGCCGTCATCATGGACTCATCGAATTTCAAAACCGATGAGTTTACTCACTAAACTCTTATTAGGGAGTTAATTATGCTTAATGGTTGATTAATTTAGACTAAGTATGATTTATGTGGTTAGTTAGAATGGATTAGCAATTTAATTATTCGTTTATGCATCTTAGGTGGTTAGAACAACTTAATTAGCAACTAGATAGGTTGTATTATTTATCTAGATAGGTTCGGAATTTTTTCGGGCCAATTTTGGTATTTAATTAGGCTTTTTCGGCCCAAGTTTCTATTTATGGCATTTAATTGTATTTATTTAATTAATTTTGGTATTATTTAATTATTTATTATTTTCTAGAAATTATACCGAGATAACCGGTGACCAAAATTTCAGATTGATTGCAATGGTATGCTTGGTTTATTTAATTGATTGTTGATTTGTGCTATTTGAGTGGTAATTGTAATTTTGAGTATTTATCCCAAAATTGAGTAATTTCGGTATTTAATTGGAAAATACTCAGCGTCGATTTATAACACCAAAAATGTGTTTATGGACTATTATAATTAGTGGGATTTTATAAAAGAAAGATATTGCATTTTTGGCTTAGGCCGACTGTGTACCCACACACGATTATTTCATTCGAGTATTATAAAAGCGGTGAATTGTCTATTAATGAGAACAATATACTATATCAGCTTGTGGGCTTTGATATGTCAGCTTCAGTGAGCAATATTACCTAATAGCATCGGTGAGCAATATTATCTAGCAGCTTCGGTGAGCAATAATAGATATAGCAGCTTCGGTGAGCTTTAATATATCTATTTTAGCTTCGGTGAGCATCAATATTATATCAGCTTTGGTGAGCTATACCATATATCTCAGCATGGGTGAGCAGTGTTTGTATCGATCGAATTTGTAGATGGTATTGCTGGTATTGAATCGAAGGGATCGATTGATCGATGATTTGAATTGAAGTGATTGATTGAGTATATGAATCGTACTGACTTGCAGGAAGAAACTGAGGCAAAGGTAAGTCCTCTATCTTGCATGTGACCAGATGGCCTTTAGGCGTATTTCCTTCCTAGTTGGAAGTTTAGGAGGTGAATTTGCTGAGACATTATCTCACACTGTCGTGGGCTCAACATTTTCAAGTTCTTAGATGGCGAATCCTCTTGAACGTTTTGGCCATCCCATGAGGGTTACCGAGCGAGTTTCTAGTTACCCCGATCTCGGAAGTCACTAGGTCTATGAACTGGTAATGACCATTGTCTAGGTCGAAGAGAATCCACCTCATAGGATACCTCATCGATTCAGAGCGTGGTTCCACTACGAACCTAATGGTTTCAAGGTGGGTCCCCTTGGGACTTTTGATATCCCTGCTGTGGTAATTGATGCTACTTTGGACGAGGATCCAGCTGACCCTCCTAATGGCGTGGTGGAGGACCCGGCGTCCCGTCCGGATCCTATGGAGACTGAAGAATCGGCAAACGAGTTTGGCTAGTTGGTCATAGGACAACTTGTTTTAATGATCGATCTTTTGTAGACTTTTGTGAATATAGACTAGTTTTGCAAATGACCTAATCTACTTTATATAAATGTGTGTTGAAGTTTTCAAAATTTTGGCTCTGCTTTTTCTATCACATCTTTGTGTTGTTTGGGGATTTATTTATTCGCTTCCGCATGCGCATTAAAACTAATGGGTCAACGACACGTCCTGGGACATCGCAATTTAATCGACCACCGAGGGATGGACATGTGCCTGATGATTAGGGCGTGACATAAAACACATATTATGGAAAAAATTGAAGTTTCGATGTCCAATTGCCATCAAGTATGACCTAAACAACTTATAATGATGCCTAATTGACCTTGAAATCAAGGTTCGCATGCACGTTCATCTACCGATGCTGCTATCATAGCAACTTTTGCAAGATCTTCATTTAATTATTTGAGAATTTGGTTTTTCTAACCCCTCTATTCCTTTTATTATAATTGTCGCTTCATGTATTTTTGATTCGTTAGTTTTTAACTCCGCCAATTGCAATCATATGATTTCAAATTCTCATTTATTTTGGTCAAAATTATTTACTTCACATGGCCCTACTACTTACATAGTTGATTATTTACAAACGAGAATCAGTCATATAGTAAACATCTTGATATCCGCATTGTCCTTGCCTACCACATTTATGGTTCCCAAATATTCCTTAAATATGATATTAGTAGGATGATTGTGTGAACTTGGCTTTGATGTTCATTTCTCTTTTCATGGTTGTCATGTGCAAGATTTACGAACATGACAAACTATTGGGATAGGTTGTAGAGTGAGACGCCTACTTGAGCTTGTTTCCTTGAATATTCCTAACTCCTTTAGCTAGTTGTGCTACTACAGTGTCATTTGAAATTTGGCATTCTCTATTAGGTCATGCCTCTTCTTCTAGATTACGATCCTTGGTTTCAAGTGGTCATATGGGTACTATTGATAATAAAATTTTTGATTGTATTCCCTGTCAATTAGGGAAAACATCATCCCTTGCCATTTGATCTCGGTGAATCTATCTTCCATGCTCCTTTTGATTCTATTCACTCTGATTTTTGGGGACCATCTCCAACTCCCACTATACGAGGCTCTTTCTATTTTTTGTGATCCTTTTGTATGATCATTTTCGTTTTACATGACTTTATCTTATAAAAAATCGATACAAATTGACTTATATTTACTGTGATTTTGTTGCTATGATAAGAACACAATTTTCTCAAGATACCAAGGTTTTTCGTATCAATAATGCCATGGAATTTAGAGACTCCAAATTTCGTATAATTCCCTCCAAAAATGGTATTATTATTCATCATCCTTATCCATGAACTTCCCAACAAAATGATCATGCATAACGTAAATAGAGGCATATTTTAGATATTACATGCACTCTTCTAGTCTTTGCTTCTTGTCCGAAATAGTTTTGGGGAGAGGCTTGTCATATAGCTATATACACCATCGGCCATACTTTGTCACCTATAATAGGTAATATTTCTCCTTATGAGCATTTGTATGGTAGTGTCCTTATTATAGTCTTCTTCGAGTCTTTGGTAGTACATCTTTTGTGACGTCTTGAAATTCAATCCCGTCTCGATAATATGAAATGGTTGTTTCATCAATGCACCTATGGTCATTTTACTTTAAGCTGGCCCCTCACGAGTTAACTAATCTATTAGGTAAGGCCGTTAAGGGATATAAATGTGGCAGATTAGAGAATTCGATTAGAAATTGACTGCTTGGCCATAATAATCGGCAAGGGTCAATACGACACCATTATAATTGAATTGTAATCGGATATAAGTCGATTCAATGAAATAACGTAATTGAATTGTGGGTGATTTTGCAAGATTACGAAATTCGCGTTGAACGGCACTAACCTAATTTTCTATCGATGTTATACTTGGTATACGTAATTGAAACCTTGTGATTTTTACGACAACCGATAGTCGCTTATGAGTTGAAGATGCATAAACGTGGATCGAAAATTATCGACCACGGGTCAAATGCACTAAAATCCCTAAAAGCTACCCGATAGGTTAGGTTGTACTAAAATCGCGTTCGGTCGATTTTAACCACAAAATTGAATTCGGTTTCGAGAATCGGACGTTCGAGCGTGTCACGATTTATTTTTAGGACGTTGTCTCACCTTTCGGAGAAATTTTGTCAAGTCAGGAATTTTGCGGAAAAATCAAATTTGGACAAATCGGAAAAACAAAGGAAATTCGGATGGACTGTTTGGAGGGCTTATTTGGCTGCCCAAATTACTTTATTTGTGAAGAAATAAAGGAAAATTGGCCATTGGAGGAGCCCTTGACTAATGTGGGCTGAAGACTTTGGGGCATAACACTTGAGTGCTAGATATTTCTCTTGATTTCTAATTGGTTGCGGCCTTGACCTTCTTGTTCTCCCATTCTTCTCCTTCCTTCCATTCCCCATGCGTGCATGAACCTCAGCTAAACCCCCTCTCTGCCTAGCTTTATCTTCCTCCTTGCTTCTTCTTCTTCTTCTTCACTTTGTTGCTGCCAACACCATCTTTAGCAACTACCTCCGCCCAGCCCACCATCTTCATGCGTACACCACCACTCCACCTTCACGCATCCACCACCGCCAGCCCGGCATACCTCGTCTAGCAACCCAAGCCATCCACTAGCTCCCCACAGTCGCAGCCCCATGCCTAGCAACTGGCCAGTGACCGCCCAGCATCACCTTCACGCATCCACCACCGCCAGCCCAGCCACCTCATCCGCAACTTAGCCTAAGCCGAGCCGAGCCCTGACCAGCAGCCCTTAGAACCGGACTAGCCCTTTGGTCGTGAGCCTTGTTGGGCCTTTTTCAGCCGCTGTTAGGCCTTTGTTGGAGACATGGTTGCCTCGAGTCCTCACCGCTGTCGCGCCGCCATCGCCGTGAACCCGCCACCGTCCTAATCCGATGAGTTAACTCCCTAATCCTTGATTAGGTAGTTAATTGCGCTTAGGGGGTTAGATTAGTTTTAATTAGGATTAGTGGTTAATCCTAGTTAGTGTAACTAGCTTAGTTAGGTTAGTTAGGTTAGCCTACTATAGTTAGGTTAGTTTACTTGGGTTAGCTAGTTAACCATGGTTAGATTAATTAATCATGATTAAGTTAATTAAGTTGGATTAATTTAATTAATCGCAATTTATTTAATTAATCATAATTAGCGTTATTAGTGACAGATTAGTTGTTTCGTGAAATTTTACACTTGTTCTCGTGGATGAATTTATATGTGAATTTGATGGCTTATATGTGCAATTGAGTGATTGATGGTAGTTGTCAATTATTATTGCAAATTTATGGGTATTTAATTAGAAAAATACTAGGTGTCGGTTTTTTACGCCAATTTTTATGTACTATATAAAATCGTGGAGTTTTAAATTGGGAGCATACTGTGTTTAATGGTTCAATTTAAATACGTGACCACGCACGATTATTTTACCATATATTTTTAATACGAAAAAAAATGGGCCAAGTTCATTTTTTGAAAATGAGGTATTTGAATGCAAAGCAAGGTGCTCTTGGCCAAGTATGTGCGCGTGTGGTCGCTATCGTAAATCGTCACCCGACGAGAGTCGGGGAGGCGATGCTTGATTAAGTTCGGATGCCCCATGTCAACGAATGTCGGTTGCGGTGGAGGCCGGGTCGATGCTCCTTTATGGAATGCTGTCTAGGCGTAGATGTTGCTATTCCCGAAGGAGCGGGACGACGCTTGGTTATGCTGGATGACTATCAACTGTTGAGTTGATCGTGGCCGATGGGTCGTAATTGTTAGGACTAGAATTAGCACTTAGAGGGGGGTGAATATGTGACTAAAGCAATTTTAACAATTTAATCCGAATGAGAGATTAATGAATTAAAAACAACACTTGCTGCGAATGAAAGTAATGAAAGATAAAATGATTAGGGATAGATAATCAAAACTCCAGATTTATAGTGGTTCAGCTTAGACCAAGCCTACGTCCACTCTCCCACACGGATAGCCCTTCTGGCTGTATTTCACTAAGAATCAAAAAGAGTGTTTACAGTCTCACGCTCTTGAGTCCACAGTGTAGAAGCTCTACTACACTTTTTCAAGGTCTCACCACACTATGATCTCTCTTTTGATTACATATAAAGCTCAAAGAATAAGATCACAAAATAATAAAAGGAGATTCAGACTTTGGAATTCTTCTATCCGGCAACCTTCAACAACTGGAGCGTCTCTCTTATATACTTCTTCATGCCTTCATTACCGTTGGCACATTCCAAAGAAGTTCTTCCAATCAACCCGTTGGACAGAATCAATTAGAGAGATCTCGAACTCTTTAAGGTAAGTGTTGATAGCCCATCAATCCTGCTCGCCCATACAATCAGGATCTTGGTTTCCATAAGTAGATCCTTCCAAATATAAGTTGCGAATCTTAGAGAATCTATATTTATTTGAATATGAATATAGAATCTTGTAGTGCTGAATCCAGTAGAAAAATATTCCCTAGCCGTTGGAGTAAAAACCATATTAGATCAGAATAGAAGTTTTTATCTTGTTGGTCTGGAAACTGTCCATGAGAGTAGACTTTGAAACTTGAGTCTTGTTATCGTCAGACTTTGATCTTCAGACTAGACTGAGGAAAATGTTTTGTCAACTTTAAAATACCTGAAGATAATTTATCCAACAATCTCCCCCTTTTTGATGGTGACAAAACTTTCCTGCAGATTTGAATATTATTGCCCTGCAATACAACTTTTAAGCAAGCATTGATATCTCATAAAAGATTAGAATAACAATAGTAGAAGTTGACCTGTACACAGATGTCCTGTACACAGATCTGCATCCACAGAAACCTCATTAGTTATGTGCAGACATTACTATCTTTATCTAATTTTAATAGCTTAAAGTAATGCAATAATAAGCACACATTCAAAAACTCAAGATAAAGTCAAAATATCAATCACAATCATAACAAACTATTAAAACCAAAAAGATATGTTTAAAAGTGAAGATTTGGTTTGGAATGAGGATAGAGTGAAAGTCTTGAAAATCTGCAAAGTCTTCTCCCCCTTTTTGTCAGCATTAAAAAGAAAATCAAGGAGCACGAGGAATGCGAACAAGTTGAAAGTCCTCCATAGACTTGACAATTCCTTCCAGCTTCCTCAAATCTTCCTGTAGTTGAGCAAGAGCAGTGCCTTTTGCAGTGGCCTGAACCTGACGTTGAACATCTTTAAGCTGATCATGCATGGTGATGAACATGGCATGATTCTCATTCTGAAGAGTCTGAAATTCACACCCCATAGCATAGATTTGGCCTTTGAGCTCCAAGATGATGTCAAGCAATCTTCCAAAATCTCCTAAATTGTCAGTCTGTGTGCTTCCGTCAACTCAGTCTGATGGTGGAGTCAAACCAGTGTGAATATCAGTAGGGAGATCAATATTTGGAGATGATGCCTCTCCCTCAGGAAAATGAGCAGCATGAACATCTTCTGCATCAGGAGGCGATCGACTAACACCTGCACTGGTAAAAGTCAGTAGAAAAGGACTACTTTCTCTTTGGACATCTCCCATGTTTTAATGTCTTATGGAGGGGAGAAGTACTCTTCTTTCTGAGTAGTTTCCTCAGTGACAAGATGTCTTTGATCCTCTTATTCTGCTGGAGAATCTGCTTTAGCTTGAGAGGCTGTCTTTGCTGGTTCTTCCTCTTCATCTTGTTCTTCTTTGTCTTCTTTCTCTTCCTCTTCCTCTTCCTCTTCTTCTTCTTCCTCTTCTCCTTCTTCCTCTTCTCCTTCTTCTTCTTCTTCTTCTTCTTCTTCTTCTTCTTCTTCTTCTTCTTCTTCTTCTTCTTCTTCTTCTTCTTCTTCTTCTTCTTATTCTTCTTCTTCTTTATCTTCTTTCTCTTCTTCTTCCTGTAAGGCTTTCTCTTCTTCTTCCTGTAAGGATCCCTTTTCTTGGAGTCCTCAGTTTCCTCTGCAACTTGTTATTCTGGAACAGCCGAAACAGGTGCAGAAAACTAAGAGACAAGGGCAGAAATAGGCAGAGTATCCTCATCATCTTCATCCTCCAAGATGATTGCCTGCCTTTTCTTGATAGGACCAGTCACAGGTTCCTTTCCTTTCCTCTTGGCTGTAGAAGAGTCTGGTCTAGACTTAACATGAGTCTTCTCCTTGAACTGCTCCAGCTTATTGCTGAGTTCTTTCAGACGCATCTTTGTAATCATCCTCAGTCCGATGACCATTTGATCAATAGTCTTCACAGAGAGAATGTGAGGAGGCTGAATGTTCAAGTGTCTGAAAAGACGAGTGATGAGAGCAGCATAAGGGAGTTTTCCCTTGTCCTTTGCCATAGACCTGTACATGTTAAACATGATAGTGTGTGGCAGATAGAAGTTAAGACCAATCTTGATTGCATACATCAACTTAGCCTCTAAGATGGACACATCTGTCTTTGAAGTTGATTTCGGTCTAAGACAGTTGATCACTATCTTGTGAAGCAGAGTGTTTGTTGCATTCATTCTGGAGTAGGAGAGACGACCTTCAACAGTTCTATCTCTCGAACAATTCTATCTCTCGCAAGTTCTAGAGTTGCATGACTTACAGACACATAAATTGATTGGAAAACACCTATTTCCACACCAATTACATCCGCCAGAGTGTCCGTATCAACAACATATTCTCTATCTCTCACACTGAAGGAAAAACTATTCGCATCAAGGAAACTGAGATTGGAATAAAAATATGCTGTTAATTCAGAATAAGCCACATCACATTTAGTACAGAACTTATGAAGTTGAAGTTTCTCAAACTTCTCTCTCAGATTGATGCTTAATAAATCCAGAAAATCAAAGTCCACCGTCCGTGGATTCATCACCCCACACTTCAGCAGTTTCTCATACATCTTCCTGGGTCCTTCTGATCGAAACAGATCATCCTTCTTTCCTCGAAGATTTGCAACCACACCCATCCAAGGTTTAAAATGTAAAAACATTTTCTCATCATCATCCTTTCCCTCAGGTTGATTTACAGTACCAAATCTAGGGACATTGGGAAAGTTCGCAAAGACTTTTGCTGCCGTTCCAACAGGAACAACGCTTGATCGCTCCATCATAGTGAGAAAGTGTGTTTCATTCTTATAACATTTTTCTTTCAAAAATTCATCAATGAAGGTCATTGTAGAACCTCATTCCTTCAATGCAGAGTATAGCCTATAAACAAATGCAGGCTTAAGAGATCTTACAGGTTCAACATCTTTAAGAATTTCTTCTGCCTGTTGAGGATGACGAACATGAGATCTAGTTGAGGAGGTGCGCTGTTGAGATTGTTGATGAGTCTATTCTATTGGAAAGTCACTTTCTTCTGTGAGATCAAAGTGCGTAGGCCCCTCACCAGAGCCCTGTGGTCCCCTGTTTGCTATCTTGAGGATTTCTTTTAGAAATACATTGTCGCTTTCTTGGAGAAACTTTCACACTCGTGTCGCAAGAAAGTCAAAAACTTGAGAAGTAGAAATTTAGGAGAGAAATTCCAGAGGAGTGAAAAGCTTTTGATCTAGGGTTTCTGGGTAAAGTAAAAACGAAGAAGGAGAAGGAGTATATAAAAGGTAACTGATACGAGGTAACTCAATCGTCGCAATTTGAAAATATTAAAAATTTCCTTTTAAAAAGTAACTGCCTTAATAAATCGATAACCACCCTTTTTAAAAATTAATTGCCTTAATAAACTCAATTAGAGATAAACAGACAATCTTACCTTTTCAAAATATCAGTTTAAGTAAATAAATGAACTTACAGTCGTGTCGATTGGTATTCTCAGTCTACAACCTTTGAGTCTGATACTCTGTCAGACATTAGATTCTGAGTCTGAGCTTCAACATTCTTCAAGAGATAAAATATTGAATCTTGAGCGAATAGACTCAAATAAGCTTTTCTCAAGTGGCTTTGTGAAGATGTCTGCCAGTTGATTCTTTGAGTCAATGAATTGTATCAAGACTTCTTTGTTCTGAACATGATCTCTTATAAAATGATGTCGAATCTCAATATGTTTTGCTCTTAAATGTAGGATAGGATTCTTTGTAAGATTGATTGCGTTGGTATTGTCACATTTGATCTCCGTGCAAGAGTCTTCAATGCCAAAGTCTTGTAGTTGTTGTTTTATCCACAGTATTTGAGAACAGCAGCTCCCAAGGGCTACGTATTCTGCTTCAGCTGTTGAAAGAGCCACAGTACTTTGTTTTCTTGAAAACCAAGATATTGCCCTGTTTCCAAGCAATTGACAAGTACCTGAAGCGCTTTTTCTTTCAACTCTACAACCTACAAGATCTGCGTCTGAATAACCAAGAAGAGTAAAGTCTCATTCTTTGGGATACCATAGACCAATCTTAGCAGTAGTAGCAACATATTTAATGATATGTTTAACAGCACTTAAATGAGATTCCTTAGGATCTGATTGAAACCTAGCACATATGCAAATACTAAATAATATTTCAGGTCTAGATGCAGTAAGATAAAGAAGTGAACCAATGATACTCTTGTATAACTTTTGGTCGATCTTCTTCCCTGCTTCATCTTTGTCTATCTTCAGGGAACTTGACATAGGTATGTCAGTCTTTTTGCAATTCTCCAGACCGAACTTTTTAACAAGTTCTTTTGCATATTTTTCTTGATGAATAAATATTCCTTCCTTTAGTTGTTTCACTTGTAGACCAAGGAAAAAGGATAATTCAACCATCATGCTCATCTCAAATTCATCCTGCATAGACTTAGAAAATTTATTACACAAAGTCTCATTAGATGATCCGAATATAATGTCATCAACATAAATCTGAACAAGTAGAAAACTTTTACCTTCCTTTTTGATAAACAAAGTGGTGTCTACCTTTCCTTTAGAAAAGCCATTTTGAATTAAGAAATTACTTAGCCTTTCATACCAAGCTCGAGGAGCTTGTTTCAATCCATATAAAGCTTTCTTCAGTCTGAACACCGAGTCTGGTTTCTTTGAGTCTTCAAATCCAGGAGGTTGTTCCACATAGACTTCTTCTTGAATAAATCCATTCAGGAATGCGCTTTTGACATCCATTTGAAATAACCTGAAATTCTTATAACAAGCAAAAGCAAGTAGTAATCTGATTGCTTCTAACCTTGCTACTGGAGCATAAGTTTCATCATAGTTTATCCCTCCTTCTTGCGTGTATCCTTTAGCCATGAGTCTTGCTTTGTTTCTTGTTACTTTGCCTTTTTCATCGACTTTGTTCCTAAAAACCCATTTAGCTCCAATAACAGATTTACCTTTTGGCTTAGGAGTTAATTCCCATACGTCGTTAATACTGAATTGTCTGAGCTCTTCTTGCATTGCTTCAATCCAGTTTTCATCAGCTAAAGCTTCTTCAATATTTTTGGGTTCTATTTCAGAAATAAGAGCAACAACACTAGACTCTTCTCGCCTTTTGGATCTTGTTCGAATTCCCTCATTAATGTTTCCAATAATGAGTTCTTCAGGATGACTAGACTTGTGCTTCCAGTTACTGGACAGTCTGATAGATTGTTGCTCTTTTTCTTCAGTTGATTTTTCATCAGTAACTTGTTGTACTGATTCTGAAATTTTAACTGCTTCAATGGAGGTAAATCTAGCAGGGTCTGGAACAGATTCTGAATCTTCAGTCTGAGTAGGCTGAATTTGTGGAGAGTCTTGAAATTTGACGTTCATTGATTCTTCCACAGTCTGAGTCTTCTTGTTGAATACTCTATAGGCTTTGCTTGCAGTTGAGTAACCAAGAAAGAATCATTCATTTGATTTCTCTTCAAACTTACCAACACGATCATTTGCATTCTTTAGAATAAAACATTTACAACCAAATACTTGAAAATAAGAAACTACTGGTTTTTTTTCTTTAAAAATTTCATAAGGAGTTTTCTCAAGAATTGACCTTAAAAACACTCTGTTTATAATATAGCAAGCATTTGAAACAGCTTCAGCCCAAAACCTTGAAGAAATATTACTTCCAATTAAAAGAGTTCTTGCCATTTCTTGTAAAGACCTATTCTTCATTTCCACAACTCCATTATGTTCTGGTGTATATGGAGAGGAGAATTTGTGCTGAAAACCATATTCATCACAGAATTTAGCAAAGTCTTGATTTTCAAACTCACCTCCATGGTCTGTTCGAATGCTTGAGATATTGTGACCTTTCTCATTCTGCACTTTCTTAGCAAACTTTGAAAAGAGAGAGAAAGTCTTAGATTTACTTGAAAGAAAGTAGACCCAAGTAAATCGTGAATAATCATCCACTATTACTAGACATAATCTTTTTCCACCAATGCTTTACGTTCTGGTAGGTCCAAATAAATCCATATGTAGAAGCTGCAATACATGATTAGTGGAAACTTTATTTATTGGTTTGTAAGAGTTTCTAACCTGCTTACCCAGTACGCATGGTGTGCATAGATCAGACTTTGAGTAATTGAGAATAGGTAATCCTCGAACAAGTTTCTTGGAAGAGATCTTGGTGATTTGCTTCATATTGGTATGGCCTAGCTTTCTGTGCCATAGATTAGCTTCATCTTGTACTGATATTAAGCACTGTGATCTTTCATGATTCACATCCAAAAGATAGATATTTCCATGTCTTCGTCCAGTAAATGATTGAGTAGAGTCTTTACTGATTCCAGAGCACGTTTCTTCCTGGAAATTGATCTTGAAACCAGTATCACATAACTGGCTTATGCTACGCAAGTGGTAATTTAATCATTCAATTAAGGAAACATTTTTGATTGACAAACTTCCAATCTTTACTGTTCCTCGACCAGTAATTCTTCCTTTGTTGTTACCACCAAAAGAAACTTTTCCTCCATCTATCTGGACAAGTTTTATGAAGCAACTTGAGTCTCCTGTCATATGTCTTGAGCAGCCACTATCAAGATACCATTTAATCTTCCTTTTGATAGTAACCTGCAATTAACATGAATTCAAGCTTTCTTTGGTACCCATGTCATCTTGGGTCCAGAAGTGTTAGAGCAATAAATAGTCTTTGCCCAGTTCCTTTTAACAGGTCTCCAAACCAAAGGACATTCTTTCTCAAAATGTTTTGAGCTTTTACACTTGGAACATTTCAAAGCATTTCTGCCAACAGGGTTTACAAAGACTTTCTGAAAATCATTCTTATAAACAATTCTGGCTGGTCTCTATTTGATTCTTTCCTTTACCTTTGGGAAATCAATCGGTGGAATAGTTTTAGAAGTCATACCAAGACCTAACTTATCAAAGTATGGTCTTTGTATCGAAAGAATCTTATCCAACTTTTCAGAACCATTTGAAAATCTTTTTGATATGTTAGTAATATCATTTTTCAAAAGATTATTTTCTTTTGAAATAGAGTCTGAGTTTTCTTTCTCAATAACAAAATCATTTTCCAACTTTTCAAACTTTTCTTTCATAAGTTTTTCCTGTTGCTTCAATGTAGAATTTTCCTTTTTTAATTCGGAGATTCTCTTAAGAGAAGTTTTTAGACTAAGACAAAGTTCATCAATATATTTAGAAACCTTGACAGGAATTTTTAGGTTACTAACCTCGAGTTCACTGTCTGAGTCTGTGTCTGAATCAAGGTCTGAGTCTGAATCTGATTTTGCCATTAAACATATATTGGCATAATTGTCATCACTTTCTTCACATTCAGTATCACTCCAGGTCTCTGCTTTGAGTGCCTTCCAGTATTTCTCAGTCTTTCCTTTTCTCTTCTTTAACAGAAGACAGTTGGGTCTGATGTGTCCCTTTTTCTTGCATTCAAAGCAAGTCACTTCTTTGTTAGAATCATCTTCCTCTGTTGATTTGTTTTGAAACCTTTGTGAGCTTTGTTTCTTCCAAGTGAATTTCCTTCCTTTTCTGTTCAACTTTCTGAATCTCTTTATCATGAGTGCCAGTTCTTCATCATCTAGATCTTCTTCAGAGTCTGTAGCATCAGAATAGTCATTAGACTTTAAGGCAATAGATTTCTTACCTTTTGAATCTTCCTCTTCGTTGGTATGCTCTACTTCATAAGATTGAAGAGTCCCAACCGGTTTGTCTATAGAGAGTGGAGCAATCCTCTGTGTCTTTCTTATTGAGGTTTTTATGTAATTCCAGTCTTTAGAGAGTCCTCGTAGGAGTTTGTTGACCTTCATATGACCTGAGATTGGATGTCCCTGATATTCAAGACCATTCACAATTTCAGTAAAGCAGCTAAACATGTCAGTTATTGATTCTCCTGATCTCATCTTAAAGACTTCATATTGTCCAAGAAGAATATTGATCCTTGTCTCTTTCACTCGATCAGTCCCTTCATAGGTAATGTGAAGCCTATCCCAAACTTCTTTTGTTGTATCACAAGAAGATATTTTGTTATACTCAGTAGGGGATAAAGCACAATATAAGGAGTAAATGGCTTTAGCGTCAAGAGTCTGTCTCTTGATTATTTCTTCTTGAGTCATTTGAGTAGGATCAGCAACTTCTTTTCCTCTTTCTGATTCTGATGCATCAGCAAGAATGATTCCTTTATCTACCACTTCCCATTCCAAAGGATCTTTCGATTTTAGGGATGCTTTCATCGTGTTTTTCCATATGCTTTGACCTTCAACCAACCCTGTAGGAAACATACTAGCCATAGATCTTTTACTCAAAAGTAAAGACACTTCTTATGAATGAGTACACAAGCTCTGATACCAATTGTTAGGACTAGAATTAGCACCTAGAGGGGGGTGAATAAGTGACTAAAGCAATTTTAACAATTTAATCCGAATGAGAGATTAATGAATTAAAAACAACACTTTCTGCGAATAAAAGTAATGAAAGATAAAAGGATTAGGGATATAGAATCAAAACTCCAGATTTATAGTGGTTCGGCTTAGACCAAGCCTACGTCCACTCTCCCGCACGGACAGCCCTTCTGGCTGAATTTCACTAAGAATAAAAAAGAGTGTTTACAGTCTCACGCTCTTGATTCCACAGTGTAGAAGCTCTACTACACTTCTTCAAGGTCTCACCACACTATGATCTCTCTTTTGATTACATATAAAGCTCGAAGAATAAGATCACAAAATAACAAAGGAGATTCAAACTTTGGAATTCTTCTATCCGGCACCCTTCAACAACTGGAGCGTCTCTCTTATATACTTCTTCATGCCTTCATTACCGTTAGCACCTTCCAAAGAAGTTCTTCCAATCAACCCGTTGGACAGAATCAATTAGAGAGATCTCGAGCTCTTTAAGGTAAGTGTTGATAGCCCATCAATCCTGCTCGCCCATACAATCGGGATCTTGGTTTCCATAAGTAGATCCTTCCAAATATAAGTTGCGAATCTTAGAGAATCTATATTTATTCGAATATGAATATAGAATCTTGTAGTGCTGAATCCAGTAGAAAAATATTCCCTAGCCGTTGGAGTAAAAACCATATTAGATCAGAATAGAAGTTTTTATCTTGTTGGTCTGGAAACTGTCCATGAGAGTAGACTTTGAAACTTGAGTCTTGTTATCGTCAGACTTTGATCTTCAGACTTTGATCTTCAGACTTTGATCTTCAAACTAGACTGAGGAAAATGTTTTGTCAACTTCAAAATACCTAAAGAGAATTTATCCAACAGTAATAACTGGAACACGCCTGAGTGGTTGTGATGGCTATGCCTGATTATGGGGCAAAATTGTGTGGCATGGTATGCGACGTGTCATGACGGTTTTACCATATAATCGAGACCCATGTGATTAAAATGATGTGTTTCGGTTATTAAATTGCGCTTGCTGCATTGATCATAGCAAATATAATGAGCTAACGTGTACGTACAGGCCGAGGAGAGGTAAGTTTTGTATAGTGTGTGCTTAGGACCGCCTTCAAGGCGAATTTTCGTCCTAATCGAGGTTTAGGGTTTTGACTCACTGAGATTTATCTCACCCAGTCATGGTTAAATATTTTCGGGTCCTTAGTATGGAGCTTCGTCATGTTCGTTTTGGGTATCCATGGGAAATGGAATCGGAGTATACTTTCTTCCCTATTCTCGGAAGCACCCAGACTCGCGAGTTAATGGTGACCACGGTTTGGGTCGATGAGGGTCTCCTTCACTTGGTGCCTCATCGCTTCAAAGCGTGGTTCATTAATGAACACAATAGGGCTCAGGAGAGTCCCCTATAGGGTTTTGACTGATCACCTGCCGAGACGAGGGATGGGAGGGTAGCTCACCCCATGGACATTGATGTCACGACCTGAACCTTGAGCACGCGCACATCTCTTAGTGGTCGATAACATTGCGACGTCCCAGTACGCGTCGCTGACCCTTTCTTTTAATTGCACATGCGGAAGCGTATAATAAAATCCCCATACAACACAAATATGGGATAGAAAAGCAGGATACCATTTTCACCAAAACACTTTTCATAAATAAACTAGTTTATACACATAGGCCAACTCTAAGGTCTATGTACAAGAGATCTATCTCCAAAAAGAATTACTAAGCCATCCTTGCTCCTGACCCTTTTGCCTCAAGTTCTAGGTTCTTCACACTAGGGACCTAAAAAGATAAGCCTACGACGGAGTGAGACAATGTCTCAGCAAGTTCACTCCATAAACCCTGATTGGTACACCAACTCAACTCGGGGCATCTCTCCAGAACCACCCCACAAACAAACCACGACCAACAACCAATAATCAACAAATCGATTCGCATGCAACCTTACCCGGTATGCCATATCCTGCACGTTAAATCTTAGCATAATACACACAATGCACAATCTTGGCCAGTTGATCACTACTTCAATCTTGGTCAGGTCTACGGAGATTCCTTCGCCTGAAATCACGTGACCTAGGAAAGCAACACGAGTCAACCAAAACTCACACTTGCTGAACTTAGCGTATAGTTCATGGTTCCTCAGAGTTTGGAGCACTATCCACAAATGCTTTTCGTGCTCCTCTGAACTTCTTGAGTACACCATAATGTCATCGATAAATACTATCACGAACTCGATCTTCCTTTCTGGGGGCAAACCGAATGATTCCTCAGAGAACGCATCAAATAACTTCCGTACCATGACAATGCTTTCCACTTTCGGCTCCTCAACTGTCGTATCCACTATAGTTGCCAAATAACATCGACAACCCACATCCAATAACCGGTTGTCTTAAATGACGACATTAAAACAAACGAGGGTCCTCCTTGATTTTCAACAAACTTGAAACTTTCTCCCGCTAACTGGTTAAACTGGATTACTGCATAACAATGATTCATTACAACAAGATGCTCCTTGAGCCAATCCTTTTCATTTACAACCTCAAAGTTATACATAAGCAAAAATAGCCAAGTACCACTCTAACTAGTGATTTTCCTTTTTACAACTTCATTTCAACAAACTGAAATTCTACAAGCCTAACCAAAATTCCGATGTGCCACGCTGTTAAAATTATCCCAAAACAAAAACATTATTCCCATGATCGGTGCATGGCTTGGTTCATTCATGTCCTTTTTACCATCCTAGTAGTGCCCTATCTGCGGTAGTGGTGCCTATGCTCCCCTGGACTTGTGCGGACAATCCTTCACCTGGTGCCCGTGCTAGTTACATTCATAGCACGCTCCCGTCCTACTAGGACACGGGGTTAGTCCATGCTTTCTTTTTCAAATTCGGCATATGCCATTCGGGTTGGGTGCCGGCTTTCCGATTCTACCTTTTCAGTTTGGATGAATGGGATACTCTCCTCCAGTCATCGGCCTCTTCCCGAACCGATTACCATTTCTGCTTGACCCGAACCGCGACCTAAATGCGGCGACTTGTTCGTTCAGCTTCCTCTCTAATAGCCGGGCTCGTCCATACAGTTCATTATAATTCTTTAGATCGAACGGCACCAGCGGATTTTTCAGCTTCGGCCGGAGGCCGTTCTTGAACCTCTGAGCTCTGTCTTCAGGATCTTCCACCAGTCTAGGAGCATATTGTGACAATTCTGTAAATTTGGCCTCATACTGGTCCACTGTCATCATCCCTTGATAGAGGCGCTGGAATTCCTCCATCTTCTGCTCTCGGGCGCTGTTGGAAAAGTACTTGCCATTAAAGGCTCAGAGAAAAGGCGTTCCACATTGGAACCTCGTCTTCTGGGGTCACATGCCCTCTGGTGGCTCTCCACAAAGTACTTGCATTTCCCTACAATTGATAGATTGCAAGGACAACTTTTTCTGCCTCGGTGCTCATTAGCAGTGCAAAGGCCTTCTCAAAGTTTTGAATCTAGAGTGTTTTGCAGCCTTAGGATCTCCTGTACATGTGAACCGCGGCGGGTTCAACTTCAAAAATTGCTCGACAAGCTTGTGTATCGGCTTCTTAGCAATCACATTCCCAAGTGGAAGCTCGGCAGGTGCGGCAGCCGCAGCGGCATTGGCGGTAGTAGTGGCGGCTGTGGTGACGGCAGTTGTAGCGACAACAGTCGTAGCTTGATTCTAGGCATGCTGCCCTACCACATTCCCAAGCGTCTCTAGCGCTTGAACGATCCCATCTATCCTAGGATCGCCTGGGCTGCTACCCCAGCACCTACTGGAGGCGGTGCTACTCCACTTGCGTTGGCTTGAGCCTGCGCTCTACCACTACCACCTCGGGTACCGACCCTTGTCGACGTCCTACCCCGAGAAATGGACGCAATAGTCCTCTTCCAAGGAGTCCTTTGATCCGGATCACTCATTCTATAGGATCTCTATAGAACCTGCCTTCTAATTCCACACAGAATTAGAAAAATTGAGTGACCCACACAAAACAAACTACCAATCAGCTAACCAATCATATGCGTCTGCATAAGGAAAAAGCCTTTCCTACTAACTATGCCAAAACCCATCGCACCTTATCACTCCAAACACTAACCTCGCTCTGATACCACTTTGGGCGGGGATGTCACGCCCCAAATCTCGAGCGCATGCACATCCCTCGGTGGTCTAAAACATTGTGACGTCCCAGTATGCGTTGCTAACCCTTTCTTTTAATTGCACATGCGGAAGCATATAATAAAATCCCCAGACAACACAAATATGGGACAGAAAAGCAGGATACCATTTTCATCAAAACACTTTTCATAAACAAACTAGTTTATACACAGAGGCCAACTCTAAGGTCTATGTATAAGAGATTTATTTCCAAAAAGAACTACTGAGCCATCCATGCTACTGACCCTTCCGCCTCAAGCTCCGAGTTCTTCACACTAGGGACCTGAAAAGATAAGCTCACGACGGAGTGAGACAATGTCTTAGCAAGTTCACCCCCTAAACCTCAATTGGTACACCAACTCAACTCAGGGCATCTCTCTAGAACCACCCCACAAACAAATCACGACTAACAACCAACAATCAACAAATCGATTTGCATGCAACCTTACTTGGTATGCCATACCCTGCACATTGAATCTCAGCACAATACACGCAATGCACATGGCCATTAGATGATGCAGTTCATCAATCACATACGAGTTGCGTCATAAGTGATCTCACCTGGCCATTGCCACACCCCGCACGTGATCGATTCATGCGTGTGTGCCATAAACAATGTGATCAACTCATGCATAACCGGAACCAATGATATCATGATTTTCATAGATTCTTGCACTCTAGTGCGCCACCTATCATGCATTAATCGATCACATGGGTCTCGATTATAAGGTAAAATCGTTATGACACATCACATACCGCGTCACACAATTTTACCTCATAATAAGGCCTAACCATCTCAACACTCACGCGTGTTCCAATTATTAATGACCTACTGGCCATGGCCAACTTTCCAGTCATCGATCATCCGACTCCCGCCGGGCTACCGATAAAAAGATCAGGCTTCGTCCCGCCCCGTCAAGCATGGCTACGTCTAGAACTTCCGCCTAGACGGTATCCCAAAGAGGGACATCAATCCAGAATCTACTGCGACCGACTTCCGACTCTCGCCGAGTATCACCCCCAAACTTCCGTTGGGTGACGGTTCAACTCCTGATCACGCAAACACACCACTAAAACTCCCTTTTTTATCTTAAGCATTTAGCCAATGCATACATGATACATGCTTGTAGGAACAATCCCTTAAACAAATAGAGTCTCAATCTCGTCTCCCGAAAATCAATCAATTCCCATGTCTCTCGAACAAAGCATATTTTTCCTTTTTAGACTTCCACGCGATTCATGCGGATGTCCATGCAATTACACACTCAATTCACCTCATAAGATCAAAACACAATTTGCAAAAACCCGAGCTAAAATAGAGAATTGCATCAAAATATCTTATTAGGGGTTAATTTGCAATTTGATGAAATTCAAGGTTATAAAATTTCGAGAAATTAAAGGTGCAGAAGTGAAATTGGCATTGAGAGGGCTCTAGAACTGGTTGTCGGAGGTTAGGAAAGGGCCTAAACCGGCCAGTCCCACCGGCGGCAGGTCACATCGGTCAAACTGGTTTGGTCCAGTTCGGCCGGATTTTGACCGATTCTTGACCGGTTTGGTTCGATTCCAGCTGTTTTGTCCACTTGAGACCCTTGTGGGTCTAAATTTATGCAATTTGGTCCCTAAATGACCAAATTGAAAAGGAATTTTGTCATTTTTAAGAGGAAATTGGCCAATTAAGATACAATTAAACTAATCAAACCTTATGAATGTGATATAGGGGTCTTTTATTGACCTAATTGAATAATTATCGTGAAAAACAATGAATCGAAACCGTTAGTGCTTTGAATTGGGCCTAAATGGCTAAAATGGTAAAGTTTGCAATTCAATGGGCAAAATGGCAAATTAACTAAAATTGAACTTAATTAGTGTCACAATTGCTCTATCTAATGAGCTACCCATATGTAAGATCACTTATCGTATTCAAATTGACCTTGAATTGAAGTGCTTGAGCTTACGTTAAAAATGGATATAAGCCTAATATTAAAATTGTACCTAGATTCATGAAATTAACCATAGACATTAATGGGTCAATTCGAATTTTGTCGATTGAAACTTAATTGCTTGATTTTCTAATGCTTGTGAGGATAAAATTCTTCAAATTGATAAGTTCTGGTGTGAATTTCATAAAATTAATTTCAAATTTGGACTTACCTTAAGGAATTGAGTGAGAAACAATTGTCCGTTTGCAAGTTATGAATAATCAATTTTCATCCCCTAATTAGGGCTCAAAACGACAATTTGTATTTTGACTCGATAAATCATGAAATTGAATGTGCAAGAAAATTTTAGATAGTCTATAAATCAAATGTCAAAGAATGAACTACACCTAATTATGACTATTAAAAAGTATTTTTATTTTTGGTCGATTTATAATCTAAAACTGAAAAAATTCAAAAATCAAGGTTCTTAACCGAATTTTGTGAAATTTTCAACACAAAAGTCAAATTGACATTAGAAGAAACATATTTGTACATTTTTTTTTTATTTTTTTTCATTTCTTTTTTTTTGTCAAAAGTTTGACAAAAAATCAACCATTTAGATGATTTTTCCTAAAATGTTGATTTATTGGTCAAATCTTTGAATTTTCAAGAAATTGATTTGACAAAAGTGAAATTAAAGTTAAAAGAAATATTTTTGGGTGAAAAATCAATTTTTGACCTATGGTTGACTTTTGGTTAAAGGGTTGACCAAAAAGCAACCCGAAAGTGAACAATTTGCTTTTCGGGTTTTTCTTGAAAATGAGCTATAAATTGCTTAAAAATGATAATGGAAAAGAAAGAAATGAAAAACAACACTTTTTGGTCGAGAGATGAAATTATATCGCAATCAGAAACTCAAACCTCGATTTTTACTTTTAATAACGCGTTGACTAAAAATCAAGTATCAACAACAACTAACTAAAAAAATCACCTCAATTGATCAAAGAACTAAGAAGACATGACTGCAAAATTATTATTATTGATATCGCAAGAGGAAGTGCAACAACAAAGCAAAAAGATAATCTTTGCCTCGAGCTATGCTATTGTCAACGAATCGAACATATCGCTTTCATTTCTTCTAGTATGATCACCGAATAGCAAAGAAGGATTTTTGAACAAAGGATAGCCGACAAGGGTTGAGGTGAGTTAGACAATCGGTTTCAAGAGAGGGTTTCAATTCTTTGGGCTCTAATGACCTACTCTGCTAAATGATGGACCTCACAATAATAGTGGACAACTTGGTTTTACAAGCGATGGGCCTGGTGAGATTTGCAATCTGAGTTAAAGGGCTTGCAAATCCCGCCCTAGTTGATCAGTGCCCTAGAGAAAAGCTTAACAAAGATGGAGCACCTACAACATGCAGGCATAGTTTTAACAACACCAAAGCCCAACTAATTTCGCAAGTGAAGAAATGTGTAGTCTAGTGGGTTAGTTAATGAACACTTCAAATTGATTATTTCGTCTTAGACAAGAGTAGTATCGAGCCTTATAGAAGCACAATAATGTACACATGTGCCAATTTATAATGTATTGATGCATGATTTAGCCTCAAGTAGCAACACAATCTTAGAAGAATCATAACAACTATGATGGATAACATTTGTAGAGTTATCTTTAAAATGCACACAACCCCCTTTTAGCAAATAATAGCTTATTCTCTAAATACATAGATTTTTGCTTATGTATCACAGAAAATCACGATGGAAGGCTAAGCAATCTCACTGTGAGACCATCCAAGAGGAAAGATTTCACTTACATCACCATTCACTGAGGGTATAATTCAGTAAGCGACAAGTTATTGTTTGACGAAGGCTTAGTCCTTGTTGACACCTAAAATTTTGGGATTTTGATTTTTGCTAAATTAAAAAAAAATAAAAAAAATCACATGGCATATAGTTTAGGAAAATTTTATTATTTGTTAAGATTTAGGTAATATACACTGAGGGATGCATATTTTGCGCAAAAAGGAAATTTGTTTTTGATCGAATAAAAAATATATTGCGCAGGGTGGAATGATATATTCAATGGAATTTTATGCGAGCAAAATTGGCAGTGAAATATACCCCGAAGATACAATTTTTTGGCTTATAAAAGGGGTCACGTACGATCATTGTGGGGGGCTCCTATTTTCGGTTAAAAAAAAAAGGGCACAAAAGTGAAAAGTGAAAAAGTGAGGTAAGAGAGAAAAAAAAAGAAAAAAGGGAAAAGTGAAACCCCCCCGCAACTGTTCATCTTCCTCGCGGGGGGTGTCCACGCCGGCGGTCGAACCACCGGCGACCTAGACCCGCGCTGCCGCGAAGCCGGCGAAGCTGCCCTTCGTCCGAAGCCCCGCCGTCGCGAAGCCTCGCCGCCGCAAAGCCCCGCCGCTGCGAAGCCCCGACGCCGCGCCTCTGCACCCGCGAGTCTCCGGCGACCCTAGAATCCGAGCTGCTCGCCAGTCCACCCGAAGCCCGCGACGCCGCCCCTCGTCCGCACCTCCCTCCTCCGCGCCGTCGCAGTCGCCAGTCTCCGCCTGTAGATCGAGCCCAGACGACGTGTGCCGCCCCGACGCCGAGACCCACTGTGCGTCGCTCGATCTGCTCGTGGAACCACCGCAGCTGCAGATCTGTGGTCCAGACGTTGGGACCTCTCCACCTGCAGATCCGAGACCCTCGCAGCAGCCTTGTTCTGGCCCGACGCCGCTCCGACATCGCTCATTCCCGATTTAGCTGCAATCGACGTCAACGGGTCCTCAGTTCGCGAGCCCCATGCCCGAAGCTTGAAGCCGCCGACTGTCGCTGATCTGCCCCGCGAGTAGCACCCACCGCTCGCGCCATCCCGACACCACCAGATCTGCCGTTCCGCTCGCCGTCGCGCCGTTCCGGAACCTCGCCGGAGCCCTCGCCGGAAACCTAGCGACCGAGCTCCCCCCTCACCGACCGGCCATCAGTTTTACTTTTCTTTTTTCTTTCTTTTAAAAAAAAAAAAGAAAAGAAAAAGAAAAAGAGAAAAAGCGAGAAAAGTAAAAATTAGGTAATTTTTATTTTTTTCTTTTGTTTATTTATCTTCTGTTTTTTTTTATTATTGATATCCCATATTATTTGTTTTTTAGTGTAATTTCCCTTTAATGTGGAATTGAAATTGCATGATAAATTGCCTTGAAATTTAGTGATTGTCAGTCCGATTTTCGCGCCCGAAATCCGACACGCAATTACTTGAAAGATTGCCAATCCGATCTCCCGCCCGAGATCCGATTCGTGATTTTTGTGAAATTGGCCAACCCGATCTCATGCGCGAGATATGGTTCGTCAATTTAGGTATCAATGTTGCTAGATTTGCTGTGGTGTTATTTGAACTTTTTTAAAAAAAAAATCAAAAAAATGTAGTTTTAGGGTTTGCATGATCATGATAGAAATTTCATTTTAATAATAAAAATGTAAAAAGAAAATCAAATCATTTAGTTTAGGTTGCTAGATTTATTTTTTAACTTGGATTGCATGTTTAATTACTTGGCAATTATTAACTTCGAAATTAAAAAAAAAGGAAAAAAGAAAAAAAAATCATTATGCATATGTCATGTAGAATTAAGAGGCATATTTTGCACGTCATTGCATATTAGGGTAAGATTGCATGTTAAATTTTATTTCCTAGTTAATTATAAGTTTAGATTAAAAAAATCTTAAGTAAATTGCATTTTAGTTAGGAGTTTCTAAGTTAGGATAGCATTCTAGTTTAAATTAGGATTTGACATAACTTCATTCCTAATTTGAATTAGATGACGTTTTAATTTAGGTAGATAATTTCCACTTTTTTTATAATTTCGAATTTCATAAAAAAAAATCCAAAAAATGTCTTAGGATAAATTACTTCCTTTTTTAGGGTAAATTGCATTTTTTTAAAAAGAAAAGAAAAAATGTCATGAACATGTTATTTAGGATTATATTAAATGAAATGCACGTCATTTAGTTTTTTAGGCCCATTTAATTAGAAATTGCCTGTCAATAGAATTAGGTCATTTAGATTGCATCTAATTATTGCATTTCTTTAGGATTTACTCTATTCATGTCATATAATTTAGATCATATTTTCAATATAATTTAGATCATATTGCCATGTCATGTAATTTAGGTCATGTTGCCATGTCATATTAGATTATTAGCATGCATTGCAATAGATTAAGTTCCCATTAAATAAAGTGAAAACCAAAAGAGAAATTGCGTGTTAATTAGAAACCATATCTAGAGTTGTTGATGTGGATTTTAATTTAACATTGCAGATGCTTTCGTTGCTTTGAGGTAAGTTTGCGATTTATTTATTGTTTATCTGGGTGTTAAATTAGTGAATTGCGCACCCGCATGATCACCTCATATGTTAAGGAAATAGATTTAAAATCAATCCAAACTGCTTGCCAAACATTTTTTTAAGAATGGTACCGAAAGGGCATTAGAGAAATCTAGTGTAACCAAGTCCCCGTACCCATAGTCTCTGGTTCGTAGGAGTAAAGTAAACCTCCCGTTGCTTTACTTGGGTTTCTAATCGACCCTCCAAAAATAGATTAGTGGCGACTCCTAGTTAAAAATCATTTGCATGTTAAGAACTCAAACCTAAGTCGCGAATTGGTATGGGCTTGGGAGAGTCCGAGTTAAGTTTAGGCTTAACAATCCATTAGCCAAAACCCTAGGTGGTTCACACCCGAAAAAAATTGGTCGCGACAGTCCTACCGGTGGATTGGTTTGATTCAAGCCCTTTCATTGGGGATGCCCGGTCCCCTCGATTTGCTTTGGACAAAGAAAGCTGGATGTCGAGGTGATGGCGGGGTGATGGAATTGCTGCTGAGCATGAGAACTACGGTTGCCATGGTGGGTCTAATAGCCGGATCTTCCTGAATGCATAATAAGCAAATGTGCAAGCATCGAAGCACTTGATCTCTTGAATTTGAATCCACAATAGTAGGGTCCAACACTTTCAAAGGCATGCCATCTTTCCATTGATTCCATGCCTGCATGAATAATTACAAAAAATCTTCACAAAATTGCGGCATTTATTGAATGACTCATCGGGAAAGACATCTTATTCTTGCACAAGACCATGTCTGACTAAGGAATAGAACCATAAGTGTTTATGTTGGCTAAAAGACTAAGTTTTTACCAAGGAATTTCAATTTCACTTGACCAAAATTAAAAAAACTGCATTGCTGCGGTAGCATAGCAAAACTTACATATCTAGCAAGATATTCACCCCCATCGAATTGGTGGTAGAAGCCATTCTTCTTGCCACAAATGATCTCTAGAAGTAGTATACCAAAACTATAAACATTGGATTTCACTGAGAACCGTCCATGCATGGCATATTCAGGAGACATGTAACCACTGCAAAACCAAACATTAGCCAAATGTATATTGCAAATTTAGATGTAGATCAATGAGAATCCTTAAATAGATAAAAGAGCAAATCTAGCAAACAATTACAAAGTCATCTATTCAAAACCTAAGACTTACAAAGTCCCCACGATTTTATTTGTGCTAGCCTGTGTTTGATCAACTCCAAAAATCCTTGCCATGCCAAAATTTGAAATCTTTGGGTTCATTTCACCGTCTAACAAGATGTTGCTACATTTTAGATCGCGATGGATGATCCAGAGACGAGATTCTTCATGTAGATAGAGCATTCCTCGAGCGATCCCATATACCATTTTATAACATAATGGCCAATTCAATTGATCGCTTTTTTGAGGATCTGCATTGTTACACCAAAACTCATTATGTGCTAGCAAGTGGCACCAATTCAAAAACTCAAGGCAGATATATTTTCTCTTATTGATCAAAGGTAGCTTAACAAAAGACTATAAACAGTTGAAAGAACATAATATCTCTTAATTTCAAGTTTTCCATAGCTAGTGAAGGCTAGAACATTTCATTTCAAGCAAAGTACATAAGATAGTTAAACTACAACATACCGAATAGGAAGTAATCAAGGCTTTTAGTCGGTACAAACTCATAGGCGAGTAGCTTTTCATCTCCCTCCAAGCAAAATCCGAGTAGTCGTACAAGGTTTCTGTGTTGAAGCTTCGCAACTAATAGAACTTCGTTTTTGAATTCTTCATCACCCTGTCTTGAACTTTGAGATAGCCTCTTCACCGCGATTTGTTGTCCATTAGGAAGTTTACCTTAAAGTGTTTTGAATTTATCATTTAATTCCTTATCACAACTTCTTAAAAAACTAACAAACAAAATCTTTACATGTTTCCTTTTTTCTTCGACACTATTGTGTTTAGTTCATATGTAAAGCATTCTTGATTGTTTCTAACTAATATGTAATACGTACCTGGAAAACTTCACCAAATCCACCTTCACCCAACTTGCTTTCAGGAGAGAAATCATTTGTTGCGGCTTGTATTGTAGCCAAGTCAAATTGCAAGGACTCCACGGTGGTAAGTTCATTTGCACCTGCATTACCAAAAAATGCAGTCCTTGGGAACATTTTCACAATTAAAAGCATCGAATTAGACTGGCACGGATGTCCCACTACCCCCAATGAAATCTTTCCCCTCTTGGTTGGTCATGGGGAAAAAAAATTAAAATATCATCAATACTGAAGGTAATGCTAGGTTTGTTAAGTGCAGTGCAGATGCTACCTATGCTTTGAGGGAATTGCTAAACGTTAGGAGTTTTTTGAGGGCTCATTATGTGGTTGGTCATGTAGAATCTATATCCCTCTGGCATGACTTATGGCATCCTAATGGGATTTTGCTGGATGTATGCCCAAGGAGAGTAGCTTACGATCTGCTCATCTTTGAACTGCAAAAGCAGCTTAAATTATTTGTGCTCCGAATGGAGAAGGCCCACTTCGAGGTCTAAAGAATTGGTATCAATCTAGGCAGCTGTTTGTGTAATTTGTCCAAAGTCTTCTTTACAAGACCAAGGTACCTACACCACTGCTTCTTGTGACATTCTTACCTCTTCTTAAGGTTGGGAGATTTGTGAGGAAAAGAGGCACGAGAGTTGAATGGTATCAGCTAATTTGATTTTCATCTAATTTGCTAAGGTTAAGATTCATATTTTGATTGGCGATACAAGATAAGCTGCCTATATTTCAAGGAATTGACATGTAGTATTCTAATCAAGGCCAAACTCTCTGTTTTTTATGCCATGAAAGCACTGCAATTAGATCCCATTTGTTCCTTGGATGCAGCTTCTCTAAGCAAGTGGGGGTGGAGTACCCTTTAGCTTTATTTCCCTAGTGTAGCAGGCTTATGAAAGGTAGAAATTCTCATTGGTATTTGGTGAAATTTTTGTGGAATTGCTGCATTTATTTCATCTAGAAGGCCAGAAATGAGCTGTTACATCCCCAAAGTATTCCTCTTATTGATGGCATTATGATTGCTTTTTAAGTCAAGTATAGTTTTGAAGGTTGAAAGAGCATGAAGAATCGGATTTCTATCCTTGATCTTTTCTATTATATATGCTAGATATATATCAAACACACTCTTAATTTGTATGTTTACTACATCCGATTCCTTAAGAAAAATAAGGAAATTTCATAATTTTTCTCATCTATATGACGTTGATAGTTTACAGAAAAAGAAAGGTAAATAGTTGATTTACCGCCTTTTACTTTGAAGACTTCATGCATCCTCTTTCCCTTTCTTCGAAGCAAACAACAAGTGAGAAAGAGAAGTACCATAAAACCTCCAACAGAAATGGTAATGGCGATGGTAATCATGGTAGATTTGTTGCTTTTTCCTGCACACATACCATTATGTATATGAGATTCTTGCCAATCTAATTTAAAAACATTTTAGATGAAAACATGTTTAATATTCTAACACTTCACTTCACTTCACTAGGTTGGAATTAGACCTAAGACTAGCGCATGAATATTGGCAATTTACCATGCAAGAAGGCGCCTTAAAATACGGGCCAAGAGACAAACATAATGAGTACACTTAAAGGGCGAATATTTAGAAGAAATTAAGCTGTAATCCATAACTGTCCATCTCTCAAAATTAAATTCTTTTCCTTATTCCCATGTGGGGATAAATTCAATCCTAAAAATGCACTCGCCATCGTAAGGACCTTGTGCATAAAAAATTGAGGTTAAAAGACCTTTTATGCGGAATAAGGGTTTAGCTAGATGCGAAAGATGGGTCTCGATAAAGCAAGCTCTAAGAAAGGCGCATCAAGGGGACTAAATACTTGCGTTTGCTAAGTTCTTGTTTTGAACATAGCCCCTTTCATGATATCGAATAACATAGTCATAAACCTTTGCACAAAATTCCAATATAGTTTTTCCAACCAATTATCGCTAGAAATCACTAACACTACAGTTCATGTGATACATCATTACGTTAGTGTGCCATATAGGATTGCCCAACGATGACTAATCGTCATGTTAGCAATTAGTTGGAAAGACTACGTTAACAAAATTGGAATATCTAGATCCGATTCGGCATCCGACATTAATTCGGCAATTATCCTTCCCATTTGAGTGCACCATTTGTTTGTAGGAGATTTCCAATTAATTGATTAAAAGCGACATTTAACCAATTATTATGTAAAGTCTGATCTAGTGAGTGGACGTAGAACTGCTCAAAATGGTAAAATGAACTTAAGTGAAATTCAGGAAAAAAAAAAAGCGACATGAAAATTTTACATCACCAGTCAAATTGAGAGGACAGAGAGAGAGAGAACGAGACTCAGGGAAGCCCCTAGAATCCATCCCGAAACTTGACTAATCACAGATATGCATGAACCATTGACAGCACTTCACATTTTGTTAAAAAAAGTTGAATCTGAGAATTTAAACTATTGAGTTTAATAACCAGTTTACCAAAAAACTAAATACATCAGATATTTCTTGTAGAGACGGAGAGAAATAATAAAATCAAACACTTACCTTTAGGTCTCTCAGGAGCAGGAGGACGCGGAAGCTGGGGCGGAGGCACCGGGGCCACGGCCGAGGCATTATAAAACGGGAACAGCTCGAACCTGACGCTGCAGATCAGAGTGTACCTCCTCCCACCTTGCTTATCCTGGGGGAGGTTCCAGAGCATCTCCCGAAGGCACCTGTAGCAGTCGAACGGCGTCAAGTCTGGCGTGCACTGCGCGAGGGTGTACAGCTTCTGCAAGCTCGTCAAATTCGCCTCCTCAACCGCGAATTTCTTCCCCGACCCGCCGTTGGAAGCCCTTTTGGTGATTGTATCCATGGTCTGTCCCAGGACTTGTGCGAACCGGGTCGGATCAGTGATGTTCGAAGTGTTGGCCCTCTGGTAAGTAGGCTTCATTTCCAAGGCCGAGAAGAAAGGCCTGTTGCCGTACCTCAACATGCACTCGTCGTACCAGATCGTGGCGACTCGCTGGTTGCGGCATCTTCGGAGGACAACAAACTTTCCAGCGGCCACACAGTCGCTGCACGTGGAGATGCTGACATCGCCACGGCAGAGAAAGAGCCCATGGGCTTGGTCGGGAGGGTTCTGGCCAGCGGTGGCGGCGGCAAAGCCGTTGGTGCTGGTGGTGGCGTTGGAGGAGAGGGAAGAGAGGACGGTGTTGAGGTTGGACTCGTAGGTGGAGTTGGGAGTGAAGAAACTAATGCGTTCGCAAAAAAGCTCTAGAAAAGTGGGGGCAGCTTCAGTACTGAAATTCTGGACGAAGACGAAGAAGAAGAAAGAGGAGAAGGAGAGGGAGAGGAAGATGGTGAAGCAAGAATTCATGATTTGCCAGGCTGATGAATTGATTGGGCTTGCGCACGAGTACGGACAGAAGATTGTAGGAAGAAGAAGAGCATATGGAAAATAAATTTTGATGAACATCAATTCTTAGGATAAGTAATTGCAGCGTGAACAGTACCAGGTCCAGAAAACCCTTATTTTCATGCGTTAGAATTCAGGGCAACAAAATAGAGAGTAAAGGCAATGACATAGAGAGTAAATGCGAGAAAGAAAAATCAAGATACGAGATTTACTCTGATTCACTTTTAAAGTAAGGCTACATCCGGTAAATGATTCCACTATAAATAATATCCACACATCTCTGTTACAACTCTTGACTATAAGAGAAATATTATATATACTTAGTACTTATTTATAGACTTAAAACCAAACAACCAATAAAATATGAGCCACAAATTCTGAAAATCCTTTGGCGTCGGCACCCTACTACTCCTGCCAAGGTGGCACCCCGGATCTTTGCCCACGCATGATAGAGCAAGACTCCATGCCTTCCTATCGATGAGGAGTATCAACCATACCACACCATCATGCTCTTAAATTAATACAAAGGGCACCATTACAAATTGAAATTTGAGCACATAGTTTTGAGCATTATAAATTTGAAATACTATTCCTCACGACAAATTTAGTAGTTCTGTAACATATAAATTGATATCTAAAATCGTGAAAGGCTGTTAAATTATATATTTTTTTGCTCTGTCAAATGGGGTTTTCGACAATTCAATACTAACCGGTCTGCGATCGTTGACCAAGTCAATACACGACAGGAGGTGGGGTTAGTTAGGTGGGCAGTGAAATGAATGGACGGTGAGGATGGAAGACAGCATTTTCGTTGACCAAAGTCAATTGCGTTGTAGCGTTCTGATTTGGCTCTACGTGGAGACAGGAAGAGGAAAAGTCAAAACATGTATACCAATGATGTCGTTGGAGAGAGAGAGAGAGAGAGATGGGATGAGAGGGATTTTGGTGGTGCTTATAGTTTTGAATTTTCCATCAAAATTACGGTAATAATAGCAATAATTTCGAAATTTGAAAATTGATTCGTATAATTTGATGCGACTGTCAAGGGAAAAGTCCAACCCCTCCAAAACGTTTCACATGAGTGACGCATATTTATTTGGGAGACAAAATGCAATCAATTTGTAATACTCATCCAATTCACTCAAGATATTGCCCTAATTAATCTATCCTACAGTAACTCTCACGGTCTTGTCTCTAGATGGCTGCTAAACTTGATTTGTTGTCAATTAGGCACGGTTAACATTGTAGTTTTCTTCTTACCAAAAACAATATCTTAGATTCCAACGCTAAATAGTATCATTTTTTCAAAAGGCACAACTTACAGATATTATCCATATAAACTATCACCTCCTCGGTGGGCAAGTCCATTTATTCCTGCCTCAATTGCCATTCTACGAGTCTAGCAAAGAAATTATCACGTAAACATAATATACATATAGTTCATTCTGCAAGAGTGAACTCACAAGAGAGCTATTGAATGCAACGTTCGAATTTATTTATACATACATACATATACATACATACGTATGTATGTATATATACACGTGCTAAGTTCATTGAATAATTTTGTTCAAATGAGCATGACTCGCGTCATAGATTAAATTTGACGCAATTCTAGTAACGTTGCCGTGGGTTCATGAAAGTTGAATGATGTTGAGTGAGTTTGGACTGTTTTGTCCTCATTCTCAAGTGGAGACTTGGAAAGATAAGTCAAGGAGGAGGATGTAGATGAAACTGGAGGTTAGCAAGAGAGGGAAGGAAGGAGGGAGAGAGAGCGAGAGCGAGAGAGAGATATGGAAGACATTTATGCTATTTACAAATAACAAAGTCAATTTACATAAGTTTTCATCAACCTGAATAAGGATGCTCAAACAAAATGAATTCTCTACATTGAGTTCCTTATCATCAGAAATTGCTACATTAAATTATGGGACAAGTGCATTGAAAGTCGTAAAACTTATTATGAAAGTGCAATTGAGTCCTAAAATGTATTATGAAAGTACAATTGAGTTTTAAAATTTTCAAAAAGTACAATCAAGTTATAAAACTTGTCGCGAAAGTGCAAATGACTTCCACAACTTTCAAAACAGTGCAATCAAATTCTAAAAATTTCAGAAAATTGAATCAACGGAAGGATTTTATTGGACAAATTTGACAAGTCTTAGGACCTGATTATATTGTTTGAAGATTTTAGGACTCAATTACACTTTTGCGACAAGTTTTAGGACTTAATTATACTTTTATAACAAGTCTTAGGACTTCCAATATACTTACTACTTAAATTATTTATAATTGATTTGCAAACAAGGATGGATTGGACTTCAATCCACTCAAAATATTTTGCTGAGTTGTTGGGTATTTGACTACCAATTTTGTTAGTTGTTTAGTATTTTTTACCTTCTCCATCATATACAAGTTTCTCAATTGACATTATATTTAAGTAACATTGGCATAATCAAAGTGCAATGTGTAGATGGTTTAATATTTTGTCTAGTCAAAAGCCTAAAATCCCATTTTTTTGCTACAATAGATATATAGATCAATAAGCCCTATTTTTATCTCATGACCTCAGTTAATTTTTTAATAAATCCATAAATATTTAGTTATTTCTAAGGAGATCAGCGATTTTCGCATTGAAAAATCCTAACATCATTGGATTTAATCTTTGTACTTAGATTGAAAGGCAATTATGGGCTAAATTTGGAGACTCGCATAGATAGCTAGATAAAAAAAATCTATAATACACCAACTATCAAATGAAATCTACCTAAAGTTTTATATGACAATGACGAATATTCACTAAAAAATTAAAATTGAAAACCTAATTTGCCAAGAGGATGGCGGTCCGCATTCGCCGTTTGTTAGTGCGTGTAAGGGGAAGACTGGATCAAAAGATGGACCAACCATACAAGCGACAATAACTAAAGTTGATCTTCCAATGTGAATGGTGTTTATATGACGTAGAAGGTGCTTGGTCAAATAAAGGTTTTCTAGAAAAAGGTTGTAAGAAATTTTCTAGTTATATACTGGGTCAGCATGAGTTGTAGTTATTGTTTGGTAAAACTTAAGAAGAAGGGAGAATTCATGTATTGATGATTGAATGGCTAAGAAGAGATATTAAGAAGATATTTATATGGGGGTGTGTCTAGTTAGAACTTTGGCTATTTTTATAAACCATAAGTCTACACGCAATTCAGCTAAATATACATGATGCAGTTATTATAAGAGTTTCTTTTTGCGGATCCTTCTTTTTCCCCTATTGGGCCCCTATTGCAACCCCTTGGTGGTAATTCTACAAAACTTTGATTATACAATCCACTTAGGTTGCTCGTACCATAAGTCAATTGGCTGCTTGTGAATTTTTCCTTATTTTGATAGCAAGAGAAGACTTGTAGAGCAAATTGACATCAATGACACATTGGATCCCATTGAGCGTGTCCAGGGTGATGGTCCCCTATTGGGCCCCTATTGTCTACAAGACTTTTGATTATACAAGAAATGTTGCTCGTACCATAAGTTAGTCAAGTCAACTGAATTGGAGTTTTTCCTCGTTTTGTTCACAAGAGAAGACTTGTAGAGCAAATTGCAGTCAAGGATGTGTTGGATCTCATTTAACGTGCGCACGGTGATGGGCTAGGTCTGCCTCATGGGCCCATCACATCTTTGAAAAAGAAGAGATTAGTGCACTCAAAATCCTAAAATTTATCACGAAAATACAATTGACTCTCAAAATTTTCAGAAAGTGCAATCAATACAATGACTTAAATGGACTAATTTGACAAGTTTTAACACATGATGGCAATTTTAAAAGTTTTAAAACTTAATTGCACTTTCATGATAAATTTTAGGACTTAATTCCACATAAGCATATTCCCACTTAGATGTCTGATGAACTTACCGAGAGTTTTGACCTTTAAAAAGCAATAACTTATCTTAACAGAATTTCGTATTGTCTTGCTTCCGAATTCAACTTCCATCCTTTGGTAATAATACCACCTAAGGTGTGCATCCACCGTGGAAGCTTCCTTTACTGATGTCAATGATGACCCATGAAATAGAGGGGTTGAGACATTACAAGTAACATAACTTTTATATAACGCTCACTTGATATCATAATTTCTATATTTAATCACTTGAGTACCATTATTTCTAAACAACATTCACTTGAGTAACGTAACTTTCAATGAATAACCTGAATGCTATAATTTTTTTAAAAATGTTTACCTAAGTGCCAAAAATTCAATGTGGTATGACACCTGTGGTGAACATTTAAAAAAAATTATGTCACTCAAATGACCAATCTAAAAGTCATATGGTACTCAGGTGATTGGGAAAAAATTTATGGCGCTCAAGTGAGTACATAAGCTATAGTACTCAAGTGATTAAAAAAAACAACTATGCCACTTAAGTTAACGCTATATAAAAGTTATGGTACTTGTGATACTCTTTTCCCCGTGAATAGATATAGTTGACATTTCCCTACCACTGGCATTTGTTAAATATGTAGGTCATGTTGTTATTGGGAGGGTCATGCGATGGCTTCGGAGCATTAATACCATTGATGCCACGGTAGGTCGTCTCCTTACGTTCTCTTGAACACGTAATAATGCAACGTGAATACATCTTAAACAATTTGCTTCTCAAGCTGCCATTTAACATCACATCTATAAGGCGAAAAAGTGTTCCCTATCTCCGATTTTTCTATGCCTGCAGTGCACAATCACAAGAGCAAGCGAACATTTTTTTTTTGTATTATCGCATGGGCATAGAGTAGTATTAGAGATTTTGTTTTACTAAATTTTATTTGGATTAACAAGTAAAATAAAATTTGTCGGATGAACTTCGCAATTTTGTACTCACATAGCCAAGTGGGTGCTGCAAATTCCCCAAAGTGCTGAAGTATGAATTCTTCTTGCCACTCCTTATCTCTAATACCACTATGCCGAAACTAAACACTCTTCGTAGATATCTCTCCATGCTTCACATATTTGGGAGCCGTATAGCCACTACAACACATAAAACAAATAGATCCAAGAATCATCAATTGGGAATTGAAATTGGTGTACGATTTCACTATATACTTTCTTAGAAAGGTTGAAATAGATAAAGGAGATTTAGATGTGCCCTTTCCTGGAAAGATTGAAATAGATAAAGGAGATTTGCATAAGTCTATTTGAAACTTACAAAGGGTGAGATTTTGTAGGATCACGACCGACTATTCTAAAAAATCTAAGCTATTAAATGGAAGTGCGGTTTGATGTTTAAACATTCTATCACTCTTCCTCATGCTTAATCTAGTATTTTTGCGTAGTATTAAACATGAACAAAATTGATTGGGGAGGCAAATGGTATTCAAAAAGATTCAAACTCAAGACCTTTTGCTTAGATGCCATGTGATGTTTTATGGGACTCTAAAATTTTAAGCCATTAGATGAAGGCTTGGTTTAATATTTAAATTAATTATTACAAAGTTCCTTTGATCCATGTAGTATTTTCTCTGCCTTGATCCATATCAAATAGCCTTCCCATGCCAAAAATGGATATCTTAGGATTCATGTTCTCATCTAGAAGAATATTGCCGCGCTTCAAATCATGGTGTATGATCCTAGCACACGAATCCTCATACAGACAAAGAAGTCCTCAAGCGATTCGACTTATCATACTGAAGCACCTCTCCCAACTTAACAACATATGTTTGATTAACTCTGTAAAATAAAGATTTTTAGGTTCTTAATTGTTCTACATATAGTACATAGCACTAGCAATGTACACATCACTAGCAAAATTATTAATGATGTTAGAGATATAAATATATTTAGGATATATGTAGGAGATTTCGTGTATTTCCCTTAATTGATTCTAATTAATATTAAACTATGTTAGACAGCTGTCTTGTAAAGTCTATTAATAGGCTCATGTACTTTTCATTTATTAAGGACCAGTTCATTACATTTTTCTACCATACACGCTTTTCAACTTGAAATCAAAGCCATCATAATCTGAGAAGTGTAACCCTCGGGCCTGTTTCTAACAATGTGCATAGGCCATGTTTCTCTGCCGTGGTGTCACACGATGCAGCCCGCCAATCGTATACATTGCGTTGCTCCTTGTCCTTATCACGACACCAGCTATATAGGGCATGTCGCCTCGGTTTCTCCGCCAAGCCCACAACTTTACTTGCCATTCGAGAATCTTTCGCTGCTTGTTTTGGGCAACAAACACCACCACCGGACTCATTGCCCTCAGAGTCAGAAGTATCAGATCCTAAGCTTTCACAGCAAAAGAACGCTTAAATCCGCCGCACGCGCCACCACCCCTCGGGCCCACCGAAGCCCGTCGCTTGCAAGTGATTTTCCGATGCTTTTTACCGTCTATTTTTCCAACAAGACACACTACCAGGTTCCCCATCTCCCAAGGAGTCCCGCAAGACAAACACCGCCGCAAAAAGACGCTGCGCACGCCTTCACACGCCGCTCAGATATGCTTCGCGTGAAACCCACGTGCCCACGTGCAACGTATGCGCCAGAGCTCTGGCGAATTTTGCTGACGTCATGGTCACGGTACTGCTTACGTCATCAAGCCGCGTCACCTGCCAACCACTGGCCACATCATCCGCCATGACATCATTGACCATTGACCTGAGTGCTATTGTCATTCATTGCGACAACCGGAGTGCTATTCAAATAGCACATAATGATGTTTTTCACAAACACACAAAGCACATTAAAATAGACTATCATTTCATTTGATATCATGTTCTTCTTGGCATTGCTAGACTTATCTCTACTTCATCCACTAAATAGACTGCCGATATCTTCACCAAAACACATCCATCTTGGCATTTTCTATATCTTTTCTCCAAACTCAAATTGATCTCTTACAAATCATCTTGAGTTTTAGGAGGAGTGTCAGGGATGTAGACATATTTAGGATATATTTAGGAGATTTCGTCTATTTCCCTTCTGCAATTAGAGGGGGAAATGCCCAAACCAACGCGCTCACAGCGGGGTGGGTGTGTACTTTTTTCATTTGTTGAGGATCTAAACATTACATTTTTCTATTACACAATTCTCAACTAGTGAAATGGAAGCGAGACATTTGAACATCCAAGTTTGTACCAGCAATGGATGATTCATGTCATGCACTGGGTGCGAACTCAAGGATAAGAAGTCTTTCCCTTCTTCCAAGAAATACTATGGAGCTTAATCAGATTTTTATGCTAAAGCCTGGCCATCAGAGTGACCTCATTCTTGAGCTGTTGTTGACCTTGATTAGAACACTCCTCAAGCCTCTTCACAGCAATGTATTGTCCATTTTCAAGCTTGCCCTACAATCAAATTTGCATTGGAAAAAAAAATAACGTTTATCTCCAGGTAATGATGAAATTCCCAAATAAACATGGAATTAATTTTCCAGCTACCCGATACACTTTTTCAAATCCCCCTTCTCCAAGTTTATTGGCTTTTGAAGAGGAATTTGTGGCAGCCCTGATCTGGCTTATTTTGAACTGAAAGCTTTCAGTGGTTTCAACCTTGTCTTTTGCTGAAGAAATGCAGAGCAATAAACATGAGATCTCCAGAATCCGATCAGAAAATAAAAGTCAAAAGTTTCTTGTTCTTAAAATGCCATTTGGCTATCTCAATCATTTTACAAAAATGTAGGATTGGTTTTAGATTTTGCACCGTCTGTTGGAACAATAATATATATAATCCTTATGCTAAGCTTGCTAAGAAGTCATTCAATAACAACTCATTTGCAGAACACAGAACAACCGACAAATCCACTAAACAAATGAGACCTTCCATTGATTACTTCTTCTCATTATAATATAGCAAAACATAGAGACAGTGACCATCACAAGAAGGAATTATCGAAACCACCACAGCACTGACAATGCGCTACATCTTCAACATATTACCTGCCTATATCAAAGCCATGCTTTTAATCCAATTTGAAATTGAAACTCGTAATTGCTAACATTTCATATTCAAATGATTATTTTTATAGCTTGGACGTTCAAACATTTGGCTTGCCCAATCCCCATTGATGCATACAAACTAGCCATTTGATGCATATCAGATAAGGCTTTATCCCATGTAGTAGGCGCAGACTTTGAATGAGATTTGTAATTCATGAATTTTAAATTACAAGTAACTGTAAAATTGAACCAACCATTGGCGACTTGGGCATTAGCAGGCGGAGGAGCAGGAGGGTCGGTCTCGGCAGCTGCAATCAGCGGCTGCAGAGATGGCAGTGGATTGCTGGGATCAAGTACAAAACCCATCAGAAAATGCAGCTCGGCTTGTAAACAGACCCGCTTAGTCTTCCATAGCCACATCCTTGTAATTATCAATACATTCCCACAAGCAACTCTGGCAATTAACTTGAGACAAGTCCAGGCTGCCCTGCAACAGTGCAAACACAGTCTGGAAGTTTGGCAACACTATGGTCCCTACTGCAAACTTGAGCCTTAAAATCTCCGTCAAAGCCCTTGCCACCGGTGCCTCCATCAAGTTCCTCTATATCCGATCAAACTGATCCTGATCCATTGTGATGTCCATGAGGCGATAAACATCAGAAATGTCTGCTTCACGCGTACATTGGACTAAAGAGTAAGGAATGAAACATGGAGGATTAAATGCCTCCTTTGAGTACACAGATTTCTGGTTTGAACACTTGATCATTAAACCTTTAGCAGTAGCGCTTATGCACTCAACGCAAGTGTTGTCTAAACAGTCGCCTCTGCAGAAACTGAGCACACAAATGATGTCCGAACTGTTCCCCAAGTTCCAGACCAGTGTTAAAATATATGTTAGAGTTTGAGCCCGTCAAATCAATACAGTTCAAGTTAAACCGAATAATTTTGGAGAACGTCTTTTGACTTTGTTTGTTCATGCATTAATTACTATGCACATGCCTCGGAATGTGGCCAGAAGGAAGCGTGCACCCGCAAGAGGGAAAGCCCAAAATTGCTGCTTTTATTTAATGCAAATAGAAGCTCTTTGTCTTTTGTTTATTCGGCTGAAGTGCGAAGGGAGAATAGTTCTTAGGTTGGACTTCTTCAAGAATGCTTGGGAGTTGGCGTGCATGAAGAAAAGTGCAATGATGGCATTCATTGCATGGGTCAAAGAAAGAGGAAAGAAAGGTTCATACGTCCTTTTTTTTTCCTCCTTTAATGCATGCACATGCATGCGCGCCCATGGATTATGGTGGGCTTGTTTCGTCTTTTCTTTCATATGAAGAGTGACTCCCTCATGCCAAGTCAAAAGGAGGAAGCCGCGTGAAGCCCATCTTAACAGATGCAACATTGAGATGATTCTCTATAAAAGGCAGAGGAGCGAAGGAGAAGATAGGCGCCAAGTTATTTCGGTGGCCGAGAGAGAGAGCTCTGAGAGTGTAGAAGAGTGTAGAGAGTTCTCTTAGGTGAGGGATTTTCTCATTGTAAATTATACCCGAGTGTTTTAGCCAGTTAAATTCTTGCGAGTAGAATTTGTTTAATTCCTTGAATGAGGTTTCACTAGAAATTATGATGGGCTAAACACTATGTGAGTTATTTGGATGTAATTTGGGGTTGGGAAACACTAAGAGTGTGTTTGAGTGCGCAAGTGATTATAATCTCCGATATATCGCTTGTTTCTATAATGGAATTCCGTACTACTCTCTCCGTGGATATAGGTTCCGATATTCGAACCGAACCACGTAAATCTGGTGTCTTTCCTTCATTCCAATTATTTTATCTAATTCGCTTGTCCATATTCCGCAACAAGCAGAACCCGCCATTTGAAGTCATGTCGCTAGGGAGAGAAGCGAGGACGATCTCACGGTTCTTGGTGTAGTTGCTGGTGGCCATGAAGTTGCTCGTGTCCTAGCAATGTTGAGCATCTGAGAGTTCGAACATAACGATGTGAAGAAAGAGAAGGACGAAAGGAAGACGAAGAAGCGGAGGGATTGAAGGAGGCTGTGAAGACATGTGGATGCCGGCTGCTTCAGCTCCATTGTTGAAGATGAGACGCATGAGGCGTCCACTGTGGCAGTCATGGTTTGATTATGGTAATGCCTGGGGATAAAAAAATTGTCTGATAGAGATTGAAGTTGATCGAGACAATAAAGGAAGAAGATAATTACAAGATCTTCATAGCGCGTTTCGTAATCAAGAAATTATGCCAATGCAAATGATGGTGCTCCAGTGTGGTGGTGGCAACATTGGGCAAGGGGTAGTGATGGTTAAAGGAGGAATATCCTTAGTAAAAGAAAAAGCATTAAAAGGTCTTGGATTGCTAGAAAAGGAACGAGACAATGATGTGGCAGCATCCCCACCAGCGACCCTTGCTGGTCACTAGGTGAGGACTAGTAAGCCCTCCTCTGGCCGCTGGTGAGGATCGTGGCCCTTGCTAGATCCAGGCAAGGGCCCCTCACCTATGGCCAGCAAGGCGGTGAAGGACCTAGGCGAGGGTCTTCACAACATCACCATCATTGGCACGAGTGCACTAGCTAGCGAGGCTGCAAAGGACCATCGCAGACTCATCGGCTGCAGGTGAGGTGACTCTTCCCTAGATCTAGCAAGGGTCACCCTCGTTAGCCAAAATGAAAGGGGAAAAAAAGAAAGAATAAAAGAATAAATAAAAATTCAATTTTTTTTAAAAAAAAAAATTGTAAAAAATGTCTATATCAGCGCCCTCATAAGACGACTGGCATCCATGTCAACAATTTTCTGGCCAAAATTGTGGAGATGGATTCAATTGGAAAAATGCAAAAAAACTTAGGATTAACTTGATTTAATTGAAGGATTTATAACCAAATAGACATCAACAAAATATGTTTAGGGCTTTCTTAGTATTTTTCCCTATGTGCCAGATCTTGAGAGGCTTGCCTGATGAGATTGTGGTACAACAACTATGCAATAAAAACCAACACAGTGGAGGTGATGATTGCAATTACTGTGTATGCGGACTTCTTCTAGATTTACGTATTAATACGGCGGATTCTAGATAAACTACTATAGCCATAACAACATCTCTAGTTCTGAGGCTGCTTGGAGCATGCTTGTGACAAGCTGCTTTCGGAATGTTATGGAATTGTAGCCCATCAACTTAAGGATTGCAAAATGAGATATGAGGCTTACTCATTTCACGAAACCCTAAATGCGCATATTTTTTTGGTATAAGTGCATTGTTTATTCTTTATTACTTGTATTTCCCTATGGTTTTGGAAATACAAAAACTGGCCTACATATAAATGACCACATATAAGTTGTGTAGAGCTTGGTTTAATGATAGCATACATATGGTTGATGTGCATGCAATTTTCAAGTTACAAGCAAACTCAAACAATTACTGGAGATCTTTGTTTTTTCAATACATTTTGAATTCCACCTATGATTACACTTGATTTATGAATGGTTCGTATGTTGATTCACATCATGTTATACCTTTTGATATTTAATAAAAAAAATGTCATAATTACATGAAGTCATGTAATCATTTTTCAAGTTTCGCGAGTTGGCAGAATTCGAAAGAATTCTAACCTAAAAATTAAAATTTGCGCAAATTGAACAAATTAATGATAGTATGACAATTGTACATTGAAGTTATTTGGGAATGTGGTAAACTTTTATTTCAATGTCTTTTGTTGAATTATCATTAATTTAGTTTCTCTTTACTGCAAATTAAATGTGTGTCAATGTGAAAAATACTAGTATTGATTCTGCGTTTATTATGTCAATGTATAGTAGTAATCAATCATGGCCTCGGCGGCTGACCTTAATAAGGGTGAGAAACTGAATAGTGACAATTATGATATTTGGCAACGAAAGATTTAGTTATCCTTGAGGAGCAAAAGGTTTTGGAAACCATCAACCACATCACGGATAAAATTGAGCATGGAACTTTTGCTCAACCTAGAAGAGATCAAGAAGCTTATAAAGTTTGGAAAAAGAAAAATAGCATTGCTCGCATCATATTGCTAAGTTATTGCAAGAGATTTCACGTGTGAGTTTAAAAGTTATGACAAAGCTAAAACAATCCAGGCTACCTTAAAAGATACGTTTGGGGTTACGTCTGTTACTAAATTAAAAAGACTCACCATCAAGTTTGACACATACTAAGAATGCCAAAATCAAATTATGAGGCAGCATCTTCAGGAGATATCAAACATGATATTTGAGCTAAAGACAACAGGACATACCCTTACTAATGAACAACAAGTTCAAATTATTATAAGATCTCTTCCTTAGTGTTGGGAGCATATGAAAATCAACATGATGCATAATGAGAATTTGTCACTTTTTGATGATATAGTTTGTTATTTGGAATTACAGGATGAGTACCTAAAGGCCGCGAGTTCCTCTATACATGCTTATGTTGCTAAATCTAGTTCACACAAAGTTTCAAGCTTCAAGCGGAAGAGGAACTATAAATTGAACAACAAAGAGAAGGAGACTATAGGCACCCAAGAGAGCTAAGCTCCTTCAATGCTAGAAGCACAGTAGGAAGACGGAAAAGGCTAAGATGAAGTGTTATAACTGTGGCAAACTAGGCCACTTTGCTCATGAATGCACTGAGCCGAACATTACTCCATTATTTTAAGTGATGCTTATGTTTCTAACACAGTAATGCTTGTGGAATCACATCCTATGTGGAATGTAGATTTAAGAGTAATAGACGACATAACTAAAGACCGAGGAGCGTATGTGTAGTATCGTTAAATACAGCCTGGAAAAATATGGATTATGTTGGAAATAATTTCTCTACCGTTAGCATATGTAAATTGATCTTACGTGATAGCTAAAAGATATTTCTACATAATGTCCTCTATGCTCAAGATATTTGGTAGAACTTTGTCTTTGTAGTTTTTATTCTAATTTAGGTTATATATTGAATTTCTATGGTGTTGTGTTGATATTATGTTCGGAACGGTTTATTATGATTCTCATCATTTATTGAATTGTTTTATGGTATTAGATATTGACTATGATATATTCAATGTTAATGTCGATGGTTGTTTTTTTTTTTTTAAATTACATCTTCTAATAATGTAGAAATTGATGTAAGTGTTTGGCATGTTAGTTTCACGCCCCAATTAGCTACGACCGCATGACAACCCACACTCGGCATATTCTTTCCTTTTGGTCACTTACTTGCAATGTTCTAGGAGGCATCGCCGACCCATTTGTAAAAATGATAAAATGCACAAGCAGAAGCATAAACAAATCTCCAATCAATCATTAAATAGGGAAAGTCAAAGCATACTCATATATATATATATATTATGTATTAGAAGGTCAACATCAAATACAAGCCATACTCACAAGATTGATCACACTAACTTAAGCCTATACAAGCTTCGCCACATCCAATTAGCCCCAACACGTAGCCACGACCTTCATCAAAATGGGGTTCGGGGTAAACCTAGCACCTCTAGTACTATGAGAGCGGCTCAAAAAGTGTTATTAACCCCACTATCACCTAACTCAACGACCATATCAGGGTTAAGCTAAGGGCTTCATAATCCAAGGCTCAAGCTCGACGACCATATCGGGGTTAAGCTCCGGGTCGAACACCTCCCCATTGGGAACGTCCACATCCATGGTATCCCAACTGATGTCCCCCCCAGAACCCCCGGCCTTGGTGGACCGTCGAAACCATGGATGGGACCGTGGCTCTCATCTCCTACCCATAAGTACCTCACCATGAAACGGTGAGCCACTAGATTAGGTAGTCCTTCATCGACCTTGACGTTCGTCACATATTGTATACTTAATCACCTCTTGTCTATGCTCTATGGGGAGTCCAAATCGAATTTGGTAAAAAGGCTCAGCCATTCTTAAGGCCTATAAACATTCAACAAACAACAGTGAGATAAACTCAATGAGTGAACCTAGACCTCGCGTAGGGAAGCCATTTACCTTGAAAACGCCCCAAACATGTAATTTTCCATCGATGGTAAAAACATACTAAGCTTCTCTCACTTTACTCTATTTATCCACGTGAAAGCGGATTTATTTAATCAATGCCATTAATATAACACATATACAAATCCCATAACAATTTTTCACACTCCTAAGTCAATTATACGAATGCGCAATATAGTTAAATCATGCACTCATGCCATGCAATGATCCAGACCTGATCACATACAAATCTCATGCACTTTTCACACAAATATGTCTAGATTATTACGGCCACTTAAGGCCCAAGGCCAACCTGAAGGTTCGCAGTCATCCGGTGTAATTGGATATTGTCTCGCGTCATTGAGCACAACATCAACCTGCGTAAACACATCAAGATGACATTTTTGTAAGGAGCTTCATTCCGAAATCCATCCGCAAACAGCATCCCATTGACTTGGAGGCATCTAAACTGATTTAGGAATCATCCCGCGTAAAACGCATTAGGACTGGTTCACACCCATGTAAAATACATCAAGGTCTTTAGGTAATCACATGGCCACATCATCACATAATTTATTTCATATCTTTATTGTTAATTAATGTGATACTCATATGATATGCAACGACCTTTGTCATATGCCATCATGTCATACGTGTGCCTCATATTATTTCACATAAATGCACCATCCAATTCACAAGTCCAATGGCATATAGGGCATTCATTAAAGCATAATAAATTCATCATGATATGTCAAAATCATTTATCACGTGTCATTATAAACCATCAAATAACTCATCTTTCAATTAATATAACATACCACAGTGCCATAACGTATTTTAGTAACATGCTTAGTCACAACATCACTTCATATAACATACATCACTACATACTAGTATATCATCCTATTACGTCATATTATAACAACATATCATACTTCACTTAACATGACTTGATAACTTATCGCCCTAAACATGATTACTTATTAGTAAAAACTTAACCTATCATCCAAATTTGATAACTTATTATTTAAGCTCGATAACCTATCATCTGCTCAATAACTTATCATATTACACATGATAGCTTATCGTCAAATTCTTGATAGCTAATCATCTAGAGCTTGATAACTTATCGCTCTAAACTCGATAACTTATCATTTAAAGCTCGATAACCTATCACCTAAATCTCAATAACTTATCAAGACCACTTATCGAAATGCAATGATCACTTATCACATGACACTCACTTATCACATTAATAAAACACCATTTAGCCATATTCAAGCCCTAAATTACTTTCTAAGTGCAACAATAACCCTAATCAAGGGTTAGAAAGCCACTCACACACAAGTCCTAACTTCAACAAGCGTTGAGGGAGGAGTGGCAAGATCAGACAGCAGCTGTGGCTTGTTGTTCACACTTGCGCAACACACGTAGGATGCTGGACAATGGTTGGATGGCGGTACACTGGTCAACAAGAGGCAAGTTGACAGCCTCCAAGCCTCACTAGGGACCAAACTGTGGAGGAAACAAGGGAGAGAGTGTTGCTGTGAGGGTTGGAAAGTGGCCTCCTTGGCTTCAAAGCTTAGCTACGGCGATGGAAACGGAGTGCGGAGGGGCGGTTTGGCGTCAGGGTGTGAGGGACCGTTACGATGAGGGGAAAACAAGAGGAAAATGTGAGAACAAGCTTGAAATAGAGATGAAAATGGAGATGGTGGTTTCAACTAAGGCTAAGGAGAGAGAGAATGAGCTTGAAATAATCAAGTGAGAAAAATGAGAGAAAGTGAGAGTGAGAGAGAGAAAGAGAGAGAGAGAGAGAGAGAGAGAGAGTCGACGGTGAGGGAGGGAAAAGGAGAGGAGAGAGAGTGGGACATCCAATCTTCATAAATGCCCATCCCATCCCATCTCAACCTTCAAAAACTCTCTTCCACCAAGCAAATGATGAGGAAAATCCAAGCATTAATGGAGGGTTTTATCACTTGAGTGAGTGGGTTTAGAGTAGGCTAGCTAGGCTAGGTTGGTATGGCTTCAAGCTACTTCATTTGCCGCCTAAATATGCATGTGTCACCCCTTCATGCCATTTTCCAACTTTGCCCTTTTGTCTCTAGTTGAATTGAAGGGTATTTTGGTCATTTCACCAAGATTGTGCACTATTCATACACTATTCACATACGTGGAAGCAATTAATGTCAAAATTGTGTAATGATGGCTTGATAGACTTGGAAAGCCCACTGCCCTCCCATTGGGCCACTTACCACATGGATGTGTGGCCCTTGGGCCTTTACAATAGGTGTGGGGCCATTTAGGCCTAGCTCCATGGGCTTGGGCCCATTTGGCTGCCCAACTTGGGCTTAGGCCCAATTTGGTCCTCGCCTGTGGCATGTTTTCAATTCTCTGAATTTTTTATTCTTTTTTTTTTTTTTTATCTTCTTCCTCCTTTGGCTTCTTTTCTTTGTATTGGCTGATGGGGCTCCAGTGAGGCTCATCGTCCACTAGGTGCAAGTCAAAACCCCTTCGCGGTGATAAAGTAAGCCGACTTCGTCCAATGCAAAGTACTTCTGTACGGCGTTAAAGTGAGTCGACTTCGTCAGTCTGTCGACTAGTACCCAAATGAAATCATTACCCCTCTGACTCCTTAGTAAGCCCATCACAAAGCCCATGGTAATGTGTTCCCATTTCCACTCTAGAATGTCGAGAGGTTGCAGAAGTCCTCTCAGCTTATAATGCTATGTCTTCACTTGTTAACATGTCAAACATTTGGCGACACGCTTAGCGATATCCGTCTTCATACCAGTCCACCAATAATGTTGACGCAAATCCTAATACATTTTCGTATTGCTTGGATGAATGCTGTAACTGCTACGATGAGCTTCTGACAAAATCTCTTCTTTAAGCTCCGCATCATCATGTACACACAATCGTCCTCGAAACCTTAGAGTGCGCATGACAAAATTTATAGAACAAAAATTGGTTTCTGGCCAGAAATTGATTTCTTAATTTCTATTTCAAAAATTGAGAAGTTAAAAATTTTAGCTTATGATTTCTTCTTCAAATCTGTTTCTGGAATAGAAATCTATTCCAGAAATAGAAAAATTAAATTGCGTTACCAAACGGATTTCTATTCCAAACATATTCCGGGGAACAGAGAAACAGAGAAATAGAGAATTATAAATTTTATCATGCGCGCCCTTAATGTTCCGTTTTCAGAAATTTGAAAGTCAGCCTTTCTCTTTTTGGAATCCTTTTGTGGGATCTTCTGAATCTCTAGATCTGCCAACTGAAGCATCTTGATTCTAATTTGAACTTCCAGTTCAATTTTGAGGGTGGTCATAAGATTTGAAATGTGGCCTACTTCAAATTTGAAAATCGAATCTCAAGCTCTCTCGAGTAAAATCCACTCCTTAACCATCAGTCTTGGCCAGTTGATGACTACTTCAATCTTGGTCGGGTCTACGGAGATTCCTTCGCCTGAAATCACATGACCTAGGAAAGCAACATGAGTCAACCAAAACTCGCACTTGCTGAACTTGGCGTATAGTTCATGGTTCCTCAGAGTTTGGAGCACTATCCTCAAATGCTTTTCGTGCTCCTCTAAACTTCTCGAGTACACCAAAATGTCGTTGATAAATACTATCACGAACTCGATCTTCCTTTCTAGGGGCAAACCAGATGATTCCTCATGGAACACATCAAATAACTTCCGTACCATGACGATGCTTTCCACTTTCGGCTCCTCAACTGTCGTATCCACTATAGTTGCCAAATAACATTGGCAACCCACATCCAATAACTGGTTGTCTTAAATGACGACATTAAAATAAAAGAGGGTCCTCCTCGATTTTCAACAAACTTGAAACTTTATCCCGCTAACGGGTTAAACTGGATTACCGCATAATAATGATTCATTACAACAAGATGCTCCTTGAGCCAATCTTTTTCATTTACAACCTCAAAGTTATACATAAGTAAAAAAAGCCAAGTACCACTCTAACCAGTGATTTTCCTTTTTACAACTTCATTTCAACAAACTGAAATTCTACGAGCCTAACCAAAATTCCGATGTGCCACTCTGTTAAAATTATCCCAAAACAAAAACATTATTCCCATGATCGGTGCATGGCTCGGTTCATTCATGTCCTTTTCACCATCCTAGTAGTGCCCTATTTGCGGTAGTGGTGCCTGTGCTCCCCTAGACCTGTGCGGACAATACTTCACTTGGTGCCCATGCTGGTTACATTCATAGCACGCTCCCGTCCTACCAGGACACGGGGTTAGTCCATGTTTCCTTTTACAAATTTGGCATCTATCGTTTAGGTTGGGTGCCGACTTTCTGATTCTACCTTTTCGATTTGGACGAATGGGATACTCTCCTCCAGTCATCAGCCTCTTCCCGAACCAATTACCATTTATGCTTGACCCAAACCACGACCCAAATTCAACGGCTTGTTCGTTCAACTTCCTCTCTAATAGGTGGGCTCGTCCATACAACTCATTATAATTCTATAGATCGAGCGGCACCAACGGATTTTTCAACTCCGACCGAAGGCTGTTCTTGAACCTCCGAGCTCTATCTTTAAGATCTTACACTAGTCTAGGAGCATACTGTGATAGTTCTGTAAATTTGGCCTCATATTGGTCCACTGTCATCATCCCTTGACGGAGGCACTGGAATTCCTCCATCTTCTCCTCTCGAGCGCTATTAGAAAAGTACTTGCCATTAAAGGATCCGAGAAAAGCGTTCCACACTATAACCTCGTCTTCTGGGGTCACACTCCCTCTGGTGGCTCTCCACCAAGTACTTGCGTTTCCCTACAACTAATAGACTGCATGGACAACTTTTTCTGCCTCGGTGCACATTAGCAGTGCAAAGGCCTTCTCAAAGTCTTGAATCCAAAGTGTTGCAACCTTAGGATCTCCTGCACCTGTGAACCGTGGCGAGTTCAACTTCAAAAATTGCTCGACAAGCTTGTGTATCGGCCTCTCAGCAATCACGTTCCCAAGTGGAACCTCGGCAGGTGCGGCAGCAGCAGCGGCGTTGGCGGCAGTAGTGGCGGCTGCAGTGACGACGGCTGTAGCGACAATGGTGGCAGCTTGATTCTAGGCCTGCTGCCCTACCACATTCCCAAGTGTCTCTAGCACTTGAACGATCCCATCTATCCTAGGATCGCCTGGGGCTGCTACCCCAGCACCAAAACAAACTACCTCGCACTTGCATTGGCCTGAGCCTGCGCTCCACCATGACCACCTCGGGTACCGACCCTTATCAACGTCCTACCTCGAGAAACAAACGCAACAGTCCTCTTCCAAGGAGTCCTCTGATCCGGATCACTCATTCTACAGGATCTTTCTAGAACCTGCTTTCCAATTCCACACAGAATTAGGAAAACTGAGTGACCCATACAAAACAAACTACCAATCAGCTAACCAATCACAAGCATCTGCATAAGGAAAAAGCCTTTCCTACTAACTATCCCAAAACCCATCGCACTTTATCACTCCAAACACTAACCTCACTCTGATACCACTTCGGGCGGGGATGTCACGCCCCAAACCTCGAGCATGCGCACATCCCTCGGTGGTCTAAAACATTGTGACATCCTAGTACGCGTTGCTAACCCTTTCTTTTAATTGTACATGCAAAAGCATATAATAAAATCCCCAGACAACACAAATATGGGATAGAAAAGCAAGATACCATTTTCACCAAAACACTTTTTCATAAACAAACTAGTTTATACACAGAGGCCAACTCTAAGGTCTATGTACAAGAGATCTATCTCCAAAAAGAACTACTGAGCCATCCATGCTGCTAACCCTTCTGCCTCAAGCTCCGAGTTCTTCACACTAGGGACCTGAAAAGATAAGCTCACAACGGGGTGAGACAATGTCTTAGCAAGTTCACCCCCTAAACCCCAATTGGTACACCAACTCAACTCGTGGCATCTCTCCAGAACCACCCCACAAACAAACCACGACTAACAACCAACGATCAACAAATCAATTCGCATGCAACCTTACTCGGTATGCCATATCCTACACATTGAATCTCAGCACAATACACGCAATGCACATGGCCATTAGATTATGCAGTTCATCAATCACATATGAGTCGCGTCATAAGCGATCTCACCTGGCCATTGCCACACCCTACATGTGATCGATTCATGCGTGCGTGCCATAAACAATATGATCAACTCATGCATAACCGGAACCAATGATGTCATGATTTTCATACATTCTTGCACTTTAGTGCGCCACCTATCATGCATTAATCGATCACACGAGTCCTGATTATAAGGTAAAATCGTTATGAAACGTCACGTACCGTGCCACGCAATTTTACCTCATAATAAGGCCCAACCATCTCAACACTCATGCATGTTCAAGTTATTAATGACCTCCCGGCCATGGCCAACTTTCCACTCATCGATCATCCGACTCCCGCCGAGCTACCGATAAAAAGATGAAGTTTCGTCCCACCCCGTTGAGCATGGCTACATCTAGAACTTCCGCCTCGATGGTATCCCAAAGAGGGACATCGGTCCAGAATCTATTGCGACCGACTTCCAACTCCCGCCGAGTATCGCCCCCAAACTTCCGTTGGGTGACGGTTCAACTCTTGATCACGCATGCACACCACTAAGACTCCCTTTTTATCTTTAAGCATTTAGCCAATGCATACATGATACATGCTTGCAGGAACAATCCCTTAAACAAATACAGTCTCAATCTCATCTCCCGAAAATTAGTCAATTCCCATGTCTCTCAAACAAAGCATATTTTCCCTTTTTAGACTTCCACGCAATTCATGCGGATGTCCATGCAATTACACACTCAATTCACCTCATAAGATCAAAACACAATTTGCAAAAACCCGAGCTAAAATAGAGAATTGCATCAAAATATCTTATTAGGGGTTAATTTGCAATTTGATGAAATTCAATGGTCAATTTATAAATTTTCGAGAAATTGAAGGTGCAGAAGTGAAATTGGCATTGAGAGGGTTCTAGAACTGGTCGTCAGAGGTCAGGAAAAGGCCTAAACTGGCCAGTCCCACAAGCGGCATGTCAGATCGGTCAGACTGGTTTGGTCCGGTTCGGTCGGATTTTGACCGATTCTTGACCAGTTTGGTTCGATTCCGGCTATTTTGTCCACTCAAGACCCTTGTGGGTCTAAATTTATGCAATTTGGTCCCAAAATGAGAAAATTGAAAAGGAATTTTATCATTTTTAAGAGGAAATTGGCCAATTAAGATACAATTAAACTAATCAAACCTTATGAACGTGATCTAGGGGTCTTTTATTGATCTAATTGAATAATTATCATGAAAAAAATGAAGCAAAACCGTTAGTGCTTTGAATTGGGCCAAAATGGCCAAAATGGTAAAGTTTGCAATTCAATGGGCAAAATGGCAAATTAACTAAAATTGAACTTAATTAGTGTCACAATTGCTCTATCTAATGAGCTACCTATATATAAGATCACTTATCGTATTCAAATTGACCTTGAATTGAAGTGCTTGAGCTTACGTTAAAAATGGATATAAGCCTAATATTAAAATTGGACCTAAATTCATGAAATTAAACCATAGACATTAATGGGTCAATTCGAATTTTGTCGATTGAAACTTAATTGCTTGATTTCTGATGCTTGTGAGGATAAAATTATTCAAATTGATAAGTTCTTGTGTGAATTTCATAAAATCAATTTCAAATTTGGACTTATCTTAAGGAATTGAGCGAGAAACAATTGTCCGTTTGCAAGTTATGAATAATCAATTTTCATCCCCTAATTAGGGCTCAAAACAACAATTCATATTTTGACTCGATAAATCATTAAATTGAATGCGCAAGAAAATTTTGGATAGTCTATAAATCAAATGTCAAAGAATGAACTACACCTAATTATGACTATTGAAAAGAAATTTTATTTTTGGTCGATTTAGAACCTAAAACTGAAAAAAAAAATCAAAAAATCAAAAATCAAGGTTCTTAACCGAATTTTGTTAAATTTTCGATGCAAAGGTCAAATTGACATTAGAATAAATGTATTTGTACATTTTTTATTTTTTTTTCATTTCTTTTTTTTTGTCAAAAGTTTGACAAAAAATCAACTAAATGGTTGATTTTTCCTAAAATGTTGATTTTTTGGTCAAATCTTTGAATTTTCAAGAAATTGATTTGAAAAAAGTTAAATTAAAGTTAAATGAAATCTTTTTGGGTGAAAAATCAATTTTTGACCCGTGGTTGACTTTTGGTTAAAGGGTTGACCAAAAAGTCAACCCGAAAGTTAACACTTTGTTGTTCGGGTTTTTCTTGAAAATGAGCTATAAATTGCTTAAAAATGATAATGGAAAAGAAAGAAATGAAAAACGACACTTTTTGGTGGAGAGATGAAATTCTATCACGATTAGAAACTCAAACCTCGATTTTTACTTTTAATAACGCATTGACTAAAAATCGGGTATCAACAACAACTAACTAAAAACTCACCTCAATTGATCAAAGAACTAAGAAGACACAACTGCAAAATTATTATTATTGATATCGCAAGAGGAAGTGCAACAACAAAGCAAAAAGATCATCTTTGCCTCGAGCTATACTATTGTCAACGAATCGAACATATCGCTTTCATTTCTTCTAGTATGATCATCGAATAGCAAAGAAGGATTTTTGGATAAAGGATAGCCCACAAGGGTTGAGGTGAGTTAGACAATCGGTTTCAAGAGAGGGTTTCAATTCTTTGGGCCCTAATGACCTACTCTGCTAAATGATGGACCTCACAATAATAGTGGACAACTTGAATTTTACAAGCGATGGGCCTGGTGAGATTTGCAATCCGAGTTAAAGGGCTTGCAAATCCCGCCCTAGTTGATCAGTGCCTTAGAGAAAAGCTTAACAAAGATGGAGCACCTACAACATGCAAGCATAGTTTTAACAACACCGAAGCCCAACTAATTTCGCAAGTGAAGAAATGTGTAGTCTAGTGGGTTAGTTAATGAACACTTCAAATTGATTATTTCGTCTTAGACAAGAGTAGTATCGAGCCTTATAGAAGCACGATAATGTACACATGTGCCAATTTATATTGGATTGATGTATGATTTAGCGTCAAGTAGCAACACAATCTTAGAAGAATCATAACAACTATGATGGATAACATTTGTAGAGTCATCTTTAAAATAGACACAACCCCCTTTTAGCAAATAATAGCTTATTCTCTAAATACATAGATTTTTGCTTATGTATCACAAAAAATCACGATGGAAGGCTAAGCAATCTCACTGTGAGACCATCCAAGAGGAAAGATTTCACTTACATTGCCATTCACCGAGGGTATAATTCAGTAAGCGACAAGTTATTGTTTGACAAAGGCTTAGTCCTACTGGTGGATTGGTTTGATTCAAGCCCTTTCATTGGGATGCCCGGTCCCCTCGATTTGCTTTGGACAAAGAAAGCTGGATGTCGAGGTGATGGTGGGGTGATGGAATTGCTGCTGAGCATGAGAACTACGGTTGCCATGGTGGGTCTAATAGCTGGATCTTCCTGAATGCATAATAAGCAAATGTGCAAGCATCGAAGCACTTGATCTCTTGAATTTGAATCCACAATAGCAGGGTCCAACACTTTCAAAGGCATGCCATCTTTCCATTGATTCCATGCCTGCATGAATAATTACAAAAAATCTTCACAAAATTGCGGCATTAATTCAATGACTCATCAAGCAAGACATCCAATTCTTGCAAAAAACCATATCTGACTAAGGAATAGAACCATAAGTGTTTCTATCTGCTAAAAGACTAAGTTTTTACAAAAGGAATTTCAATTTCACTTGACCAAAATTACAAAAAGTGCATTGCTGCGGTAGCATAGCAAAACTTACATATCTAGCAAGATATTCACCCCCATCGAATTGGTGGTAGAAGCCATTCTTCTTGCCACAAATGATCTCTAGAAGTAGTATACCGAAACTATAAACATCGGATTTCACTGAGAACCGTCCATGCATGGCATATTCAGGAGACATGTAACCACTGCAAAACCGAACATTAGCCAAATGTATATTGCAAATTTAGATGCAGATCAATGAGCATCCTTAAATAGATAAAAGAGCAAATCTGGCAAACAATTACAAAGTCATCTATTCAAAACCTAAGACTTACAAAGTCCCCACAATTTTATTTGTGCTAGCCTGTGTTTGATCAACTCCAAAAATCCTTGCCATGCCAAAATCTGAAATCTTTGGGTTCATTTCACTGTCTAACAAGATGTTGCTACATTTTAGATCGCGATGGATGATCCGGAGACGAGATTCTTCATGTAGATAGAGCATTCCTCGAGCGATCCCATATACTATTTTATAACGTAATGGCCAATTCAATTGATCGCTTTTTTGAGGATCTGCATTGTTGCACCAAAACTCATTATGTGCTAGCAAGTGGCACCAATTCAAAAACTCAAGGCAGATATATTTTCTCTTATTGATCAAAGGTAGCTTAACAAAAGACTATAAATAGTTGGAAGAACATAATATCTCTTAATTTCAAGTTTTCCATAGCTAGTGAAGGCTGGAACATTTCATTTCAAGCAAAGTACATAAGATAGTTAAACTACAACATACCAAATAGGAAGTAATCAAGGCTTTTATTCGGCACAAACTCATAGGCGAGTAGCTTTTCATCTCCCTCCAAGCAAAATCCGAGTAGTCGTACAAGGTTTCTGTGTTGAAGCTTCGCAACTAATAGAACTTCGTTTTTGAATTCTTCATCACCTTGTCTTGAACTTTGAGATAGCCTCTTCACCGCGATTTGTTGTCCATTAGGAAGTTTACCCTAAAGTGTTTTGAATTTATCATTTAATTCCTTATCACAACTTCTTAAAAAACTAACAAACAAAATCTTTACATGTTTCCTTTTTTCTTCAACACTATTATTTTTAATTTATATGTAAAGCATTCTTGATTGTTTCTAACTAATATGTAATACGTACCTGGAAAACTTCACCAAATCCACCTTCACCCAACTTGCTTTCAGGAGAGAAATCATTTGTTGCAGCTTGTATTGTAGCCAAGTCAAATTGCAAGGACTCTACGGTGGTAAGTTCATTTGCACCTGCATTACCAAAAAATGCAGTCCTTGGGAACATTTTCACAATTAAAAGCACCGAATTAGACTGGCACGAATGTCCCACTACCCCAATGAAATCTTTCCCCTCTTGGTTGGTCATGGGGAAAAAAAATTAAAATATCATCAATACTTAAGGTAATGCTAGGTCTGTTAGTGTAGTGCAAATGCTACCTATGCTTTAAGGGAATTGCTAAACGTTAGGAGTTTTTTGAGGGCTCGTTATGTGGTTGGTCATGTAGAATCTATATCCCTCTGGCATGACTGATGGCATCCTAATGGGATCTTGCTGGATGTATGCCCAAGGAGAGTAGCTTACAATCTGCTCTTCTTTGAACTGCAAAAGCAGCTTATATTATTTGTGCTCCGAATGGAGAAGGCCCACTTCGAGGTCTAAAGACTTCGTATCAATCTAGGCAGCTGTTTGTGTAATTTGTCCAAAGTCTTCTTTACAAGACCAAGGTACCTACACCGCTGCTTCTTGTGACATTCTTACCTCTTCTTCAGCTTGGGAGTTTTGTGAGGAAAAGAGGCACAAGAGTTGAATGGTATCAGCTAATTTGATTTTCATCTAATTTGCTAAGGTTAAGATTCATATTTTGGTTGGCGATACAAGATAAGCTGCCTATATTTCAAGGAATTGACATGTAGTATTCTAATCAAGGCCAAACTCTCTGTTTTTTATGCCATGAAAGCACTGCGATTAGATCCCATTTGTTCCTTGGATGCAGCTTCTCTAAGCAAGTGGGGTGGAGTACCCTTTAGCTTTATTTCCCTAGTGTAGCAAGCTATGAAAGGGAGAGATTCTCATTGTATTTGGTGAAATTTTTGTGGAATTGCTGCATTTATTTCATCTAGAAGGCCAGAAATGAGCTGTTACATCCCCAAAGTATTCCTCTTATTGATGGCATTATGATTGCTTTTTAAGTCAAGTATAGTTTTGAAGGTTGAAAGAGCATGAAGAATCGGATTTCTATCTTTGATCTTTTCTATTATATATGTTAGATATATATCAAACACACTCTTAATTTGTATGTTTACTACATCTGATTCCTTAAGAAAAATAAGGAAATTTCATAATTTTCTCATCTATATGACGTGGATAGTTTACAGAAAAAGAAAGGTAAATAGTTGATTTACCGCCTTTTACTTTGAAGACTTCATGCATCCTCTTTCCCTTTCTTCGAAGCAAATAACAAGTGAGAAAGAGAAGTACCATAAAACCTCCAACAGAAATGGTAATGGCGATGGTAATCATGGTAGATTTGTTGCTTTTTCCTGCACACATACCATTACGTATATGAGATACTTGCCAATCTAGTTTAAAAACATTTTAAATGAAAACATGTTTAATTTTTATACATTCTAACACTTCACTTCACTTCACTAGGTTGGAATTAGACCTAAGACTAGCGCATGAATATTGGCAATTTACCATGCAAGAAGGCGCCTTAAAATACGGGCCAAGAGACAAACATAATGAGTACGCCTAAAGGGCGAATATTTAGAAGAAATTAAGCTGTAATCCATAACTGTCCATCTCTCAAAATTAAATTCTTTTCCTTATTCCCATGTGGGGATAAATTCAATCCTAAAAATGCACTCGCCATCGTAAGGACCTTGTGCATAAAAAATTGAGATTAAAAGACCTTTTATGCGGAATAAGGGTTTAGCTGGATGTGAAAAATGGGCCTCGATAAAGCAAGGTCTAAGAAAGGCGCATCAAGGGGACTAAATACTTGCATTTGCTAAGTTCTTGTTTTGAACATAACCCCTTTCATGATATCAAATAACATAGTCATAAACCTTTGCACAAAATTCTAATATAGTTTTTCCAACCAATTATCACCAGAAATCACTAACACTACAGTTCACGTGATACATCGTTACGTTAGTGTGCCATGTAGGATGGCCCAACGCTGACTAGTCGTCATGTTAGCAATTAGTTGGAAAGACTACATTAACAAAATTGGAATATCTAGATCTGATTCGGCATCCGATATTAATTCGGCAATTATCCTTCCCATTTGAGTGCACCATTTGTTTGTAGGAGATTTCCCATTAATTGATTAAAAGCGACATTTAACCAATTATTATGTAAAGTCTGATCTAGTGAGTGGACGTAGAACTGCTCAAAAAGGTAAAATGAACTTAAGTGAAATTCAGGAAAAAAAAAAAAAGCGACATGAAAATTTTACATCACCAGTCAAATTGAGAGGACAGAGAGAGAGAACGAGACTCAGGGAAGCCCCTAGAATCCATCCCGAAACTTTACTAATCACAGATATGCATGAACCATTGACAGCACTTCACATTTTGTTAAAAAAAGTTGAATCTGAGAATTTAAACTATTGAGTTTAATAACCAGTTTACCAAAAAATTAAATACATCAGATATTTCTTGTAGAGACGGAGAGAAATAATAAAATCAAACACTTACGTTTAGGTCTCTCAGGAGCAGGAGGACGCGGAAGCTGGGGCGGAGGCAGCGGGGCCACGGCCGAGGCATTATAAAACGGGAACAGCTCGAACCTGACGCTGCAGATCAGAGTGAACCTCCTCCCACCTTGCTTTTCCTGGGTGAGGTTCAAGAGCATCTCCTGAAGGCACCTGTAGCAGTCGAACGGCGTCAAGTCTGGCGTGCACTGCGCGAGGGTGTACAGCTTCTCCAAGCTCGTCAAATTCGCCTCCTCGACTGCAAATTTCTTCCCCGATCCGCCGTTGGAAGCCCTTTTGGTGATTGTATCCATGGTCTGTCCCAGGACTTGTGCGAACCGGGTCGGATCAGTGATGTTCGAAGTGTTGTCCCTCTGTAAAGTAGGCTTCATTTCCAAGGCCGAGAAGAAAGTCCTGTTGTCGTACCTCAACATGCACTCGTCGTACCAGATCGTGGCGACTCGCTGGTTGTGGCATCTTCGGAGGACAACAAGCTTTCCAGCGGCCACACAGTCGCTGCACGTGGAGATGCTGACATCGCCACGGCAGAGAAAGAGCCCATGGGCTTGGTCGGGAGGGTTCTGGCCAGCGGTGGCGGTGGCAAAGCCGTTGGTGCTGGTGGTGGCGTTGGAGGAGAGGGAAGAGAGGACGGTGTTGAGGTTGGACTCGTAGGTGGAGTTGGGAGTGAAGAAACTAATGCTTGCGCAAAAAATATCTAGAAAAGTGGGGGCAGCTTCAGTACTGAAATTCTGGACGAAGACGAAGAAGAAGAAAGAGGAGAAGGAGAGGGAGAGGAAGATGGTGAAGCAAGAATTCATGATTTGCCAGGCTGATGACTTGATTGGGCTTGCGCACGAGTACGGGCAGAAGTTTGTAGGAAGAAGAAGAGCATACGGAAAATAAATTTTGATGAACATCAATTCTTAGGATAAGTAATTGCAGCATGAACAGTACCAGGTCCAGAAAACCGTTATTTTCATGCGTTAGAATTCAGGGCAACAAAATAGAGAGTAAAGGCAATGAAATAGAGAGTAAATGCGAGAAAGAAAAATCAAGACACAAGATTTACTCTGATTCACTTTTAAAGTAAGGCTACATCCAATAAAAGATTCCACTATAATTAATATCAGCACATAATTATAAGAGAAATATTATATATACTTAGTACTTATTTATAGACTTAAACCCAAACAACCAATAAAATAGGGGCCACAAATTCTGAAAATTGGCGTCGGCACCCTACTACCTTTGACAAGGTGGCCCCCTAGATCCCTGCCCGTGCACGGTAGAGCAGGACCCCATGCCTTCTTATCGATAGGGAGTATCAACCACACCACACCATCATGCTCTTAAATTAATACAATGGGCACCATTACAAATCGAAATTCAAGCACATAGTTTTGAGCATTATAAATTTGAAATACTATTCCTCACGACAAATTTAGGAGTTCTGTAACATATAAATTGATATCTAAAATCGTGAAAGGCTGTTAAATTATATAAGTTTTTGCTCAGTCAAATGGGATTTTCGACAATTCCACACTAACCGGCGATCGTTGACCAAGTCAAGATGTTACACGACAGGAGGTGGGGTTAGTTAGGTGGGCAGTGGAATGAATGGACGGTGAGGATGGAAGACAGCATTTGCCTCGCAGGAGGTCGTTGACCAAAGTCAATTGCGTTGTAGCGTTCTCATTTGGCTCTACGTGGAGACAGGAAGAGGAAAAGTTCATTGAATAATTTTGTTCAAATGAGCGTGATTCGCGTCATAGATTAAATTTGACGCAATTCTAGTAACGTTGCCGTGGGTTCACGAAAGTTGAATGATGTTGAGTGAGTTTGGACTGTTTCGTCCTCATTCTCAAGTGGAGACTTGGAAAGATAAGTCAAGGATGAGGATGTAGATGAAACTGGAGGTTAGCAAGAGAGGGAAGGAGGGAGGGAGGGAGGGAGAGGGAGAGCGAGAGCGAGAGAGATGTGGAAGACATTTATGTTACTTACAAATAACATAGTCAATTTACATAAGTTTTCATCAACGTAAATAAGGATGCTCAAAGAAAATGAATTCTCTACATTGAGTTCCATATCATCATAAATTGCTACATTAAATTATGGGACAAGTGCATTGGAAGTCGTAAAATTTATTATGAAAGTGCAATTGAGTCCTAAAATTTATTATGAAAGTACAATTGAGTTTTAAAATTTTCAAAAAGTACAATCAAGTTATAAAACTTGTCACGAAAGTGCAAATGACTCCCACAACTTTCAAAAAAGTGCAATCAAGTTCTAAAACTTTCAAAAAATTAAATATGCGGAAGGATTTTATTGGACAAATTTGACAAGTCTTAGGACCTGATTATATTTTTTGAAGATTTTAGGACTCAATTACACTTTTGCGACAAGTTTTAGGACTTAATTATACTTTTATAACAAGTCTTAAGACTTCCAATATACTTACTACTTAAATTATTTAGAATTGATTTGCAAACAAGGATGGATTGGACTTCAATCCACTCAAAATATTTTGCTGAGTTGTTGGGTATTCGACTACCAATTTTGTTAGTTATTTAGTATTTCTTCCCTTCTCCATCATATACAAGTTTCTCAATTGACATTATATTTAAGTAACATTGGCATAATCAAAGTGCAATGTGTAGATGGTTTAATATTTTGTCTAGTCAAAAGTCTAAAACCCCATTTTTTTCGATACAATAGATATATAGATCGATAAGCCCTGTTTTTATCTCATGACCTCAGTTATTTTTTTGATAAATCCATAAATATTTAGTTATTTCTAAGGAGATCAGCAATTTTTGCATTGAAAAATCCTAACATTGGATTTAATCTCTGTACTTAGATTGAAAGGCAATTATGGGCTAAATTTGGAGAAATGAACTTGAACTGAAGAAGAAATTCTTTCCCAGCGGCAGGGAAAAAAATTCTCGCATAGATAGCTAGATAAAAAAAAAATCTCTAATACACCAACTATCAAATGAAATCTACCTAAAGTTTTATAAGACAATGACAAATATTCACTAAAATATTAAAATTTGAAAACTTAATTTGCCATAAGGATGGTGGTCCGCATTCGCCGTTTGCTAGTGCGTGTAAGGGGAAGACTGGATCAAAAGATGGACCAACCATACAAGCGACAATAACTAAAGTTGATCTTCCAATGTGAATGGTGTTTATATGATGTAGAAGGTGCTTGGTCAAATAAAGGTTTTCTAGAAAAAGGTTGTAAGAAACTTTCTAGTTATATACTGGGGCAAGCATGAGTTGTAGTTATTGTTTGGTAAAACTTAAGAAGAAGGGAGAATTCATGTATTGATGATTGAATGGCTAAGAAGAGATATTAAGAAGATATTTATATGGGGGCATGCCTAGTTAGAACTTTGGCTATTTTTATAAACCATAAGTCTACATGCAATTCAGCTAAATATACATGATGCAGTTATTATTGGAGGAACAAAGGAAATTTACAAGAGTTTCTTTTTGCGGATCCTTCTTTTTTCCCTATTAGGCCCCTATTGCAACCCCTTGGTGGTAATTCTACAAAACTTTGATTATACAAGTCACTTAGGTTGCCCGTACCATAAGTCAGTTGGCTGCTTGTGAATTTTTCCTTATTTTGATAGCAAGAGAAGACTTGTAGAGCAAATTGACATCAATGACACATTGGATCCCATTAAGCGTGTCCAGGGTGATGGTCTCCTATTGGGCCCCTATTGCAACCTCCTAGTGGTTGACTCTACAAGACTTTTGATTATACAAGAAAGGTTGCTCGTACCATAAGTTAGTCAAGTCAATTGAATTGGAGTTTTTCCTCATTTTGTTCACAAGAGAAGACTTGTAGAGCAAATTGAAGTCAAGGACGTGTTAGATCTCATTTAACATGTGCACGGTGATGGGCTAGGTCTACCTCATAGGCCCATCACATCTTTGAAAAAGAAGAGATTGGTGCACTCAGAATCCTAAAATTTATCACGAAAATACAATTGACTCTCAAAATTTTCAGAAAGTGCAATCAATACAATGACTTAAATGGACTAATTTGACAAGTTTTAACACATGATGGCAATTTTAAAATTTTTAAAATTTAATTGCACTTTCATGATAAATTTTAGGACTTAATTCCACATGAGCATATTCCCACTTAGATGTCTGATGAACTTACCGAGAGTTTCGACCTTTAAAAAGCAATAACTTATCTTAACAGAATTTCGTATTGTCTTGCTTCCGAATTCAACTTCCATCCTCTGGTAATAATATCACCTAAGGTGTGGATCCACCGTGGAAGCTTCCTTTATTTATTGATGTCAATGATGACCCATGAAATAGAGGGATTGGGACATTACAAGTAACATAACTTTTATATAATGCTCACTTGATATCATAATATATATATATATATATATATATATTTAATCACTTGAGTACCATTATTTCTAAACAACATTCACTTGAGTAACGTAACTTTCAATGAATAACTTGAATGCCAAAATTTTTTTTTAAAATGTTTACCTAAGTGCCAAAAATTCAATGTGGTATGCCACCTGTGGTGAACATTTAAAAAAAATTATGTCACTCAAATGACCAATCTAAAAGTCATATGGTACTCAGGTGATTGGAAAAAAATTTATGGCACTCAAGTGAGTACATAAGCTATAGTACTCAAGTGATTAAAAAAAAAACAACTATGCCACTTAAGTTAACGCTATATAAAAGTTATGCTACTTGTAATACTATTTTCCCATGAATAGATATAGTTGACATTTCCCTACCACTGGCATTTGTTAAATATGCAGGTCATGTTGTTATTGGGAGGGTCATGCTATGGCTTCGGAGCATTAATACCATTGATGCCACGGTAGGTCGTCTCACTACGTTGTCTTGAACACGTAATAATGCAACGTGAATACAACTTAAACATTTTGCTACTCAAGCTGCCATTTAACATCACGTCTATAAGGCAAAAAAGTGTTCCCTATCTCCGATTTTTCTATGCCTGCAGTGCACAATCACAAGAGCAAGCGAACATTTTTTTTTTTTTTGTAATATCGCATGGGCATAGAGTAGTATTAGAGATTTTGTTTTACTAAATTGTTGGATGAACAAGTAAAATAAAATTTGTTGGATGAACTTCGCAATTTTGTACTCACATAGCCAAGTGGGTGCTGCAAATTCCCCAAAGTGCTGAAGTATGAATTCTTCTTGCCACTCCTTATCTCTAATACCACTATGCCGAAACTAAACACATCAGTCTTCGTAGATATCTCTCCATGCTTCACATATTTGGGAGCCATATAGCCACTACAACACATGAAACAAATAGATCCAAGAATCATCAATTGGGTAATTGAAATTGGTGTACGATTTCATTGTATACTTTCTTAGAAAGGTTGAAATAGATAAAGGAGATTTAGATGTGCCCTTTCCTGGAAAGTTTGAAACAGATAAAGGAGATTTGCATAAGTCTATTTGAAACTTACAAAGGGTGAGATTTTGTAGGATTACGACCGACTATTCTAAAAAATCTAAGCTATTAAATGGAAGTGCGGTTTGATGTTTAAACATTCTATCACTCTTCCTCATGCTTAATCTACTATTTTTGCGTAGTATTAAACATGAACATAATTGATTGGGGAGGCAAATGGTGTTCGAAAAGATTCAAACTCAAGACCTTTTGCTTAGATGCCATGTGATGTTTTATGGGACTCTAAAATTTTAAGCCATTAGATGAAGGCTTGGTTTAATATTTAAATTAATTATCACAAAGTTCCTTTGATCCGTGTAGTATTTTCTCTGCCTTGATCCATATCAAATAGCCTTGCCATGCCAAAATTGGATATCTTAGGATTCATGTTCTCATCCAGAAGAATATTGCCGTGCTTCAAATCATGGTGTATGATCCTAGCACACGAATCCTCATACAGACAAAGAAATCCTCAAGCGATTCGACTTATCATACTGAAGCACCTCTCCCAACTTAACATATGTTTGATTAACTCTGTAAAATAGAGATTTTTAGGTTCTTAATTGTTCTACATATAGTACACATCACTAGCAAAATTATTAATGATGTTAGAGATATAAATATATTTAGGATATATGTAGGAGATTTCATGTATTTCCCTTATTTGATTCTAATTAATATTAAACTACGTTAGATAGTTGTCTTGTAAAGTCTATTAATAGGCTCATGTACTTTTCATTTATTAAGGACCAGTTCATTACATTTTTCTACCATATACGCTTTTCAAATTGAAATCAAAGCCAACATAATCTGAGAAGTGTAACCCTCGGGTCTGTTACTAACAATGTGAATAGGCCATGTTTCTCTGCCGTGGTGTCACACGATGCAGCCCGCCAATCGTATACATTGCGTTGCTCCTTGTCGTTATCACGTCTGTGACATCCCGAAATTTAGGCCTATTTTGAGTGTTGAATTTTCGAGGGTTTCCATATTTAATTAGTGGACATCGTCTCATCGTCCGTCGATTTAGCGGCGAGCCCGAAATTTCGAAAAAAAAAAGAAATTATCGGATGAAAAATCGGAGATTGGAAGAAAAAGAAAAAAAATGATAACAATATTAATATTATTCTTTTTCTTCTCTCTATCCTCTTCCTCCCCTCCTTCACGTTTCCCCCCCTCCTTCCTACGCAATTTCCTCTCCCTCTCTTTTCTTCTCTCTCTCCCACTTTTCCACCCCCTCACCTACGCCAACCCTTCTGCTGCAATTTCCCTGCAACTTCCCCTCCATTACTTTATTCTTTCCCTCTCTTCTCCCCCCCCTTTCTCCTCTCAACGACATCACCTCCCCTCTTCTTTTCTTTTTCTTTCCCCCCTCACGCATTCTCCATTTCTACCGTAGCACCCCCATCTTTCTTTCACCTCCATTTATTTGCTTTTATTTTCTATAGCTTCATCATCCACTTGGCTCACCATCATCCTCACCGTTGCACGCCATCCGTTCAAGCCGAGCGCCCTTGGCTTTGAGCTCAGCTTCGACGATCCGTCGCTGGGAGTTCTTCAATACACAAATTGAGTAAGTTGTCTCATAACTCTGGATTAGGGGCTGAGTACATGAATTAGGGGTTTCTATGTAGATGAAAGATGTAGATGACGTTATATATGGATGGATGTTGGTTAGAGATGTTACGTTAGCCATAGAAAAGCTTGGTTGTGGTTTAGAAGGCAAGACAACCACCATGGATGAAGATTCGACCAAGCACAGAAGCTGGTTCTTGAAACAATTTCTTGGACGTGCGTGTTTTGCTAATGTTTTAGACAACTTTTTGTTGCAATTTTGAAGAAATTTCCTTCTGAAGAAATATTTTAGACATCCTAAATAATAACATATATTTTTCTCAGAATTTTTAGAATTTAAAAAGATGACGATTTTCATGACGTCATCCTTGAAACAGTAATTCGGACAGTTCTGTAAACTGTGACCTGTCCTGATTCCGAGGGCTGTTACTGACCTTTATAGGTCGAATTTCCAATCGGTTTCTTCACGAAAGTTTTCCGTTACAACTTCTAGTTTAACATACTCGATTTTTAAATCAAACGGACTAGATTTCGACCCAAAACCGAACCGATTTTGATGAGTTAAGCTCTCTGGAACTGGACCCGATTTTAGTACTGGGTTGAGTGAATTGCTAGGCCGAATACAGAAGGATATGGGCCTCCGTGTCTTCATAAAAAAAATGTTTTTTTATGTGTTCTTTACAACATATTAAAATTTGAGAATTTTCTGAGCTCAATTGGTTAGGTTTACGGATTTAAACTTGGAGACTCGCGCAGGCCCGGTTTCTGCCCATTTCGGACCAATGTTAGTTTGGGTTGGTTCTTGATGTTTTGCTTGTTTTAATTAGTGTTATAATGACTTATGGCTTTAATTTATTAGTTACTTAATTCTGGAATTACTGTTCATGAGTTACTATTCACACGACACTGTTCACGCGCACTGTTCACCCGAGAATGAAAAACGTTCTAATTTCATGTGTATTGATTTTATGAAGTGAATAAATGTGCCAATGCATGGGCATTCGCATGAATTGGGTGATGTTTTGTGCAATTGTATGGTGATTGAAAACTGTTGGTATTTAATTAGGAAATACCGGGTGTCAAGTTTTAGACACCGAAAGTGTTTTTAAATACTATATCAAATTGTGGGATTGTAAAAGAGACAACACAAATTTTCTGGTTTCTGACCGTGTCCTCACACACGATTATTTTATCATGCATTTCTAATATGAAGAAAATAGACTGGGATCACCATTTTAATTGAGGTATTTGAGTGCAATGCACGATGTCCTTGGCCAAAATTGAATGAATGCATGAATGATATGTGATGCCGTCACGAGCCTTTGGGGCCAAACGATGCTCCTTCGGGAATGCCCCAAGTCAACGGATGTCGGTCACAGTGAATGCTAGGCCGATGCTCCTTCGGGAATGCCCCACGTCAACGGATGCCGGTCGCAAGGGAGGCTGGACCGATGCTCCTATATGGAATGCCGTCTAGATGTAGACGTTGCCACGCTCGACGGTGCGAGGCGATGCCCGGTTATGCCGGAAGACTGTTATCTGTGGGGTTGGCCATAACCAATGAATGTAAATTGTGAACGCATTAACGATCGAAAATTAAGGGACCTAATTAAGAGACGGAATTGTATGGTGTGGTATGGGACGTACCATCACAGTTTAGTCTACTAATTGGGGGCCCGATGATTGTATTAATATGTACATTCCTAAGCATTCATTTGTGAGAATCGTGGCATCTTTGGTTCTGGTCATGCATGAGTGAGTACATTGTTTATGGCATGCACGCATGAACCAATAACACATTTCACACATGCTTCTGTTGTGCTGAGAGCAAAGCCTTGAGGGGTGACTCGACTGGGATGGCGGTTCGTTCGCACCAGTGCGGGGCCCAAAGAGGACAATACTGGGCTGGGATGAGGGATGGCGGTGCGTCCACGCCTCTACCCCAAACAATGCGTTCGTGTGGCAATGGCCAGGTGAGATCGCTTGTAACACGATTTGTATGTGATAATGTGATTGATCGAACGAGACGATGTCCGGTCATGTCGGAAGACTGTTATCTGTGCATTGAAATCATTTGTGACACATGAATGGGTGAAAGCGAGGGACCTAATTAAGAGACGGAACTATGTGGTGCGGTATGGGACATGCCATAATAGTTTAGTCTGGTAATTGGTGACCCGTGTAATTATGTTGACATTTATGTCCTTACATATATATACATGTTAAAGTATTCTGATGATATATGATCTCGATATCTTATGAATGATTTGATTGACACTAACATGCAGGAAAGTACTAATATTAAGAAAGTGTGAGAAAGGTGATTAGATTGCATGTTGAGTGTACCCTTCTCCTAATCTGGATTTAGGGGATTGACTTGCTGAGATGTGATCTCACCCCTTAGTGGGCTAACATTTTCAGGTCCCCAGTGTGAAGAACCCGGAGCTTGAAGTGGAAGGGTCAGAAGCATAGGTGGCTTAGTAGTCCGTTGTGAGATAGACCTTCTGTATAAGCTTGAGGTGTTTATGAAAGTGTATTTGATTTGAAACTGGTTGTCTTACTTTTCTATCACATATCTATTGTTGTCAGGGGATTAGTTAATTGCTTCCGCATGTGCAATAAAATGAAAAAGGGTCGGCGACGAGTCCTAGGAATGTCGCAAAAGTTTATAGACCACCGAGGGATGTGTGCGCACTCGAGGTTCGGGGCGTGACAACGACACCAGCTATATAGGGCATGTCGCCTCTGTTTCTCCGCCAAGCCCACAACTTTACTTGCCATTCGAGAAAGGAATTGGGGTTCCCAATTGCTATCATCTAGGGATGCGTGCCCTCTCCAATGGAGGGAGGGGAAGTAGAGCCCTATCAAGCCCGGGGGGTTGGGGTAGGAACCCGTAAGGAATTTTCCCCCAGCAGAGCCGGTATCTTTTACTAGGCCCGGATTCCGGCTTGGGAGGGGCGTAAGGGTTCACTCTCCCCAGGGAGGTTTTCCCTCTGTTTCCCTCGATGAGCAGTTTAAAGACATGCTTAGGTCTATCTTTCGCTACTTGTTTTGGGCAACAAACACCACCATCGGACTCATTGCCCTTAGAAGTATCAGATCCTAAACTTTCACAGCAAAAGAACACTTAAATCCGCCACACGCACCACCACCCCTCGGGCCCACCGAAGCCCGTCGCTTGCAAGTGATTTTCCGATGCTTTTTACCGGCTATTTTTCCAACAAGACACACTACCAGGTTCCCCATCTCCCAAGGAGTCCCGCAAGACAAACACCGCCGCAAAAAGACGCTACACACGCCTTCACACGCCGCTTAGATATACTTCACGTGAAACCCACGTGCCCACGTGCAACGTATGCGCCAGAGCTCTGGCGAATTTTGCTGATGTCATGGTCTGCTTACGTCATCAAGCCGCGTCACCTACCAACCACTGGCCACATCATCCGCCACGACATCATTGACCATTGACCTGTACGATCATCCCTGTCCGACCAATTCGATCAAATCGGGCCATCCGATTTAACCAAACTAGTCCGATCAGTTCTTGGGAGATATTCTAACTAGTTCGGGCACTTTTGAACCGGTTCTTGGCCATCTCATATTGGTTTTCTAGGTATATGGACGTCTTGAGTCTGTTTTTGGCTTTATTTGCTTCATATGACTTTCCACATATCAATTTCTTCACAGTTTTTGTCTAATCTACTATATTGAAACAGGTAAAACGCATATTATGGAAAAATTTGAAGTTTCGATGTCCATTTGCCGTCAAGTACGACCTAAACAACATATTGTGACGGCTAATTGACCTTGAAATCAAGGTTCACATGCACGTTCATCTATCAATGTTGCTACCATAGCAACTTTTGCTATTGTCTGTCACTCTTTCATTAGAGGATCTTCATTCCATTCTTTGAGAATTTGGTACTTCTAACCCCCTTGTTCCTTCTATTATATTTGTTGCTTCACATATTTTTTATTCGTGAGTTTTTAACTCCACCTGCTGCAATCATATGATTTCAAATTCTCATTTGTTTTAGTCAAAGTCATTTACTTCACATGGCCCTTCTACTTACATAGTTGATCAGTTACAAACGAGAATCAACCATACAGTAAACATCTTGATATCTGCATTGTCCTTTCCTACCACATTTATGGTTCCCAAATATTCCTTAAATATGATATCAGTAGAATGATTGTGTGAACTTGGCTTTGACATTCATTTCTCTTCTCATGGTTGTCATGTGCAAGATTCACGAACATGACAAACTATTGGGATAGGTCGTAGAGTGAGACACCTACTTGAGCTTATTTCCTTGAATATTCCTAACTCCTTTAGTTGGTTCTGCTACTATAGTGTCATTTGAAATTTGGCATTCTCTATTAGGTCATGTCTCTTCTTCTAGATTACGATACTTGATTTCAAGTGGTCATATGGGTACTATTGATAATAAACATTTTGATTGTCTACCTTGTGATTAGGGAAAACATCATGCCTTGCCATTTGATCTCGGTGAATCTATCTTTCTTGCTCCATTTGATCTTATTCACTCTGATTTTTGGGGACCATCTCCAACTCCCAATATAGGAGGCTCTTGCTATTTGGATGATCATTTTCATTTTACAGGACTTTATTTATAAAAAATCGATACAAATTGACTTATATTTACTGTGATTTTGTTGCTTTAAGAACACAATTTTCTTAAGATATCACAGTTTTTTGTATCAATAATGCCATGGAATTTAGAGACTCAAGATTTCGTATAATTCCCTCCAATAATGATATTATTATTCATCATCCTTATCCATGAACTTCCCAACAAAATGATCGAGCATAACGTAAATAGAGGCATATTTTAAATATTACACGCACTCTTCTGGTCTTTGCTTCTTGTTCGAAATAGTTTTGGGGAGAGGCTTGTCATATAGCTATATACACCATCTGCCATACTTTGTCACCTATAATAGGTAATATTTCTCCTTATGAGCATTTTTATGGTAGTGTCCTCATTATAGTCTTCTTCAAGTCTTGGGTAGTACTTGTTCTGTACATCTTCTTCACATCTTTTGGTGGTATTTAATGGCATAGCAAGAAACAGTCCACCGCCATTTGCTCCAGTACAAAAGAAGAATATCAAGCTCTTGTTGATACGACATCAAGGTTACTATAGATTCGTTGGCTGCTATAAGATATGGAAATGCATAAACATAGCGATATTGTCATTCATTGTGACAACCGAAGTGCTATTTAAACAGCATATAATGATGTTTTTATCAAGCTCTTGTTGATAAAAACATCATTATATGCTATTGTCATTCATGGGGGCGAAAAAGGGAATGCGTAAACATATAGATATTGTCATTCATTGCGACAACTGGAGTCCTATTCAAATAGCACATAATGATGTTTTTTCACAAACACACAAAGCACATTGAAATAGACTATCATTTCATTTGATATCATGTTCTTCATGGCGTTGCTAGACTTATCTCTACTTCATCCACTAAATAGACTGCCGATATCTTCACCAAAACACATCCATCTTGGCATTTTCTATATCTTTTCTCCAAACTCAAATTGATCTCTTACAAATCACCTTGAGTTTTATGAGTGTCAAGGATGTAGACATATTTAGGATATATTTAGGAGATTTCATCTATTTCCCTTGATTGATTCTAGTTGATATTGTACTAGGTTGGATAGTTATCTCATAAGGCCAATAAATAGACTCGTGTACTTTTCATTTGGTTTTTTTTTTTTGGGATCGGAGGAACCGCCTCACAGCGAGCGCTCGACGTAAACTCCGGGAGGGGCACTGGCACGGGGACCCACCTCCCACGGCACCCCAGTTAAGTCGCGCTAATGCGCACACGGTGACTCAAACCTCCCCTCTTATGCAATTAGAGGGGGAAAGGCCCAAATTAATGCGCCCACAGTGGGGTGGGTGTGTACTTTTCATTTGTTGAGGATCTATACATTACATTTTTCTATTATCACAATTCTCAACTAGTGAAATGGAAGCGAGATACTTGAACATCCAAGTGTGTACCAGCAATGAATCATTAATGTCATGCACTGGGTGCGAACTCAAGGATAAGAAGTCTTTCCCCTTCTTCCAAGAAATACTTATGGAGCTTAATCAGATTTTTATGTTGAAGCCTGGCCATCATAGTGACCTCATTCTTGAACTGTTGTTGACCTTGATTAGAACAGTCCTCAAGCCTCTTCACAGCAATGTAGTGTCCATTTTCAAGCTTGCCCTACAATCAAATTTGCATTGGGAAAAAAAATAACGTTTATCTCCAGGTAATGATGAAATTCCCAAATAAACATGGAATTAATTTTCCAGCTACCCGATGCACTTTTTCAAAGGTAAAAGAACACTTCAAGTGCCATAACTTAGCACAAAGGGACACTTAAGTGTCATAACTTACGAAAGGTACACTTAAGTGTCAAAATCAAAGCAAAATGGATCACTTGAGTGCCAATCCAACCAAAATCTGGCCAAAACGCTGACGTGTCAATTTTCCGACAAAGCAAGTGCAAAACGGCATCGTTTTGATGCTGACATGGTAAAAAATTTAATATAAAAATTAATTTAATTTAATTTAAAACTAAATTTATTTAAAAAAAATTAAAATATATATATATATATATATTTAAAATATTTAAAATATTTAAAAAATCTATAAAATTTAAAAATTTAAAAAAAAAATTAAATTTTAAAAAAAAAACTTTAAAAAAAACTTAAAAAATTTCAAAAAATTTATAAAATTTCAAAAAAAATTCAAAAAAATTAAAAAACTTTAAAAATTTTCGAACAAAAGGGAGGGGGCCCCGGCTGACCCTCCCCCACCTTCCGGCGACAGCAAGGAGGCAACAGCAGCGGTGGCGAGGGCTCTACCCTCAGCCGTTGGCTGCCTTCCTCCTCCTCCTCCTCCGTTTTTTTTTTAAATAAATATAAATTATATTATTATTATTTTTTTAAAATTTAATTTAAATAATTTTTATATTATATTAAAATTCGACTTATGCCAAAACAACGTCATTTTGACCGATTTAAGGGCTCTATTCTAGCCAACACTCGAAACGACGTCATTTTGGTGCTGATGTGGTAAAAAATTTAATATAAAAATTAATTAAATTAAAAGATAAATTTATTTTAAAATTTTAAAAATTAAATTTACAAAATTAAAAAAAAAAATTACAAAATTAAAAATTTGCAAAATTTTTTAAAAAAAAAATTAGAAAAAGGAGGCGGCTAAGGGCTGAAATTTTTTTGTAAATGTTTTAAATTTTTGTAAATTTTTCAAATTTTTTTGTAAATTTTTTTAATTTTTTAAAATTTTTTGTAACTTTTTAAAATTTTTGGCAACACTATGGTCCCTGCTGCAAACTTGAGCCTTAACATCTCTGACAAAGCCCTTGCCGCCGGTGCCTCCATCAAGTTCCTCTATATCCGATCAAACTGATCATGATCCATTGTGATGTCCATGAGGCGATAAACATCGGAAATGTCTGCTTCACGTGTACATTGGACTAAAGAGTAAGGAATGAAGCATGGAGGATTAAATGCCTCCTTTGAGTACACAGATTTCTGGTTCGGACACTTGATCATTAAACCTTCAGCAGTAGCACTTATGCACTCAATGCAAGTGTTGTCTAAACAGTTGCCTCTGTAGAAACTGAGCACACAAATGATGTCCGAGCTGTTCCCCATGTTCCAGGAGTAGTGTTAAAATATGTCTTGAGTTTGAGTCTGTCAAATAAATACAGTCCAAGTTAAACTGAGTAATTTTGGAGAACGTCTTTTGACTTTGTTTGTTCATGCATTAATTACTATGCACATGCCTCGGAATGTGGCCAGAAGGAAGCGTGCAGCCGCAAGAGGGAAAGCCCAAAATTGCTGCTTTTATTTAATGCAAATAGAAGCTCTTTGTCTTTTGTTTATTCGGCTGAAGTGCGAAGGGAGAATAGTGCTTAGGCTGGACTTCTTCAAGAATGCTTGGGAGTTGGCGCGCATGAAGAAAAGTGCAATGATGGCATTCATTGCATGGGTCAAAGAAAGAGGAAAGAAAGGTTCATACGTCCTTTTTTTTTTCTCCTTTAATGCATGCACGCCCATGGATTATGGTGGGCTTTCGTCTTTTCTTTCATATGAAGAGTGACTCCCTCATGCCAAGTCAAAAAGAGGAAGCCGCGTGAAGCCCATCTTAACAGATGCAACATGGAGATGATTCTCTATAAAAGGCAGAGGAGCGAAGGAGAAGATAGGCGCCAAGTTATTTCGGTGGCCAAGAGAGAGAGAGCTCTGAGAATTAAAAGAGTGTAGAGAGTTCTCTTAGCTGAGTTTCAAATTATACTCGAGTGTTTTAGCAAGTTAAATTCTTGCAAGTAGAATTTGTTTAATTCCTTGAATGAGGTTTCACTAGAAATTATGATGGGCTAAATACTGCGTGAGTTATTTGGATGTAATTTGGGGCTGGGAAACACTAAGAGTGTGTTTGAGTACTCGAGTGATTGTAATCTCCGGTATATCGCTTGTTTCTATAATGTAATTTTGTATTGCTCTCCCCATAGATATAGGTTCCGATATTCGAACCGAATCACGTAAATCCGATGTCCTATTCACTTTCCTTCATTCCAATTATTTTATCTGATTCGCTTGTCCATATTCCACAGCAAGCAGAGCCCGCCATTTGAAGTCATGTCACTGGGGAGAGAAGGGAGGACGATCTCGCGGTTCTTGGTGTAGTTGCCGATGGCCATGAAGTTGCTCGTGTCCTAGCAATGTTGAGCATTGGAGAGTTCGAACATAAGAATGTGAAGAAAGAGAAGGACGAAAGGAAGACGAAGAAGCGGAGGGATTGAAGGAGGTTCTGAAGACATGTGGATGCCGACTGCTTCAGCTCCATTGTTGAAGATGAGACGCATGAGGCGTCCATTGTGGCAGTCATGGTTGGATTGTGGTAATGCCTGGGGATAAAAAAAAGTGTCTGATAGAGATTGAAGTTGATCGAGACAATAAAGGAAGAAGATAATTACAAGATCTTCATAGCGCGTTTCGTAATCAAGAAATTATGCCAATGCAAATGATGGTGCTCCAGTGTGGTGGTGGCAACATTGGGCAAGGGGTAGTGATGGTTAAAGGAGGAATTTCCTTAGTAAAAGAAAAAACAATAAAAGGTCTTGGATTGTTGGAAAAGGAACGAGACAGTGATGTAGCAACATCCCCACCAGCGACCCTTACTGGTCACTTAGTGAGGACTAGTAAGCCCTCCTCCAGCCGCTGGTGAGGATTGTGGCCCTTGCTAGATCCAGGCAAGGGCCCCTCACTTGTGGCCAGCAAGGCGGTGAAGGACCTAGGCGAGGGTCTTCACAACATCACCATCACTGGCGCGAGGGCACTAGCTAGCGAGGCTGCAAAGGACCATCCCAGACTCATCGGCCGCATGTGAGGTGACTCTTGCCTAGATCTGGCAAGGGTCACCCTCATTAGCCAAAATGAAAGGGAAAAAAATAAGAATAAAAGAATAAATAAAAAATTATTTAAAAAAAATTGTAAAAAATGTCTATATCAGCGCCTCATAAGACGATTGGCAAAAAATTATGGAGAGGATTCAATTGGAAAAATGCAAAAAAAAAAAAAAAAAGGAATAACTTGATTTAATTGAAGGATTTATAACCAAATAGACATCAACAAAATATGTTTAGGGCTTTCTTAGTATTTTTCCCTATGTGACAGATCTTGAGAGGCTTGCCTGATGAGATTGTGGTACAACAAATATGCAATAAAAACCAACACAGTGGAGGTGATGATTGCAATTACTGTGTATACGGACTTCTTCTAGATTTACATATTAATACGGCAAATTATAGATAACTACTATACCCATAACAACATCTCTAGTTCTAAGGTTGCTTGGAGCATGTTTGTGACAGGCTGCTTTCGAAATGTTATGGAATTGTAGCCTATCAACTTAAAGATTGCAAAATGAGATATGAGGCGTACTCATTTCACGAAACCCTAAATGCGCATATTTTTTGGGTATAAGTGCATTGTTTATTCTTTATTACTTGTATTTCCCTATGGTTTTGGAAATACAAAAACTAGCCTACATATATGTCGCGACCAATTTTTCGGGTGTAGACCACCTAGGGTTTGGCTAATGGATTGTTAAGCCTAAACTTAACTCGGGCTCTCCCAAGCCCATACCAATTCGCGACTTAGGTTTGAGTTCTTAACATGCAAATGATTTTCAAATAGGATTCGCCACTAATCTATTTTTTGTGGGTCGATTAGAAACCCAAGTAAAGCAATGGGAGGTTTACTTTACTCCTACGAACCAGAGACTATGGGTACGGGGACTTGGTTACACTAGATTTCTCTAATGCCCTTTCGGTACCATTCTTAAAAAAAGTTTGGCAAGCAGCTTGAATTGATTTTAAATCTATTTCCCTGACATGTGAGGCGATCATGCGGGTGCGCAATCCACCAATTTAACACCCAGATAAATAATGAATAAATTGCAAAGAAAACTTACCTCAAAGCAACGAAAGCATCTGCAATGTTAAATTAAAATCCACATCAACAACCCTAGATATGGTTTCTAATTAACACGCACTTTTTGTTTTGTTTTTACTTTATTTAATGGGAACTTAATCTATATGCAATGCATGCTAGTAATCTAATATGACATGGCAACATGACCTAAATTACATGACATGGCAATATGATCTAAATTATATGACATGAATAGAGTAAATCTTAAAGAAATGCAATAACTAAATGCAATCTAGATGACCTAATTCTATTGACAGGCAATTTCTAATTAAATGGGCCTAAAAAACTAAATGACGTGCATTTCAATTAATCTAATCCTAAATGACATGTTCATGACATTTTTTCTTTTTCCTAAAAAATGCAATTTATCCTAAAAAAGGAAGTAATTTTATCCTAAGACATTTTTTGGATTTTTTATGAAAATTTGTAATTAAAATCACTAAAAAATAAAGATCTAACTAAAGTGAAAACTAAAGGAAATGTTATCTATTCTAAATACCTTCTAAACATGCATTTTAAAAAAAAAATCTAACTAACCTATCACGCAATCAATTCTAACCTACATGGAATGCAAATGCAATCTTTTTATATTTTCGGGATAAATAAAACAGTTAAAAGATAAGCACCAAATCATCAACGGTCATCAAAGATATTATCCATCGTTCAAATTTGGAAACGATATCTAATCAAACTTGATTATTTCGCTAATAAAATCGATAAATTGATCTTAAGCCTTAAAGATCAAGATATCAATTATATTCTCGTGTGATTAATTACTCCATCTAAAGCCTTATAGATGGAATAAAAAATCCGTATGCGGTTGCGAATTAGGCAATAAATCCTAACCGGAAATACGTTCATAATTCAAATATGCACGTAAGATATTGAAAAGCATGTATTAGGCAAGAAAATATCCAAATCAAATTTAGATAAGATAATTACCTGATTCCGCAAATAATGTTACCAAATTTGAACCGAACAGAGTCCGCTCAACGGGTGACGGCGGTGCATGGTTGTGCTCGGCTAGATGCGGAGACGGGCAGCCATGGGCGGATGATTAGTTTCCGCAATGGGACTAGCGTGAAGGATTCATGAATAACAGTTTGCGTCAAGACGGACGATGACGGGCTCACGACCAATGAACCTGCAAGAATAGAAAGTTCGTAAAATCAACTCGGTTCAGACACGAGCGGGAATGGCAGCATCGGGGCTTCGGACGAGTGCAGGAGCTCCGCCTAGGTTATTGAACGTGGAGACAAAACCCACTATTTCGAAGGAAGCATGTTCCTGGGTCCTCGTGTCGAATATGATAGTGATTAAACATCTTCACGATCTCCTGGCCAAAAAGTAATCCTTCTTATTGCATGAAACAAAATCACAAAACCCACAAATTGTCAAATCTAGACAAAATTCAAGAGAAGACAAATCCACCGCCTGCCCTTATTTGGCCGAATTGTGACCTTTTCTACCGGAACGGATTACTTTCTTCAAGCTCATCAATCGTTTACACCCGTGGTTTTTCTCAACTTTGTTCCCTTTTTGAATTCGTGGGACGCCACGGTTTTGTTGCTGGTCGTGGACAAAAGCACCGATAAACCTGCAAAAGAGAGCGAGAACACAAGGAATCGTTTGGGATATTAATCCCGGTGAACTCGCCGGAATTGCAACGGTTCAGCAATAAACAACAACTCAGTGAAACGAGGCAAGGATCGGTGTCGACGTTGAGAAGACCAACTGAGGGACTCTTGGACTGTTGTTCACAAGTAGCTGGAGTAGATCCCGGTTGGTGGTGGTGATTCACGACACAAATCAGGGGGGCGACTCAACATTGGGGTGGCACGCCTCGGGCAGCAGTGGCGTCACGAAGGACTCGAGTAAGGCAATGGAATATGTCGGCAAGGGTGGCATCCGATTTGCGGGACTTGTGGGGGTCTTGGACGTTGTTGCGGTGGTCACGTGAAGACGCTGCAATGAAGATGGAGTCAAGGTTTTGCGGGCAACGTCGTGGAGAGAGAATATTTCGTTCTCTCCCAAGTGCGTGTCGATGATTCTTGCGGATTCTCCTTCAAGATTTCTTCAATGTGTAGACGTCCAACTCGCAAAAGAGGGATTCTCCACTTTTGTCTCTCACGTGTTCCCACTCACGTCCCCTCTCTGCACTCCTTCAGAATTTCAAGCCCTCCCCTTTTGACTTTCTTTTTTTTTTGCTGCTCCTTCGAAGCTTCCTGATGAAAGAACCAAAATAAAAGGAAAAGGTCTCTTCTCCTCTTATGTTTAAATTTCTGACCTAAAAAAAACAGAGAAGAATCCCCTTTTTTCGAGAACTATGGCCGTGTCTTTCTGTATATCTCTCCTCCTCCTCGCTTTGGTCGTGAAGCGTTCCTTTTATACGTCAATGGGTAGGGTTAGGAAGAAAGAAAGCCAATCGTATTTCATCTTCTGATTGCTTAAATGATATCATGATTTGTCCTTTTCTTCCCTCCTTTTGACCGTGAATCCATCTTTCGACGATTCGTGCATATTTCTTTCCTTTTGATCGTGTATGCTGAATAATCTTTATCGATTTTATTTCTTTCAACTAAATATCAGCTCACGAGTTGGTCGATTCCATATATTATGCTAAGGATAAGCGCTTTGTTCATGAAAGGAAAGATTCATATTTTCAATTGCTAAAAGTTCAAGATTATGCGGACGCCACCACAAAGGAATCGATGAAGTATATTCCACAACCTTGTAAGAAAATATTCAGAGTCTCATTCTCCTGAGTTCATCCACCATTGTCAATCCAATGCGAATGCAATAAATAAAAAATGAATGCACCTAAAATTATATGTAATTAACATTTTTTTTAGGACTTAAAAATTAATCCCTGATTTTTTTTTAATGCAATAAACGACTAATCGGGTTGTCAAAATTTAGGTGTCAACAACATATAAATGACCACATATAAGTTGTGTAGAGCTTGGTTTAATGATAGCATACATATGGTTTGACGTGCCTACAATTTCCAAGTTATGAGCAAACTCAAACAATTACTGCAGATCTTTGTTTTTTTAATACATTTTGAATTCCACCTATGATTACACTTGATATATGAATGGTTTGTATGTTGATTCACATCATGTTATACCTTTTGATATTTAATAAAAAAAAATGTGATAATTACATGAAGCCATGTAATCATTTTTCAAGTTTCGCGGGTTGGCAAAATTCGAAGGAATTCTCACCTAAAAATTAAAATTTGTGCAAATTGAACAAATTAATGATAGTAGGACAATTGTACATTGAAGTTATTTGGGAACATGGTAAACTTTTATTTCAGTGTCTTTTGTTGAATTATCATTAATTTAGTTTTTCTTTACTACAAATTAAATGTGTGTCAATGTGAAAAATACTAGTATTGATTATGTGTTTATTATGTTAATGTATAGTAATAATCAATCATGGCCTCAGAATTCAAAACCACTATAGCTGACCTTAATAAGTGTGAGAAACTGAATAGTGACAATTATGATATTTGGCAACGAAAGATTTAGTTATCCTTGAGGAGCAAAAGGTTTTGGAAACCTTCAACCACCTCATGGATAAAATTGAGCATGGAAATTTTGCTCAACCTAGAAGAGATCAAGAAGCTTATAAAGTTTGGAAAAAGAAAAATAGCATTGCTCGGATCATATTGCTAAGTTATTGCAAGAGATTTCACGTGTGAGTGTAAAAGTTATGACAACGCTAAAACAATCCAGGCTACCTTTAAAGATACGTTTGGGGTTACCTATGTTACTAAATTAAAGAGACTCACCATCAAGTTTGACACATACTAAGAATGCCAAAATCAAATTATGAGGCAGCATCTTCAAGAGATATCAAACATGATATGTGAGCTAAAGACAACAGGACATACCCTTACTAATGAACAACAAATTCATATTATTATAAGATCTCTTCCTTAGAGTTGGGAGCATATGAAAATCAACATGATGCATAATGAGAATTTGTCACTTTTGATGATATAGTTTGTTATTTGGAATTAAAGAATGAGTACCTAAAGGCCGCAAGTTCCTCTATACATACTTATGTTGCTAAATCTAGTTCATGCAAAGTTTCAAGCTTCAAGTGGAAGAGGAACTATAAATTCAACAACGAAGAGAATGAGACTATAGGCACCCAAGAGAGCTAAGCTCCTTCGATGCTAGAAGCGCAGTGGGAAGAAGGAAAAGGCTAAGACGAAGTGTTATAACTGTGGCAAACTAGGCCACTTTGCTCATGAATACATTGAGCCGAACATTACTCCATTATTTTAAGTGATGCTTATGTTTCTAACACTATAATGCTTGTGGAATCACATCCTATGTGGAATGTAGTTTTAAGAGTTATAGACAACATAACTAAAGATCGAGGAGCGTATGTGGAGTATCGTTAAATACAGCCTAGAAAAATATGGATATATGTTGGAAATAATTTCTCTACCGTTAGCATATGTAAATTGATCTTACATGATAGCTAAAACATATTTCTACATAATGTCCTCTATGCTCAAGATATTTGGTAGAACTTTGTCTTTGTAGTTTTTATTATAATCTTAGGTTATATATTGAATTTCTATGGTGTTGTGTTGATATTATGTTTGGAACGGTTTATTATGATTCTGATCATTTAGTGAATTGTTTTATGGTATTAAATATTGACTATGATATATTCAATGTTAATGTCGATGGTTATTTTTTTTTTTTAAATTACATCCTCTAATAATGTAGAAATTGATGCAAGTGTTTGGCATGTTAGTGTCACGCCCCGATTAGCTATGGCATGACAACCCACACTCGACATATTCTTTCCTTTTGGTCATTTGCTTGCAATGTCCTAGGAGGCATTGCTGACCCATTTGTAAAAATGATAAAATGCACAAGAAGAAGCATAAAAAAATCTCCAATCAATCATTAAATAGGGAAAGTCAAAGCATACTCATAATCCAAGATTGATCACACTAACTTAAGCCTATCCAAGCTTCGCCACATCCAATTAGCCCCAACACGTAGCCACGACCTTCATCAAAATGGGGTTCGGGGTAAACCTAGCACCTCTAGTACTAAGAGAGCGGCTCAAAAAGTGTTATTAACCCCACTATCACCTAACTAGCTAAGGGCTTCATAATCCAAGGCTCAAGCTCGACGACCATATCGGGGTTAAGCTCCGGGTCGAACACCTCCCCATTGGGAACGTCCACATCCATGGTATCCCAACTGATGTCCCCCCCTGAACCCCCGGCCTTGGTGGACCGTCAAAACCACAGATGGGACCGTCGCTCTCATCTCCTATCCATAAGTACCACACCATGAAAAGGTGAGCCACTAGATTAGGTAGTCCTTCGTCGACCCTGACGGTCGTGGCGTATCGAATACTCAATCACCTCCTGTCTATGCTCTATGGGGAGTCCAAATTGAATCTAGTGAAAAGGCTTAGCCATTCGTAAGGCCTGTAAACATTCAACAAACAACAGTGAGATAAACTCAATGAGTGAACCTAGACCTCGCGTAAGGGAGGCCATTTACCTTGAAAACGCCCCAAACATGCAATTATCTATTGATGGTAAAAACATACTAAGCTTCTCTCGCTTTACTCTATTTATCCACATGAAAGCGAATTTATTTAATCAATGCCATTAATATAACAAATAGACAAATCCCATAACAAATTTTCACACTCCTAAGTCAATCATACGAATGTGCAATATAGTTAAATCATGCGCTCATGCCATGCAATGATCCAGACCTGATCACATACAAATCTCATGCACTTTTGACACAAATATGTCTAGATTATTATGACCACTTAAGGCCCAAGGCCAACCTGAAGGTTCGCAGTCATTTGATGTAACCGGATATCGTCTCGCCTCATTAAGCACAGCATCAACCTGTGTAAACACATCAAGACGACATCCTGCGTAAAACGCATTAGGACTGGTTCACACCCATGTAAAATACATCAGGGTCTTTAGGTAATCACATGGCCACATCATCACACAATTTATTTCATATCTTTATTGTTAATCAATGTGATACTCATATGATATGCAACGACCTTTGTCATATGCCATCATGTCATACGTGTGCCTCATATTATTTCACATAAATGCACCATCCAATTCACAAGTCCAATGGCATATAGGGCATTCATTAAAGCATAATAAAGTCATCATAATATGTCAAAATCATTTATCACGTGTCATTATAAACCATCAAATAACTCATCTTTCAATTAATATAACATACCACAGTGCCATAACATATTTTAGTAACATGCTTAGTCACAACATCACTTCATATAACATACATCACTACATACTAGTATATCATCCTATTATGTCATATTATAACAACATATCATACTTCACCCAACATGACTTGATAACTTATTGCCCTAAACATGATTACTTATTAGTAAAAACTTAACCTATCATATGAAATTTGTTAATTTATTATTTAAGCTCGATAACCTATCATCTGCTCGATAACCTATCATCCTACACATGATAGCTTATCGTCAAATTCTTGATAGCTAATCATCTAGAGCTCGATAACTTATCACTCTAAACTCGATAACTTATCATTTAAAGCTCGATAACTTATCACCTAAATCTCGATAACTTACCAAGACCACTTATCGAAATGCAATGATCACTTATCACATGACACTCACTTATCACATTAATAAAACGCCATTTAGCCATATTCAAGCCCTAAATTACTTTCTAAGTGCAACAATAATCCTAATCAAGGGTTAGAAAGCCACTCACACCCAAGTCCTAACTTCAACAAGCATTGAGGGAGGAGTGGCAAGATCGAATAACAACTGTGGGTTGCTGTTCACGACTGCACAACACACGTAGGATGTCGAACAGTGGCTGGATGGCGATACACTGGACAGCAAGTGGCAAGTTAACAACGACACAGCCTCCGGGCCTCACTAGGGACCAAAATATGGAGGAAACAAGGGAGAGAGAGTGTTGCTGTGAGGGCTGGAAAGCAGCCTCCCCAGCTTCAAAGCTTGGCTACAACGATGGAAACGGAGTGCGGAGGGGCGGTTTGGCATCAGGGTGTGAGGGACAGTTACAGTGAGGAAAAAACAAGAGGATAATGCGAGAACAAGCTTGAAATGGAGATGAAAATGGAGATGGTGGTTTCAACTAAGGCTAAGGAGAGAGAGAATGAGCTTGAAATAATCAAGTGAGAAAAATGTGAGAAAGTGAGAGTGAGAGAGAGCCGACGGCGAGGGAGGGAAAAGGAGAGGAGAGAGAGTGGGACATCCAATTTTCATAAATGCCTATCCCATCTCAACCTTGAAGGACTCTCTTCCACCAAGCAAATGGATATGCCATTGATGAGGAAAATCCAAGCATTAATGGAGGGTTTTTGCACTTGAGTGAGTGGGTTTAGAGTAGGCTAGCTAGGCTAGGTTGGTATGGCTTCAAGCTCCTTCATTTGCCGCCAAAATATGCATGTGCCACCCCCTTCATGCCATTTTCCAACTTTGCCCTTTTGTCTCTAGTTGAATTGAAGGGTATTTTGATCATTTCACCAAGATTGTGCACTATTCATACAATATTCACGTACTTGGAAGCAATTAATGCCAAAATTGTGTAATAATGGCTTGATAGACTTGGAGAGCCCACAGCCCTCCCATTGGGCCACCTACCACATGGATGTGTGGCCCTTGGACCTTTACTATAGGTGTGGGGCCATTTAGGCCTAGCTCCATGGGCTTGGGCCCATTGGGTTGCCCAACTTGGGCTTAGGCCCACTTTAGTCCTCACTCATGGCATGTTTTCAATTCTCTGAATTTTTTATTTTTTATTGTTTTTCTCTTCTTCCTCATTTGGCTTCTTTTCTTTGTATTGGCCAACAGGGCTTCAGTGACGCTCATCGTCCACTAGGTGCGGGCCACAACCCCTTCACGGCCCTCACCGGGCCTCTCCTACCCTTACCGGTGGGCTCGCCCAGATTTTAGCTAGGCAGCTTCGCTAAGATTTGGACGAGGGCGAGGCTACTAGCAAGGGCTTCTCGGGCCTCTTTGTAGTGGCTAGTGAGCCTCACCAAAGCCTCACTGGCCACTACATAGAAAGAAGCCAAAAAAGGAGCGAGAGAAAAAAAAAATCGAAACAAATATTATTAAAAAATCGTTATGTCAATGCCGACAGGCCAAATTTGTCCAAATGGACTTAATTGGCATAATTGAAAAAGATTTAGAATTAAATTGACCAAAAAAATTAGGGCCCAAATTGGCACAATTGTACTAGGTTAATGACTTTTTTGGTAATTTTCCCATTTTTCATGTCTTACGATCATAGCTTTACAATCTTCCTGTTTCTCAATTGAAAGTTTCAATCTTTTCTTTGTATTTTTTTTTTAAAATTTGAAAACGACATTAATTACCACTTTCTTCTTCTACTAGTAGCCAGACTTTCGTCTAACGTAGTGTCTACCTTCACTACCGTAAGGCTCCCTAATTCTCTATCTATCTTTGTCTTCCCAACAAAGAGGAAATATGGGGATGACATTGCGAGGTCTCCCACTCTAGAGCGGATCTCCCGCCTGTTTCTTCCTCAACTCTCCTTTTGTGTTTTCTGGTGGCAAGGATTGCATGGCTTTAGTGGGATATAATGATTCCAAAGTCAATCACATATCTACATACTTATTTTACATGCATCTAGCTTGACAAAGTGATTTGGTGCAAAAATTTGGTTGTCTATGCAACAAACTTGCTTTTGCTTAGAAGAATCTGAAGTCCATTTTTAGTTTCGATGTCAAGGAAAACAAGAAAGTAAATGAGACAATTGGCATTAGACAAGATGTCGAATCCTCTAAAGACATGAACAAGGTTGTTCCAGGGGGTAGAGAACTAAATGCAATTAAATGATTCCTGAAGAATTTCAATTTCACTATATTTATAGAAACACCAAGGAACTATCAAGTCACACAACAGAGAATCGGCAAGGCCTTGATCTAGGCTCTCCAAACTATTGTAACTAAGAAATAGAGCTTTCTTTAAGGGAAGCGGTACCTAGAATCGAGCCTGATGCAGTCAGACACATCGGTCTTGTCTTCCGCCACTTCAAAGGGAACTTGGAAGTGTCACAAACTCTCACCAAACCTAGTTTTACAATATCACATCTCCCACCTCCCGAGTTTTCCCTCTTGAAAACCTTCCCACCCAATACATACAGTTCATGTCCAAGACCAGCAAAACCATAATCAAAGACTTGTAGTGGTCGCCAGTGGCCAGGAAGTAAAATAGAAGGAACGTTCCCCACATTGTAACATAATCCTTTGGCAGTATCCCTCGTCTTAATTAAGCTCACACCGGAATTTACATCAGTGATGTATACATGATCATTTTCAACGACCTATACAGCTGCTTGCCTTGTGCTAGTAAAAGGCCAACGATCCTCTACTGTGTTCCACAATCCAGTTAATGGACAGAAAACTTCAGATGAATTTTGGTCCAAAAGTCCTACTTGATCATTGAGAACATGAAATTCACCGCTGTACGACAAGCCTATGCAATTCATTTGGGGATTGGGCATTGGTGGTAGTTCTTCCCATCTGCAACGTCCACGCTTGAAAAACTTTAGGTTGTCTCTAAAAGAAGAGTTAAACAAAATAATTCTTGGAACAATTTAAGAAGAAACTCCAAACTACGATATCATAGTTGAAGGAAGGAAAATGAGAAGCTAAACAAGTAGGGGAGCATATTTCAGAACCAAAGTGGACATATAGAACCATGTACTTTTGCCACTTTAGGTACCAAGGGTATAAGACAACATAAATAAAGTACAAAGTGCAAGACTTGTAGTATGATACTGTGGCAGCAAACATACTTGTTTAACAATGGATTGTAACATTCAGCAAGAGTGAGGCCTCTCCGGCATGAAAGATTGTGACCCTCAGCTACATACACCTTTCCAGAGATGACGCAACATGCAAAGTGTGAACGTGGCGTTTGCATATTTGACACCGCAGTCCATTCTTTTCTGAAAGGGTCGAACTGGCATACCTCATTAGTGTTGGATTTATCTCAGTGCTATTGTTTTCCGTTGTTGTTGTTTTCCTCTTTTTTCCTCTGTTTTTTTATTATTAAAAAACAGCCAAGTTCATTTAGTTACGCATTAAGTGTTTTTGTTATTTTCTAGGAAGTTAATAGCACGTTTGTGTGCAGTTATGTGTTGCACGTACGTAAGCAGTTTCTACTTTATTTTTAGTTGTGGTACTCGACAGTTTTTTCTTTTGCACAAGACGTATGAAGTGCTATGCTCTGTTTTTTCATCCTTTCTCTCCCTCGATCAACAGAGATGTTTTCTGTTTTGATTGTTGTTTCATGAGTTATAACATTGGTATCAGAGCATCTAAGGGATCTTAAGGGACTATGAAGTGAGGGTAAGTGAGTGAAGATTGCTTCCAATCTACAAAGAAAAAGCTGATGGGGGCAGGATCGAGTGGATTCTTTGCAATGGTTGCTCCAGTCTTTACTGGGGAAAATTATTGGGCATGGGCTGTCAAGATGACGGCATTCTTGGAGGGTCATGATCTATGGGAGGCTGTGGAGGATGATTATGAGGTTGCTCCACTTCCAAATAATCCGACCTTAAATCACATAAAGTACCATAAAGAGAGAATCACAAGGAAGGCTAAGGCAAAGTCTTGCATGTATGATGTTGTTTCACCCACTATCTTCACAAGGATTATGAGATGTGATTCTGCAAAGGCAATATGGGATTTCTTGAAGGATGAATACGAGGGAGATGAGAAGATAAGAGGCATGAAGGTGCTGAATCTCTTGAGGGAGTTTGAGAGACAGCAGATGAAGGATTCAGAGTTAGTGAAGGAGTACTCTGATAGGCTGGTTGGGATAGCTGAAAAAATCAGAGTTTTAGGGACTGACTTGAAGGATGAAAGGCTTGTTCAGAAGATCCTGGTGTCTCTTCCAGAGAAGTTCGAAGCCACCATAGCTTCTCTAGAAAATACAAGAGACTTAGCTGATATAAAGCTTGCAGAATTGTTAAATGCTCTACAAGCACAGGAGCACAGAAGACTAATGAGAAGAGAAGAGCATGTAGAGGGTGCACTGCAAGCTAGAGTGAAGTCCAATGATGAAGGCAAAGGGAAGAAATGGATTCAGTCCAGTGAAAATGCTGGGGACTCCAAGTTTGTAGCAAAAGAAGGAAATTCTGGTGGGTCTAGCAAATGGAAGATGAACAAAAAGCCTTGTCAATACTGTGGTGGAACTAATCATCAGTTTTTTAGATGTTGGAGAAAGCCTGATGCTAGATGTAGAAGATGTCACAAGTTGGGTCACATGGAAGCCATGTGCAAAGAAAAAAATTACTAGCAAGCAGGAAAAGCACAGGTAGCAGTGAATGAAACTAAGGAAGAACACTTGTTTGTAGCTTTTTTTTTCTGAATCTTTTGTTGAGAATGATGCATGGCTGGTGGATAGTGGTTGTACCAATCATATGACTGGCAATTTGAAGCTGTTTAGAAGTCTAAACAAGTCAGTCAGGTCCAGAGTCAGAATTGGCAATGGACAGTATATCGAAGTGCAAGGGAAGGGTATAGTTGCTATTGAAGGAAATCGGGAGATGAAGCTGATCAGTGATGTTCTCTTTGTTTCAAATATTGACCAGAATCTGTTAAGTGTTGATCAATTAGTTGAGAGGGGCTATAAAGTGAAGTTCAAAGGGAATGAATGTCTTATTAATAATGCAGATAACAAAGAAGTGCTAAGAATCCCAATGAAGGACAAGAGTTTCATGTTCAAGCCACAAGAGATGCAACAAATGGCTTTAAAGTGCAAAGAATAAAATGCAGAGCTATGGCATAAAAGACTTGGGCATGTTCACAGGAAGAGCGTGTCGTTTATGCAGAAAAATAGCTTGGCAAATGACTTGCCAAGTTTGGAGGAGGAATTTCCACAGTGCAGAACTTGTCTTCTTGGCAAGCAAACCAGATTTCCTTTCAAAGGAGGAGGCTGGAGAGCATGTGAAAAGCTGCAATTAGTTCACACAGATCTATGTGGACCTATGTCTGAGTCTTCTCTAAGTGATAGCAGGTATTTTATTACTTTCATTCATGATATGACTAGGATGAGTTGGATTTATTTTCTGCGAGCCAAGTTTGAAGTTGCTGATGTGTTTGTGAAGTTTAAAGCTTTAGTTGAGAATCAGAGTGGGAAGAAAATTAAAATGCTCAGGTCTGATAATGGTTCTGAGTATACTGCTCACAAGTTTAAGTTGAATTGTGAGCAAGAAGGAATTGTGCAGCAATTCACTGCTCCCTATTCACCTCAACAGAATGGGGTCAGTGAGAGGAAAAACATAAGCATTATGCAGATGGCTAGATGTATGATGCAGGAGAAGAAGTTACCTAAGAAGTTTTGGGCTGAGGCAGCTAATACTGTAGTGTTTCTATTGAATAGATTGCCCACAAAGGCCTTAGAGAAGTCAACACCTTTTGAAGTCTGGCATAGTGTTAGAACTTCTGTGAAGAATTTGAAGGTTTTTGGGTGTTTGTGTTACACTCATGTTCCTGAAGTCAAGAGGGACAAACTAGATAAGAAAGCAGAGCTTGGAATCTTTATTGGGTATAGCCTTCAATCAAAGGCTTACAGGATTTTCCATCCCATGACAAGGAAGGTGACTGTGAGCAGAGATGTTATTTTTCTAGAGGAAGATGAGTGGAATTGGATGGAAGGAAAGAGTGCAAAACAGCAGCAGTTTGAAAAACAACCTGCAATAGATGTAGAGGTTGATGAAGTTATAGATAGATTGGAAGACAATACGGATGATTTACTAGTGAGAGGCACAAGGTCACTTGCTGAAATCTATGAAATAAGCAATGTGGCAGTGCTCAAACCATCTAACTTTGTGGAAGCGAAGGAGGATCAGAGGTGGATTGCAACAATGTAGGAGGAGATTGCAATGATCCAAAAAAACCACACATGGGAGCTTGTTGACAGACCATCTGATAAGAATGTGATTGGGGTTAAGTGGGTGTTTAGAACAAAACTTAATCCTGATGGTTCTATTAGTAAACACAAAGCCAGACTGGTTGTGAAAGGCTATGCACAAATATGAGGAGTAGACTATTCTGAAACATTTGCTCCTGTTGCACGACTTGATACAATAAGGCTACTGTTAGCTATTGCAGCAGAGAATGGGTGGCCTATATTTCAGTTAGATGTCAAGTCTGCATTCCTGAATGGAGAGCTTAAGGAGGAGATTTTTGTTGAACAACCTGAAGGATTCAGTATCAAAGGGCAAGAAGAGAGTGTATACAGATTGAGGAAAGCTCTATATGGACTGAAGCAGGCTCCAAGAGTTTGGTATGGGAAGATAGATCGATATTTGCAGAATTTTGGCTTTGTAAAAAGCTTAAGTGAGTTCACTCTTTATGTCAAAAAAGTGAATCACAGTGTTGTAATTCTATCACTTTATGTAGATGATCTATTAGTGACAGTGAATGATATGGAATTGATAGAGAAGGTGAAGCAAGATCTATTTGCAGTTTTTGAGATGTCAGACTTGGGAAAGATGGCTTATTTTTTGGGTCTGGAAGTCAAACAAGCTTCATATGAGATCTTCATTTGTCAAAAAAAAAAAAAATACATGAAGGAAATTCTAAAGAAGTTTCAGATGGAAGATTGTCGAAGTGTAAGCACTCCTATGGCTGCTAAAGAGAAGCTGTAGAAGAATGATGGAACAGATGCAGTAGATGCTTCTATGTATAGAAGTCTGATTGGGTGTCTCATGTATCTTACAGCAACCAGACCAGATATTCTATTTGTTGTGAGTGTTTTATCCAGGTTTATGAGTAGTCTTAGTCAGTTATATTTGGTTGCAGCAAAAAGGGTCTTGAGATATCTCAAAGGAACATTGTTCTTTGGTGTGAAGTTTAAGAAAGGTCGAAAGTTTAATTTGCAAGGATTTTCTTATAGTGACTAGGCTGGTTCAGTAGATGACATGAAGAGTACGTCTGGATATTGTTTCAGTCTTGGTTCTGCTTGTTTCTCCTGGTGTTCCAAAAAGCAAGAGATTGTAGCTCAGTCTATAGCAGAGGCTGAGTTTATAGCAGCTACTGCATCTGCAAATCAAGCTTTGTGGCTGAAGAAGATAATGAATGATTTGTGGTTGAATTCCAGTGATTGTATCGAAGTCAATGTGGACAATCAGGCTGCTATAGCAATATCACATAATCTAGTTTTCCATGGCAAAACCAAGCATTTCAAAGTCAAAATTTTCTTTCTGCGTGAGGTGCAACAAAGTGGTGAAGTTAAATCGGTCTATTGCAGATCTGAAGATCAGCTTGTAAACATGTTCACAAAGCCACTTCAGGTTGGAAGATTTGAGTTGTTAAGAGAGAAAATAGGAGTTTGCAGCAGCAACTGATCCAAGGAGGAGTTTGTTGGATTTATCTCAGTGCTGTTGTTTTCCGTTGTTGCTGTTTTCCTCTTTTTTCCTCTGTTTTCCTATGTTTTTTTTATTAAAAAACAGCCAAGTTCATTTAGTTACGCATTAAGTGTTTTTGTTATTTTCTAGGAAGTTAATAGCACGTTTGTGTGCAGTTATGTGTTGCACGTACGTAAGCAGTTTCTACTTTATTTTTAGTTGTGGTACTCGATAGTTTTTTTCTTTTGCACAAGACGTATGAAGTGCTATGCTCTGTTTTTTCATCCTTTCTCTCCCTCGATCAACAGAGATGTTTTCTGTTTTGATTGTTGTTTCATGAGTTATAACAATTAGTTATGATAGTCTTCTAATGAGGGAAACCACTTGAGGCATAAGTCCCACCGATGACAAGGAATCTGCCACCAACACAAACACATGAAAAGTCAGTGTGCTTCCAGTCAGAATGCGGTCTTGGCATCATCGGTATGGGATGCCATCTATCAGCTTCAAGATCATAAGCAACCCATAGGTTCTCAGTAGGGGTGAGCGTGGTTCCTGGGTAGAACCGGGAACCGGAGAATTGAACCGGAGGTTCCGGTCCGATTCCCGGTTCTAAAGGGACCAGTTCCGGTTCCGGTTCCTATAAACCGGAACTGGCGCTGGGAACCGGAACCGGACCGATTAGGGCTCAAAAAAAGCCTTAAATCAGAAATCTACTTTCACATTTCACAATTCACGCAACACTTTCAGACTTTCAGTTTCACAGTTCTCTCTTCGCCCGATCTCCGCCTCTCTTCGACGCCACTGCTGGTCGCCCTCGACGCCACCGTCAGTCGCCCTCGACGCCACCGCTGACCTCTACTCGGCAAGCCACCGCTTCCTCTATAGAGAGAGAGAGAGAGAGAGAGAGAGAGAGAGAGAGAGTCGTTACAGATGCTCGGCTCCTCCTTCGAGAAGAAGGCAAAGAAGAAGAAGGTGCGTGCAGCCGTGTCCATGTTCGTCGCTCTTATGGTTTCGTGGTTTCCCAATGCTCTCTCTTTTCTGCCCATCCCATTTAGTGTTTCCGTTTTTTTCTGAGATCTGTGTGTTTCCATGTCTCTCTATGCAATTCCCGCCGGAGCTCGAGACTGTTACAGGTTCGTCCCCATTCTCTCAGGCTTTCTCCTTGTACTGTCGCTCATGTCCTTGTCTCCTTTGTGATCTTCTTTTTGGCTGGCCATGTTTTTTTTTTGTTTTTTCTTTGACTCGCTCGTCTTGTGCCGTCGTGGCCGGAGTGGTCAATAGCTCAACGTTCGCTCGCATGATCATCATCCCGTCTATGTTTGATCTGCTCTGTTATTACCTTTGCTTGAGTTCTAATCTCCTGAGTCGAGCTTGTGTGTGGTGATGGCCTATGCGGTTGGTGTCGATCTGGCGAACATTCTTTGCAGAGTCAAACATGCATTGTGTCGCGTTTGGTGGATTGACTTCATCAACGTCGATGGTGAAGCGGTTTTTGCTGCCAGATTCATCTTTCCTGTAGCGGAGTGATGGCTTTTCCATTTTCGTTTTTTTTTTATTTTGTTGGGACCAACTGCGAGATCTGTGAGACGTTCTATGTTTACTACTTTGAATGCGTTTGCTTGGTCCATCCGGGATCTTCTTCCTTGAGGATGAGAGCATATCATGCACTAGAACTGCTGCAGGAGTGCATTGTTATTGATGTTCATGGGGAAACGAATTAGACATAAGAATATATTTCCTGGTCATCTAGATCCGTTGTTGCTGGACATTTAGGAGCTTCTTAGCTACCTGTACTTAATGTTGCGAGCTGTGTACAAGTGTAACATGCTTATGTCGTCATGACAACTTTTTGCTAAATCTGCAATATGTTCTTATGATATCGATTTTTGATACCAGTTTACGTTGTCTTCAAAGAAAACCAAGATAGAGTCCCTAGTATGAGATTTGTGGACAAGGTTGCTGATGCAATTGTTCTGCAAATGTAGTGGTTAAAAATGGATAAACTTCTCCCTTTTTTTCTTTGTTTATTTGTCTGTCTTAACAGTCCACTTAATTTTAGAGTCAAAAATCGATATATCTTAAGTTGGTTCTGATATGAAAAGTTGACGTCCAACTAGGCAGTTGTTTGGCTCTTGAACTTAACAGTAGCAGTACCTTGCTTGTCTACAGGTAGAGAGAGATTCAAAGTCATTAGTTGAACTCTTGAGACACGTAGCCTTGGTACTGAAAATTTTAAAATTAGGATCGGCTGAGGCACAATCTAATTATGTTTCCACATGGTCCGAAATGATCTCTGCTTGTGCTAAAGAGCTAAAGCATGGAGCCTCAATATGGAAGCAAGCTCTAGAGAAGAATGTTTCCAGACAAATATTATGTGAAAAAGAAGGTATGTTATAGTTACCAAGAACGATAAAAATAGTGATGACTAGAGTTTCTTTGGGCCTCGAATTTGATGTGTTGTTGTTTTCACATCATTTAGGCAAGCAGTATGTACTTGCCCTGGGAGAAGTTTATAGAGCAATTGGAGTTCTTGGGGCCTCAGCCATGTTATACAAACCATGGATTCTTCTTAATTATAGAGATTTCTCTGCCGCATCTGCTCTTTTAGATGAATGTACTACTATATGGTCCAGTTCAGGCCTCGAAGAAGTTCTTCAAAACATATCTGATCCGCTGGAGTTCCAATATGAGGACAGCGTCAAGGCTTTATTGGAGTCTATCAAGCATGTTTACACTCTCAATGCAGGTGTACTCCAGAAGGCTATTTTTTCTTGTGAAGAACCTGTTTGTCGTTTGTCTCTGTTGAATCCAGGAACTGTGCCAAGTATGTTAAAACTAAACATCAATATGTTTTTTATCCATCAAGGGGTTCGTTCTGGTACAAGATCACTGTTATCACAGAGTTGTAACTTTAGTCATGCAAGTACTCGATCTGCTAAGGTTATCTATTGCATCTGAAGGCTGTTTTAAAAATAAAAGTTCTCAAATGGATTCCCAAGTATTTTCCCTAGTCTTAGGTTGTCTCTTTTTACTCTCTTTTGTGGCAACATGGCATCTTTGGCTGGCTATATACGTTGAACCTTTTGCTTGGAACCTTAATTTTGCTTCTAAAATGCTGTTTGCTGTTGTTGAGCCAGGTATGAAGATGATTTTTTGGGACGAGGAGCAATATTTTCTCAAACTTGCTAATCTATGGGCAAATTTGATCAGCCATCATCCTCCTGAATTGCCATCTATCAAGATTCATGGATCATGAAAGGGCAGGACTAAGTCTCTCTACTGTGAGGTTGCTTGTGCTTCATGAAAAGGAAGATAACATATCCGAGTTTCCAAATGAAGTGAAGCTCTATTCTTTGATTAGTTTGTTGTTTGATGCAAGTAAATCAATAATCAGATTATCAAATTTACTAGTCCATGAAATAATACTCATCCATTATAAATAATTTATCGGTTCTTTTTTAAAATTATCCTATGATGATCTTTCACTTATGTTGTAATATATGCAAGATATTTGCAGAGGGAAAGTTTCTCCGAAGAAAGATTAGTTTTGGTTCAGAAACCACTGCTGCAACATTGCCGAGAGATATTCATGCAGCTCCACCTGAAAGCTTTATTACTAAAGTTGTTGAAGTCATTGGAAGCTATAAAACAATGAGGGATATGGCTTTATTTTGGTACAGGGTTGCTGCTAAGGTAAGCTGGATTTTGTGAAGTGAACCACTTGACTTTGCAAAAGAGAAAATAGTTCACATTCTAGAATATTAAACGCTTATGAGTATTATAGATTGTGTTCGTGTTATATTCTCTTTGATGAATGACAAGTTTGTTTATTATTGCTGCATTCATTTCCATTTTTTCAACTAAAAATGAAGAAAAACAAAAAACAAAAAAACCTGTTGGAACCTGGAATTGACCCCGGAACTTGTGACAGGGTAGGTTCCAGGTTCTTGGTTCGGATGGGTAGGTTCCAGGTTCTAAAAGATAAGGAACCTGTATTTGAGAGTAGGTTCCAGGTTCCAAGTGGAACCTGTAAGGAACTGGGAACCGCTCACCCCTAGTTCTCGAAGCGGAACTTGTAAGGAACCGAGAACCGCTCACCCCTAGTTCTCGGAGCGGAACCTGTAAGGAACCGGGAACCGTTCACCCTTAGTTCTCAAAGCCCTCAGTGAGAACGAATAACCAATCCCCGGACCAGCCTTCCCTAGCCTTGAAGTTGCCGTATTCCACGCCTCGCATAACTTCTCTCCACTCCTTTGAGACTGTTTCTAGTAGCCCATGGAACCCGTGAGACACTCTGGCCAAGCATTTCAAGGCCAGATCATCTGGCAATCCTGGAATTATAGGTTCAATACGAGATTCCCAAGAATAAAACATTCAGAAAACGGGGAAATCAGTCAAAGCCAAGCTCCAATATCTTCACACCATCATATACCTTGAACTCATACAACCCTTACGCAGGAAGCAAAGTCTTAGAATTAGAGCGCCATGACCCACAATCGAATGCACTGCAAACGTTGGAAGAGCAAATGAATTGAAGATTCACGAAGACACTCACATCGATTTTTGCACCTCCCCAAGGTATGTTCGCTCGAATACCGCAAACCCAGCGAAACCAATCTCCGAACGATGCTGACCCCCACCTACAAAGCTGAAACCAGGAAGTACCCATGAAGGACAGCAGGCCGACCGATCAGATGCGTCGAGATTCAGAGACGAGATGTAGGAGCGAAACCGCTCGGGGGGGGGGGGAGACGAAGAGGGGGAAATTACGACGGCGAGAGAGGAGAAACGTCAACAGCGATCGAGGTCGCCAAGAGATTCGATGAAGGAAGGTTGAAGACGATGGTGGCGATTGTTAGGGAAATCCCTTATGATGTTTTGAAGATGACAAAATAAATCAAAGGCTACTAACGTGTTGATTGGTTGAGTAATAAACTATTCAGATGATAGAACATGTAAGGGATATTGTCAAAGCCTGAAGACCGCCAGAAGATTGAACGTAACACATGTCCAAAGTCTATTATGAAGATTTCCAGACTTCTGTGTTAAAGTCTGAAGACTGCCAGACTTTAGTGTCAAAGTCTGTTCTACATTAGAAGTCTGCCTACTCTGACAAATTCTAGACTGAACGTGAATAAATAACCAGAAGACAAACTCTATGCTGAAGCTGAACTTATTCAAACTATGTTCAAACCCTAAAACTAAATTTGTTCAGAAGCAAAATATGTTCAGACTTAGATCGTAAAGTCTATTGCTCTCAGACTGTACATCCAGAACTCGATAGAACGTAACTCAAGCCTAAATATATAACGGTTAGTGATCTGATTTAGATTATATATCAAGATTGATTTGATTGACTTAATCTAATTGATTGACAATTAGATCTTGAAGACAAGAACTATCTATACAAAGAAGCTCGACTTATGGAAACCAAGATTCTGTTTGTATGGGCGATCGGAATCAATTTGGGATTCTACTTTTGTCACTCAACGGCTACCAAATCTTCTAGATACAGATCTGTTCAATGGGTAGATTGGAAGACGACCTCAAGATGTTGTCCAATGGCTAGTTTGGAAGTGGAGGAGTATTTAAGGAGATGAAGGACCGATGAGCAAGTAAGAGATTGAGCGTAGAATTTATAATTCCAAAGTCTGAGCAACTTCTATCATACACTTGTCTTTAGTGAGCTTAAACGTTTGTGATCGTGAGAGAAATACCAAAATAGTGACTTAGTGAGATAGTGTGATCTACTACTAAGTGTTTGCACTCAAAATTGTAATATCTTGTTGATTGCATAGTGGAATCCAGCAGAAGGCTATTAGCGTGGGAGAGTGGACGTAGGTTTGGTCTAAGCCGAACCACTATAAACATTGTGTTCTTATTCTCTTTCCCTAAACTTTATTTTATTCCGCATATATTTGCCAATGTTTTGTTTAAACACCTATACACCCCCCTCTAAGTGTTCTTACTAGCCCTAGCCCTATCAATTGGTATTAGAGCCAAGTGCTCAATTTATAAAAGTGTTTTTACTTTTGAACTAAAGATCTTCTATGGCTAGTATCTTGGCACCAGGACTTATGGAAGGGCAAAGCAACAGTAGGCCAACATATTTTGATGGAAAGGAATACAACGTGTGGAAGAACAAAATGAAAGCATTCCTAAGATCCAGAGATCCCTTGCAATGGGATGTTGTAGAAAAAGGAATCAATCCCACTATTGTGTCTACTTCAAACAAGAATGGCAAAGACAAAGAAACCAAACCCCCTGCTCCTATGTCTCGGACGGAGTTGTCCAAAAGAGAAGTGCTTGATGCGAAAGCCATTTATTCTTTATATTGCGATTTGTCTCCTGTTGAATATAACAGAATTTCTTCATGTGAAACAGCTAAGGAAGTCTGGGATAGACTTCATGTTACTTATGAAGGGACTGATCATGTTAAAGAAACAAAAGTAAACTTCCTGCTCGGCAAATATGAATCCTTCAAGATGAAGCAAGGAGAGTCGATTAAAGATATGTTCGATCGTTTTACAGAAATTGTAAATGGTTTAGCATATCAAGGTCAGCCAATTTCTTCCCCAATGAAGGTCAACAAACTCTTGCGAGGTCTCTCAAAAGACTGGAACCATGTCAAGACCTCAATTCGGGAAACTCAGAGGATTATGTCACTTTCCGTTGATGAATTGATTGGCACTCTTCAATCTATGAAGTGGAACAAATTAATGATGAAGATCCCAAAGGTAAGAAGTCCATCGCTTTAATATCTAACGATGATTCTGATGATACAGATTCACAAAATAATATGGACAACGAAGAACTTGCTTTTATGATCAAGAAATTCAAAAAGCCGAGTAGAAAAGAACAGAAATTCCGTGGAAGAAAACAATACAAGCAGAATGGCCAGAAAACAATCATGAGAGAAGATGACAAGCAAGGAAATATATGCTTAATGGCACATTCAGACTCAGACTCAAATTTGGAATCAAAGTCTGACTCAGACACAAACTCAGAATCAAAGTCTGATTCAGAGACAGACTCAAAATCCGATGAGGAAATTGAGGTAAGCCATTCAAGAATTCCTACTAAAGTTCTTAAGTATATAAATGAGCTATGCTTAAATCTCAAATCTTCTCTTAAAAACATCTCCGAACTAAAAAAAGGACAATTCATGGCTTAGGCAATAGGATCTTTCTCAAAAAGAAAAGTTTGAAATTTTGCAAAAAGATTTTCTACAAACAAAAGAAAGTCGAGATTTACTTGTTAAAGAAAACGATTCTTTAAAAAAATGAATTTTCAAATATTTCAACAAAATTTTCAAATGGTTCAAAAACTTTAGAGCACATTCTTTCCATATAAGTTCTTTACTAAAATAAGTCGGGACTTGGCTTCAATAAGGAAAGTGATTCTTTAATTGATTTTCCTAAAGTAAAAGAGAGACTTAGACAAAAACCTTCAAAGGCATTTTACAAAAATCATTTTCAAAAGGTGTTTATAAAACCTGTTGGTCGAAATGCCTTCAAGTGTTCAAATTGTGGAGATTCAAAACACTTTGAGAAAGAATGTCCTAAAGTCTGGAGAACTATCAAGAAAGATTAGGTAAATACAGCATACTCTACTAACTCTCATGGACCCAAGAAAAAATGGGTACCAAAGAAAAGATGACTTATTTTTGCAGGATATAAAGGAAAAGAAGAAAGAGAAATTGGTAAGGAAGGTATATATTATTCAATTTGGTTTGTATACAAAATTTAAAAATTCTCATTATATTTATATTATCTTCATGCCTTGATTGATTTAGATAATGATCATATCCTATGATTGGTTTTATTGAAGAAAGAATCGCGTCATTTTTTTTAACTCGTGAATCGTGATTTGATACGTGTGATTATTTTTGATATCCTACTAAGGGTCCGTTCATTTCGCGGAAAATAAGCCATTTCCGGAAAATATTTTCCCGGAAGTCATTTTCCAAGAAAATGACAATATTTTCCAGTGTTTGGTAAGGAAAATATTTTCCGCTCCCCAAATTGGCGAGCGCGAGCGTCAAGCTCGAGGCTCGCCAGATCAACGAGCGCGAGTTTGAGATCGACAAGCTTGAAATTTACTTGGTCTGACGACTAGCCAAGAAAGAAGAAGATGGGAAACAAAAAAATAAATAAATAAAGAAAAAGGAAATTAAAAATAATTCAAATTAAAAAAAGAAAACAAAAATTAAAAAAAAAATCGAATGAAAAAAGAAAATAAGAAAAATAAAGGGAATGAGGAAGTCATGATTTGTATAGGTGTGAAATAAGAGAGATCAAGTGAGGAAAATGTTTTCCACTTTTCAAAAGTGGAAAACATTTTCCCCTACTTTAGAAGACTTTTTTCCTTTGATGGAAAACATTTTCCTCAATGAATTCATTTTCCATGAAACGAACGTCAGAAAATCCGGAAAACATTTTCGCGGAAAATAAGCCATTTCCGGAAAATATTTTCCGGAAAGTCATTTTCCAGGAAAATGACAATATTTTCCAGTGTTCGGCTAAAACCTGAAAATGTTTCAGAAAATATTTTTCAGTGTTTGGTAAGAAAAATATTTTCCGCTCACCAGATTGACGAGCGCAAGCGTCAAGCTCGAGGCTCGTCAAATCGACGAGCGCAAGTTTGAGATCGACAAGCTTGAAATTCACTTGGTCTGATGACTAGCCAAGAAAGAAGAATATGGGAAACAAAAAAAATAAAAAATAAATAAAGAAAAAGGAAATTAAAAATAATTCGAATTAAAAAAAGAAAACAAAAATTAAAAAATAATTCGAATAAAAAAGAAAATAAGAAAAATAAAGGGAATGAGGAAGTCACGATTTGTAGAGGTGCGAGATACGAGAGATCAACTGAGGAAAATGTTTTCTACTTTTCAAAAGTGAAAAACATGGAAAACATTTTCCCCTACTTTAGAAGACTTTTTTCCTTTGATGGAAAACATTTTCCTCAAGGAATTCATTTTCCGTGAAACGAACGCCGGAAAATCTGGAAAATATTTTCCGCGAAACGAATGGACCCTAAGAGAAATTGAATTTATTTGGTTTGATTTTATACTCTCTGAATGTCATATTTTGCAAAGTGAAAATTCGTTTTACATGATATTAATTTATTATGCAAAATATTCTTTCTTAAATATTCAAGAATTTTACTCTCTCTGATTTTATTGTGCTTTGACTAAGTGAGAATTTCTTTTTCAAGATATTATTGTGCATAATATTCTTAATACTTCGTTATGATGAGTTTAGAAAGAATATTTGATTATTCTTGAAGATTTTCTATTTTGCTCTAACGAAATGGAAGGATCCAAATTGATGGATACCAAAAAGGAAATGAGTGCATTGCAGGAAATTCTATAAGGAAAGAATGATTGCGAATCTACACAAATCTTGGTGCAATCAGAAAAGTATCTCATGTGAAGATGGCAAGTTTGATTCGTAAAATTAGAGGAAGGAAGCTCAAAGATTCTCTTCTTTGTGCAAAGTTTTGCAAATTATTGAGGAAATCCCTTATGTGACGTACGAAAGGGAAAGAAAGTGAATCCAAAAAAATTAGTGCATCTTTTATTACCTTTTGTCATTAACAAATCTCTTATTGATATTATCATTTTATTATGACAAAAGCGGTAAGTAAATTTTATAATGCATCCGTGATAAATATATGCTAATATATAATCAAAGTGAGCTTTATTGCATATCTTTAATATTCGATTTACTTTATAAAAGCTAATTTTTGGAAATTATGCAACATATTTGTTATCATTTTATATTCTCTACGTGATACTATTTCTGTTGTTATCGCTTTTTGATTATGACAAAAAGGGGGAGAGAATATAAATATGCATATGCGTTGATAATATTGAGCTGCAATTATTTTTCTATATATAATTATGCTCTAGCGACAAACTCCTATGTTCCTTTCATTACAGTATTTCTGAACAAGTTCCTGGATAACAAGCCTAAAGGTTTTCTTATTGATGATATTGATATTGAGGATAGTGACGATATTGATCGTGACCTTGATACGGAGCTGGAGCTTCTAACTAGGATGAATGCGCTAACTATGGATATGATGCCGGAAATAGACTGATTTTATATTACCCTTCAATTCGAATTAGGAAAAGCAATGTCTCCTTGCATGCTATCTTATGCTTTTGATTTGAATTACATTGCTTTGATTTATCAATATTTTAGAAAGTTTGATTACACATATGTATATTCAGAGATTGTTTTGTCATCATTAAAAAGGGGGAGATTGTTAGAGAAATCCCTTATGATGTTTTGAAGATGACAAAATAAATCAAAGGCTACCAATGTGTTGATTGGTTAAGTAATAAACTATGCAGATAATAGAACATGTAAAGGTATTGTCAAAGCTTGAAGACCGCCAGAAGATTGAACGTAACACATGTCCAAAGTCTATTCTGAAGATTTCCATACTTCTGTGTCAAAGTCTGAAGACTGCCAGACTTTAGTGTCAAAGTATATTCTACATTAGAAGTCTGCCTACTCTGACAAATTCCAGACTGAACGTGAATGAAGAACTAGAAGACAGACTCTATGCTGAAGCTGAACTTATTCAGACTATGTTCAAACCTTAAAGCTAAATCTGTTTAGAAGCAGGATATGTTCAAACTCAGATTGTAAAGTTTATTGCTCTCAAACTTTACATCTAGAACTCGACAGAACTAACTTAAGCCCAAATGTATAACGACTGGTGATTTGATTTGGATTCTATATCAAGATTGATTTGATTGACTTAATCTAATTGATTAACAATTAGATCTTAAAGACAATAACTTTCTATACGAAGAAACTCTACTTATGGAAACCAAGATTCTATTTGTATGGGCGATCATAATCAATTTGGGATTCTAACTTTTGTCACTCAACGGCTACCAAATCTTCTAGATCTGTCCAATGAGTAGATTGGAAGATGATCCTCAAGATGATGTCCAACGGCTAGTTTGGAAGTGGAGGAGTATTTAAGGAGATGAAGGACTGATGAGCAAGTAAGAGACGGAGCGTAGAATTTATAATTCCAAAGTCTGAACAACTTCGATCATACACTTGTCTTAAGTGAGCTTAAACATTTGTGATTGTGAGAGAAATACTAAAAGAGTGACTTAGTGAGATAGTGTGATCTACTACTAAGTGTTTGCACTCAAAGTTGTAATCTCTTGTTGATTGCATAGTGGAATCCAATAGAAGGTTGTTAACGTGGGAGAGTGGACGTAGGCCTGGTCTAAGTCGAACCACTATAAACCTTGTGTTTTTATTCTCTTTTCCTAAACTTTATCTTATTCCGCATATATTTGCCAAGGTTTTGTTTAAACATCTATCCACCCCCCTCTAGGTGTTCTTACTAGCCCTAAATGCAATAGACTTGAATTTTCTGATTTTTTTTCGATTAAATAAATCGGGCTTTTCGTCGACATGTCTATAGTGCTATTCTCTGAATTGGCCACTCACGAGATAACTGGACTATCTGGGGAAGCCATTAAGGAATCTAAATGCAATAGACTTGAGAATTCGATCAGGAATCGACTGCTCGATCATGTTCATCTGCCAAGATCATTACGACACTGTCGAAATCGATCAGAGACTGGAGATAGGTCAATTCGACTGAGATATGTGATCAGACTGTGAGTGATTCCACATGATTGCAAAATACTCGTTGATCGACACTAGACCGATTTTTCTATCATTTTTGTACCTAGTGTCCATATTTGAAACCTCGAGATTTTCACGACAACCGAGAGTCGCTAATGTGTCGAAGATGTACTATGTGACTCGAGATAAATCGATCACGGGTCAATTGCACCAAAAATTCCTAAAACTACTTGGTAGACTAGGTCATGCTAAAAACGCGCCGAATTGAAATTAACCGTGAATTTGAACCCAATTTCAGATTTTGAAAGTTTTGTAGTGTCACGAGCTATTTTAGGAACGTCGACTCATCCTTTGAAGATATTTCGGAGATTCCAAATTTTTTACGGAAATTCGTACGGGCCGAATTTAAGCGAGTTTTGACTTCCGAACTGAGCCTTTGACTGTCAGGGAATTATAGAAAAATATTCAAGATTTTTCTTCATGGAAATTGGACATTGATTTGGGAACTTTCGTGAAGAATTTGGAGCTGAAATTTATGAATTTGTATTTCAATTTTAGAGCTGGAAATTTGGCTTCCACTTGGTTAATTTAGAGGAATTATAAGTGGGAAAGTATTAGGGGACATGAAGTTAATGCAAGGGATAGTGTTTGTGGACTTTTAAGCTTGTTCCAATCCTTTGGTTGAAGAAAACCAGCTGGCCTTCATCTTGCTCATGGGAATTTTGCTTCAGCCGAAGACCAGCCGCCTCTGCCTTCTTTGCTTTCATTTGCTTTCTTCTCCTTTAAATCTCCCCATTAGTTTCAGCTTTGCTTTCATTTTTTTTCCCTTTTTTTCTTTTGATCTGCAAGACCACCAACTTCTGCCCATCTCACGCACCGAACAACCCCACTTAATGAGTCAATACCATCATCCATCAAAAGCAGTTTGTTGACTCCGCTTGTTCTTTTGCTGCCTCAATTTCTTTGACCGTCCATCTCTCCACGTCCACGCATCTTTATTTTCCCACCGAAGTTGTCTGCTCCATCTTGTTGCTTCGGGTTCATCCGGTTCCGCATCCTTGATTTCAGCCATCACCGAAGCAGCTTGAAGACCTAGTGAAGTTGCTCCATCCTGCGTGGTCTTCTCCAGCAGCTCGCAATTGTCTAGCGAAGCTCGGCAGTCCAGCCCAAATTTCGGTCCATCTCAGCCAGCGAGCCCGTGAAGCCCAACAGTTTCAGCCCAAGAATTGAGCCCAGCAAAGTCCATCAAGCTCAGCCCATTTAAAGCCAATAGAATTAGCCCGGCAGAGCCCATGCAAGTTAGCCCATTAGTTGGATTAGTTCAGCCCATCTCCAAAGTTAGCCCTCAGATTCAGTAGGCCCAATTTCAGCAGTCCAGTCCAGCCCATACTTAAGCCCGTAGTTTAGCCAAGCCCAGCTTCTTGTTGTAGGCTTGTAAGGTCTATTGGGCCCGGCCCAAGTGTCTGCCGACATCGCAGAAAATTTGGATTTCAACCGCCGTCACGCCATCGTCGTGGTTAGGGGTGTGCAACCGGACCGGGTCAACCCGGTTCCCGGATCGGCCCACCCGAAAAACAGGGTCGGGAACCGGTTCCGGTTGAAACCGGTCCGGGAACCGGTTCCCAAAGTTTAGACCCTGTTTGAACCGGTCCGGGAACCGGTTCCGAGGGAATACCCACCCGGGAACCGGATCGACCGGACCGGTTCGGGAACCGGTTTGAGAACCGGTTTTTAAGGAGCCCAAAAGTCCAAAAGACAACCCTAATTCGTTTCTATCTTTCCTCTCAGCTCTCACCTCCGCCGATCCATCCGAGCCCTGCGCCGCTGACGCTGCTTCCGCTCGCCCAGCGTCGCCTTCCTCTCGCGACACCCGCAGCCGGGAACGCCCCCGGCAACACCGGCTTCGTCAACATCACCGACCTCCAGGGCGGCAAGGTGGGCTTCGGCGCCGTCGCCCCTGGGTCCAAGCTCGACTCGTCGTACACCAAGTCGGTGAAGCAGATCCCCTACAACATCTCCGTCCTCCAGATCAGCGCCCCCATCCTGGTCCCGGCCATCCTCGCCGCCCCGGCGCCGTCGGCCTCGGACAAGAACGTGACGGCGCTGCTCGAGAAGGCCAGGTGCAAGACGTTCGCGGGCCTCCTCGTCTCGAGCGGCGTCATCAAGACGTACCAGTCGGCGCTGGACAAGGGCCTGACGGTGTTCGCGCCCGACGTGAGCTCGTGTCGCTCCTGCTGTACCACGCGGTGGCGGACTACACCCCGATCGGGTCCCTGAAGACGAGCAATGCCCCGATCAGCACCCTCGCCACGAACGGCGCCGAGAAGTACGATTTCACTGTGAAGACCGCCGGCGACTCCGTTGCGCTTAACACTGGGGTCGACTCCTCGTGGGTGGCCAGCACAGTACCTCGACCACTTGTTCTGCTCTCAAAACTAGTTGCTCAGCACCGTGCCTCTATCTGCTTTCTGTTGAATACTCCTTCGTTCCTTCTCACAAAACAGAACCTATCGAGAAAGCTTTTCTGGAAAACAGATACAGCTGATGTAACTAACTTGTATCATTATAAGCTATTCAAATAGACATCCTGATCGAGCTTGCTCACAGAAGTGCAAAAAGTATAGTGATTAACACCTCTTTCGGGGTAGGGTGGAAAAAAGAAAGAGAAACTTCTTCTTCATGAGTTAAATTAGGCAGCCAAGCTATAGGGGATGCAGTGTAATCTTTCTTTTTGTAATTTAAGCTTTCTTTTGGTCCTAATCATGATATATGCTTGGTACTTATGGTGGAATCTTGTTTCTCACGGTTGTGTCAATATTAGCTGCATTGGGCTTCTTGCTTTATGGAGGAAGGTAATTATTAGAAGTTAATGTGCTGGTTTACTACTCAGAGCATCTGGAACTTTTATGTTCTGCTTACTCTGTGTGGTTTGATTTTCTCCTTGTGATCAGTGTGGTTGTCAAATAATTCCAGGTTGTTTTTCATGCTGAGGCACTTTCCTATTGAATCTAAAGGAAGAAGCTCCATGAGGTGCTTTTCCTTTCATTTTAAATCAGAACTTAGTCCTGTCACTTTTTTCTGCTTCTTGCCTTTGTTTAAGAGACATATTTTAATTATTGTGCACATCTGTAATGATTACTTTGGAGTTAAAGTGAAAATATGAACTGTATTGCTGGTGGTGGTGCTTGGTGCTGTCACTAATATCTTTGTTAGAAACTGGATATTTTTGGGATCAGGCTGTAGTTGTTTGTAAGTGAAGTTCTCTGTTCTATCAATTCTCACAAGCACTGGGACATCTTCCTTTTTTTCCTTTTTCCCTTTTTCTTGGTTCTGGTGAAAGTTTCTTCATTTGACTGGATACATATCCAATTTATCCAACTTTCAAGCAGGTCTTGGTACTTTTATATTGGGTGTTTATGATATGACTTATGAAAGTTTTCAAGGATCATCCACCCTGCCAAATGCTATTGTATTGGATGTGTATGCGAAAAGCCAAACCAAATGTAGCTTTTGGATTGATTTTCTTGACTACCTGAAATGGGGTGTGCACCTTTTTGGCAGGTTGGATCTGTCACAGCTAAATGCTTCACCTGCTTCCTTATCAGAAGTTTTGTGGTAAGCACCTACTTCCCTCTCTTCCCTCTTTAGTCTCTTCCAGATATGCAAAGTTTGTACTTGAGTTTACAACTTTCCAGAAAGGATAGCCTCATTTTTTCGTGCTTTTACTATATCAACTTCAGGCTGTTATTCGAAGCACCTATTATAGATATGTTGCCATGGGAAATTTGTTTGAAGCATGTGATCCTCAAGCTTGAGTCCTTGTCTTCTTTCTGGGTCCTAGTTCTCATTGTTCTTCTACATCATTTAACACTTGGGACTTAACCAGGTACAATGTATTGGTGAATCATTGTCCATTTATGTCTATGGCATACGTAGCATGTCTATGATAGCAGTTCCTCACCTAAATTACTCCCTGCTTTTGCTTAAAAGAAGTATCAGTAAAGGACTATGAAGAGGAGTAGGAAGGCCAAAGCTGTTTTCTAGACTTCATTGGTGAAATAAAACTAAGACAATCTTGTTCAAACAAAATTTGAAGAATCAAGATAGAGTAGTCTGCAAATGTTGTTGAGAGTGAAGAGATACCCAATATCTAGAGGTTATTGAAGTTCCTGCTTCAATGATTGGCCTCTGTTATGGAATCGTTTTCTCTCAAGCCCCCTGCTTAAGGATGCTAGCTTCTAAATGCAAATCCGGTGACCATTGACTTCCTTTACTTTGACATGATTTGTTACTGTCTTTGGAAAACCAAGTGAGAGTTCTTTGCTTGTATCAAGGATTTCATTTTTTCAGTAGCAGGTAGGCATTTAGTGTCTTCTAGCTAATACCTCTTGCTGAAGAGATGTGGTCCTGCTGTTTGAGCAAAACTCATTGTGCGCGTGTTGAGCTGCAACTGAAAATGCTTTTAAGGGGAGGAGAAATAAGATCCTGTACATTCATCACCATTATATCGATCTAGTCATGGTTGCAGTTTGTTTCAAGAGCCCTGAATTTGCTTCCACTATGCAGGTCCTTTTATCTGCATTCGATTCAGACGCATCCCTCGACGTTTTGAATCACCCGATTCTAAATTTGATATATTACCTGGTACTTTCTTATCCCACTTCATTCTTGGGTTTGTTAATTTGCTCCATAACTGATTGTTTATATCCTTCAAATGTCTGTTGCTCAAATAACAGCTGGTTGAGATCATACCTTCAGCTTTAGTCCTCTTTATCTTACGGAATTTGCCTCCCAAGAGGATATCGGCTCAGTACCATCCAATCCGCTAGTCAAAGTCAATCCTTTTTTTGGTAGATAGTTATTCTTTTGTCCTCTTGAAGATGGGATTTTCATGGTTCGACAGCTAGAGTTATCAAAGTTGAGTAATGGGAAGCGGAGCCACGAGGGAAAAAAGAAAAAAAAAATTCCAGATGTATCATCATTCTGGAATGGCTCACAATGCCTGCAATTCTTTTTCATTTATACTGTTGTAATTTATCGTAGGTGAGGTACCTTTCATTTACTTCTCGTTCTCCTTTTTTCAAATCCACTTTCTTTTGAGCGGGGTTCGAGGGGCACACAGCAGAGGGCTGCATGCTTGTATAATAAATCATGTGCAGATATTGGTCGGGCATTTGGAGAAAGAAAGTCCATGCGATTTCAGACATCAGGTCCTCATGCTTCTCTAAGGTTAATATAAAGATACAGTAATTTTTATGCAAAACAGGTTCCAATATAAACAGGGTTATCCCTGTTCCCGGACCGGAAAAACAGGGTGGGTCGGGAACAGGGTCCAATGAAAACAGGGTCGGGAACAGGGTCCAAAAAAAGAGAACCGGTTATAACAGGGTCGGGTACAGGGTCCAGGTCTAGACCCTACCCACCCTGGACCCGATCACCCCTAGTCGTGGTGAACCAGTTTCCGCAATTAACCGATGAGTTTATTCTCTAAACTCTTCTTAGTAGGCTTTGATGCTAAGGAGTGTTTAGAATTATTTAATTAGGAATAAGGTGGTTAGTTAGATTAAATTAGTGGTTTAATTATTTAATTGAGCATGTTAGGTGGTTAGCATGGTTTAGCTAAGGCCCAATTAAATTGTATTATTTATCTAGAATGGTTTGGAAATTTTCCGAGTCTGTATTGGTATTTAATTTAATAATTTTGACCTCGGTTAGTATTTTTAGAAATTAAATTGAATTAATTAATTAATTTTCGAAATTAATTATATATTAATTATTTTTACGGAAATTAGGCCGGAACAACCGGTAACCGGAATTTCGTGCTGATTGCAATGGCGTGGTTAGTTTTTGCAATTGAGTGTTAAATTATGCAAATTGAGTGATGATTGGATTTTTGGTATTTAATTCCAAAAAAATTGTGAATTTCCAATATTTACTCAGAAAATCCCGGGTGTCGAATTTTAACACCGAAAATGGTTTTATATACTATATAAAATAGTGAGATTTTAAAAAGAAAGAATGTCAATTTTTCTGGGTCGAGTTAACCGTGTACTCACATACGACTATTTTCATGTGTATTTCTAATACGAAGAAAAAAGCCAGGTTCACCATTTTAATTGAAGCATTGAGTGCAATGCACGGTGCCCTGGGCCATATTTGAGTGATCGTGTGATGATTAAGAGAAATCGTCCCGGGCTGTTGAGCTGGACGTTATCCCTATTTGGGATACCCCTTGATAAATGGAAGCCGATCGCAGTAAATTCTGGACTCTATGCTCCTTCGGGAAAGCCATCAACGAAGTGACGTGCCGTGCTCAATGGGGTGAGACGAAACCTGGCAATGCCAGAAGATTGCCGAACTGAGAGTAGGCCGTGCTATATGCCGAGATCAAAACTAGGAACGCATGATGATTTGAGCATTGTGTTCCAATTAATTGAACTTGAGTGATGCTCTAATTTATTATATGAACCGTGCTGACCCGCATGGTGGAACTGAGACGAGATAAGTCTCCTTGATTGTGTGATTGCGCGCTTAGAATGCTTCTTAACATCTTTCCCTCCTAGCCGAAGTTTAGAGCTTAGATTTGCTAAGACATTGTCTCACTGGTTATTGTATAACCACTTTCAGGGTCATCGAGTGGAGGACCTGGAGCAAAGAGGATGTAATTTGAAGTATGGGTCAGATATGACCACTTCTTTTTGGAGAATAGTATTTTGTAGTCTTTTGGCCATAGACTCTTGTACTTGACTCAGCATATGTTTATAAAGGCATGTTTGTTTGTGAAATTATTGTTCTGCTTCTCTATCCCGAGATGGTTACTATTAGGGGATTCGTTTTCGCTTCCGCATGTGAAATAAAAAGAAAGGGTCGGCGACTAGCCTTGGGAAGTTGCAAAATTTTATCGACCAGAGAGGGATGGGTATGCGCTCGGGGTTTGGGGCGTGACAAATGACGTGGCATCACTATCAAGAGTTCCCAAGCGAGCAACCCGACAACAGAGAAATGTAATTCCGACAACATTATCCGTTTTGGCTAACACAACCGGCGAGTCGATTTTTGGGTCCGTTTGACATCCATTTTATTTTTCGGAATAATTTTTACTAAGAAATAATTTTTTTATTCTATTTTTTGGACAAGTTTTGGCAAGGCCGAGCCTCGTTCAATCGCCAACAAGGCTCACCCTTGCCGGGCCACTACAAGGGCAACGTTGCCCAGCCATAGCGAGGCCAACTTCGTGATGGTCCAGCAAGATTTAGCCTTGTCCGGCGAGGCCAAGCCTCATTTGGCTACTTGTGAGGCTTGTCCTCATTGGGGGCTGATGATGCTCCAACGAGGTCGCCGGCCTTCATTTGACTAGTCGTCGGCCTACAACTGATTTAAGGAAGGAGAAGGAAAAAAAGAAAATGGATTTGATTCTAAAGTTGTTCCTAAAAATAAAGAAATAACTTTTCTAAATTTTTAATTTTGTTTCAAATTTATTTTCGTAAATGAAAAAATAACCAAATTGATTTTCGTAGAATTATGCATTGTTTGACTAATTATTAAATAGGGCCAAGAGCCTTTACGGCCGGGCTTTGCATGAGCCTATGCAAAACTCTGAAAGCGTTCTCCTCGCTTCTTGACACGAGCCCTGCAGATGCACGCTCAGTTGCGAAGTCCTGATCAGTGAGCCTTTCGTGGATGGTAGCTATAAATGTTGCATATGCTCTCCAATTTTCCATCGTGGATTGCAAATAGATCTAAAAATGATTCTAAGGTAAAATCGAAAACTTAAGAATTGAAATCAACCTGATTATAGATTCTAAGACATAAAAAATAGGTTTCAAATTTTATTGATCCGTTACACTCAAAGAGTTCAATTCATGACACTCGGAAGTTGATGTAAAGTATGAGTGATTGATTTTTAGACGGGACGAACTCTTGTCCCAGATCCGAAAATTGATACCGTGACTCCTAATCCCAACTTTTTTTGGAATCGGGAGTCGAACCGGCCAGTTTCCAAAGAGTCACTTTCTGTCCGTTGCTGAAAAAGAAAAAAAATTTCAAAACTTTTCAATAAAACAGAAAAGTCGCATCACTACAAAATCAAAAATACACGCCGGTCCACGTCGCTGTTCCTTCTCGATTATAATGTCCTAAACCGATCTGGTCGGGCCGGACCGGTTCGGTCCGATTAAGGTTCCCTTCTCGATTCTTCCTTTTCGGCATCCTGCCGTGTTCCTCCCCTCGGAAGCAGCAGCACGAGCAGAGAGAGAGAGAGAGAGAGAGAGGAAGGAATAAAAGCAAAGAAGCAGAAGCACGAGAAGAAACCTCTCGAATCCTCTCCCTCTCTTTCGTCCTCGCGAAGCAATCCGACCGATTCCGCAAGCCAAAACCCATCACCGCCCCTCTTCCGTCCGCAAAATCCTCAAGACACTCTCAGAGAAGAGAAGGAGAAGAAGGGAAGGAGGCGATGGAGGGGAGCGGGAGAGGGAGGTCGCGGGGGATGATCCCGATCCTGGCGCTCCAGGCCCTGAGCGAGTACTACCGGCTCGAGCGGAAGCCCCCCGTCACCGCCGGCCTCCTCGCCGCCAACACCCTCGCCTACCTGCGGCCCGGCCCCCTCGACGCCCTCCTCCCCACCATCGACCGCGTCTGGTTCAACCCTCACCTCATCCTCAAGGTGGGTCGAGTCGCGGTGTTATAGAAACGAGCGTTTGTGTTCCTCTTTGGGTGGGGAATGCTGGCTGACCTTGATCGTGCCGTCGTCGCGAATGCGAATTAGTTCGTGTTTGGGAATTATATTGACGTGTTGCGAGAGCCGCCTCTTGCGGTTGCGAGATCAAAATTTGATTTTGATTGGCTTGACTGCGAATTAGTTCGTGTTTCGGACTTAAATTGGCCTGTGGCGAGAGCCGCCTCTTGCGGTTCCGGTATCAAAATTTGATTTTTATTGGCTTTACTGCGGATTAGGAGGTGCTGTCTTGTATCCAAGGTTTCTCATTTATCAATGGCTTGAGTTCAATCTGCGGTTGTTTTTTAAGTTTCATGATGCTTGGAGTTTCTAAGAATTTCCCAGGGGACAGAATCCCCGATCCCTCGATGACTGTCGGGGAAGTTAGTAAATCATCTGGCACGTCGGTCGTAAGCCCTTTTTTTAGTTTTCGTGAATTAGGAAGTTTTTGTATAGGAGTCATGGGAAAAATTCATGGAGAGTTACGGTGAGGTTATGAGCCGGGGATCGGGCACTGGGGACCATGAAAGGCCCCCCTGTGTGCTCTTTACAAGGAAGCCTTGCTCTGATGTTGCTTGCTCAAGTGCAGGGTACATATTCCTGTTTTGATATTGCCTCTGATTCAACTGTAAGGTTCTTGGTGTACCTTAGGAGCTGGCATAACTCCTGCCGTTGATGATTAACGCTTATGCATTTTGCATCCACACTGGTCATTTCATCTCCTTCGATATGTCCCTCTTGTTCTCATGTGGTGGTATGTTTTCCTAGAGAATATTCGAAAGTGTATGAATATGGTTAGCAAGTCCTTCATGTCTCCTTGTCTTTTTCTCCTTTCTGTTCAGTAGCTTAGCATAAGCTTGTAAAGACATGGCATGCCAGACGTGATAATCTAATGATCTTTCGCAATAAAACCAGGAGATCTCTACATTTGCTCGTGTATTCTTTTATTGTAAGTGCATGGAGTCTTCGCCTGATTTCAGAATTGTAATTTTGGTTCTCTTTTTGTGCACAGTACAAGGACCCAAAGCGCTTCATTTTGTCAGCATTTTACCATGTAAATGAGTCTCACCTGGTATACAACATGCTGTCATTATTATGGAAGGGAATCCAGTTGGAAAGTTCGATGGGAAGTGCTGAATTTGCATCCATGGTTGCCACATTATTAGCAATGTCCCAAGGAATAACTCTGATGCTCGCAAAATCCCTTTTCATTTTCTTCAATTATGGAAAGCCTTATTACTCAGAATATGCAGTTGGATTTTCTGGTGTTCTCTTTGCCATGAAAGTTATCTTGTATTCACAGTCAGAGAACTACACATATGTGCATGGGGTGGAAGTACCTGCACGCTATGCAGCATGGGCTGAATTGGTTCTGATTCAAATGTTTGTGCCGGGTGTTTCGTTTCTTGGACATCTTGGTGGGATACTCGCTGGCATTCTTTATCTGCATCTAAAGGGTATGTCCTCAGCTCCTGATCCACTGACACTGGCTATGAGAGGCGTCAGTGGTGTGCTGAGTTGGCCTTGGAGGTTCATGCGGTCCTTGTTTGGATCCCGCCGTCGTCGGATTTCCGGTAGAGGAACAGTGGGTAGAAATCAAAGAGGATGGACTGAGCCTGGAGTTTGGAGATGCAGCGCTTGTACCTACGATAATTCCACCCAGTTGGACGAATGTGAGATGTGTGGGACAAGTCGGAGTATCCGCAGGTCCCGTTCGCCGCCATCTTCCAGGTATTCTGAGCATATTCCTCTGGACGAATTGCGCCGTCGGAGAGTGGAAAGGTTTGGGAGATGACACTGTCACTTGTAAAGGGCGGATGGCCGGTAAGTTTTGTGAAGGGAGGTCGTAGGATCCGACGTATCATACGCTTTTGCTGACACTGTAGAGCTCGGTGATCAGTTGCACATGTGTTGCCTCGGCGGTTTACATTCTTTGAATTAAATCTGACGGGGTGCATGTGCAGTTGATTTTCCGTGTTGTATACTTCCAAATTATGATAATAACGTACTTCTAGTTGCAAAGGAACCTTCAATTGCTGCAAGTTTCAAGATGAGATTTGCTTCTCTTTTTCTTTTTGATGATTATGAGATGATAATTGCATTTCGGTGGAGCTTGGCCAAGCTGACTTCCCTCAAAATGCCTGACCAGCCCAATCTCGCCCACAATCCTAATCTCGGCTGGCCAGCGTGGTTGTTTTCGGCTGAATGTTGGGCCCGGCCGACTCCGTCCGACTGACCATTGTGCCTGGAAAATTCACGAGGTCATGAGCATTAGCCTCAACTCGGGTGCACCCATTAGTTGAGCGTAGAGGCGAATGTCGTTGAATTGAATATGTTGAGACGAACGTGTGTCGCCGATGGCTCCAAAAAGTATTGACTCGTTCATTAATGAAATTGTTTGCGCTTTGTTGGGTAATTCAAAGTTTGTAAGCGGATTGATGTTGAGGAAAAGGAATGAGATGGAAGGAGAGGGAGTGAATGGAAATTGTAATGTTTCTCCTCTAGCCTGGGTGTAGTATATTGAAGGGAAGTAACGTGAAGGGCAATGCAGCTAGTAAGGGACTAAAGTAGGTATTGTCTCGGATTTTCTTTTCGAGTCAAGTGAAGGGCTTACTTTTATATCGCTTACCTAAGATGGTTTGATTTTCTATTTGTAATCTTGCGTTCAAGCTGAGAATACTTATAGCAATAAAATATTGAGGTTACATTCGATAGCCAAAATAAAAGTCATGATATGATCATATTTATTTATAAGACGGGTATAGTCTGGATAAAATTATCCTATGAAGGAGATGAGATCAAAGAGGATAGGATTTTTTATGTTGATAGTATAAAAGCCATTTTTCCTTAAATATGAACTTTTTTAATAATAACTAAAATAATAATAAAATAAAAATAAAAATGAATTCTAATTTAGAAAAGAAAATTCAAAATAACCAAAAAAATCGTTTTTATATATTCTTATTTTATTTTAATTTCTTTCTATATATTTTAATTTCTTTATATATTTTAAGTGCAAAGTATAGTTTATTATTTGATAAAAAAGTTATTGTGGAATGATGGAAGGGAATAAAAAAATAATAATAAAAAGAGATGGAAAAAAAAAGTAAATAGAAATGAAATAGAAGAACATAGATTTTAAATGAACAAGTTCAAACTTGAAAATGATATTTTTAATACTTGAAGAATGAGGGGCAATGAAATTTCGTAAAAAAAAACTACCCTCTTCATCTCCTTCTCCTTTGAAGTTCATGTTGAAGCTTTCCAGCTCTTCTGTAGTTTTTAGTTCACACTAAAGCTTTGCAGAGACAGTGAGAGAGTAAAAACTTCATCTCCTTCACGACTCTTTGGTTCATGTAAAACATTTTACAAAAGTAACAAGAAAGTTGAAACTCCTTCTCTTATGAAACTTTGTGGTTCATGTTGAAGTCATATTTTTCATAATTGCAAAAGTAAAAGATCATATTATCTCTTTCTTATTAAATTTGGCGATAAACTTTGAGAGATTTTTACGATCGCTATTCGTGCATTTTCAGATTCATTTAAACTGATATGTTGAAATTAATATGTTGTAAATACAATTAGTTTATGATAAGATATGAAAATATACAACTCTATTATTACAATTCACCGCACAGTAGATAATATATAATAAAATTCTTGGATTTTGTATCCAATCCTTATCCAACTATATATGTCAACGTCCAAATGCAACAAGAAGGTATCAAATCAACACATGTGGATAAAAAATGATTATTACTTATTTTCTAATAAGAAGGAGAATTTGGAGGGGAAATTATCAATAAAGTTCCAAACCTATTATACATAACCTTTCAATTTAGTTGATTTAGTCTTAAATCTTTTGATGAATTTATCAATGTGGTCCATCAGATCAAATTTTGGTTAAAAATTGCTGACACAAACATTAAGAATCTTATGGCGATATGACCAACGCTGATGCAAACAATTTTAGAATTTTTTAAAAAATTAATTTTTTTGTTTCCCTTTCCTTTTGCTAGGTTGCCATTGTCAGGCCTTGCCTAGACAAGGGCAAGGGCACCTTCACCCGTGCAAGAGTGAGGGCCATCCTTACCAAATCTAGGAGAGGGGCTTGGCAACACTTGCCCTCGCCTAGGCAAGGCTCGGTGAGGCTAGCCCGTGACTGTGACTAGTGGCCGGCCGGCCACTCGGTAAGGAAAAAAAAAAGGGAAAAAATTCAAAAAAATTGGAAAATTTGTTCACATCAACATCAGCCATGTCTAAGGTGCTTGGCATCTACATTAGCGATTTTTAGCAAAAATTGGTCGAATAGACTACATCAGCATATCCTCAAAAAATTTACAACTCAAATAAAAATTGACTAAATTGAAGGATTTATGATTGAATTGGCACAAATGTAATAGGTCTATGACTTTCTTATAATTTCCTCAAACTAAGAAAAGATTAGTGTGAGAGATTAACCAGAAATTGTTAGGGAGGTGCGGCAATCCTAACAACATCAATCATAAGGTACAACAAAATGCATTTAGGAAGCCTAACCCCTTGTTCGAAATTCTTCGTGGGTGCTCACACATTGTGGAACACGCGATTGACCAAATCTATCATACCAAGAACTCACCCTCGTGATCTCCCGATAACGTGCCAGAAATATCTACTAGATTTTTTTTTTGGTCCGTAACATATCTACTAGATTGATAACCATAAAAGGAACTCAAAGAAGAAGAAGAGAACAGCACGCGGCCTCGCGAATTAGCGAAAACTTCCGCGCCGGAAGAAGAGGGTGCGGATTTTTCTATCCCGCTTGGGTGCTGTACCCATATTGAACAACAATCGTTTGTCTCGTATTCTAGAAACAGAAGCATTTCACGAGTTGAGCTTTTGTCCGGTTGGTATTTTGCATGTCTCATAGCGTCAAAAGAGCTGCCATGAAATCGAACTCGGCTGGAATAGGAAAGCCTTTGGGAATAGGGCAATTCTCGGAGCTTAGCTCAATTCCTTGCATAGTTCCACCACGAACCAAGGGAAGGCTCGATTGAAAGTTCGAGTTCGTTACTAGCTGGCTAACACTAAGCCGAACCATCACAAACCCGACTACAGTTCCTAATGTGCGCTCGTGATTGTGCAACAAAAACAAGAAATCTAAAACCCAATGAGCAATCGAGGATGAAATGGTCAATTAGAAAATACCGACATTCTTCGAGAGCTTTTATGTCGCATCGGACACTTTGACACGTATCTAATACACTTCGACACTTTCCAACACTCGGTCAATATGTATTAAAAAATTTGACACCCGGTCATTTCTCCTAATACTCTCCGACAGGCGAGTTTGAAATTCCAATATGTGATTTTGACACATATGAGGTCAATTTTAAAATTTTTCAATAAATGGAAGGTTAAAATATAAATATGTAAATAAATAAATAATAATAATAATAATAATAATAATAATAAATGGGGAAAGAAGAAAAATTTATTATTCTATTCTCTTTTGACTCTCACTTTTCATGACACACAATTCATCATCAAAAATGTTTTTTCTTCTCTTTTGACACGCTTTGACACACGAGTCCAAAATATTAGTTACTTTTTTTCCTTCAAATTTTATAAAATTAAAACAATTATTGATATTAATAAATGGTGAATTAATATTTTTAATGTAAATTTATTATAGATTCTTTTTTATTATTTATTTATTTATGAATTTGGATCAAATGAATTTGTTTAAAATAATTATAAAAATGATCATTATATTTATATATATATATATATATATATATATATATATTTAATATACAACATATTTCAATATATCAAAATTTTCTCTTTTTTTATAAATAACATGTGGCGATATCAATATCGATATTAGTGTCGATATTATTTAGAATGTATTCGCTCAGCCCAATCTACCGCCCTAAAAAATATCAACTTACCCCAAGGGGAAGTCGGACACTTGGCAGAGAAAGTGACATCCGAGCCCAACGTACCGCCCTAAAGAAGAGTATCAACTTACCCCGAGGAGAAGTCGGACACGAGGCAGAGAAAGTGACCCGGAAGTCACGATGAAATAGTAAATCTTGTAGACACACGACGCGGTATACGGCGCAATTCAAGGCCATCTTGTACGTGCATTAATTAGGGCTGGTGAGGACACGAAATCGAGACAAACTCAGAAAATGTCAAAACCTCCCCGCATTGCACGTGCAATGGAGAACGCCAGGTACCAGAGTTCCCATTGTCCAAAGAAATCGAGTACCTATTAAGGGTTAGCTATTCGGACTAGGAGTACGAATCCTATAGGCTTTCCTCTCTTTCCTTCCTTTTTTCCTATTCTTTTGGTCCAACGTAGGTATCTATGATTCTGTGGCAGGCACCGTTAAACATTTTCCGTGATGGAACTGTTCATTGACTATCCATTAAGTATAATAATTAATAAGATAAAACTACGAAATCATGAAAATTTTCATTTTCAGCTTTTAAGACAAGCGAATAGTTAACTCAACTTTTAACTTGGGGATTGTCTCCTAAACTCATATCTTCCTTTTATGGGTGTCTAAATTTTGTTACTCAATTAATTCTCATGAATATACATAAGAGGAGTCCTTGTGAGATGCATCGGGTAGGGTTCGTCAAGTGACAAATGTGACCTAAACTTTTTTGAGACGACATATATCGTAATATGAATACAAGATCTATAATATTTGATTTAAGTCGTGCCATTCTATAGAGTAAACTAATGGAGAAACTTCAATACAATCAAACTATACATGTATATAAAATTCGAAAGGTAGGAGGACATGTAAATGCTAAGTAGGTGGAGATTATTTATCCAATCCGGTGCTCCACATGATGTCTCGATAAATTTCAGGTGGTAGAATAAATCTCATTAGGCACCAAACAAAATGACATGCAAGGAAGAGATTCCGCGCCTGCACTTAACTTTTGCTAGAATAGTAGCCGGGATATTTTCTTTTTCCGGGTATTCGAATCCTTTAACACGGACAACCTCTCTCTTTGTAGAGATCAACTCATTTCAATATGCTTTTCTTTCTCTCTCTTTGTTCAAAAAACACGTACTCGGGAAACTTGAAGGGATCGGATTGTGCGAAGATGTAATTTTCATGACAACGTTGTATTTGGCAGGCTGCCAACAATGGGCAAATAGCAGCCGAACATGTAACTTTCTCGACGTCGGACACCCAAACTCCGTTCCTCATTTGGGACAAGCTGAGAAGCAAGAACCACCACGAACCTTGAACGACACTGGCCTAACGATTAAAACCCTAACTTTTGAGCCTATATAAGCATCTCCACGAGCATCGATTCGAACTCATGTTCTTTGTAAGCATTAAACACCTTGTTTTAGGGCTTCGAAGAGCTTCATCAATCACCCCCCCCCCTCAAAAGGAAGAAAGAAAAAAGGAAAAGATTTATATCTGTAGTTCTCTAAATACTTCTGTCCAAGATCATATGGCATTCTCGAATGAAAAGCAGCTGGCTTTCATTTTTGGTCTCTTAGGTACACAACTTCATTCGTGATGAGCAGCACTCTTTTCAATCTTCGTTAGGTTAAATTGAGATTTAGGGAAGCATTTCAGGTGAGCACCGATTGCACGGCACAGGTCCATGTATACAGATGATCCGGGTAACTGATATTCCATGTGTTTTGTCTTGCATTATTTTGCCGATCCTGCGACAAAAACTTTTGTTGTTCCTTCGAAAAATAAAAAAAGTCCATTGTAATATAGTTGAGTTTATGGTGAGCATGGTCTCATGTGGGTCAACAAGATCCGATGGATATGATCGAATTCAAAATGTGGGAATCATGTTTAACATCTCTTTTTATTATTCTGAGTTCTACAAACGATCTTAACATTTCTCGTCTCCTTTTCTCTCAAATCTATGTAGGCAACATCGTGTCTTTTTTGGTGTTCTTAGCACCAATGTAAGACCTCCTCCAACTCTTTATTTGGGTCCCTTCTATCATCTGACCGTTATAACGTATCTTAGCAAAAAATTGGGAATTTTTCCTATATTTTTGTTTTTGGCAGCCCGACATGTTACGCAATCTACAAGAAGAAGTCGTCGGATGGGTATCAGTCGATACCGTACGTGGTGGCGCTTTCGAGCGCATTGTTGCTTCTGTACTATGGATTCCTCAAGACTGATGCCACTATGATCATCAGCATCAATGCCATTGGCATCGTCATTGAACTCACCTATCTTCTTCTCTTCTTGATCTACGCCTCCACCAAAGAGCTCTCTCTCTCTCTCTCTCTCTCTCTCTCTCTCTCTCTCTCTCTGTTTTTGTGCTTTAAATTTTAGCAAACCATTGTCCCTTTGTTATCCTACCCAGGTCTTGTTCATTAGCTTGTTTTGAGCAGGCAAATTATGACAGGCTCTCGAGCTGGATTAAGAGGGGAAAACTGTTGCCTCAGATCGTCTCTCTTGTTTTTACATGCGAGATTGAGATTGTCTTAATGATTATTCACATGTCATGGCGCGAAGTTTGTGTTTTCATGTATTCGTCGAATAACTACAGCTTTCTAGCATCCCCACATGTTAGCCCTCCTTAAAAATATAGGCATTTCGTACATTTAAGAAGACATGCAAGAAGGGAAAAAGGAAAACAATTCCTAGGAAATTTATGCGACAAGGAATAAAAATGAAAAACTTCTATATATTTACAACTTTTCCCAAATCAAAGACGAAATCTGAAGGAAATTGATGTAAATCACCAATCTGTGCAGATATACGTGGCGATTGATGGTTTTATTAGTGATGGGCTTAAGGCCCGTCCGCCCATGTTGGGCCTAAAAGCCCGGCCCACAGGAATAAGGCCCGTGGATGGAGGGACGTATAAAAGGGATCAGAGAAAGGGAGAATGCACCTTTTTGGAAATCAGTATGTACGTCTCCCTCTCTTTCCAACGTTCTCTCTCTCCAAAAAGAACAGTAAGCAAAAAGAAGCGACGCCGTCTTCCTACCAAGCGAATTGTCGTCATCGGATCGAACAGGGCTAAATTCTCTTCCTCTTTTCGGCGTCGGTGTCTAATCTGTGGCTAACAAGGTACGCTCGAATCTGTGGTGTGCTTTACGATCAGTGATACGTGATTTTTCCCGGGCTTGTCTTCCGCATTTGTTTTAGGGGTTCGATTTAGTGTCGAATCCAGTTTTCAGGAATCCGTTATTCCCAACATTGGTACCAGAGCCCTAGTTCACGTTTTTTCCCGACCTAATTGATGTTTTTGATTGATTTTTCGCGAAAGTAATTCGGCTGTACGGATCGGGGCGAGAAATCCCGACACCCGAGCGCTGTTCGCCCATTTTTTCGAGTTTTCGTAAGTCGAAATCGAATTCTGATGGCATAGGGAGAAAGGGGTCGTCGAGACGAGTCTGGCGATATGTCGAACGTCGCCGGGAGACGCCGCACGCACCCACATGCGCGGCCAGAAGCCGTTGCGCGTGGGCGCGCGGCGGCGGTTGCGCCCGGCCACCGCCGGTCGTGCCGCGCGGCGCCGCCGGCCCCGGCCGCGTCGGTCAACGGACCGACGCGTGCTGACGTCAGCATGATGTCACCCAATGGTCAGTAACCGCTGGGATGACGTCATCGATGACGTCAGCACCGACGTCGGTTGGCCGGGAAGTCACCGGCAGGCGACCCGACCCGCGGACGCCTGGCACGTGCCAGCTGACGTCTGCGTGACGTCAGCCCACGCACGCGCGCGGCACGTGTGGTCGGTTTGTCCGACCGGTCCGACAACCTGACGGTTGACCGTTGACCGACGACCGTCGACCGTCGACCCGTTGACCGTTGATCGTTGACAAAAAAAAATGTGTTTCCTTTTCAATTAAGTCTATGTGGATTATATGTAATCCCTTATTTGTTCTGTATCTGTTGCAGGAACAATGCCTCTCCTTCAGTTACGTACGCCTATTCGCATAATTACCGATAAACAAAAGAAAAGGCTTTCTAAGTTGATAGCTGAGCTGACTGATTATCGATGGGAGAATGGTGACTTAATTGATCATGTTCTTGAAATCAACGGGAAGATACAAAAGGTCATATGGAATGGTCGTCCCATGCCACAGTCAGAGATGGTGCGATTTTTCATTAACACTCTTCCACCTGAATGGCAAGATGTGTTGAATCGCATATGGGATGTCAACGGAGCTGCTTCATATAAGAAAATCGTGATGGATTTTGTAAAAGAATATTACTGCATTGTTACAAGGGAAAAGATCAAGAAATTGAACAAAATAGGATCTTTCCCAGTTCGTGTGCTGGCTTGGTGTTAGATGTATTGGCTGTTTTTTGTTAAGTGTGCTTTGTGGACATCTTATGTAATATTTACCACCTGATTGTTGTTGATGTAGCAACTTATATGTTAGTTGTATTATGTGAAAGCATTATTATTATATTGTATGTCAATTATCTGTTGTTATATGTTATTGCCGGTTGCTGTGGGTAGTTAGCTGTGGGTAGTTATAGAAGTTTTTGTAGCTTCATAGAATTGATTTTGCATATGACAATCATATTAATGATAGTTTTAAGTTAGGATTTTTGGAGGATGATTGGAAACGTAGTGACCCTTTAATTCTAAAATCTTACTTGAATGTCGCGACCTGATTTTTTTTCAAAGGGTGAACCACCTAAAACTAGGTTAATGGATTACTAAGTCCGAAGACTTGGCGCGGACTCTCCCAAGCCCTACCAATCGCGACTTGATACTAAGAAAAAGACCCATTAAAACATGCAATTATTTCAAATTGGAGCCGCCACTAACCAATTAGGGCTGATTAGAAACCCAGGTAAAGTATGGGAGAATACTTTACCTTTTACGAACCAGAGATTTAATGGATTCGGGGACATGGTTACGCTAGATTAATCTAACGCCCTTTCGGTACCTTAAAAAAAAACATTTTTGCAGGCAGTCTTGATTAATTTTAACCTAAGATACTAACATGCAAATGGTGGTCATGCGGGTGCACAATCAATTAAATAACATTCAATAAATCAAGATGCTAAGAAATTATAAACCACAACTTTATTAAAGTCCACTCTCTAGGAAAACATTAAAAAAAAAATGTTAATAAGAATGCATGCCCTAAACATGATTTCTAAATGACATGACACATAAATTTTCTTTTTCTTTTTTTAAAAAAAATTAATTAAATGCAATCTTAATCTAAAATTAATATGCATGAATTCTACTTTAATGATATGTGAAACGTAATTTACATGGCCTAATATGAACTATATGCATGTAATCTAATTTATATAATTCTAATATGCATGCGTTTCATGACATGGGATGAATGACATTAATTCTATATGCATGTTCTTTTTGTGATTTTTTTTTTTATGTATACAACCTATATTAAATAATGATGATATGAAATGGGATTAATTATGAACTAATTTATTAATTAACCAAGAAAATAACTTTTGTGTTTTCTCTTTTTATTTATTTATTTTTTATTTTTAAAAAGGCCGAATAATTTCCATTAAGAAAAACATAATGATGCAATGCTAACTTTTTTATCTAAAAAAAAAAATAATTAAGCTATTCAAACTGGAATTATTTCCTAATTCAATTTCGGGATTAATTTGATTTAAACCCCATTTGTTTTAGAAAATCATTATTCTTTTTAATTTTTTTATTATCTTTTTATATTATGAAAACATGTAAAAATTTCCTAAAAATAATCCTAAAGGTTAATTTAAACCTACGTGTCTTAATTTAATAAACCTATATGACCTATATGCTCATGCAAATTTTTAACTTTTCACTATTTCCTTTTTTTTAATTTTCATTTTTTTAAACAAGCAATTATTTTTACATAAAAACTAAGATAAGAATTAAAATAATTGAAAAGATAATCCATTGTCTCATGGATTAAGTTAAAAATTATTTTAACTCTACAAATCACAACGAGGGAATCAAAATAATTACAAATTTGGTCCGAAGTCTTACGGACCAAATTAAATAATTATTGTGATTTAACAAATGAAATTCTACCAAAACAAACTCAAAATTAGTATAATTAAAAAAATGACCCAATGTCTCTCGGATCAAATTAATAACCATAGTAATTTGAGGTAAAATCTTCAGATAATGCATATAGAAATTGCAAATATTAACACCCAACATTTAAATAATTAAACTAAACATGCTATCAATTGAAATAAACAGAAAAAATAACCTAAGAGATAAAACAAATAATGAAATAGACTAAACTCCAAAAATGAAAAGTAAAAGTAAAAAAAAAACAAACTACTCGCATCCTTCCATATCAAGAGAACTACCTCCACTAATATATAGCACACACCCTCTGTTGTTAATTTTGGCTAAAATATGTCAAAGCTTGCACTTTCCATCGATCTATCATGATGTCTATGGGCCTATCACATCCTAAAACATTCTGTCAGTCCTAAAGCATGAAAAACCCGAATATAACTCCAATCCATATTGAAATAGCAAGACTCGTGGAATCGACATCAACCAAAGCATTACAATTACCCAAATCAGGGGGCGGTGGTTCGAAGGTTTAGCAAAGGGAAGCTCCGGCGAAGGCAAGTGGTGGCGCGGCGAGCGTCGGCGTCGGAGATGGCGGGCTCGCGGCTGAGGCGGAGTGGCGGTGTAGGCTCCACGGGCGCAAGCCGTAATGGACTTCGGCTTCAGGCGACTATGATGGCTTCAAGCGTTGAGTCGCACATTGGTGTGGAAACTTCCAGATCTGAGTTGCTGCGAAATGCAGCAACGGCGTCGGCTTGGGCGAATGGCGCGAGTGCTTGTGTTGCGGATGGGGAGGCCGCGAAGTGTCGGCGACGGAAGTGCAAGTGCGAGCGCGAAGGTGAAGCGGCGAGGTGGTCTCGCGGACGGGCGGCGGCACGGCTTCGACGCAAAGGTTTGCAGGTGGAAGGAAGAGTCCGGTGGAGACTCTTTGGAGAAGAAGCACAGTGATTTGCTTTCTCTCTCCTTGGGTCTTCTTCACGTCTTTTTCACTTTACTGCTGTGTACTTTTCTTCAACAAAAAAGGACAAACAATCCTTTGACCAGAAGGAAACAATGAAATCAAAGTAAATGAGGGAGAAAAGCCATCCCCTTTTTGCTGTTCTGTGCTCTTCTCTTTTGAACGAATGAAGAAAGAAAAAGCCTCTCTCTCACGTCATCCTCTTTCTTTCTCTCTGACTTCTCCTTTTTCTTGTCAGAGAAAGGAGAGAAAAAGGTTTTCTCTCTGACCAAGATGGACGAAGACTTCCTTTCGCACGCTTGAAAATTTTTTTGCTTCTGAATTTTCTTCCCCCCCTTTTTTGGTTACGACTCGACGTGTTCCTTTTATAGTACGAGACTTCCATTTAATATTGGAAAGTCGGAATTTGTGCTCCTTTGATCGTGGGGATTGCCGAAATCTTAGCCCTGATTTGTTGCCGTAAATCCCTCACCTTATTTCGCAATTCATTTATATTGCCGCGAACATGTCCAGATTCACGCCCAATATTCGAGTGAGTATCCGTTCTTTCCATATCGCTAGACAAATCCCATTAATTCCCCTCATTAATTTCATTTTTTTAAAATTTTGAAATGAAGATATGTGTTCAACGATAAAAATGCTTCATTATTCAAAATTCGTTTTTTTTTTAAAATCTCCCTCCACAAACCCAAATTCTTTATTTTATTTATTATCTCCTATAAAAAAAAATTGATCCTAAATTAGGTGTCAACAGCTGCCCCTCTTTGAAGGGAAGCTCGTAGAGGTTTCCTTCAAAGATATATGACACCTAAAATTAAACCATGTAAAATGAAATATGCAATGCATATGCAAATGTTAATGACTTGACTCTTTTTTTTTTTTTTTTAAAGAAATGGACTCAAGTAAATTTAACCCCTAAAGAATGTCATGTAAATGCAATGATTCGGTCAGGAACATAGATCTCTATGTGTCTATGACCAATGAAATGCAAATGCAAAGAAGAGCACGTACCTGTCATACCTGTTTGGGGATTTAGGTGTGAAATGATTCCGATGAGACCTGTCAATCATCTGGAACTCCTTTCAGATAATTGAAAGGCTCAAAGTCTTTAGGGATCTGGAATTCTCATCAGATTCTAAGCGCCTGGAAATTGCGTCAAGTACTTGAAACTTCAAAAATCTGATTCTTATGCCAGACATTTGAAAACATTTACTAAACGTCTGGAAATCACATCAGATGTTTAGAAAGACAAACACTTGGAAATCACATCAAGCGTTTAAAGGTTCAAATATCTGGAATTCACACTAGACATTTGAAAACATTTTATAAATAGATACTTGGAATTCTCATCAAGTACAAAGATGACTGAATAAACTCAGGATTTCAAAGACAATTTTTTTGTCTGAGGAAAAAATCAATGAAAGTCCACACATGATGGCTTTATCAAGCTTCTACCGGAAAAATTATCACCAGGACAATTTTCAGTTATAGCGTGAATCTCTTGAACATGCTAAATGAGACACTTTTGGTGTGAAAATGCTTTTTCACTCGCTCTCATTTAAGAAGGGTTATTTGTCCCGACCATTGATGCGGGAATATATCACTCAATCTTATCATCATCTTGTCGACAAGAGTTCAAATTTTCTTGCAATCAGTACGACCTTACCAATTTGAGAGGTCCTTGTCAATGACTATAATGCAGGCTTGGTCAATGGCTTAACAAAGGGACTCTTCGAGTCAAAGCAAATTGAACGAATGATTCTGTAATCATCTCTGGGTTTACAAGTCAAGAACCCTGCAAAATGATAAAGAAATAATCTTGCTCGCACTTCTTCGAGCAATGCTTAAAACATGTGATTTCCTATGTTAATTCAAGTGCCCTAATCTGAAGAGACTTTGTAAGGGATGTAACATAGGCTAGGTTCATGGGTTGAGAAACGAAAGGATCGTTAGGCTCAAAGATGTGTATAGGGGCAAAGTTGGTGATCATCTTGATATTGCCACTAGTTTTTCTTCGCCACAGATTGTCTTCTTGACAGATTTCTTTATTGGCTCAAGGGTTTATCACCTGATGCCAATGATTATTCAACTGGAGATCTTTTCTCAACATTTTTCTTGAAAGTCATTTTCTTTGATGATGGACATCGGTCATTCTTTTATCAGGCACACCTCTTTTATGCCCCCAATTCATCAATCATTTCTCTCTTCTTTTCACGGGCATTGGCCTTGCTTTTACCAGGCACACTGCTTTTTCATGCCCCTTAGTTCTATTTTAATTTCAGTTCTTGCACACAATGCGTGTGTCAAGTATACCTTTAAATGACACCCGAACCTTCAAGGGTCTTCATCTGTCTCTTGTCTTGCCCCAATGTGGGGGATGATCACCAACTGGGTTTAAAAGAAATGAAATAGCAGGCTCAAGTGGGCTATTCAAATGATATAAGTGTGTAGGATAGTGAAAGAAATGCTCTTCGTCATCCTAAGGCACTTAAATTAGCACATGAATCCAATGTAATAGCACGACTTGAAAATTGATGCAAGTGAGAGCAAGAAAATTTCAATTCACTTTCCTCACTTCATGATGTCATTTTTATCTCCCAGTTGCCCCGATGTGGGGTGGTTCTTGACAGGGATAATTTGAAAAGAACATCCATAAGTGTATGGGCTCAAAAATGGTTAAGCAATAGAACACCTGTAGTGTTTGGGATAGAGAAATGAACTGCCTCTCGTCATTTCAGCTGTCGTACTTTTCGCAAGAAAATTCTTCACCTTGAAATACAAAATGTTTCCACACTCACCTCACAATATATAGACAAGGGACGGTGTATGGGATTAGGCTTGCCTTTCACACCTCATTTAGCATGCTCAAATAACTCAACATCTTTCACTGAATTATCCATTTTGATAAATTTCAAGTGGAATTGACGAATTACACAATATCATGTGAAAGCATTCTATAAAGACAAAGAGGGCATGCTCATAAAGTCAAAGCTATTATGTGTCCATGTCTTGCCCTTCCTTTGTAAAGGAGCTCAATAAGATACCATCATTCACATCCATTCTTTGCCCCTGCAAAAATAAAGTATGCAACATTATACACTAAAGATTTGACCAACTTTGAGTGAGGAAAAGGTTTTTACGAGCCCTTTTATTCATGGATAGTATTTCTTTACAGCATCAGAATTTACAGGATTTGTGAATTCTCGCCCATCCATTTCTGCCAAAATTAAAGCACCTCCAGGAAGTACTTTCTTCACAACGTATGGCCCACTGTAATTCGGGGTGAATTTGCCACGAGGATCAAGGTTAATTGGTAGCATCTTGCGTAGCACCAAATCATGGACCTTGAAATGCCTTGGGCGAACCTTCCGATTAAAGGACTTGGCCACTCGCTGTTGATAACATTGACCATGACATACGGCCTTCAATCGTTTTTCTTCAATCAAATTGAGTTGGTCACACCTCTGTTGTGCCCATTCAGCTTCTGTTAGCTTAGACTGGGACAATACTCTTAGAGAAGGGATTTCTACTTCAACTGGCAAGACTGCTTCCATGCCGTATACCAAAGAAAAAGGAGTTGCCCCGGTAGAAGTGCGAACTGAAGTCCTATACGCCATCAGAGCGTAAGGAAGCCTCTCATGCCAGTCACGATAATTATCAGCTGTCTTTGCCAAAATCTTCTTGATGTTCTTATTCGCTGCTTCAACCGCGCCATTCATCTGAGGGCGATAGGGCGATGAATTCAAGTGACGAATTTTGAACTCCTTGAACAAATCATTAACAAGCTTGTTGTTTAGGTTTGTCCCGTTATCTGTGATGATGGCTTCAGGCACGCCATAACGAGCAATAATATCTCGTCGCACAAACTTCACAACATTCTTTGCGGTAACAACTGCATAGGATGCTGCCTCTATCCATTTTGTGAAATAATCAATAGCGACCAAGATGAAACGATGGCCATTCGAGGCTTTCGGATTAATTGGGCCGATTACATCGATGCCCCACATTGAAAACGGCCATGACTCTGACAGTTGATGCAGCTCATTTGGAGGAACATTTATTTTGTCTCCATAAATCTGACAACGGTGACAACTTCTGACATGTTGAATGCAATCAGTCTCCAAAGTCAGCCAAAAGTAACCCAATCTCATAATCTTCTTTGCTAACATGTGGCCGCTCATGTGAGGACCACACACCCCTTCATGTATTTCTTCCATCAACTGAGTGGCTTCCTTAGCATTGACACATCTAAGTAGGACGGTGTCGAAAGACCGTTTGTATAATGTATCTCCACTAATAAAGAATTTGGAGGCAAGTTTCATGAGATGCTTTCGGTCAGCTGGATTACTACCTTCTGGGAACTCTCGATTTTGAATATAGGTCATGATGTCATGGTACCATGGTTTTCCATCCAGTTCCTCTATCACTACCATGCAATAAGCTGGCCTCGGCAAAACCTCTATTTTCAAAGGCTCGACCTCTAACTCATCAGTGACCTGCAGCATAGAAGACAACGTCGCAAGTGCATCTGCAAATTGATTATGAGACCTTGGCAAGTATTCAAACGAAACTTCCTCGAACTTTTCCATCAGATCTTCTAAATACTTGTGGTATGGGAGCAACTTGGCTTCCTTGGTCTTCCATTCACCTACGGTCTGCATTATGATTAATGTGGAATCCCCGAACACTTTTAACTTGGCCACACCTATCTCAAATGCAGCCTGAAGCCCGAGGATGCAAGCTTCATACTCAGCCACATTGTTAGTGCATGGGAATACCAATTTTGCAGCCACCGGATGGTGCTGTCCATCTGGGGATATCAGAACTGCCCCAGTACCAGAACCAGACAAGTTTACAGCTCCATCAAAGAACATCTTCCACGAGTCTTCATTTATACTCAAGACACGGTCATCAAGGAAACTGTCATTCTCATTAGAGACTCTTGAATTCTCGGCCAATAGGTCAGCAATCACTCGACCCTTAACCGACTTTTGTGGCATGAATTGTACATCAAATTCGGAAATTAAAATTTTCCATTTGGCCAACTTACCCACCAAAGCTGGTCGCTCAAGTAAGTACTTGATGGGGTCACTCTCAGTCACGAGGAATGTATGGTAATGCAGTGTGTATTGTCGTAATCTATGCAATACCCATACCAAAGCTGCACAAGTCTTTTCAACATCAGGATACTTCAGCTCTGATGCAGTGAACTTCTTGCTCAGGTAATAAATGGCTCGTTCTTTTCTATCGACGGGACTTTCTTGAGCCAACATTGCACCTAGTGACTCACTATGAATAGTGAGGTAGAGAATTAAAGGATGACCTGGCGATGGTGGGACAAGCATCGGTGGATTCATCAAGTAACTCTTCAACTTGTCAAACGCTTCTCGACATTCATCATCCCAATTTACTCGTGCATTCTTCTTTAGGAGCTTGAAGAATGGCTTGGCGGTTTCAGAAAGTTGGGAAATGAATCGAGCAATGTAATTCAACCTCCCCAAAAGGCTCCGGACTTCTTTCACCGTTGACGGAGGTCGCAGCTCACAAATGGCTTTAGCTTTTGCTGGGTCGATTTCAATCCCTTTACTGCTCACAATGAATCCGAGCAATTTACCAGATGTTGCTCCAAACACGCACTTAGCGGGATTTAGTCGAAGCTTGAACTCACGGAGTCGATCAAATAGCTTCTTCAAGGTTTCGATGTGGCTTTTTCCAGGTCGAGTCTTTGCAATCATATCATCAACATAGACTTCAATTTCTTGATGCATCATGTCATGAAACAATACTATCATGGCTCGCTGGTAAGTTGCTCCTGCATTTTTGAGTCCGAATGGCATAACCTTATAATGAAAGGTTCCCCACGGGGTGATAAATGCAGTCTTCTCCTTGTCTTCCTCCTTCATCCTTATCTGATTGTACCCGAAAAAACCGTCCATAAATGAGAATAGTTCAAAACCAGCGGTACTATCCACAAGGACATCTATGTGCGGTAACGGAAAATCATCTTTTGGACTGGCCTTGTTCAGATCCCGATAATCAACACATACTCGAACCCGACCGTCTTTCTTCATTACTGGTACAATGTTGGCCACCCATTCGGGGTACTGTGAGACTTCAATGAATCCCACCTTCAAGAGCTTCATCACTTCCTCCTCTATCTTCTTTGAGAGTTCGGGCTTGGTTCTCCGTAGCCTCTGTTTCTTAGGTGGCACATCCAGATTAGTAGGTAGGCAATGCTCCACAATTGACGGGTCTAAACCAGGCATGTCAGCATACGTCCATGCAAAGATATCCCGATACTCCTTCAGTAACTGAGTTAGGCGCTCGGCCTCATCTTTGGGAAGACTCGCCCCAATTTTTACTTCTTTGGCCTCTTCAGTGTCACTTAAATTAATAGTGACGGTCTGCTCGGATGTGGGAGCCTTAGTCTTTTCATGTTGTTCCCAACTACGTTGCACTTCACTGGAGTCTTCGTTTGAGTCTTCGGGATCATCAGTATTAGCACATACTGTATTAGATTGGACCATTCTCACACCTTTGCAAGTCTCAATATCATTCCTGAAACAAGAAGTGGATGAATTAGGAAGACAAACAGGGTAACCTATTTTTTTAAATTCTTTTGGCAAAAACCATTTTTGAACATTTTGACACGAGGAAGCATGATGAAGCCCAGGCCTCAGAATTCTCCTTGGATTTTTCTTTTCTTTTATCGGCTGGATATCATCACCGGGCTAGTTTGGTGTACTTCATCATGCCCTCAAAACATGAAAATTTTCATGTATTTTATTGGATGAAAAGAAAATTACATTATTGGAATGATGGAAATCCTAGGAATGGAAATGCAAATACGGAAAGCAATAAAAAACTCCTACGCAGAGGAGTGTGCAAATAATTAAAATTCTCCTACTCTCGAATTTCGTCGATGACCAACACGAAATTCTCTTCGAACAATTCGGCCATTCCTCCGAGTGTGTCGTCTTTTCCAGTAGGTAGAGTGGTGTCCGCAACCGGCTTGTCTACCACTACCCATTCGGCATGAGTAACATCAACATCAGCAACTGGAGGCTTGGAGTACTGAACACAGGTATCGATTGCCCCTTCTTCCTCATGCATCATCTTCGCAGGCCCAGGGAATGTAGACTTAATGTGGGGTCTAATGATGCCATTTCGTCCTTGTCCTCTTCCTCTCCCTCTACAGGATCGTCCACAATAGCCCAACCCAGTAGTGTATGAATTCCGCCTGGCCTCAATTAGTTCTCGAGTGCCCTGACCATGTCGGCCTAAACCATTACCTGGAACAAAGCCACTCCCGACCATGACCTTGCCTACCATGATCGCCGACTTTGATAACTTTGGAGTGGGTAGGGTAGTACCTTGAGAGACATGAATGGTTGAAACCAACTCAAATGCTTGAAAGCTGGATTCCTCTTTACAATCTGGTTCAATGTAAGGGATAGCCGTCTCGTGATAAATCTTGAACTCATCCTCTCCTCGAACTGTAATAAGCTTCCCTTTCGTCACAAACTTCACTTTCTGGTGAAGACTTGAAGAAACTGCCCCTGCTGCATGAAGCCATGGACGACCTAACAAAAAGTTGAAGGCTGTAGGTATGTCCAAGACCCGAAAAACCACATTAAACAACACTGGCCCTATCTGCAAGTCTAAATCAACTTCCCCAACTGCTTCTTTCTTGGTTCCATCAAATGCTCGAACAGAGGTTTTAGCCGCACGAATTTTCCCTAAATCATACCCAAGACGCTTTAGAGTCGCAAGGGGGCATATGTTTAAAGCCGATCCATTATCAATGAGGACACGGGATACCAAGGTATTTAGACACTTGGTTGAGATATAAAGGGCTTTGCCGTGTCCCCTTCCTTCATCCGGGATTTCATCATCTGAGAAAGTGATCTGGTCGTTTAACAAAATGACCCCCACGAATTCCCCCAACTTCTCAGGCTCAATGGACTCTGGGACATGTACTTCATTAAGGACTTTCATCAAAGCCTTTTGATGTTTCTCTGATGTCAAAAGCAACTCTAATATGGAGACTTGTGCCGGCAATTTTCGAAGTTGGTCCACTACGCTATACTCACTTGCCTTAATTACAGCTAAAAATTCTTTAGCCTCTTCATCAGTGGCTGGCTTGACAGGTTGTGAGTTAGCCTGAGCGTAAGTGCGTCCCGATCGAGTGACCACATCTATCTCCGCATCATAACACCATGGGACCGCCTTGTCATTCGTGTATGCATAGGGTTGCGTAGCATCAAGAATTAATTCTTCATCATCTGATGGCGGCACATCATTGATGATTAATCCATCTTCATCCGAAGCATCCTCCAACGGTGGCATGTCAAAAACTAAGGGATCGTTAGCTCCAATGTTCAAGCCGGTAAATTCATTTTCAAAATCAGAAAGCTCTTCCTCCAGATCAATAATGATTGGAGTGATAGTTGAAACTGTGTCGGCGGGATCTACGCAAACAATCATCCCCTTCTTGGACATTACCTTAACTCTCTGCACCTTCTGAGACATGGTAGGTTCTTCTACATCTGAGTAGTATCCAGCTCGAACTAAACCATTATAAACATCGTCCAGATGTACTCTCAAGCTCTTCTTTCGACCAGCATCAAAACTGAAAATGGCATTCACAGTTTTTGGATGGTCAGGGAGTGGATTATTTTGGATGTTCGGCTGTGCTTCGCGGAATGAGACCACTTTAGCATCCAACAAATTTTGGATTTTGTGTCGCAGCGTATAGCAATCATCAACAGAATGTCCTACCTCCCCCATATGGTAAGCACATGTCTTAGAAGGATCATAGTTGGGGAAACGCTCGGGATTAGGTCGTTTAGGCTCCTTAGCGAGTAATCCATTTTTCTGAAGAGTCGGCAAGATCTTGGACAATGGCTTAGGGAGAGGTGTAAATTGACGCCTGGAAGAGTTCCTCTGCTGGCCAAAGAAAGGACGTGCTCCTCCCTGTTGAGTGTTCGGGACAGGGCGAGGGGGTTGAACATAAGCCGTATTGACCTCCGCTACGGGCTCTTTGTCCTTCTTGGCCGAAAATTTCTTATATGAGCTGGTTTGATCAGACGCCCATCCATCACGCAGGGCTATCTCAATTCGCTCACCAACAGGGACCAGCTGATTGAACGACTCGGCAGTCGATCCTAACATTCGATTTCGGTATTCAGGTGGGAGCGTCTTCATGAACAAATCCATCAACTCCTTTTCAGTCGGCTCCGGAGTAATTTGAGCGGCTACAGTCCTCCATCTTGTGACATAGGCCTTGAAAGATTCTGTCTTCTTCTTCTCAGTGCGAAGTAAATCCTCTCGAGATGGAGTAACATCAATATTATACTTATACTGCTTGAAGAAGGCATCAGTCAAATCCTCCCAAGTCTCTAGGAGATTAATCTTCTTCATAATATACCACCGGAGTGCCGGTCCTGTCAGGCTTGCTTGAAATTGCTGAATCATCAGGGGTATGTTATCAACATATGGGGTCATCCTAACCACATAAGTCTGCAAATGGATCTTTGGGCAAGAAGTGCCATTATACTTTTCAAAGTCTGGCATTTTTGAACTTTTTTGGTATCTTGATCTTTGCATAATGGGATAGATCAGTTGGGTCTTGGCTAAATGCACCCTGCAGCTGCTTAAGTTTCTCCTCGATTTTCGCCAGGCGTTTTTCCTGCTCAGTCTTCGGTACAGCCGTCTGTATCACTTGTATCTCCTCATCAACAATGATTTGAGGCGTGTCAGTAGTTTTCTCCCTAGAGACATCATTAGAGCTTGATGGGCCACTTGTGGATACATTCTTGCCCTTATCTTTCGGATCAGCCATAGGAGCATGTTGTGGTAACACCACTTCAACTTGCGGAGGTGGAGGGGCAGTGTTTGCTTGAAGAGAATCGATTTGTTTAGAGAGCTGCTCAAGGACATTCAGGACTTGCTTCATTTCCGTTTCGAGGGCAACGACACGAGCTTGTTCAGCACCACGCAATTGTTCGGCGTCATCAGCCATTGTTACTCTAGAACGAGTACGGATTGGTGATCTTGGGTGAGCCGTGTTGTTACCTAAGGAGAAAAAGAGATAATATAAGAAACAACGACAAGATAAGAAAATGGCCCATGACAATGGTCTAATCATCTCATTTTATTTATTTTAAATATTTGAACCAAACTCCCTAACAATGAACCAAACTTCCTAACAATGAACTAAGAATTGAAATTCAAATCCCTAAACATTGAACTAAAATTGAAAAGACTGAATTGAAATCAAGATCTCTAAACATTGAACATCTCATTTTATATGCTTTCGGGAACCCAACGCCTTGCGAAGCTTTTTATTTTCAGCTTCAATCATTTCCACTTTCCGCTTAAGATGCTCAATTTGTGCTCGTTGGGTGGGCTTCTCGGTCACATCAGGGACCACTGGACGCAAGGCAGCAGGAATCCGATGTTGCTGGATGTAGAACGCCGATGCATGGTGAATCTCCTCCTCGCCTTTCAGTCTCTTGGGCTCCAAAATCTTCTCTAGATGACATTCATTCCATGCAGCAATGATCATCTGGACCTCGTTGAAGTAATCATAGCTCTTATGATCAAAACGAACTTGAAATAATTCAGTCTTGAGGGGCGGAGGAATTTCTTGAAGGGCTCTGTACTGACGGGCCACCCTATGTGGGTAATAAGAAGTCGCACCGGAAAGGCCCAGCAATGGAACTGGCTCATCATGGTTGTGTGAGAAACGAGCCTCCTCAACTCGGAACCATTTAGTATGCCATAGGAATGCCCTAGGATCAGGATCTTTCAAAAAATTTATCCAACGAGCATACTGCTTGTGTGGAGAAAAACGTTCTAGGACCATAAATTTTTGAATGGGGTGCCTAAAATCGTCAACCTTGAATTGTTTCATCAGGTGTCCAAACCCTCTTATGTGAGAGAAAAACCATATTTGCAAAAGCTCAGGTAGGGCGCGTATGGTCTTTTCCTCATTTTGTTTGAAACGGGTTAATGACAAAAATGTTTCAGCTAAAACCATGTTGACATAATTCAACCCATCACAAACTCGATTGACCACCCACGAAATTGAGGGATTAATGGCATTTTTTCGATAAGGAAAAACGATTAGTCCAAAAAATGCCAATATGAAAATTTTAGCTTTTGAAATCATTGGTTGGCTTGCAAAACACTCTTTCAGAAATGAAAATGGGCATGCGTAGCAATTGGCTTTAACAACCTTTCTTACCACTTCGGCCTCGATTTTTAAAAATTGTGATAATTCGGAAATGAAATCAATACCGATAGATGGCCTAATAAGCTCTTTCTCCAGAGGCATTCCCATAGCAATACTATACTCCTCTAGTGTTGGAGTTAGCTCATACTCACCAAACACAAAGGTTGAAGTTTGTGGACACCAGAAATGGGGCAGCGCCTGTATAACACTGGAGTGGATGCTGATATCTAACAGTGGAAGAAGTCGAGCGATCCTAGCTTTCACATATCTCTGGCCGTCTTGATCTAACTGGTCCAGCCACATTTTGAGCTCTTTTTTGGGAGTGGAAATGAATTGTACGTCGGTTTTCCCCATTGCATATAAGACAAGACTGATGACGAAACCTATTGTCATGGACCGACAAAATTACAATAAAGTAAATAAATTGCAAAGTAGGAGTTTAGACAACTTACTTTTACCAGAAAAGTGATGACAATCACATAGACACACGCATGAAATGTGCGGCTCGATTTCTATCTAGATGGCTTAACAAAGTGGAGCTAAGAGGGTGATCTGACCGTTGCAGTCTCGCATTAACGTCAGGTCCCCTTAACTCCGGCTTAGTCGAATGGAATGTCCAATAATCACGCAATCTCGCGGATATAGACAAACACATTTGACACCATGAAAGAAATTTCGGGGAAGAGAAGGTCAACCTCTATATAGCAGTCTCGCTTTAGAGGAAGTATCCTTCTCAACACCATCCTAGAAATCCTATCGCAGCCCAGGTCCGGCTACAGGTCGTGTGTGCAATGTGTAGTGCAAAAACAATTTGAAAACCATGCACAACAATTTGTAATACAAACAACACTTCAATATAGGGAAAAATAAATCATTCATCTTTACACCCTCCTGCAAGACAAGGATTAGCAAAGACTACTTCCCTTATACCTCCCATCTGCAAGAACATTTAACACCTTAGAAATGTTAGTGACAAAACCTGGTATCCTTGCTGCCAAACAAAAATATGTTTTTAAAAGAAACAGGCCTATGTCCACTATGAGTTTTAACTCTAAGTCCCCAGCGGAGTCGCCAAGCTGTCGCGACCCGTTTTTTCGAAGGTGAATCACCTAAAACTAGGTTAATGGATTACTAAGTCCGAAGACTTGGCACGGACTCTCCCAAGCCCTACCAATCGCGACTTGATACTAAGAAAATGACCTATTAAAACATGCAATTATATTTCAAATTGGAGCCGCCACTAACCAATTAGGGCTGATTAGAAACCCAGGTAAAGTATGGGAGAATACTTTACCTTTTACGAACCAGAGATTTAATGGATTCGGGGACATGGTTACGCTAGATTAATCTAACGCCCTTTCGGTACCTTAAAAAAACATTTTTGCAGGCAGTCTTGATTAATTTTAACCTAAGATACTAACATGCAAATGGTGGTCATGCGGGTGCACAATCAATTAAATAACATTCAATAAAACAAGATGCTAAGAAATTATAAACCACAATTTTATTAAAGTCCACTCTCTAGGAAAACATTTAAAAAAAATGTTAATAAAAATGCATGCCCTAAACATGATTTCTAAATGACATGACACATAAATTTTCTTTTTAAAAAAAAAAATTAATTAAATGCAATCTTAATCTAAAATTAATATGCATGAATTCTACTTTAATGATATGTGAAACGTAATTTACATGGCCTAATATGAACTATATGCATGTAATCTAATTTATATAATTCTAATATGCATGCGTTTCATGACATGGGATGAATGACATTAATTCTATATGCATGTTCTTTTTGTGATTTTTTTTTTTATGTATACAACCTATATTAAATAATGATGATATGAAATGGGATTAATTATGAACTAATTTATTAATTAACCAAGAAAATAACTTTTGTGTTTTCTCTTTTTATTTATTTATTTTTTATTTTTAAAAAGGCCGAATAATTTCCATTAAGAAAAACATGATGATGCAATGCTAACTTTTTTATCTAAAAAAAAACTAATTAAGCTATTCAAAAAGGAATGATTTCCTAATTCAACTTCGAGATTAATTTGATTTAAACCCCATTTGTTTTAGAAAATCATTATTCTTTTTAAATTTTTTATTATCTTTTTATATTATGAAAACATGTAAACTTTTCCTAAAAATAATCCTAAAGGTTAATTTAAACCTACGTGTCTTAATTTAAGAAAACCTATATGACCTATATGCTCATGCAAATTTTTAACTTTTCACTATTTCCTTTTTTAATTTTCATTTTTTAAGCAAGCAATTATTTTTACATAAAAATTAAGATAAGAATTAAAATAATTGAAAAGATAATCCGTTGTCTCACGGATTAAGTTAACAATTATTTTAACTCTACAAATCACAACAAGGGAATCAAAATAATTACAAATTTGGTCCGAAGTCTTACGGACCAAATTAAATAATTATTGTGATTTAACAATTGCAATTCTACCAAAACAAACTCAAAATTAGTATAATTCAAAAAGTGACCCAATGTCTCTCGGATCAAATTAATAACTATAGTAATTTGAGCTAAAATCAATGGATAATGCATATAGAAATTGCAAATATTAACACCCAACATTTAAATAATTAAACTAAACATGCTATCAATTGAAATAAACAGAAAAAAAAAAACCTAAGAGATAAAACAAATAATGAAATAGACTAAACTCCAAAAATGAAAAGCAAAAGTAAAAAAAACAAACTACTCGCATCCTTCCATATCAAGAGAACTACCTCCACTAATATATAGCACACACCCTCTGTTGTTAATTTTGGCTAAAATATGTCAAAGCTTGCACTTTCCATCAATCTATCATGATGTCTATGGGCCTATCACATCCTAAAACATTCTGTCAGTCCTAAAGCATGAAAAACCCGAATATAACTCCAATCCATATTGAAATAGCAAGACTCGTGGAATCGACATCAACCAAAGCATTACAATTACCCAAATCAGGGGGCGGTGGTTCGAAGGTTTAGCAAAGGGAAGCTCCGGCGAAGGCAAGTGGTGGCGCGGCGAGCGTCGGCGTCGGAGATGGCGGGCTCGCGGCTGAGGCGGAGTGGCGGTGTAGGCTCCACGGGCGCAAGCCGTAATGGACTTCGGCTTCAGGCGACTATGATGGCTTCAAGCGTTGAGTCGCACATTGGTGTGGAAACTTCCAGATCTGAGTTGCTGCGAAATGCAGCAACGGCGTCGGCTTGGGCGAATGGCGCGAGTGCTTGTGTTGCGGATGGGGAGGCCGCGAAGTGTCGGCGACGGAAGTGCAAGTGCGAGCGCGAAGGTGAAGCGGCGAGGTGGTCTCGCGGACGGGCGGCGGCACGGCTTCGACGCAAAGGTTTGCAGGTGGAAGGAAGAGTCCGGTGGAGACTCTTTGGAGAAGAAGCACAGTGATTTGCTTTCTCTCTCCTTGGGTCTTCTTCACGTCTTTTTCACTTTACTGCTGTGTACTTTTCTTCAACAAAAAAGGACAAACAATCCTTTGACCAGAAGGAAACAATGAAATCAAAATAAATGAGGGAGAAAAGCCATCCCCTTTTTGCTGTTCTGTGCTCTTCTCTTTTGAACGAATGAAGAAAGAAAAAGCCTCTCTCTCACGACATCCTCTTTCTTTCTCTCTGACTTCTCCTTTTTCTTGTCAGAGAAAGGAGAGAAAAAGGTTTTCTCTCTGACCAAGATGGACGAAGACTTCCTTTCGCACGCTTGAAAATTTTTTTGCTTCTGAATTTTTTCCCCCCTCTTTGGTTACGACTCGACGTGTTCCTTTTATAGTACGAGACTTCCATTTAATATTGGAAAGTCGGAATTTGTGCTCCTTTGATCGTGGGGATTGCCGAAATCTTAGCCCTGATTTGTTGCCGTAAATCCCTCACCTTCTTTCGCAATTCATTTATATTGCCGCGAACATGTCCAGATTCACGCCCAATATTCGAGTGAGTATCCGTTCTTTCCATATCGCTAGACAAATCCCATTAATTCCCCTCATTAATTTCATTTTTTTTAAATTTTGAAATGAAGATATGTGTTCAACGATAAAAATGCTTCATTATTCAAAATTCGTTTTTTTTAAAATCTCCCTCCACAAACCCAAATTCTTTATTTTATTTATTATCTCCTATAAAATTTCCTAAAATAAAAAAAAATTGATCCTAAATTAGGTGTCAACATTGAAATTATTCATTAATATGATGGGTCTGTGCAAAAGGATGCATAAATGATAGGCATTAATAACTCGTGCATATATATGTCTGATGTGTTCAGATCAATGGCTTCAGCCACAAAGAGCATAGTTGCCGAGCTGAACAAAAGTGAAAAGCTCAATGGTGACAACTATGAAATTTGGCAAATGAAAATCCAGTATGTGCTGGAAGAGCAAGAAGCACTTGAGGCTCTTAACCTGACCATGGTATAACCTGAAGAAGGAAACACTACACAGCACAAGAGAGACAAGGAAGCTTTTGCTGCGTGGAAAAGAAAGAACTCTCTTGCTCGCATCACGTTGCTGAGCAACATGGAAAATGACGTCATGCGAGAGTTTAGGCGTTTTGACAATGCCAAAGAAATGTGGGAAGCATTGGCGGCAAGATTTGGTCATACTTCGGTGACCAGACTGAGGCAGCTCACTATTAGGTTTGACTCTTATAAGAAGCCTCATGGTCAGACCATGAAGCAACATCTTAGAAAGATGTCAAACATGATAAATGAGCTGAAAGATGCTGGCCATGTCCTGACAGATGAGCAACAAGTGCAAGCAGTGATTCGTTCCTTGCCTCAGAGTTGGGAGCATATGAAGGTGCACCTGACTCATAATGAAAATATCAAAACCTTCGAGGATGCAATGCGTCATCTTGAGCTGGAAGAGGACCGTCTGTTAGCGGCTAAGCCGGATGCTGAACTCTATCATGCTAGTTCTAGCTCAAATGGAGCTTCGAGCTCCAAGCGCAAGCGCCCTAACTGGTTTGATAAAGGGAAAGGCAAGGAAGCAGGTCCTTTAGGGAAGAAACCCAAGTTTAACCAACATGAAAGAGGAAAGCGTCCTCGCATGAAAAAGCTTGCAATGGTGAAATGCTACAACTGTGACAAGAAGGGTCACTATGCTCGCGACTGTCGTGAGCCAAAGAAGGTATGCACCCCTTGTATTTTTCAGAACTTTGCTTTTGTGTCGAGTTCTGTATTCTTAACTGAGTCTAATCTTTTGTGGACTGTGGATTCAGGAGCGACAGACCATGTAGCGAAGGATAGAGGATCCTTCATGGAATTCCGACGAGTACCAACTGGAACTAAGTGGATCTATGTGGGAAACAACTCCAGAGCTGAAGTGAAAGGAATTGGCACATGCCAACAGAATATGCGTGGTAGACGCACTTTGTTCCTACATGATGTGTTGTATGCTCCAGAGATTCGTCGGAATTTAGTGTCTGTTTTAGTGTTGGTTAAATTAGGTTTTAATATGAACTTCTATAATAGAGGTGTGGATTTGTTTTTGAATACAAATTACTATGGTTGTGGTTATTTTTTGGATGGTTTCATTATATTAGATATTGAATATGTTAATGCAAATGTTTGTTATTCCATTCTCACGTCTCCTAATTCATATGATAATGATGTGAATGTATGGCATACTAGACTTGGTCACATTGGCCAACATCGTATGAATAGACTAGCCAAAGAGGGCTTGTTGGGCAACATTGAAAAAGTCGATTTGCCCATATGTAAGCATTGCCTAGAAGGGAAAACGACAAAGAAACCATTTGGAAAATGTAAAAGAGCTGAATTTCCTCTGCATTTAATCCATTCTGATGTCTGTGGTCCAATAAATGTGAGAGGAAGGCATGGGGCTATTTATTTTATCACTTTTATAGATGATTATACTAGATTCGGATATGTCTATTTGATTTCTCATAAATCTGAAGCAATAAGTTGTTTCAAAAGGTTTATGAACCTCGTAGAGAATCAATTAGACAAGAAAATAAAAGTATTAAGATCTGATCGAGGTCGAGAATATTTATCTGATGAGTTCAGAAAATTATGTGATGAAAAATGAATAGAAAGACAGTTGTCTATTCCATATACTCAACAAAATGGTGTTGCGGAGAGAAAAAACAGAACCCTAGTGGAAATGGTTAGGTCCATGATGGCGCATGCTAACTTACCTATTACCTTTTGGAGTGATGCGTTGTTAACTGCTGCCTATATACTTAACCGTGTGCCTTCCAAATCAGTTATTTCCACTCCATATGAGTTATGGATAGGTAGAAAACCGGACTTAAGTTTTCTTAAGCCATGGGGTTGTGATGCATATACACATGAGTCCTCTCACAAGTTTGGGAAATTGGGTCCCAGAGGAAAGAAGAGTATTTTCATAAGATACTCGGAACACTCAAAAGGGTATGTGTTCATAGGTGAGCAGGAAAGTGAGAGTATAACTGAATTTGAATCATGGGATGTCACATTCTTAGAGGATGAATTTCCTAAGAAGGGCGAAATAGGGGAAGATTACTCCCTATTTGAAACATTGGATCAAGATAATGATCTTAGTGGAGTTCGTCCAAGTGGGAGTAATATGAGAATTGATGAATTGAATTCAACTCATTCTCAATTGCAACCACATAATGAGACGACATCATCATTATCTAATCCAAGTGGGAGCATAATGGGGAATGATGTGCAAAGTGTACAATCTCCCATACGGCGAACAAGTAGCCAAAGTATTCCCCGTCGACGTTTTGACATTGAAGGGGAAACTTTTATGGTTGCTTTACAAGATGAGGATGAGCCAAGAAATATTAATGAAGCTCTGAATTGCTCTAGTAAGGAAAAATGGATTCATGCAATGGAAGAGGAAGTGGAGTCAATGAAATCAAACCAAGTCTGGGAACTGGTTGATCTTCCAAAAGGACGCAGAGCTATTAGGAACAAGTGGGTTCTCAAAATAAAGCGAAAGGTTGATTAGGGGTGAGCGCGGTTCCCGGGTAGAACCGGGAACAGGAGAACCAAACCGGAGGTTCCGGTTCCGGTTCCCGGTTCCATTTTTCTGGGAACCAGTCGCGGAACTGGAACCGGAACCGGTCGTGGAACCGGTCGCAGAACCGGAACCGGAACCGGTCGCGGAACCGGTTTCGGAACCGGTTTTGGAACCCCCTCCCCTGCTCACCTCACATCTATTGCTCTACTCTTGACTCTTGAGTCCCGACCCTCTGAAACTCTCGCCGGACGCCGCTCGCCCTGAAGGCCGCCGTCGTCGGACGCCAGTCGCGGAACCGGTTAGGGTTCCAAAAGGAACCCCCTCCCTTGCTCACCTCACATCTATTGCTCTGCTCTTGACTCTTGAGTCCCGACTCCTGAGTCCTGACCCGAGACGCCCTCCCCGTATGTTATAGTTTTTTTTTGTAACGTGCGCGTACGTTATAGTTTTTTTTGGTAATGTGTGTGTACGTTATATTTTTTTTTTTGGTAACGTGCGCGTACATTATATTTTTTTTTTGGTAACGTGCGCATACGTTATAGTTTTTTTTTGGTAACATGCGTGTATGTTATATATATATGTATTTTTTTTTTGGTAACGTGCGCGTACGTTATAGTTTTTTTTGGTAACGTGCGTGTACGTTATTTATTTATTTTTATTTTTTTATAACGTGCGCGTACGTTATAGTTCAAATCTGAAAATAACAAAAAAAAAAAAAAAAAACCTGTTGGAACCTGGAACCGACCCTGGAACCTGTGACAGGGTAGGTTCCAGGTTCTCGGTTCTAACGGGTAGGTTCCAGGTTCCTCATTTTGAGGAACCTGTACCCGAGGGTAGGTTCCAGGTTCCAGACGGAACCAAACCGGAACCTGGAACCGCTCACCCCTAAGGTTGATGGCTCGATAGAAAGGCATAAGGCTCGCCTTGTGGCGAAGGGGTATAATCAACAGGAATGAATTGATTATGAAGATACGTTTTCTCCTGTAGTGAGATTTACCTCGATTCGCATTATTCTGGCAATAGTAGCTAGTATGGATCTTGAGTTACATCAGATGGATGTAAAGACTGCTTTCCTCAATGGAGAATTAGATGAAGAAATATACATGGAACAACCTACTGGTTTCATAGTAAAAGGCCAAGAAGAAAATGTATGTCGACTTTTGAGATCGATATACGGCCTTAAGCAGTCATCGAGACAATGGTATATACGTTTTCATAATGCCATAATGGCATATGATTTTACAATGATTGATGAGGATCATTGTGTATATATCAAAAGATCCAAGGATCAATTTGTGATCATATCATTATATGTTGATGATATACTGATTGCCGGAAGCAATATGGAGTTTATTAATATTGTCAAGAGTTGGTTGTCTTCCAACTTTGAGATGAATGATATGGGTGAGGCTGCATACATTCTTGGAGTTAAGATTTCAAGAGATCGTTCGAAGAGATCATTGTCTCTTTCGCAAGAAACATATATAAATAAAGTTCTTGAACGATTTCGTATGCAAGATTATAAACCCATAGACACTCCTATTGCGAAAGGTGAAGGATTGAGCCACAGACTGTATCCGAGGACTCCACAAGAGAATGAACAAATGAAACATATTCCTTATGCTAGTGCAATTGGTAGCTTGATGTACGCTATGATGTGTACAAGACCCGACATATGTTTTGCAATTGGAATGGTGAGTAGATACCAATCCAATCCAGGTCCAGCACATTAGAAAGCCGTTAAGAGAATACTGAGGTATCTGAAGGGAACTGCTGATTTCAAGTTGAATTACCAAGGAAATGATCTGCGACTTGAAGGCTATTCAGATGCTGATTGGGGAGGAGATTTAGATGAAAGAAAATCTACATCAGGATTTGCTTTCTTACTGAACAATGGTGCCATATCATGGAGCAGTAAGAAGCAAACGTGTATAGCCTTTTCCACGATGGAAGCTGAGTTCGTGGCATTATCAGCAGCGGTACAATAAGGAGTTTGGCTTAAGAGATTTTTGGATCATTTAGGTGTTAATGAGAAAGCTGCAAATACATTATTGGTTAACTGTGATAGTCAAGCAGCTATAGCATACACCAAAGATCCAAAATATCATAGCAAGACCAAACATATGGATACCAAGTATAACTTTGTCAAGGATATGGTTGCACGAAAGGATGTGAACTTACAGTACATATCTACGCATAGAATGGTAGCAGATCCTATTACAAAGCCAATAACTAGAGATGTGTTTTGTGGTCATGTAAAATCTCTAGGATTGCGCAGAGTCTGATGTACTGGATATTGTAATTTCCCTGAGTTGTTCACATTTAATGAATTTGTGTTTTTTCATCATTAATGCCTATGAATCTTTGTTTGATCTTTATGAATCTTAATGCTCAGTGCATTGTTTTAAGTTAAGGAAGTATGTCGGACAGATAAAAGAATAGCTCACTCACACAAGTAATCGCCTCTATTTAATGTGTGATAAATAGAGATGAGACTGTTTTTAAGCTTATTATCTAGGTGATAATCGAGAGCTCAAGATTAAAATACGTATGTCGCCTTAACTGAGTGTTAAGATGATGACATAATACTTACGATGTCCGAAAGTAAAATAACCCACATATTTTACTTTATCTGTCTAATATGCCAGATGTGAATTCTGATGAATTTTGTAAATAAGTAGATACGTGAACTCAAGTTAGACATTGGGTATGTCTAAACTATCATCTGTACGGTATTGAAAAATGTAGACATACGCTCCATGGGAAAGGAGTTAATACCGTAATACGTATTTCATACTACGTATGCATGAGACGACCAATAAGAGTAGCAAAAGTTTGATCTCAACTTTTATGACGTGTGAGACTCTTAAGGAATAAAGTTCCTTAATTTTAGTGCCCTCATGACTTTTGCTTATTCTCAAGATTTCTATTTAGTGTTTGTTATCTTAGAATGTTGCCAATGGTCATGAGTTGATTCGATCTAATGGGACATTTCTAGAAAAGCAAGCTGAACTGAAATTGAGAGTTTGAAGGAAAGAGGAAGATCGGATTTTGGAGAATCACATTGTACTTTTGTATTCACTGGTCGACCAATTATGACTGTCTTTGGGATAATCATAATTGTGAATATCATTGTTTAAATGAGATTAAGAGAGATATAAATGTGATCGATCGATCTAGGGTACTGCATACTAAATTTACTCGGAATGTGATGCCAATTATGAGCTGCTATATATTCCTAACAGATGTATGGCAACAAGCTCTCAAAGTATGTTGATCGCACGGATTATTCACCGGTATGAATGTTGAAGAGAGGTAAAGAGAATCCTGTTCGGCCTACCATGAGCGAGTGGGAGATGATGGTTTTATTAGTGATGGGCTTAAGGCCCGTCCGCCCATGTTGGGCCTAAAAGCCCGGCCCACAGGAATAAGGCCCGTGGATGGAGGGACGTATAAAAGGGATGAGAGAAAGGGAGAACGCACCTTTTTGGAAATCAGTACGTACGTCTTCCTCTCTTTCCAATGTTCTCTCTCTCCAAAAAGAACAGTAAGCAAAAAGAAGCGACGCCGTCTTCCTACCAAGCGAATTGTCGTCATCGGATCGAACATGGCTAAATTCTCTTCCTCTTTTCGGCGTCGGTGTCTAATATGTGGCTAACAAGGTACGCTCGAATCCGTGGTGTGCTTTACGATCGGTGATACGTGATTTTTCCCGGGCTTGTCTTCCGCATTCGTTTTAGGGGTTCGATTTAGTGTCGAATCCGGTTTTCGGGGATCCGTTATTCCCAACAGCGATGTTGCTGCTAGTGCTCAATGTAGGAGGTTTCGGAGTGATGGTGGCACTGACCATCTTTCTTTTCGAGGGTCGGCAGCGCATCAATGCCGTTGGATGGATCTGCGCGGCCTTCAATCTCGCCGTGTTCGCCGCGCCTTTGAGCATCATGGTAGTCCTTCATTTTATTCAATAATTTTAGAGATGCAGCACTTCGCACCTGCTATTATTACAACACCAGTCCAAAACAAGAGTTTTTCAATCTTGAGCGTGTAATTTTGTGTTCTTTGCAGAGGCGGGTGATAAAGACCAAAAGTGTGGAGTTCATGCCATTCACTCTGTCCTTCTTCCTCACCCTCTGTGCCACCACCTGGTTCTTCTACGGACTCTGCGTCAAGGACATGTTCATTGCCGTAAGTACCATTTAGCTCTCTCAACCATTCAACTCTAATGCTTTTCATTGTACATGCAACTTTACAGCGATTTCTTGTACAAGGTGCGATTCACAGAGACCTGACTTTGATTTACAAACTCACACGGATGCACAAGTAAACCTTGCACCGCGAATGTGAATCTTTTTCTGCACGATCATCGTTCCCGAGATTTCTAGGGAACAAGCTAAGTCGAATTCGTGTATTTCTTACTTTGACCTTTCCCGATTACACATAGAAGAATAAACAATGAATAGTCTAAACCTAGACTCAGAAAAACGATAAATCTCGAATCCAACTTGTTTATTATTTAATGATTTTCACCATCTATCATCGGAGCTCATACTTTCTTATTAATCTTTAAACACATCTCTCCCTCTCATTTGCTTTTTGCCGACGTTGAAATCAATATGGGGGTTCCAATTGCGTGTTTCAGCTACCAAATACACTGGGATTCTTGTTTGGCATCGCTCAAATGATCCTCTACATAATATACAAAGATGGGAACAAGAAATTGGCGGGGACAAATAAGGGGAGCAATCGAAAAGAAGTGTCTCTAGACATGGAGAAGATGGCTTCCATCTCCAGTGCCCAGCAGCACCCAACTTCACGGCACCAACCACAAGTCACAGCTGGCAAACCGGTTGAATCAAACAACGTTTGATGAATCTCCATCTCTCTCTAACAATTCATTAGACAGCAAATAATCACCAGATAGTGGGGTTCTTAGAAACTATGGAGTCTGTCATTCTTTTGCATTTTATTTAACTTTATTGCACTAAGGGCGTTATTTTCACTATGTACGAGAGACAAGATAGATGGGCAGCAAAGGGAATGACGGGCATCGTATGGGTGATAGTTTCATCGTCGGAATAAGATATCATCTGTAATTAGTACTCGTAACTTCTAGTGGATCGAACAAATTATCGAATCATTAGATTTTACGAAAATAATCATTTTGTCAACACATTTTCCTTTTTAGATCTTCCTTATCTCTTCAATTGGATGCTTCAAGTAGAAGTATGCCTTTATAGACATGTTCTGATTAGAGACAGTTGATATACTTTAAAGATATCACTTCATCTCCAATGATGAAGATTTCACAAGACATCCGGCCTTGAGGATGATTTGAGGACCTATGTCGAAGAGAGAGATCAGATTGATCTATTATACTTCCTGAGCAGCTTATCTAAACTACGATGTCCGAATACACAAATCTTTTTAAGTACAATAAAGGAGATGCTATGCATTTGGCCAAAGAAAGATCTTCTTTGCATACTTGAGTATCAAAAGAACAGCAAAGAGGAATAACTCCGGCTACTAGTCTCATGAATATGCAAGTAGTGAATGGAGGTATCACCTTCATCTTTAGAGCAATGGAGATGCAAAATGAGCTCGAAGAAAATAATCTATACATGGCATTATTCCCACTGAGCATAAGAGGAGAAACATTCTAGAGACTGTTCGATCTTCAACCAACAAAATATACCATCTTTGTTGATGTTGATGTTCTATACACTTTTTGGGAAGGGTTTCTACGTAAAAATTCGCTTGTTTTATTCTCTATTTTTTCTTCTCAAAGATTCACATTCCTAACAATCCTCACTTAAAATCAAAGTGCCAACCTCATCAAATATCAAACTTCTTGACCCAAAAGAAATTTTAACAGAAATAACAGTAGTATTCCAACTCGTAATGAGGATAATAGAATCAAAGCGCACCTCATCACCACGGTCAATCTCAGCCTAACTCAATTGATTAACGATCACAATAAATTCATTGATAAGTTAAGGAATCAACACACTTTCGCCCATCTTTAAGTAAATCAAATGTTGCATCAAGTAGACCATATTTAACCTGGCAGTAATCAAACTTGCATCGATGTTCTCTCTCACGATGTTTTTCATCATCAAAGTCAATCTCTTTGAATGTGTGATGATGTAATTTTCATGACATGGCTGTATTTGGCATGCTGCCAGCTATGGCAAATAGCAACCAAGCACTTAATTTTCTTGACGGCGGACACTCAAACTCTGTCTCTCATGGGCTACAGATTAAGAATCCCACGAACCTTAAAAGACACTGGCCTAACACTTGAACCCTAGCTCTTGCACCTATATAAGCATCCCCATGAACAAACATTTAAACTCAAGTTCTTCTAAGTGTTAAACAGTTCGTTGTAAGGCCGCCAAGAGCTTTCATCAAACACCAACCCCACAAATAAAAGGAAGGAAACTTTCAGTTGGAGTATATTTACATCTCTCTAAATGCTTCTCTCCAAGTACTTAATTCTTTTTTATTTCCATTTATGCCTATTGATTTTCCAAAAGTACCCCTTCGAAATCTTGGAGAGAAAGATGCCTATTAGTTTGACGTGTAGTGGGACTTGTCAGATATATTGAGTCCCATATGGCATTCTTGAATGCGCAACAGCTGGCTTTCATATTTGGTCTCTTAGGTACACAAAGATATGTTCAACATGAATTCCATTCGTGATACCCAATATGGTTATTGATCTTTATTAGGTTAAAAAAAGAGTTAAAGAAACATTTCACAAATAACATCGACTGCATGACATACGTCCATGCGTGTAAATGATCAAGGTAACTGATATTTTATGTCTTGTCTTGTATGATCATACCGGTCCTATGAAATTCTCTTTTGTCCAGCCAAAAAAGAAAAATGACTCCATTGTAATATAGTTGAATATATGGTGATTATGGTATCGTGTGGGTAGACATAATCCGGCGGATATAAACATTTCCAAAATATGGGAATCATTTCTAACATCTTGATGGTTTTATTAGTGATGGGCTTAAGGCCCGTCCACCCATGTTGGGCCTAAAAGCCCGGCCCACAGGAATAAGGCCCGTGGATGAAGGGAGATATAAAAGGGATGAGAGAAGGGGAGAACGTACATTTTCGCATAATTAATACGTACGTTCTCCCTCTCTTCCAACGTTCTCTCTCTCCAAAAGGACAGTAAGCCAAAGAAGCGACGCCGTCTTCCTACCAAGCGAATTGTCGTCATCGGATCGAATAGGGCTCAATTCTCTTCCTCTTCTCGGCGTCGGTGTCTAATCTGTGGCTAACAAGGTACGCTTGAATCGGTGGTGTGCTTTACGATCGGTGATACGTGATTTATCCCAGGCTTGTCTTCCGCATTCGTTTTAGGGGTTCGATTTAGTGTCGAATCCGGTTTTCGGGGATCCGTTAATCCCAACACATCTATTCGAGTTCTATGAACGATTCTAACAATTCTCTTGTCTCCCTTTCCTGATGAATCTACGTAGGCAAGATCCTATCCTATTTGGTGTTCTTGTCACTAATCTAACACCTCCAACCCTTCGTTTCGGTCCCTTCGATCATTTGACCATTATAAGTATCTTACTATCAATTTGGGAATTTTCCCTATATTTTTGTTTTTTTCGTTTTTGGCAGCCCAACATTTGACACAATCTACAAGAAGTTGTCAGATGGGTATCAGTTGATACTGTATGTGGTGGGTGCGTCATTGTGCATGTGCTATGGAATCCTCAAGACTAATGCCACTATGATCATCAGCATCAATGCCATTGACATCGCCATTGAACTCACCGATCTTCTTCTCTTCTTGATATATGCCTCCGCCAAAGAGAAGGTCTCTCTTACTGCTTTTGTGCTTTAAATACTGGCAAACTAGTGTCCTTCGTTATCTTACCCAGGAGTTGCTCATTAGCTTGCGAATTTTCAGTGCCTAAGCAAATTATGACAGGCTCACAAAGCTGGATTTTTAAAGGGAAAATTCTTGTGCAAATTTGCTCTCTTTTGTTTTTACAAGCAAGATTGAGATTGTCTTCATTCACACGTCTTTGGCGCGAAGTTTGTGTTTTCACTTACTCGCCGGATGACTAAATCTTTCTGACAGCCTCACATGTTAGCCCTTCTTCAAAATTTTAGGTGACTCCTGCATTTAAGAAGATATGCAAAAAGAAAAAGGAAAACAATTCTTAGAAAATTCATGCGAAAAGGAATATAATAAAATAATTTTATAAGAATATAACTTCTCCCCAATCGACTGTGAAATCTGAAGGAAATTTGTATAAATCACCAATCTCCCCAGATGTGCACCCTGAGGTTGCTGCTGCTGTTCAAGGTAGGAGGCTTTCGAAGTGATGATGGCGCAGACCGTCTTTTTTCTCAAGGGTCGGCAGCGTGTCAATGCCGTCGGATGGATCTGCACGACCTTGAATCTTGCCGTGTTCACCCACCTTTGAGCATCATGGTACTCCTTCATTTTATTCGGGTACTGTAGAAAGGAAGTGCTTTGCATATGCTATGACAACAAAACCAGTCCAACACGAGATTTTCAAATTCGAGTATGTAATTTTGTGTTCTGTGCAGATGAGGGTGATAAGACCAAAAAGTGTTGGAGTTCATGCCATTCACTCTGTCCTTCTTCCTCACTCTCTGTGCCACCACCTGGTTCTTCTTTGGACTCTTCGTCAAGGACATGTTCATTGCTGTAAGTAACATTTAGCGCTCCCAATCGTTCAACTCTAATGCTTTTCATTGTACATGCAACTTTGTAGTAATTTCTTGTACTATGCCCGATTCGCACAGACCTGACTTAGATTTGCGAACTCACATGGATGCACCAGTAAATTGTGCTATTTTCCTGCATGGAAATCATTCCTGAGATTTCTCGTACGCATGTTAAGTTGAAATTTAGTACCGCGCCCATTCAAGCAATAGACAAGTCAACAAGAGCCCTCCCTCCCCCTCCCTGAAGTGTCTATAGACATGAAGAAGGTGACCTCAATCCGCAGTGCAATGCCCTGCCCAACTTCGTAGTACCAACCACAGTTGAACCAAACAACAATGTTGGTTGAATCCATGTCTCTCTAGCAAGTCATAAGCAATAAACTAATCACCCAGACAGTTGAGGTCTTAGAAACTAATGGAGTGTGACAGTCTTGTTGTTGACGCCTAAATTTCGTCTCCTTAAATTAGGTTTTTTCTTAATTATCTTTTTTTCCTTTTTTTCGGATAATAAATAATAAAGACAAAAAAATAGACAATAAAAACAACAAAACAAAACAAAAGAAATCAAAAAAAGCCAGCCCCTCCCCTCTTCTTCTTTTCCACGCGGGCCTAGGGCCCAGCCCTCTTTTTCCAAATTCGGCCCGGCCCCCTTCTCTTCTTCTTCTTCCTTCTTCCATCTTCTTCCCCTACGCCTCTGCAGCTCACGCGCACAGAGGGTGCCGACGCGCGAAGGACAAACTAGGGCAAAAAGAGGAGCATAGGCCGGTGGCTGAGAGGACGCGGCATTGATGGCGAAGCGAGCCTCCGTGGAGAGGGAGGAACTGACGCCGGTTTGGCCGGCGAAGGAAGGCCGGTCGGCGCACCAAGGACCGCCGGCCTAACCTTCGCCGACCGGCACCCCCCGCGCCTATAAATAGGGTGTCGGGGGAAAGGCCAGAGAGCACGGCGAGCTCAGAGATCCCCCCTTTGAGAGACTTCAAGGGGAAATCGAAGAGCGAGTGCGCGAGGGATCGGGTCGCAAGCTCGACCAACCTTCCTCCGAGAGACTTCGGAGGAGGCTGGCAGCAAGCAAACCCGAGGCAGAGAGGAGGGAAATCGGAGGGTGAAAGGGGGCTGAGCGAGAGAGGAATCGAAGGAGAGAAGGTCGGATCTGGGCGTAGATCTGGAAATCCGCCGTGCCGAGCCGCCTCGAACCAGGCCGCCCCTGTCGCTGTGACCGAGCATCAGTCCCGACGCCGGCCGCTACTCCCCCGACTCAGACCTGCAACAGCTCGCCGAGACAGGTGCGAGTTCGGTCGCCGTCTGCCGCCTCCGCCCTCGCCCGCCCCCGTCGCTGCTGTCGCCGCCATCGCCGCCGCGCCCGCTTGGTCCTCCTCTCCTCGGCGCCGCAAATCGGGAACCCTAGGGTTCCCGATTCTTTTCGGGTCGAGACCCGGGTCGTTGGGTCGGACCCGGGTCGGGGGGAACCGGGTAGGGTTTCCCCCCCTTTTAAAAAACGACGCAGCATCCTTATTTTCGAAAAAAAAAAAAAAAAAAATTTCGTGACCCGGGTCGTTGGGTCGGACCCGGGTCGGGGAACCGGGTAGGGTTTCACCGGTTCCCCCCCTAAACGGCGCCGTTTCATAATAAAAAAAAAATAAAAAATGAAAAATGATGAAAAAATCCGAGCCGGGCCCGCGTTGCGGGCCCGAGTGCGATCGGCTTTTTTTATTTTCCAAAAAAATATATATATTTTATTTTCGAAAATAAAATATATAGAAAATATTTTAATTTCCAAAAAAAGCAGAAAATATTTAAAAATATAAAAAATATTTTATTTTCGAGAAAAATCAAGAAAAATCAAAAAATACTTTATTTTCCAAAAAAATATTAAAAAATATTTTATTTTCCAAATAAAAAAAAAATCAAAAAAATCAAAAAAAATCAAAAATATTTCATATTTTCCAAAAATGCCAAAAATTCAGAAAAAGCCAAAAAAACTTGTATTTTTCCAAAAATATCAAAAAATCAAAAAATCCCTTTTATATCCAAAAAATTGGAAAAATGTCCAAAAAATGTCTTTTTCCAAATAATGCATGGAAAATCCCTAAAACATCCAAAAAACCTCAGGGTTTAAACAAGGTTAGGTACCGAAAGGGCATTAGTGATTAACTAGTGTAATCAAGTCCCCGATCCTAATTTCTCTGGTTGCGCAGGAGCGAATATTTCTCCCAATATTTCGCATGGGTTTCTAATCAACCCACCCCAAATCGATTAGTGGCGACTCCGTTTTAAAAATTAACTTACAGGTTAAAAACTTTGACCATTAAAGTCGTGAATTTGTGGACTTGGGAGAGTCCGGGCTTAATTAATCCAGCCGAGCCATTAGCCTCCTTAGGCGCCCGCCCCGATCGGGCGCCGAAAAAAAAAAGAGGTCGCGACACTTGTGCAACACATTATTGAATTAAGGGGTTAATGTTACTTTGCATAGATGCATACGTAATGGCAGCAAAGGGGATGCTGGGATTCATATGGGTGACATTTTCATTAAGCAGTAAAATATCATCTATAATTGTACTCGAAACTTCCATTGTATTCGACAAATTACTGAAGCATTGGATCTGAAAATATAATCTTCCTGTCGACACATTTTCCTTTCTAGATCTCCCCTATCCCTTCGATCAGATGCTTCACGTAGATGAATGCCTTTACAGACCATATATTCTGACCACAGAGTGGATATACTTTTACGATATCACTTCTTCTCCAATGATGAGGACATCTCAAGTTTTCTGACTTTGAGGATGATCTGAAGAACCAAGGTCGCAGAGAGCGATTGGACCGATTTCTTAGATTTCCCGAGTAGCCTGTCTTAACTACGATGTCTGAATATACTAACTTTTTTAAGCCCATAACATAAAAGAAATGCTATGCATAAAGCCAAAGTATAGTTTTCTATGCATACTTGAGTATCAAAAGAACGGCAAACAGGAATAACTCCGGCTACGACCGTCATGAATATGTAAGCAGTGAATGGAGCTGTCACCTTCTTTTTGATGATTTTGAGATGATAATTGCATTTCGGTGGAGCTTGGGCAAGCTGACTTCCCTCAAATTGCCTGACCAGCCCAGTCTCGCCGACAATCCTAATCTCGGCTGGCCAGCGTGGTTGTTTTAGGCTGAATGTTGGGCCCGGCCGGCTCCGCTAACCGACCATTGTGCCTGGAAAATTCATGAGGTCTTGATCAAGCGTTGAGGCAAATGTCGTTGAATTGAATATGTTGAGATGAACGTGTGTTGCCGATGGCTCTTAAAAGTATTAACTCGTTCATTAATGAAATTGTTTGCACTTTGTTGGGTAATTCAAAGTTTGTAAGCGGATTCATGTTGAGAAAAAGTGTTGTCACCTAAATTTTGGCAATTTAGTTTATTTATTTTATTGCATAGAAAATTAAGGGTTAATTTTATTAATTGCATAGCATATAGATTTAGGTTGCATTTATTGGACCGGTAGTGGATGAGTTCAAATTAGATGGATTAGGCTCACGAAGCGAGCAAGTCGGCCCAAGCCCATATTTTTAATGATCGAAAATTATCTCGTAGGAAAATTGATTTCGAAATTTTTTCAAGATATGATGAATTTTTTGGATAGGGCAGATGTGTGAAGAAATATTGCGGTTTATCTTTGCAAGATTTGAAGTTATTGAACAATCTTATCGAAATCTTGAATCATTATCAATATGTGAAAAAATTATGAAAAAATATTGCAGATGTTGAATTCGAAAAAGAAATTAACATCCTGAATTTCCCTATAAAAGGCATATGCACATGCGACATAGGGGGGGTCCGGATTTTTTTTGGTAAGGGAAGAATTCTTTTGGTTTTCTAAAAAGGGCAGAAATTTCTTTTGCTTTTCAGGGGTTTGTTCGAGTGAGTGGTCAACAAAAGTGAGAGGGACCCAAGGAAAGTATACTACAAAAAAAGTTGAGCAAAAGACGTCAAAATCAAGCGAAAAGGTGGATGAGGGAGAAATTGATATCGAACAAAGTTCGACCTTTTTGTTTGCAGTAGAGCCTCCATCGACGTCGGTGATCCCACGCGTGCCTGCAGTTCCTTCTCGGTGATGATATCGTGTTCGTGAAGAGCGCACCACAACCCATCTTCTGCCACGCCAGTTGCTTCGTGGTCGTCTCACCACGACCTATCTTCGGCCAGCAATTCAGACGTGCTTCTAGGTGGTCGGGACGGTGTCGCCAACGCCCATTGATTTGTGTGGGAGGCTACTGCAGTCCAGGTGTAGCCTCGAAGTTCCCCAGCGCTCCAGATTTCCCTGCCAAGATGTGGTGTCCGTGAGCTACGCCCTCAGCTTCTCCAGCGAATATTTGGATCTTCAAATGTTGACTAGTGCCGTCCCAATTTCCGCCAACGTCCAGGTGTGCTTCAAAGCCGACTGAGCAGCATCAATCCTTTGGGGGCAGATGGGTTTGCGGGTTCTTCAAGCTTGAATGGCGCCCAGCGTAGCCCAGCCCAACATTGGTGAAATCCTTTAGTCTTGCCGCGTCGACGTTGATACCCACGTTTTGTTGCGATTTTGTCGAGCCACGCCAAGTCACCACCACAGTCCATCGAATTTGTCGCAGCCTTGTTGAGCCACTGCGAATCTCCATTGCGATCCATACCTCACCGTTTGGATTTTTGGAAAGAAATCAATTTAGGTAGTTTTTTTTATTGTTTACTTTATTTTATTTCTTTTATTTATTTATCTGATTTTATTTGATGTTTTTTTAGAATTAGTCTTTAAGGCATGATTGAGCTCCCGACATGAAATTGCCTCAAATTTGGGATTGACAGTCCGATTTTTGCGCCCGAAATCCGACTCGCAATTCCTTGCAAAAATCGTCAATCCGATCTCACGCTTGAGATTCGATTCGCGATTTAATTTTAAAATTGATCAACCCGATTTCATGCGCAAGATATGGTTCGCCAATTTTTGAGTATCAATCTTATCTTGTTTGATTTGATGTCGTGGTGTTTAAGTCAATTTTATTTTAGTAAAAAGAAAAATCCAAAAAAAGTTTGAATTAGGATTAGGTTTGTTTTTTTTAATTATCTTGCATGATTAGAATAGGGATTTTATTTTGAATCATGAAAAAGAAAAAGAAAAAGAAAAAGTGCATTAATTTAGGATGTTAGTTTTTTTTTTTTAATTATTATGTGAATTGCATGCTTAATTTTAATTTCGAATTTCATAAACAAAAAAAGAAAAATTAGAATTAGGGCATTCTTTACATGTCATTGCATATTAGATAAAATTGCATGTTTAATTTTAGGTCTAAGTAGATATTTGGATGAATTGCATGATAGGTCTTTTTTTTTTAATGCATGTTTAGAAAGTATTTAGAATAGATAGTATTTCACTTTAATTTGATTTTCATTTTTAAGTGATTTTAATTATGAATTTTCGTTAAATAAAATCATGGAATGCACGTCATTTAGTTTTTATTAGGTTCATTTAATTAGAAATTGCCATCATTAGAATTAGGTCATTTTGGTTAATTTAGATTGCATATTTAATTATTGCATGTTCATTAAAAAAATCACAAAAAACTTTTACTCATTCATATAGTTTAAGACATTTTGCCATGCCATATTATTTCATGTTAGGTTAGAAGCACTGCATTGCATATGGACTATATTCTCGTTAAAAAGTGAAAGCAAAAATTGAGTGATTGCTTGTTAATTAAAAATCATATTTAGGATTGCTGATGTGAATTATGATCTAACAACGCAGATGCTTTCGTTGCTTTGAGGTAAGTTCTGCATTATTTTATTCGCTTTCTTGGGTGTTAAATTGGTGGTTTGCGCACCCGCATGATCGCCTCACATGTTAGGGAGATAAATTAAATTCAATTTAAGCTGCGTGCAAAACATTTTTTCGAAATAAAAAGAGAAAGGTACCGAAAAAACACTAGAATAGTCTAATGTAACCAAGTCCCCGTATTCAAAGTCTCTGGTTCATAGAAGTGAAATAATTCTCCTATTATTTTATTTAGGTGTCTAATCGACCTACCATAAACTGATTAGTGGCGACTCATTTTTACATGCTAGATATTTGAACCTAAGTCGCGAGTTGGTATGAGCTTGAGAGAGCCCGAGTTAAAAGCCTAGTCTTAACAATCCATTAGCCTAGTTTTAGATGGTGCACCCGAAAATTTGGTTGTGACAAAAATGAATGAAATGGGAGGGGAGGGAGTGAAAGGAAATTTAATGTTTCTCCTCTAGTCTGGGTGTAGTATATTGAAGGGAAGTAACGTGAAGGGCAATGCAGCTAGTAATGGACTAAAGTAGGTATTATTGTCTCGGATTTTCTTTTGGAGTCAAGTGATGGGCTCACTTTTATTTCGCTTCGGTAAGATGGTTTGATTTTCTATTTGTAATCTTGCGTTCTAAGTTGAGAGTACTTATAGCAATAAAATATTGAGGCTACATTTGATAGCTAAAATAAAAGTCATGATATGATGATATTTATTTATAGGACGGTTATAGTCTGAATAAAATATCCTGTGAAGGAGATGAGATCAAAGAGGATATGATTTCTTATATTGATAGTATAAAAGCTATTTTTCTTAAATAATAATTTTTTAAAAATAATAACTAAAATATAAATAAAATATAAATAAAATTTGGATTGTAATTTAGAAAAGTAAATTCAAAATAACAAAAAAATCGTTTTTATATATTCTTATTTTATTTGAATTTCTTTCTATATATTTTGAATATATATTATTATATATTTTAGGTGCAATAATTATTTGATAAAATTTTTATTGTGGAATGATGGAAGGGAATAAAAATAATAATAATAATAAGAGATGGAATTTAAAAAAAAGTAAATAAAAATGAAATAGAAGAACATAGATTTTAAATGAACGAGTTCAAACTTGAAAATGATATTTCTAATTCTAGAAGAACGAGGACCAATGAAATTTCTTAAAAAAACCTACCCTCTTCATCTCATTTTCCTTTGTAGTTCATGTTGAAGCTTTGCGACTCTTCTGTAGTTTCTAGTTCACACTAAAGCTTTGCAAAAGCGGCTTCATCTCCTTCATGACTCTTTGGTTCATGTAAAAAAGTCACAAAAGTAACAAGAAAGTTGAAACTCCTTCTCTTTCGAAACTTCGTGGTTCATGTTAAAGTCATATTTTTTGTAATCGCAAAAGTGAAAGATCATATTTTCTCTCTTATTAAATTTGGTTGTAAACTTTGAGAGATATTCACAATCTCCATTTGTGCATTTTCAGATTCATTTAAACTTTATGTTGAAATTGATATTGTTGACACCTAAATTTTGGCAACCCAGTCATTCATTTAATGCATAGAAAATTAGGGATTAAATTTTAAGCCCTAAAATATATAATAATAATAATAATAATAATAATAATAATAATAATAATAATAATAATAATTGCATAGCATATAATTTTAGGTGCATTTATTATTATCGCATCATTCGGAGCCCATTATTTTCTGATGACCAAAAATTAAAAAATCAGCGATTTGATATTTTTGGTGATATGACAAAAGATTTTTTTTTTTATATTCATGCAATCTATTCATATACTTGGAAATGGCAAGTGTGATAAGGAAATATTACAAGCTCATCTTTACAGGATTTGAAATTCGAGAAAATCCTATTACAATCTTGAATCTTTTGCAATATGTGATAAAAATCGGTGGACAATATTCATTTTTTGCAGTCCAATGTGGAAAGATACAAAGGAAATCAAACAAGGCTAGATGAGATGTCGAAATATTGCATTCGGGAGGTGATTTTATGTATCTTGATATGAAAAAGGAAATGAAATTTTACAAAAAACTTTAGTCCCTTGCCTATAAATTGGCTCGAATACGGCCACATTGAGAGGAGGCCAGACATTGATACATACGGTCATTGAGAGAAAAACGTGAGTGGGGGCGACGCACAATTGAAGTACATAGCCGAAGGAAAGAAAATGGGGAGGGAGAGAGAGATTCACGTCCCTTGGGAAATTCGCAAAAGATTTTCTCAACCTATGCAGAAAGATTGACGTGGAAGAAGAGAAAGAATATTCTCTCGCTGCTTGTCCCCATCTGTTGCAGCGTCTCTTTCCTCTTCACGCTGTCTTGACCCAACGTTGCCATCAGCCGCGAACTCCACGGCCTCACCATCTCTGGCATCGTTGCCGCAGCACCCTGGATTTCGTCGTCAGCCTGTTCACTTCAGCGTGGTTCATCTTGCTGCGCTGTCCAAGCCTGCTCCTCCTCGTCCAGACGCCGCAAGATTCTGCATAGCCACAATCCCACAACACTGACGAATCTAGCAGCTCCAGCGGCAAAGCCCAATCAAACTTCCTGCGAGTTCGACCCATAACCACCGCTGTATCCAGCCCGTGAAGCCATCTTACTTCGACCCATAACCACCGCTGTATCCAACCCGTGAAGCCATCTTACGGCGTGGACTTCATAAGGGAGAGACACATTGCGATCCACACTTACGCTTGGGAGGACGCATTCAAAAGGAGGGTAATTCTTCATAAAAATATCATCTTGATACTCCACTAATATATTCTCTCTTTCTCAGGATTCATGCGAAAAGCCATCCCATTCACAAATATGTTCTTTGGACGGTACATCTATCGTCGTCCCACGTTGAGCAGACAAGTCCATGAACCGTCACGAGCGCACCATCGGCCGCAGAACAGTCCCAGCTGAGCTGAACCACCACCATCGAGCACCACTGTACGCCAGCCAGCTACGAACCTCATCCAGCATCTTCATCTATTTAATTTTCGGTGGCTACCTCCAACGAGCAGATGGCGTTCTCATCTCATGCATAATGTAAGAGAAAATTGGGGCTAAGGCATCTGGCACGCCCACGTGGAGAATTCTAGGTTATGATGTCTTGAATAGGATTGAAAAAAAAGGAAAAGACAAACTAAAGGGGAAGTGGTGGAATTTGTCTCTCCATGAGGGTGAGATTTGGAGAACCAGCTGTGAGTTCTCAAGGGAGTGACCACGTGGAATATAAAAGAAGAAGAAGAAGAAGAATGACGTTGGGTTCAATCGTGGATCAACGGAAAATCACTCATTACATTATCAACGTCGGAATCCCTAGACGTGTCTAACAACTCTTTTGGCGAGCCGGTCGAGCTTGTTGTCGAGCCATAGCTTTCTAGCACTGCCGATTGTTCGTGAAAACCGAGAAGTCCCCAACAAGAAGCACCACCGGCGGTCAGCCGCCACACCGTGGGACACAACTACTGACCACCACTCATGGTTTGTGACCCCGAGTTGATTCCATCAAGTTCAAATTTCGAAAGAATATCCTCGAATTAGGTAAGATGCACATCTCTAGTATATTTGCATATTTTACTGCCTAATATATGTCTATTAGTATAATCTCCCAATTAGGATTTATCGCCTAATCCGTAACTGCACGTCAATTTTTTATTTCATCTATAAGGCTTTAGATAGAATAATTAATCATGCGGGAATAAAATTGATATTTTGGTTATTAAAGCTTAAGATCAATTTATCGATTTTATTAGCGAAATAATCAAGTTGATTAGATATCATGTCCAAATTCGAACAATGGATAATATTCTTTGATGACCACGAATGATTTGGTGCTTATCTTGCTTTAATTGCTTTATTTATCCCAAAAATACAAAAAGATTACATTTGCATATCATGTAGATAAGAATTAATTTCCTAAATAGAATTGCATGATAGAATAGTTAGATTCTTTTCTAATTATATTAGAATGCATGTTTAGATGGTATCTAGGTTAGATAATAGATTTGAATTAAATTGCATGTCGAGATAAATTTATAAGTTAAGATAGCATTCAGATTAGTCTATCTCCTAACTTAAAATAGATAATATCTCACTTTAGTTAGATTTTTATTTTTAGTAATTTTTAATTACGAATTTTTATAATAAAAATACAAAAATATCATGCGCATGTCATATAGAAATAGGTTCATGAAATGCATGTAATTTAGTAATTGTTGCTAGGTCCATTTAATTAGAAATTACCCAACATTAGAATTAGGCCATTTAGTTAAATTGCATGACATGTAAATTATATTTCATTAAATAAGAGAAAATCCTAAAAAATTGAGTAATTGTGTGTTAATTAGAAATCATATGTAGAGTTGTTGATGTGAATTCTAACCTAACATTGCCAGATACTTTTGTTGCTACGAGGTAAGTCTCATAATTCATTACTTTTTTTAGTGTTAAATTGGTATTTTGCGCACCCGCATGGTCACCTCATATGTTAGGGAAGTAAATTAAAATCAATTCAAGCTGCCTATAAAACATTTTTTTTCAAATTAAAAGAGAAAGGTACCGAAAGAGCGTTAGAGAAATCTAGCATAACCAAGTTTTCGAACTCCTAATCTCTGGCTTGCGGGAGTAAAGTAAATCTCTCATTACTTTATTTGTATTTCTAATCGACCCATCAAAAATAGATTAGTGGCGACTCCTAATTAAAAAAAATAAAATCATTTGCATGTTAAGAACTTGAACCTAAGTCGTGAATTAGTATGGGCTTGAGAGAGCCCGAGCTAAGTCTAAACTTAATAATCCATTAGCCAAACCTTAAGTGGTTCACCTAAAGGTTAGGTCGCGACAGATATGTTATAAATACAATTAGTTTGTGATAAGATATGAAAATATACAACTCTATTATTACAATTCACCATAGAGTAGATAAGATATAATAAATTCGCGAAAATTACCGAAAAAGTCACAAACTTATTACAATTGTGCCAATTCAGTCCTCAACTTTTTTTAACCAATTGAGTCCTAAACCTTTTACAATTATTCCCGATCAGTCCATCCGGCCAAAATTGGCCAGCCGATGCCGACATGGAAGCTAGTCGGCACTAGCGACCTTTTTTTTTTAATATTTTTTTTTTGAATTTTTTTTTGAAATTTTTATCTTTTTTTTTTCCTTCTCCCTCTCCCTCCTTCCTCCTTTTCTCTCCTCCTTCTTTCTTCCTTTGACTCTGGCGACTAGCTAGAGGGGAGGGCTGGCTGGTCGCTAGACTGAGGCGGTTGGGCTAGCTCACCTTGCCGTCGTTGGGTGAGGGCAAGCTCGCACCAAGCGATGGCAGGGCGAACCCCCATTGGATTTGGCGAGGCAATTCGGCAGGCTTGCCTCGCCCGACGACCGCGAGGCGAGCCCTCGCCAGATCCGGCGAGGACTCGCCCCGCTGTTGTTGGGTGCGAGCTTGCCAACTGGCGAGGTGAGCCTTCGCCAGATTCGGTGGGGGCTCGCCCCATTGTCGCTAGGCGTGAGCTCGCCGAATGGCTGAAGCCAAAGGAGGGAGGAGGGAGGAAGAAGGAAGCGGGAGAAAGGAAAAAAAAAAAGACAAAAAAATTAATAAAATATTTCAAAAAATGAAATATTATATAAAAAAAAAAGTTTTCGGCTACCACGTCAGCACCGCCCGGCTAATTTTTACCGAATGAATTGATTGGGAATAATTATAAAAGGATTAGAGCTCAATTGATCAAAAAAATAAGTTTATGATTGAATTGGCACAATTACAATAGGTTTAAGACTTTTAATAAAATTCTTAGATTTCATATCCAAATCCTTATCCAACTCTATATCTTAACGTCCAAATGCAACATGAAGGTATCGAATCAACACATGAGGATAAAAAATGGTTATTACTCATTTTCTAATACAAAGGAGAATTTAGAGGGGAAATTATCAAGAAAGTTCCAAACCTATTATATGTAACCTTTCGATTTGATCGATTTAATCTTAAATCTTTTGACAATTTATCAATATGGTCCATCAAATCAAATTTTGATAAAAAATTGTTGACGTAGACATTAAGAATCTTATGGGGATATAACCAACGTCGATGCAAATAATTTTTGAATTTTTTTTTTAAAATTAAGTTTTTCTTTCCCTTTCCTTTTTGCCCATGGCTAGCAAAGGTTGCCATTGTCAAGCCTTGCCTAGACGAGGGTGAGGGCGAGGGCAACGCCACCTTAACCTGCGCAAGTGTAAGGGCCATCCTAACCAAATCTAGGAGAGGGGCTTGGCAACACTCGCCCTCACCTAGGTGAGGCCCGGCTAGGCTAGTCCACAGCTGTGACTATTGGCCAGCCAGCCACTAAGTAAAAAAGAAAAAAAAAAGGGGGGGGGGGAATTAAAAAAAAATGAAAAATTTGTTCGCGTCAACATTAGTCGTGTCTAAGGTGATTGGCATGCACGTTAGCAAAATTGGTCGAATATACTACATCGGCATATCCTAAAAAAAGTTAGGACTCAAATAAAAATTAGCTAAATTGAAATGTTTACGATTGAATTGGCACAAATATAATAAGTATATAACTTTCTTATAATTTTCTCAAATTAAGAAAAGATTAGTGTGAGAGATTAACCTGAAATTGTGAGGGAGGTGTGGCAATCCTAACGACATCGATCATAAGGTACTACAAAATGCATTTAGGAAGCCTAACCCTTTGTTCGAAATTCTTCGTGGGCTCTCACACATTGTGGAACACGCGATTGACCAAATCTACCAGACCAAGGACTCACCCTCGTGATCTCGCGATAACGTGCCAGAAGTATCTACTAGAATGATAACCATAAAAAGGCACTCAAAGAAAAGAAGAGAACAGCACGCGGCCTCTCGAATTAGCAAAAACTTCCGCGCCGGAAGAAGAGGGTGCGGATTTTTCAACAATCACTCCTCAAAAGGAGTCTCGTTGTCCTCTTCTTCTTCTTTGTTTTCCTCCCTACTTTCCGCCAGAAATTCATTCCGCTTGGGTGCTGTACCCGTACTGAACAACAATCGTTTGTCTCGTATTCTAAAAACAGAAGCATTTCACGAGTTGAGCTTGTGTCCGGTTGGTATTTTGCATGTCTCAGAGCGTCAAAAGAGCTGCAATGAAATCGAACTCGGCTGGAATAGGAATGCCTTTGGGAATAGGGCAATTCTCAGAGCTTAGCTCAATTCCTTGCATAGTTCCACCACGAACCAAGGGAAGGCTCGATTGAAAGTTCGAGTTCGTTACTAGCTGGCTGACACTAAGCCAGACCATCACAAACCCGACTACAGTTCTTAATGCGCGATCATGATTGTGCCACGAAAACAAGAAATCTAACACCCAATGAGCAATCGAGGATAAAACGATTAATTAGGAAGCACCGGTACTCTTCGGGAGCTTTCGTGTCGTGTTTAACACTCGTATATGTGTCCGACACTCTTTGACACTTTCAAATACTCGGTCAACGTGTATTGAAAAATCTGACACCTAATCAATTCTTCCGACACTTATCGACACGTGAGTTTGGAATTCTGACACGTGTGAGATCAATTTTTAAAATTTTCAATAAATGGAAGGTTAAAATGTAAATATGTAAATAAATAAATAATAAAAATAATAAATGAAAAAAGAAGAAAAACTTACTATTCTATTCTCTTCCGACTCTCACTTCTCATGACACACAATTCATCCCCCAAGTTTATTTTTTCATCTTCCGATATGCTTTGACACATGAGTCCAAAATGTTAATTTCTATTTTCTCCTCCAAATTTTATATATTATTAAAGTGGAGTTGAATTTGTCAAATTAAAACAATAAATGATATTAATAAATAGTGGATTAATGCTTTTAATGTAATTTTATTATAGGTTCTTTTTATTATTTATTTATGAATTTGAATCGACTTAATTTAATTAAAATAATCATAAAAATGATAATTTATTATGTATATATACATACATTTTTTGACGAATTATTATGTATATATAAAAATATATATTTAATATACAACGTATCGTAACGTATCGAAATTTTTATTTTTTGATATAACATGTGGCATGTTGATGTTGGTGTTGGTATTGGTGTAGGTATTATTTAAATAATTAATATATCCGCTTGGCCCAATCTACCGCCCTAAAGAATATCAACTTACGCGGAGGAGAAGTCGGAGACTAGGCAGAGAAAATGACCCGGATGTCACGCTGAAATGCGGCATACGGCGCAATGCAAGGGCCATCCTGTATGTGCATTAATTAGGGCTGGTGAGGACACGAAATCGAGACAACCTCCGAAAATGTCAAAACCTCCCGCATTGCACGTGCAATGGAGAACGCCAGGTACCAGAGTTCCTACTGTCCTAGAAATCGAGTACCCATTAAGGGTTAGCTGTAAGGACTAGGAGTACAAGTCCTACAGGCTTTCCTCTCTTTCCTTCCTTTTTCCATCCTTTTGGTCTAACGTAGGGATCTATGATTCTATGGCAGCTCTTTCGCACCGTTGAACATTTTCCGTGATGGAATCGTTCATTGACTATCAATTAAGTATAATAATTAATATGATAAAACTAGGAAATCATGAAAATTTTCATTGTAGGCTTTTAGGACAAGTGAATAGCCAACTCAACTTTTACCTGGGGATTGTCTCCTAACCTCATATGTTTCTTTTATGGGTGTCTAAATTTTCTTACTCAATCAATTCTCATGAATATACATAAGAGGAGTCCTTGTGAAATGCATCGGGCAAGGTTTGTCAAGTGACAAGTGTGACTTAAATTTTTTTGTTATGACAGATAATCGTAACATGAATACGAGATCTAGAATATTTGATTTAAGTCGTGTCATTTTACAAAGTCAACTAATGGAGAAACTTCAATACAATCAAACTATACGTGTATATAACGTTCGAAAGGTAGGAGGACATGTAAATGCTAACTAGGTGGAGATTAATTATCCAATCCAGTGCTCCACATGATGTCTCGATAAATTCCAGGCAGTAGATCTCATGAGGCACCAAACGAAATAACATGGAAGGAAGAGATTCCGCGCCCGCACTTATCTTCTGCTAGAATAGTAGTCGGGATATTTTCTTTTTCCGGGTATTCGAATCCTTTAACACGGACAACCTCTCTCTTTGTACAGATCAACTCATTTCAATATGCTTTTCTTTCTCTTTCGCCTTGTTCAAAAAACACGTATTCAGGAAACTTGAAGGGATCGGATTGTGCGAAGATGTAATTTTCATGACAACGTTGTATTTGGCAGGCTGCCAACAATGGGCAAATAGCAGCCGAACATGTAACTTTCTCGATGTCGGACACCCAAACTCCGTTTCTCATTTGGGACAAACTGAGAAGCAAGAACCACCACGAACCTTGAACGACACTGGCCTAACGATTAAAACCCTGACTTTTGAGCCTATATAAGCATCTCCACGATCATCGATTCAAACTCAAGTTCTTCGTAAGCGTTAAATACCTTGTTTTAAGGCTTCGAAGAGCTTCATCAATCACCCACCTCGAAAGGAAGAAAGAAAAAAGAGAAATATTTATATCTGTAGTTCTCCAGGATCGTATGGCATTCTCGAATGAAAAGCAGCTGGCTTTCATATTTGGTCTCTTAGGTACACAACTTCACTCGTGATGAGCATCACTCTTATCAATCTTCATTAGGTTAAATCGAGATTTAGGGAAGCATTTCAGGTGCACCGATTGCACGGCACAGGTCTATGTATATAGATGATCTGGGTAACTGATATTTCATGTGTTTTGTCTTGCATTATTTTGCCGATCCTACGACAAGAACTTTTGTTGTCCCTTCAAAAAATAAAATAAGTCCATTGTAATATAGTTGAGTTTATGGTGAGCATGGTCTCATGTGGGTCGACAAGATCCGACGGATATGATCGAGTTCAAAACATGGGAATCACCTTTAACATCTCTTTTTTATTATTCTGAGTTCTACAAACGATCCTAATACCTTTTGTCACATTTTCTCTTAAATCTATGTAGGCAACATCGTGTCTTTTTTGGTGTTCTTGGCACCAATGTAAGACCTCCTCAAACTCTTCATTTGGGTCCCTTCTATCATCTGACCATTATAACGTATCTTAGCAAACATTTGAGAATTTTTCCTATATTTTTGTTTTTTGCAGCCCGACATTTTACGCAATCTACAAGAAGAAGTCGTCGGATGGGTATCAGACGATACCATACATGGTGGCACTTTCGAGCGCATCGTTGCTCCTGTACTATGGATTCCTCAAGACTGATGCCACTATGATCATCAGCATCAATGCCATTGGCATCGTCATTGAACTCACCTATCTTCTTCTCTTCTTGATCTACGCCTCCACCAAAGAGGTCTCTCTCTCTCTCTGTTTTTGTGCTTTAAATTTTAGCAAACTATTGTCCCTTTGTTATCCTACCCAGGTCTTGTTCATTAGCTTGTTTTGAGCAGGCAAATTATGACAGGCTCTCAAGCTGGATTAAGAGGGGAAAACTATTGCCTCAGATCGTCTCTCTTGTTTTTACATGCGAGATTGAGATTGTCTTAATGATTATTCACATGTCATGGCGCGAAATTTGTGTTTTCATGTATTCGTCGAATAACTACAGCTTTCTAGCATCCCCACATGTTAGCCCTCCTTAAAAATATAGGCATTTCGTACTTGCAAAAAGGGAAAAAGGAAAACAATTCCTAGGAAATTTATGCGACAAGGAATAAAAATGAAAAACTTTTATATATTTACAACTTTTCCCAAATCAAAGACGAAATCTGAAGGAAATTTATGTAAATCACCAATCTGCGCAGATGTACGTGGCGATGTTGCTGCTGGCGTTCAATGCAGGATGTTTCGGAGTGATGATGGCACTGACCATCTTTCTTTTCGAGGGTCGGCAGCGCATCAATGCCGTTGGATGGATCTGCGCGGCCTTCAATCTCGCCGTGTTCGCCGCGCCTTTGAGCATCATGGTAGTCCTTCATTTTATTCAATAATTTTAGAGATGCAGCACTTCGCACCTGCTATTATTACAACACCAGTCCAAAACAAGAGTTTTTCAATCTTGAGCGTGTAATTTTGTGTTCTTTGCAGAGGCGGGTGATAAAGACCAATAGTGTAGAATTCATGCCATTCACTCTGTCCTTCTTCCTCACCCTCTGTGCCACCACCTGGTTCTTCTACGGACTCTTCGTCAAGGACATGTTCATTGCTGTAAGTACCATCTAGCTCTCTCAACCATTCAACTCTAATGCTTTTCATTGTAATGCTTTTTCTGCACGATCATCGTTCCCGAGATTTCTAGCAAACAGGCTAAGTCGAATTCTTGTATTTCTTACTTCAACCTTTCCCGATTAAACATAGACGAATAAACAATGAATAGTCTAAACCTAGACTCAGAAAAATGATAAATCTTGAATCCAACTTGTTTATTATTTAATGATTTTCACCGTCTATCATCGGAGCTCATACTTTCTTATTAATCTTTAAACACATCTCTCCCTCTCATTTTCTTTTTGCCGACGTTGAAATCAATATTGGGGGTTCCAATTGGGTGTTTCAGCTACCAAATACACTGGGATTCTTGTTTGGCATCGCTCAAATGATCCTCTACATGATATACAAAGATGGGAACAAGAAATTGGCGGAGACAAATAAGGGGAGCAATCAACAAGAAGTGTCTATAGACATGGAGAAGATGGCTTCCATCTCCAGTGCCCAGCAGCACCCAACTTCACAGCACCAACCACAAGTCACAGCTGGCAAACCGGTTGAATCAAACAACATTTGATGAATCTCCATCTCTCTCTAACAAGTCATTAGACAGCAAATAACCACCAGATGTGGAATTCTTAGAAACTATGGAGTTTGTCATTCTTTTGCATTTTATCAGTCATTATTGCACTTAGGGCGTTATTTTCACTATGTACGATAGACAAGATAGATGGGCAGGAATGACGGGCATCATATGGGTTATATTTTCATCGTAAGAATAAGATATCATCTGGAATTAGTGCTCGTGACTTCTAGTGTATCGAACAAATAATTGAATCATTAGATTCTACGAAAGTAATCATTTTGTCGACACATTTTCCTTTTTAGATCTACCTTATCTCTTCAATTGGTTGCTTCAAGTAGAAGTATGCCTTTAGAGACATATTCTGATTAGAGACAGTTGATATACTTTAAAGATATCACTTCATCTCCAATGATGAAGATTTTACAAGACATCCGGCCTTGAGGATGATTTGAAGACCTATGTCGAAGAAAGAGATTGTGACATCCTGAAAATTCAGTTCTGTTTTCAATTGAATGAATCAGGCTTTTCATCAATGTGAGTATAGTGTTTTTCTCTGAAGTGGCCACTCACGAGATAACTAACATATCGGGTGAAGCCGTTAATGACTATAAACGTAATAGACTTTAGAATTCTACCAGAAATCGACTGCTCAACTGTGTTAGTCTGCAAGGGTCATTACGGTACAGTTAAAAATCGATCAGAGATCATAGGTCATTCGACTGAGAGGTGTGGCTAAACGTGGGTAATTCCACTAATTTGCAAAATTCTCGTCGATCGGCACTAAACTGATTTTTTTATCGTTTTGGCGCCCTGTGTCCGTATTTGAAACCTTGAGATTTTCACGATAACCAAGAGTCACCAATGTGTCGAAGAGGTACGTGTGGCTCGAAGGAAATTGACCACGGGTCAATTGCACTAAAAATCCCTAAAAGCTACCCGATAGCTTAAGTCACGCTAAAATCGCATCCGGTTGAAATTAACCGCGAATTTGAACCCGATTTCAAAAATTGAAGTTTTATCATGTCAAGATTTATTTTAGGAACGTTGACTCATCTTTCAAGGAATTTTCAACGAATTCAGGATTTCTTACGGAAAAACGGTTCGGACGTTTCGGAAAAGAACGGAAATTCAAAATGGCCAAATTGAATGGATTTTTGGCCTCCTATATAAGCTACTTGGTGAAAGGAAATTGTGTGGACTTTTTCTTCAATAAAATTGGACATCAATCGGAGAGATTTGTTAAGAAATCGGATTTCGGGAAAAAAGGGAATAGAATTTGGAATCGAGGGAAATTCGTAGGCCTGAGGGACGGTCATATTTTGATCTTTATTTGGACTTCAATTGGGACAAGTTGGTGTGGAAATTGGTCTTGGATGACTAATTGATATTGTTGTGTGAAATTGAGCTAAAAATATTTATATTTTAATTATTTTTCCTCTTCCCCCTCACCGGACCCCCTTCCAATTCGCACGTTTCTCTCTCTCTCTTTCCCTCTCTCCCTCGCACATTTCCCCCAGCCGATAGTCCCCTGCAGCTTGGTCTCCTTCTGCTTTTCTTTCTTTCACTCTTGAATTCATTATTATCCCCTTATCTCTCTTCTCTCTCAGCTCACGCATGTTTCCCCCTTGGCCGACATCCCCCTCCCTCATCCCTTCTCTTTCATTTTTTTTTTTTTCTGCTTTTCTTCCTTCGCTCAGTCGAAGACATGAGCTCCCCCACGATTTCTTCTCCTTTGCCGCCTGCGAAGTCCACCCATCACTACCACACGTCCTCCCCTTCTCTGCAGCCCCACCGAGAACCAGCGGATTCGCATCCCTCTTGCCACCGAAGCCACCTCCACCGACTGCTTCCCCCCATCTTCGCTGGCGTTGATTTCCCACCCAGCAATGAAGACCCCATGCCAGCTCGCCCCAACATCCGCGACATCCCCCTCCACCCGTGTCCTTCACGACCAGCCAAACTCCACCAAAGTCAGCCCGCATCTCCATTGAGCCCACGCTAGCATCTCCACCCACGGCCGCCGAAACCAACCCAAGCCGCAGCCCCGTGTCCGGCCATCAACTCCCGAACCAACAACAGACAGAACCAAACAGCCCCGCTGTGGGCTTTGTGGCTTTTTTGGGCCGCTTCCGGACCTCGTTGGGAGCCTCTGCTTCGGAGTTTATCAGCCGCCATCGCGTTCGCTGTCGCCCTGAACCAATTTTCGCGTTACTCCAATGAGTTTACTCACTAATCCATGCTTATGAAGTTAATTATGCTTAAGAATTAATTAGTTTAGACTAAGCATGGTTTATGTGGTTAGTTAGAATGGATTAGTAATTTAATCATTCGATATTACATGTTAGGTGGTTAGAATAGTGCAATTAGCGAGTAGATAAGCTGCAGTATTTATTTAAATAGGTTCAAAAATTTTATGAGCCCGTTTCGGTATTTAATTAGGTTTTTCCGGCCTAAGTGTGCATTTTTGCTATTTATTGGTATTTATTAATTAATTATTATTTTCCGGAAATTAAACTAGGATAGCCGGTGACTAGAATTTTATGCTGATTGCAGTGGTGTGATCTGTTTATTTAATTTAGTGTGATTTGTAATTTTGGGTATTTATCCCAAAAATTAATAATTTCGGTAATTAGTTAGAAAATACCGAGGCGTCGGTTTTTAACGCCAAAAATGTTTTTAGACACTATAATAAATAGTGAGACTTTCAAGTGGGAAAATATTGTATTTTGGCTAAGGCCAACCGTGTATTCACACACGACTATTTTTATCGAAAATGATAAAAATGGTGGCATTCTCAGTTGGTGAGAACGAGTATACTATATCAGCCTACAGGCTTTGATATATCAACTTTGGATGAGCAGTATACTTTTTCAGCTTAGAGTGAGCATCATAGGTATACTATATCAGCCTACGGGCTTTGATATATCATCTTTGGGTGAGCAGTATACTGGTATACTATATCGGCCTAAGGGCTTTGATATGTCAATTTTTGGTGAGCAATATACCTTAGCAGCTTTTGGTGCGTATCGTGAGTATACTATATCCGTCTGCGAGCTTTGATATGTTAGCTTTGGGTGAGCAGTATACTCTATTATCAGCTTTGGGTGAGCTATACTATCTATCTTCAGCTTAGGGTGAGCAATTCTTGACGTGGTCGAACTTGATATGGAATTGACTGGGTCGATTGATCGATGACTTAATCTGATTTGATGCTTTGATGTGTTGAAATGATTGGTTGAATATGCAAATTGTACTGATTTGCAAGAAGGAATGGAAGTAAAGGTGTGCTTAGGCAGCCCTTGAGGTGTATTTTCTTCCTAGTCGGGTCTTAGAGGGGTGAACTTGCGAAGACATTGTCTCGCTCCGTTGTAGGATAACATTTTCAGGTCCCTAAGGTGAAGAACCCGAAGCTTGAGGGAGAAGGGTTAGGAGAATGGGTGGCGTAAAAGTTCTTTTTGAAAATAGACTTCTTGTGCTTAGACCCTAAAGTTGGCCTTTGTTTGTAAACCAAATTGTGATTTTTAATAATGTGTTGATTTGAAATTTATTGTCCTACTTTTCAATCCCACATTTGTTATTGTCAGGGGATTAGTAATTCGCTTCCGCATGCACATTAAAATGAATGGGTCGGCGATGCATCTTGGGATGTCGCTATTTAATCGACCACCGAGAGATGGGCACGCGCTCGGAGGATCGAGGCATGACAGAGATCAAATTGATCTATTATATTTCCTAAGCAGCTTATCTAAACTACGATGTCCGAATACACAAATCTTTTTAAGTACAATAAAGGAGATGCTATGCATTTGGCCAAAGAAAGTTCTTCTTTGCATACTTGAGTATCAAAAGAACAGCAAAGAGGAATAACTCCGGCTACTAGCTCATAAATATGAAGTAGTGAATGGAGCTATCACCTTCATCTTTAGAGCAGTGGAGATGCAAAATGAGCTCGAAGAAAACAATCTATACATGGCATTATTCCCACTGAGCATAAGAGGAGAAACATTCTACGGAGACTGTTCGATCTTTGTTGATGTTGATGTTCTATACACTTTTTGGGAAGGGTTTTCTACGTAAAAATTTACTTGTTTTATTCTCTATTTTTTCTTCTCAAAGATTCGCATTCCTAACAATCCTCACTTAAAATCAAAGTGCAAATCTCATCAAATATCAAACTTCTTGACCCAAAAGAAATTCCAAAAGAAATTCTAACATAAATAAGGGTAGTATTCCAACTCGTAATGAGGATAATAGAATCAAAGCACATACCTCATCACCACAGTCAATCTCAACCTAACTCAATTAATTAATGATCACAATAAATTCATTGATAAGTTAAGGAATCAACACACTTTAGCCCATCTTTAAGTAAATCAAATGTTGCATCAAGTAGACCTTATTTAACATGGTAGTAATCAAACTTGCATCGATGTTCCCTCTCACAATGTTAATTTTCATCATCAAAGTGAATCTCTTTGAATGTGTGATGATGTAATTTTCATGACATGGCTATATTTGGCACGCTGCCAGCAATGGCAAATAGCAACCAAGCACTTAATTTTCTTGACGGCAGACACTCAAACTCTGTCTCTCATGAGCTACTAATTAAGAATCCCCACGAACCTTAAAAGACGCTGGCCTAACACTTGAACCCTAACTCTTGCACCTATATAAGCATCCCCATGAACAAACATTCAAACTCAAGTTCTTCTAAGTGTTAAACAATTCGTTGTAAGGCCGCCAAGAGCTTTCATCAAACACCACCCCCACAAATAAAAGGAAGGAAACTTCCGGTTGGAGTATATTTACATCTCTCTAAATACTTCTCTCTAAGTACTTAATTCTTTTTTTCTTTTCATTTATGCCTATTGATTTTCCAAACGTACCCTTTCGAAATCTTCGAGAGGAAGATGCCTCTCAATTTGACATGTAGTGGGACTTATCAGGTATATTAAGTCCCATATGGCATTCTTGAATGCGCAACAGCTGGCTTTCATATTTGGTCTCTTAGGTACACAAAGATATGTTCAACATGACTTTCATTCGTGATACCCAGCATAGTTGTTGGTTTTTTTTTTTTTTTTTTTATGTCCTATAACCACCGTACAGCTGACAGCCGACAGTGTAAATAAGGGGAGCACTGGCACGGGAGCCCACCTCCCACGGCACTCCACTTTAGTCGCAATACCCAGCATGGTTGTTGATCTTTATTAGGTTAAAAAAAGAGATAAAGAAACGTTTCACAAATAAAATCGATTGCATGATACACGTCCATGCATGTAAATGATCAAGGTAACTGATATTTTATGTGTCTTGTCTTGTATGATCATACCAATCCTATGAAATTCTCTTTTGTCCAGCCAAAAAGGCAAAATGACTCCATTGTAATATAGTTGATTACATGGTGATTGTGGTCTCATGTGGGTAGACATGATCTAGCCGATATGAACATTTCCAAAATATGAGAATCATTTCTAACATCTATTTGAGTTCTATGAACGATTCTAACAATTCTCATCTCCCTTTCCTGATGAATCAACGTAGGCAATATCATGTTCTCTCTGGTGTTCTTGTCACCAATCTAACACCTCCAACCCTTCGTTGCGGTCCCTTCGATCATTTGACCATTATAAGTATCTTAGTATCAATTTGGGAATTTTCCCTATATTTTTGTTTTTCGTTTTTGGCAACCTGACATTTGACACAATCTACAAGAAGTCGTCAGATGGGTATCAGTCGATACCATATGTGGTGGCGCTTTCTAGTGCGTCATTGCGCGTGTGCTATGGTATCCTCAAGACTAATGCCTCTATGATCATGAGCATCAATGCCATTGACATCGCCATTGAACTCACCTATCTTCTTTTCTTGATATATGCCTCCACCAAAGAGAAGGTCTCTCTTACTGCTTTTGTGCTTTAAACACTGGCAAACTCGTGTCCCTTTGTTATCTTACCCAGGTGTTGTTGATTAGCTTGCGAATTTTGAGTGCTTAAGCAAATTATGACAGGCTCTCTAAGCTGGATTTAAAGGGAAAATTCTTTGTGCAAATTTGCTCTCTTTTTTTTTTACAAGCAAGATTGAGATTGTCTTAATTCACACGTCTTTGGCGCGAAGTTTGTGTTTTCACTTACTCGCCGGATAACTAAATCTTTCTGACAGCCTCACATGTTAGCCCTTCTCCAAAATTTTAGGTGACTCCTGCATTTAAGAAGATATGCAAAAAGAAAAAGGAAAACAATTCTTAGAAAATTCATGCGAAAAGGAATATAATAAAATAATTTTATAAGAATATAACTTCTCCCCAATCGACTGTGAAATCTGAAGGAAATTTGTATAAATCACCAATCTCCCCAGATGTGCACCCTGAGGTTGCTGCTGCTGTTCAAGGTAGGAGGCTTTCGAAGTGATGATGGCACAGACCATCTTTCTTCTCAAGGGTCGGCAGCGTGTCAATGCCGTCGGATGGATCTGCACGACCTTGAATCTTGCCGTGTTCACCCGCCTTTGAGCATCATGGTACTCCTTCATTTTATTAGGGTACTGTAGAGAGGAAGTGCTTTGCATATGCTATGACAACAAAACCAATCCAACACGAGATTTTCAAATTCGAGTTATGTAATTTTGTGTTCTGTGCAGATGAGGGTGATAAAGACCAAAAAGTGTTGGAGTTCATGCCATTCACTCTGTCCTTCTTCCTCACTCTCTGTGCCACCACATGGTTCTTCTTTGGACTCTTCGTCAAAGACATGTTCATTGCTGTAAGTACCATTTAGCTCTCCCAATCGATCAACTCTAATGCTTTTCATTGTACATGCAACTTTGTAGTAATTTCTTGTACTATGCCCAATTCGCACAGACCTGAATTAGATTTGCGAACTCACATGGATACACCAGTAAATCTTGCTATTTTCCTGCATGGAAATCGTTCCTGAGATTTCTCGTATGCATGTTAAGTTGAATTCTAGTACCGCACCCATTCAAGCAATAGACAAGTCAACAAGAGCCCTCCCTCCCCCTCTCTGAAGTGTCTATAGACATGAAGAAGGTGGCTTCAATCCACAGTGCAATGCCCTGCCCAACTTCATTGTACCAACCAAAGTTGAACCAAACAACAATGTTGATTGAATCCATGTCTCTCTAGCAAGTCATAAGCAAGAAACTAATCACCCAGACAGTTGAGGTCTTAGAAACTAATGGAGTGTGACAATCTTGTGCAACACATTATTGAATTAAGGGGTTAATGTTACTTTGCATAGATGCCTACATAATGGCAGCAAAGGGGATGCTGGGATTCATATGAGTGACATTTTCATTAAAGTAGTAAAATATCACCCATAAATTGTACTCGAAACTTCCATTGTATTTGACAAATTATTGAAGCATTGGATCTGAAAATATAATCTTCCTGTCGACACATTTTCCTTTCTAGATCTCCCCTATCCCTTCGATCAGATGCTTCAAGTACATGGATGCCTTTACAGACCATATATTCTGACCACAGACAGTTGATATACTTTTATGATATCACTTCTTCTCCAATGATGAGGAGATCTCAAGTCATCTGACTTTGAGGATGATCTGAAGAACCACCAAGGTCGCAGAAAGTGATTGGACCGATTTCTTATACTTCCTGAGTAGCTTGTCTTAACTACAATGTCTGAATATACTAACCTTTTTAAGCCCATAACATAAAAGAAATGCTATGCATAAAGCCAAAGGATAGTTTTCTATGCATACTTGAGTATCAAAAGAACGGCAACCAGGAATAACTCCGGCTACTACTGTCATGAATATGTAAGCAGTGAATGGAGCTATCACCTTCATCTTTAGAGCAATGGACATGCAAAATAAGGTTGAAGAAAACAATCTGCACTTGGCATTATTCCCACTGAGCATGACAGGAGAGACATTCTATGGAGCCTGCTGTATCTTCAACCAACAAAACAGACCATCTTTACTGATGTCGATTTTCTATACACTTCATGGATAATTAGGAAGCTTATAGTTCTACCCTATCAATTCCAGTCTCATCCTCACTCTCTGGGCTGAACTCACCTCGAGAAATCATATTGATGAATGTTTTTGTTGCCTGACCAACAGCACGAGATGTTTTCTCTGCAGCCCCTGCAACAACAGGTTGTAACGAGATAATTGGCAGGCTAGCTCTCTCTTGAATCATTGCTGCATTAAGCATTTGGTGAACATAAATCAGACATTCCGAAAACAAGCAATCACGAAGTTATTTTAGGAGGTTTTTTTTTTTGTGGGGTTCAAATAAAGAGGAAGGGTTAAGACATACAGATGGTCTGTTCTCGAGCAACGGAACCGATCTGTCTAATTCCAGCTTCTGCAGCCTGCACAGCTTGAGCTGATTTGTTCACTCCATCAGCTATCTCCTGGCTAAAAAAGAGGACAAAGAAAAAGGAAAAATTACCCACAATTGACCTATGTCATGTCAATAACAAAAAATAGCTAATGAGAGGAGAAGAATTACATGTTTCAAATGTTCATCTACACGAACCTATAATCAAGAATGCTGATCTTAAAAGAACACTTCGCACTGATCATTCATCAGGCAGGACACACATTCACTCGATTCTATCAAAGCATGACTTACCTTATCATTCAGCATAAAACATCTTGATTATTGAAAATATTATCATACACGAATTTAGCTCTCTAGTCATTCTTCTGCTTGAAGCACTTCAAATGACAGTATAATGAGAAGCTAAATGCATGGGATTCCCTTAATTGTTGATGAAATTAGTTTGAATGCACCATATGGTGTATGGATTAGCTACTTATACCAACATGACTTCAGCTCAAATAAGAGCACATATCACCTCAAATCGCCCAACTCCAGTGTTAGATCACTGATCTCCATGCCTGAGAGTCTAATAGCAGCCATCGTGCTTGGTAGCTCCTCCCGTGCTGTATCTGCCAGTTTGGAAAGAGATGTTGCAGCTCTTCCCATGGCCTATGATGGTATGATAACAAAGAATTGCAAAAATTATGCAAGATTTAAACATAGACCGGATACCTTCTATCTAGATTCTTCAGTGCATCGAAATCAATTCCTATATAACGTTTTATTTTTCATCCATTAGACAACTTCAAGAAAATCATCAATCCAGACCATTCCCAAGAATCCATTCCACACATGCTTTAAGAATTCAGTGGCCAATTTAGATCGAAGCACAACAATCCATACACAAGCCGAGCCGAACATAACCACATATAAGCAGCACATAATTTTGATCGCAATCAGCCTATCTTACATATAACGTCGGAACAGCGGCGACGACAAGGCTCGTGAACGCAACAGAAGTCTGCACGAATCAGATCCCAAACTTCAGCTAAGGAACACCCCACAGTGGCGCAATAAATTTCAAAACTTTCGGCCGAAAAACCACAAAATAAAATGACCCAGAAACGGAAAAGAAGAAAGAAGAACAATTACAGTGCAGGCGATGAAGGCCAAGAGGAAGAAAGCCTGATCGCTCAAGCTCAGCTTGGCAACAGGCGACGAAGGAACGATCTTGGGGCTCCCGACTTGCACGTTCCATTCGCTCGGCGACTCCTCGATACTGGGTTGGCGCGAATCGGAGACGAAACCGATCGTCTTGGCGGCGGCGGCGGCCGGCCGGGCAGAACCGAATCGGCTTCGAGAGCGGAGAAGGAGGGGGGGATAGGGCTTGATCTTGAACCGAGAGGCCGAAAAGAGGAACTGGGGTTTCCCGATTGAATTGGACAGAGGGTAATTGGTGAAGCAAGATGGAGACTGAACCGTGAGGATTTGGGATTGCATTTGGGGAATCCTCAGAATCTGGAACAGCATAAGAGGAATGGGGAATGTTGGGTTGCAGGGGAAAGAGTAAAAGAACAGTCTTGAAAAAGAATGGGAGATTTTATATTTTTGAGCTTATGATATATTTCATGGGATGCCCCCCACCCAAAGAAAAAATTTATTTCGCAAGTTATTGTGACTCTTTGTTGGTGTTGTAATATCAGTCACCGGGAAAAGAACCAGAGGCAGAGACAAGGGCATTTAACATGGACTTGTGAGCTGTGTTTTTTTTTTTAGCCCCCTCATTCTCATTTTGTGTCCTCAGTCCTGTCTCACTCCTACTCAGCTTTTCATTATCCAAAACCTTGGGAGGGGTCCTGGGCTTTCCTGCTCTGTTGGGGAGGCCTAAGAGAGAGAATTATGAAAAAGGATGCAATTTTAAAATTCTTGTTAAAAAGTGCTTCTTATGTTGTGCCTACATGTTCGATGTCTTGCTAAATTTTGGTGGGGACAGCTGGATTATGAATCTAGGGTGCACTGGAAGAGCTGGTAGAGACTCAATGTGGCAAAATCTGAGGGTGGTTTGGGGTTAAGTTTGTCTCAGTTCATTTAGGCCCTCCTTGCCAAGTTCGCTTGGAGTATAAAGCAGAGTCCATCTAAATTTTGGGTCCAGGTTTTGAAGGGCTTGTATTTCCCAAATTGCAGCTTTATGGAGGTTAGAAAGGAAGGGAAGATGTCACGGGGTTGGAGCAGCATTCTTGAAGGGAGAGATCTCATAAAAGAAGGGGCTTTATGGCAGATATCTGATGGCAACTCTGTTAAAGTTTCGATAGTTAGATGCTTACAGATCTTGACCAAGTTGATAGAAGCCTCACAGTCGATTCATCGCTTGACAGTGGTCTTGAAAATTGGAACCTGGATCCTATTAGAGATCACCTGAGTGGGGAAGAACAAGACCTGGTTTTACAAAATCAGATTCACTGGAGCAGAATTGAAGACAGAATGATCTGACCCCGGAAAAGAAATGGTGAGATCTATCAAGTCAGCTTATCGTGTCGCCATGCAGAGGAAAAATTGAACTAAAGCCCCTCCAAAGCCCTCTCGTTCTGACACCATTGACAGCAGGGTTTGGAAAACTTTTTGGAGCAAAGACTGCCCCACCTAAAGTCAAACTCTTCTTGTACAGGTTGTGCTCTGGGGCTGTAGCTTCTGCATAGAATTTACGTAAGAGAAGGATTGAGCTGTTTCCTGATTGTGTTTTCTGTCACGAAGTGGAATCCATGGAGCACATGATTCTGTCCTGTAATTGGTGATGCAATTGGTTTGGGAGCTTCCCATCATTAATGATTAATCCTTATCAAAAGCCGGTAAAAGGTAGTTTCTGAGAAATTTCTCAGGAAGGTGGCTTTATGCTATTGGTTTTTGTGGAAGGGAAGGAACGAGGCTGTTTGTAAGTGGAAGAATCCTGACCATTTGTGTCATTTTCCTGATCAGAAGTGGAATCTTGCAAGCTGATGAGTGTGCGCGTGCAAGTTTGAACAACAGAAGGCAATCGACTGCCCCTCGTGAGAGTCATACTGCAACGAAATGGTGTAAACCTAAAGGTGACAAGATTAAAGTCAACTGTGATGAATCTTTTCAAGCTGAGAATGAAGTGGCTGCTATTGGCGTTCTTCTTAGACATTTTTTGAGGCAAATTCTGGGAATACTGAGGAAACTGAAGCTCTAGCTGTCTGGTTTGGCATTTAGTCTGAACAGGAGCAACATTGGGAGAAAGTGTGCATTGAGATGGATTTTGAGGTGGTTTTTAGAGACGTCACTGATGAAAATAGAGCTAAGTACGTATGAGTGAGTTGTATTAAAGAAATCTCATATTAGAGAATTGATGTGGTGTAAAGTAATTAATCTATCATAATTGACCCATAATTCATTGACTTAAACCTTTAAGTGAAGGTGGTCCAACTGGATATATTGATGGGTTCAGACTTGGGTTCCCTCTTGACGATCTCCTCAATCTAATTTGTAGAGATGCTAAATCGGTGTGCCCATCAGACAAATTCTTTCCTTAAGCGAGGGGATGTGTTTATAAAGGGACTTAACTCCCCATCCTCTTTGTTTCTTTTGCTAATTTCTGATGTCGAGGAGAGGCCCCCAGGAAATGTAATTTCTAATGTTTTATAAGTAACGAAGCATCTCTTGTTCTGACCAAAAACAAAACATTGACCTCTGACTTCAAATGGCCCAAGAGGCTTGGAGTTGGCTAAGTTGTCATATGCCTGAAACCCTTTCATGCAAAAGGGAAGGGAAAAACAAAACATCGACCCTTTTATGCTTGGGTTTTAAAGTGTTGGATAGAAGATGATGACTGGTTTTATCTTGTGAGTATTTCAATGATTCTCGTTGAGAAACTAATTAAAAGAATAACAAATTTTAATATATTGATTGTATCATAATACTTTGAATATTGAAATATTTCGAATTAAGTATGCTTAACAAGTGTCTCGAGATACTCATTAACAAGACCCTTATTTTTATTTTTAGTTAGAGAGATAGGCGGAACAAATTCAATCTGAAAAGAAATATGTCTGGCCGCATCTACCAAGTTATTAATCTGCACCGGAGAAAAACCTCAAATCCTCTCTCTCTCTCTTTCTCTCTCTCAATGCCCCATCCTTGAAAAACCAGGCTCACGGGCAACAACGAAGCTAAAGGCATCAGGCTTCAACAACTTGACAAACCACTGTCATAGCCAATGACGAAACTAGGGGCATCAACCTTCAACACGGCTCACTCTCTCTCCCTCTCTCGCCTCCCTTGGAAGTGGCGATGATTGACTTCGAGCTCCTCGTCGTCTGTACCGCTCAAGCTTAAGCATCTCACAAGCATTATCCAAGCTCCTTGCTGTGGCTATCGATGGATTGAGCTCGTCGGTAATGACAAGATAGGAGGCCTCGACCTTCGGCGATCTCATCGCTGTTCATTCAGAGACGCAGCGTATAAAGCTGGGTGGTCCTAGACTCGGAAGAACACTACCTTCTACCGAGCATGAGACATTGTGCAAAACTTTGGGCATTCTACTTGTCAATTGATACAAAAATTAGAGAATGCTACCCATTCGAATGCTACTCCTTTAGTGGCTCGAACTCATTTGCATGTGTGAAAGATCAACTTAATCTTCCCTCTACCAGCCTTGAAGTTAGTGTAACAGAAGAAAAGAAGAATTCTCAAGTTAGTATAACAGAAGTAAAGAAAGATTGCGCTCAAATCCATAGCTCATAACTAAATTATTTGAAACTTTGGTTAAAACTGAAGTGTGAAAACAGATTTACAAGCTAATATGACAGACTTTTGTTGAGTGCTTGAATACACCCATTTTATTGTTGATAGATTTTCTAAATCAGTCTTGTTATCCTAACATTACTCTTTTTTATTTTATCTTGCAAGCATGTTTAGAGAGAGAGAGATTAGCGCTGTTGCACATTTCCAAACCATATATGAAATGTAGCTATCAAGAGCCAAAACAAACCCAAACTGGTTATTAATGATGCCGACATTTTAAACCTTTGGCCAATTTTCAGTCCCAAATCCACACTCCCATCAAATGGTCCCCCACATGATAACGATTGCAAAGGCAATTTGGCAAGCAGGACAAGCAACGAAAGTCACCATTTCCCCCCCTCTTAGATTCATCATCATTTCTGCCCACGGGTAGTGAAGGAAGGGCCATCAGTGACCAGTACAGTATCACGTGGAGATTCAGTGCATTTGACCCATCTGGGCAAGACAATGTATGTCATCCATGAAAGAGAGAGAACTTAATGTGGTCATTCAAGCCACTCCCAATTGAATGACATTTCACTTCTCCAACAAAAGGAATGAAAAAGGCTTATGAATCGACTCGTTCAACGCTAAAAGGTAACAAGCAAAACCAGGTCTTACTAAAGAGCGCATAAAACCGCGATACTAATTGATAACTAATGTCTAGAATTTGTTACCGATGAGTCCCCAGATTAGCTAGGTTTGTTCAAATATGCATGTACCAGAAATCCTGGGGCTCATAATTGTCGACTTCATGCTGCTCATTCATCATTCAGGCGGCACTATTTGGTTTGGTGCCAGCTGATTGATAAGGATTGTCGGAATGCAGATTAATTTGGACAATGATGAAAACCAAGAACTGTTTGTGCCCGGTGTCCTTGTAAGAGGATTAATTGAACCATCTCAGTGGCATCAGAACTCCCATGACAAAACGAAATATGTACTGCTTTTTTTGGATGTTTAACCACACTATAAGTGGAAAGAATTCTGGGACTTGCCCTTTAGGCAATTTCTTCTTGTCTTTATCTCCAAGTCCAAACGATGATCATGAGCAAGAAAGGAAATCTTGAACTAGCTCTATGCGTCATCGTTGTTTGGCGGCACATTACAATTTCTTTATGTGATCAAGGTTCCCACAAGGATGATGTCTCCTGATATCATAAAATTTTGCTCAGAAATATGCTGCAATATATGCTTGCTATGCGTTAACGTAACTTCTGTTCACATATTATCAGAGAAAACACTGTCATAGTACAGATTTCTCAGTCGAATGCAGTGAATAAGTGAAGGACATTCTGTGGCCTGTACCATACTTTGATTATGAGCATTCTGTGTCGGTTGAATAATGTCTTGAGCTTGAGTTCATTGTTGAATAGCTTGTAATCTGACTATACCTAAATGACAGGAATCAATTTAGAGAGAACACACATTGCAGCAGATTAGGTGCATAACGTTGTTGTAATCTCTTTGGATTGTACTAGTGAGTTCCCGATATTTGTGCTATCTGTGGCCATTGGCCGCATCAACCGAAATATGTGATCCTTATGTGTTCTCTTTACTCTTCCCAGGGTGCCATTCCCAGCATCTTCGTGTAAAAATATCAAGTAATTGAATCAATGCAGCACTGGCATTGGAGAACTTCAGAAAGGAAGGACCACGGGGTTGATGTGATCTGTGCTTGTGTGATCAGTCCAGCTGAGTAAAGCTGCCTGATCTTAAACTCATGTAAAGCCATAGAACACATAGAAAGCAGATGGGCCAGTGACCCAATCGCTATAGCATCAGTCTAAACTATATATGTATTTTGGCATAGTAAACCAAGTACAAAACGGCACATGCCGATTCACTTGTCAGTATATAATATGCATTGAAGTCTCTGGTTTAAGGGTGTGAGAGAGATGGGTGGTGTGGCATGGACTGAGGAAGAAGACCATTTGCTCAAGAGGTGTATAGAGCAATACGGTGAAGGGAAGTGGCATAGAGTCCCTCAATTAGCCGGTAATTATGGCAAATCTTTGGTCAATACTATGCTATGCTTGAATGCACAATCACTGTAATAGTAGGTTGAATTCAGCTGTGACAATTGTTTGGAATGCCTTTCTTGTGAATAATTTTGTTTTACTTAGGTACCCATCTTTTGAGCTACATGGTTTCTTTTCTTTCCTTAAAATGCGTTGAATTGAAAGTACATTTTAAAGTAGAACTGCAGAAAAATTTGCCCTTCTTTGCAACCATTCATATGATATTGAGATTATTCTTTTTAGGTTTCTGAGAAATAGTACCAGTCTCAATTCACAGTCAAGAAGGGATATTCCTAAAAAAGTCTTGATTTGGTGTAAAAATTAGGTTGGGGAAGGTCCAAGAACAGTCCAAAGTTGAATTTTGATGGAGGCGTGTAGGTTGAACCTATATATGACTATATTATTCTGGTCTGACCCAGTGCAGGAATCTCAAAATCATCAAGCTACGGTCAAGTCGATATCGTAAACCCATATTGATCTGTAACATGTTTATATTGCAATCTATTATGATAATGAGAGAGGCCGCTTATTTGTCATATGGAGACTCCAAACTCTCATATTTGCACCACAAGAAAGTAGCTTTATTCATGCATTATCCAGGAAGGATGTCTTAGAATGTTGCAGATTTCGTTAGGAATTAAACTGCAGGTATCTTTCATCCGTTGCTAAGAACAGTATGCTTTCACATGAAGACTTCATGTCAAACCTCCACAAATACATCCGGAAATTATGGCTGATGTTCTAGTTGCAATTAGCAGAAGTAAGCACTGAATTTACTAGCTTCTGCTTTAATGGCTATTGTGTTTAAGGACTGAACCGGTGCCGCAAGAGCTGTCGACTGAGATGGATAAACTACCTCCGGCCAAACATCAAGAGAGGGAGTTTCACCAAGGAGGAAGTGGATCTTATCATCAAGCTCCACAGTCTCCAGGGCAACAGGCAAGCAACAGAGATATATCTCTAATCAATTCAAAAACTGTGCACATTTCAGTATGCTTTTGCTTTCATCTCGTTCTCGTTATAGCATGTTGCATTAGAGCTTGTAATTAATGTCTATCGAGCATGAAATCTGTACTATTTTCCCACGTGATGCTCACATGTACAAGCAGCCTTTAGGATATGTATGAGCCACGCAGGCTGAAACAAGACTAAAAAAGTATAAGCTGAAAATCAGTAAGAATGTGGATATAAAAGGACTTCGATTAGATTTTAAGAGTGGCTCTAAGACTTCTACTATTAACCATCACAATAGAACAGGAATTTAGTGTTGCCATCAGTCAGAGAAATGGATTTAAGTTTTCAGGTGGTCGCTGATTGCGGGTAGGCTTCCCGGGAGGACCGCCAATGATGTGAAGAACTACTGGAACTGTCACCTTAGCAAGAAGCTGGATCCCCAGCAGATCAGCAAACATGAGGACAACGACCTGAACACGAAGGACGACATCAAAATCCTCTGTCCCGGCCAACCGAGGGACTTCGCCGCATCATCAGGAGGCTGGACACAGCCAACAACAGTCGCTCTTGAAGCTCCAAGCTCGGCGCATGCCCCGATGCAAGAAGAAATTGGCACTTCACCATCACCACCACCAAAGTTGTGTACTGATCAGGATGAACTCAACAATAGTAATCCTCCATTATTTGAAGAGGATGGGCATGTTCTTGGAGATCTGGGCATGGACTTGCAGTTTGCTGGGTCAGCTGGGTTGATGCAAAGCAGCAACCAGTGGGATTGGGATGACGTGATTTCTGACTTGGATCTTTGGGGGTGAATCTTTTGTAAGGTCGCAGCAAAATTCGACTATGGTGAGAATAAGCATGGAATTTGTGGACCGCTCATAAGCGTATATGAGTGATTAAACTTATTAGTGAGTCTTTAGATAAGACGGATTGTAAATTGAAATAACTTGGTTTCGTTTAGTTTTTAAAAATGCACTTAATTTCCCTCTTGATTAGAGATCAAAACTTGAGAACTATTTTTCATTTTCTATTTTCTTGAAAATACATTTGATAGATGAAAATGAGAATATTATTAAACTCGATTTTCTTGTCGTGTACATTAGAATTGTACTGAAATTGAGTTATGAAATTATTGTCCTAATTATTTGTTATAAGCAGTTCCAATGTTCATTCAACACTCAAGACTATTTCATTTGCTTGATAAATATATATTCCGTGACTTTTGTTCTTTAGCATTAGCATGTGAGTAATTATGATTTTTCCTTTTTATCAAACTTTCCTAGTGAGGTCGGTCCAAAATGTCATTTTGTGAAATTTGTCAGTGTGGCTGGCCGGTTTGACTTCTGAGTCACTCAAAAAGTTGCACTCTGTTTTATCAGAAAAAATTCAGAAAAAAATCGAAACAATTCCCAAGGAACACCGCAAGAAACTGCGAGTCGTATCTGTTGGCAGGTGGCATTGGGCCATTGCACATGGCCCCATGCGTTTTGGGACAAAGTCAATTGCACATCTCTCCATGTGAGGAATCCCCAATCTGATTGGCTTGACTCTCTCTTCCTTCGCATTCCCAAAAATCTTTGGAGTCATGCACCCGTTAATTTGTGTTTTTTTGCTATTTGAACATAGTTAGCGGGTATCTCGAGTTGCTTCTTAAGTATATTTTACTCAAAGCAATTTTATTTTCAATATATCAATTGTGTATATGATGGGTACAATCAATGTATCGCAAACTTTAAATTTTTCTTAATTGGGTCGATTAACCAGCATTTCTTAGACGGCACTCGTTGACAAAATCTCTCGTAGATAATATGGTCAATGAAGTTCATGTACTTAGTTAAAACTCATCATGTGTCATGCTTAAATATGTATTTAACATGTTAATGTATCCAATGGCCGCGGTAGTAACAATTGTGCCATCAAATTGGAAGTTTGTGTTAGTTGAAGTACTGAAATTTGATAGCTGATTGATTTTCTATAATGACTATGGAAAAGTTAGAACTCACCTTCGCATCTCATAATCATATCAAATACATGTTAATCGATTTGGCATGCCATGAGAACATTTTGAATATCCATTTTATGCAATTTCTCTAAAAGGGCCTTTTTTCCAAGAAAGATGTGATCCCTAACATCTTCAATTGGATCTATTCGCATTTCATCAGAAGAAGCAACGTGAGTGGAAAGACTTGAGGAGCAAACTTCCTCAAACAAGTAGACCTTTCTAATATAAATTTGTTGCGTTTGGCCCTCTACGTATAATCTCGATAGGAGAATTGAGTTTAGATTAGGCTGGGTTGGATAAGACTTGTCTCGAGTCAAACGAGAGTGTACCAAACTTAGATGTGTAGTCCTCTCTTAAGTTAGTTCATTTTGGCTGTCTCAACTCGACTAGCTTAAGGGTAAGTTTTTAGATCTACTATAATCTTGAGAGTAAAAAAGAAAGCGAAAAACAAGACCTAATTTTCAGAAAAGATCAAGAGAATCAGCAACAGAAATTGTCAGGTTTCTATTTCACACGTCGATTGAATAGCAACGAGATTAGGACACCTTTTTAGGGGGGTGGTCTCAAAAGCTGCACTCAAATCTAAGCAAGTCCATGTTTCTACTGTTTGAGGATTGAAAACCTGTAGAACTCTGGTCACCTCCATCTGTTGTCTGCGCCGTGAACTCAGGGAAAAAGAACTCCCCGTGCACATGCGCTCTCTCTCTCTCTCTCTCTCTCTCTCACAGAGGACATGGATGTCCGGTCTGGTCCGGTCTTCAAGTTAAAGAGCTACTGCAACTCTTTTGGGAGATTTCTCTTTCCTGTTTTGAGCAGTACAGCCTAGACTTTCACCCTCTTTTACGTCTATCCTTCTATCTACCTACCGCTCACCCTACAGACCTTGGGACTAGGGCCGCGACCTCAAGCAAGGAAGCCTTTCTTAATCCATAGTTAATTCAGACCCCCAAAAAAGAAAAGGGAGAAGAGAGAAAATCCAATGCAGAGTTAAAAAGAAAGATCGAACCCCACAACTTTCTCTGGGCTCTCTCTTGCACCCAAAAGGTTCAACCTTTTCCCCATCCGAAGCTCAGAAAATTCCAACCTTTTCTTGGCTGCTACTGCTTCTTCTTCTTCTTCTTCTTCTTCTGCTGCTGCTGCTGCTGCTGCGAAACAACCACCACCGATGGATGTGAGGGCCCATTCTTCACAACCCTTGAACTTTCTGTTGTTGCTCTTCAAACATGCTTGCACTGTCACAGTCTCTCACATTCTTTTTGCTTTTGCTGTTTTTGTGCTTTTTGGGTATATTCTATTCCAGGAGTACTACTGTAGGAAGAGTGGGCAGATACCAGCATTTGGTGACTGGGACCATGCAAATGAACTGCCGATAACGCGGTACTTCGAGTGCGCAAGGCAAGCGGGCTTGCTCCGATTCAGCTCTTCTTCCGGAGAATCTGATCGCGCTCGCAGGAGCGGCGATTTGTATGCGGTCGCCGCCGCTGCTGCTGACGACGAGCACAGGCTCTCTCGCTCCATGGCACCTCATAAAAAGGTTCGGGCTTCGACTCTTCTTTCTGTTCTGGCCATTGATCCAACATGAGATCTTTCTTCTCTCTCTCTCTCTCTCTCTCTCTCTCGTTTTTTTTTTGAAGTGTCGAGAAGCTATACCGCGCGTCTGAACTGCGTGCGAATATCTGTTGCAGGTGAGAACGAGAGAGAAGCGAAACGTGCAACTGAAGGAGCAGAGAAAGACAGGGAGAGTCATTTGCGAGATGAAGGAACCTCCGAGGAAGCAGCGCCACATGCCACAGTCACAACACAGTGCCCACCATCTTCATCATCATCATCATCATCTTGAGTTGCCCATGAAGTTGAAACCTTCAAAATCGAGAGCTGTTGATGAAGATCTCTACAAGATCCCTCCTCATCTCCTCCACACTACCAAGAGGGTTAGTTCCGATTCTTATCATAGGAGAAAATATGTATTTTTTTTGTGTGTGTGGAAATCCTGGTAAACGTTGACATCTTGACCATCTCTTCCATGGTAAATTTCAGCCCAAATTATTGCAATCTTGATAAAGTTGTATGTTGGGTGTAGACAGATGTCTTTTTTGAATGTGAAATTAATGCCGAAATGTCTGTTTTCCTTTTGCTTTCTTCTGCAGAAAAAGATGCTGGGATTTTTCTCAAGGTGTCTGGTCCCGGCTTGTACTGCCTAGATCTTTGACAATAGATGACTTTCAAGATTCTCTGTCCAAAAGACTCGCCATGCATTTGTTAGGTTGGCAGCTCTAGCAGCACTAAAGGCTGAAACTCGGGCCGATTTCCTTCTGCCCCAAAAAGAAAACGCAACTTTTGTATGATTTGAAATAGCTAGTCAAGACTGAGTGATATCAATGTAGAATTCTCAGTTTGGATCTTAAACAGTGCTCTTTCTTGTCCATCTTTGCCTCTCTTTTTTCATGGGATTAAAAGGAGAATTTTGCCCAGGGTGTGTACGACTTTTTGTTTCTTCCTCTTCATTTCTGAGGATGTAACTAGAGTGCATAGGTATAAGCTTTTCATTATCAGAAGGGTTGGTTAGGTTGACTGAACTGAAAGGAGAAAGGTATAAGCAGTCTTCTAATAAGTAGAATAGTTATTAATACTGCTGGTCAACATTCAAACGATCAAGGATTAAGATGATCCCCACATCCCATGAAGCACTAAACAACAATGGCACTTGACGCTACATTCAAGCCACTCCAAGCGTTGAGTTTGACACTATTGCCACTCCTCTTCACCTATCTAATGGGAAATGCGAAGCCTAGATTCTTTCTTCGCCAGGGCTTAAGAAACATTGATTCCCCAAACCCGTCCATCGACCTATAGCTAGAGTCAAGTGTACCTCACTGGATGGAACTTTGGTCATATAACAAATTCAGCCTCAAACTTAGAAGCTCAACAGTCCTCTGCTAATGACGATTGACCCCACAAGAGGATTCTTTCCTTAATGTTCAGGCAAATTTGCACTTAATTTCTCAAGCACCAGTCCTATGTCAAAATCTGTTGTATAAAGAAAGGAGCATCATCAGTCAGAAAAAAGGAAATTGGGATTTCGTGCTTAAGTCTTGGTATCGATGCCCATTTATCACTCGTTTGATGAAATATCAAACCTAGAGTGTGCTAATAACGAGAACTGCCGAATGTTCCTGTTACACGAGATCAGGCATGTCATTGGGTAATAAAAGTGGCTAAATTGAAAAATTTATAGATAAATGGACATGTGTAGCATGAATTTTATGTCAATATGAAAATGGTATGAAAAAAGTCGTACGAGAGTAAGACAATAACACTCCTTCAAGGTTGATGCTGACTGAGAACAGAAAGTGTGTAATAAACTGAATCATAAATAAGCTCTACCAAGGATTGCCAAGCATTTGGAACCGAGTTTCCTCCTCCCTTTCTAGTAACAAAATAAAGCAGAAGTAGGACCAAACTGAGAGTCAGCAGCATAAACAAAGATGGATCTGTGAATGAGAAATACAAGTCTCCTATATTCATAGGAAAAAATGGGACGATTTCAAATTGTTCAAGTGGGCTGGGGACCATCTTCACTAGTGCATGCTCTCGAAATCGTCCTTTATACCAAGAAGCTCCATCCTTTCCCCTCGAAGCAGAGGGTAACCTTGAAAAGTGGGAGAACACCTAGCAAAATCGTCCAACGAGTCAAACAGCGACATGTAAGGATCAGCCTAGCTGATCTGCATTAGCATTTTCTGATTGATTTGAGAAGAAATCGAGGATGTGGTCCACTTTTTTCTTATGTAACAATACTAGAGTCGAACGGAGAACTTTACCATTAATTAAATCTCTGTAAAATCCATGCACATTCCATATATAAAATGAAACCGTTCTCAATGTATTTGCTCCACCAAACTCCCTTGATGGGCTAAAAATTCCTCTAACCTGTATAGAATTCCTGTAATGAATCTGGAAAAATTTGGTTTTGAAGCTGCCTGGAAAAGAAAGGTATTCACAAAAGGTGACTGTACATGAGCTGAGTGAAAAACTAGTCATTCTCTGACGCTACTTACATGATTTTCTTGACAATGAAAGTAGCCTTGCTTTAAGCACTCGCAGTTGCCATGCTGCTCACAGTTAGTGTCAAGAGCAGACCACAGGCATCCCAGTTACTCCTAATTTTCTTTAGTGTTCGGGTCACAAGAACAGATCTCATCCAGAGTAGCCAAGCGATTCTCCTTGCTTTGTTCAGGTCCAATTTCCCCTAATTCCTTGAGCCAGACAGGAACAGCACCAAAGTCCCTCAATTACCCAACCACGTCTTTCATTGCAAGACAATGTCACAAGAAGACCAATCATCCACACAGATGCGTTTCACTCTCCTCTGGAGCATCACACTAGTGGCTTGTGCCTGGATGGCATTCTTTCTGTTCTTGAAAAGATGAAACAGTTTGTACATTGAAGAAGAAGCATCGATGATAGCTACAATGTTCCCTTCTCCGATGACATTGATCAGAGGACCAATTTCTCCTACTCGAATCAGATGCCTCTTCGAATCGAGGGTCAATAGTTCAGACAGAGCTGACGGCAGCAATACTTCTTGTTTAAGCTGTCCTGGAGTTCAGCGACCCAACGAGGGACGATATAACAAATGGATTGTCCTCCATTAGCTCCTTGTTACTCTTGTGGACTTAGAGATTCAAAACTATGGCAGTCAATCCTCTTCGAGACCAGGATATTATCCGCCGCCTTGTTCAGGGAAAGTGGGTTTAACAATTTTTAGAGGGCCCCTGCTGATTCCCCAAAAGACTCACGAACTGAGGCTTGTCTGTTGGTCAGCTCTCAGAGTTCTTTAGCAGCCACTTTCTGATCATCCAGGGTGGAGGACATTTTGTCGAGGATTCAGAAAATTCTTTTTCACAGTCACCGGCTGTCTTCCCCTCGTCCTCGATCAAGTCTGGTAGCTTAACTCCTTGCTCCTTGCAACATTTTACAATTAATCTCCAGGCCATACGATTTGGAGCAAGTCTAGCATTGCAAAGGTGTTGCAGGGTTTGAGGGTATCTCCTATGGCCCTATTCAGCCAGTCCTGAGTAGGAAGGCGATCAAATGTCTGGAAACGGCCAAAAAAAAAAAAAAGGAATAAAATGTGAGCCTGGTAATCACTCAAACAGGCCTGATGTGGCTAAGAACCCTAGGGTTGAGGAGAAAAAGGTTGGATAAAGGATTATCTCTAATTCCATATCTTAATTAATCAATGCTGCACTTATTTATTCGTAGATCAGAAAACCCTTCATCATATAAATACAATACCTTAGCAGAGAAGCTATCTCAAGAAAATATTTGCCAATTACACGGGTCATGGAAAAGGAGATATGCAACTTCAAAGAGAAACCAGCTCTCTCCTGACTCTCTCCTGCAATTCTCGTCATTGAGAAGGTTCACATGAGAGAACAAAACCAAACAAGAGCCCCATACAAACTCTATCGAATATACAAAGAGTGCTTCTCTAGTTTAACTTATCAACCGCCATAAAGCAAATGGGCAACCACATATAGTCCCAGATTGTCCAAGCAGGGTTTCCTAAATTACGGCAATCCCACAAGACATGGGAATGAAATCAAAGTCAAATTCAAGATCAGAACTGATAATGGATGACCATGACAACCCACAATTCAGATAGCTACCACATAACAGAGCACTCAAACCCTCCTCCACTGAAAATAATGATCCTTGAGCAACTATTAAGCCACTTTGAACATCAATTTGAGCTAAACTAAACTTTCAGTCTCTAGGGAAAAAAAGAAGAACAAACACAAGGGGGGAAAAAAAAACCTGTCCATTCTCCAAAGTAACTGAGTCCACCATCACTTTGTTTGAAATGGCTAAGAGGAACTCTTTGGGAATTCCCTGCTCGCCACGGGGTTTCTTCTCAAACTTCTTCAACGTCAACTCTGTCAAAAGTTGCAGAGTTTTGATGGCTTCATGGTGCTCTTTAACTTACAATCGTCTTCTGTAGTAATAATCTCCACTAGCCTTGAAACTTCGCTCTTCAACTCTTGAGGGCTCTTCATCGAACCTCCGTCTAAGTCCTCTATTTCTGCCATCTTCTGTCACTCACTCTAAGTGACACCATACAAACAACAGACAAAAAATGGATTGAACTCCACCAACTTTGCGAGAACTCAAAATGGGTCTGTCATAAAAGAAGGGAAGAGTGAAGAAAGGATTCAACTTCAACTTTCTGTAATGTGACAGGTTTTGAATCGACTCCTTTCTGGTAATTTGGCAGTTTCCAGTTGAGAACCAGTTTCTAATGATTCGGCATTTTTTTTCTTTTTCCTTTTTTTCAAAGAAAAGAAACTACACGTAAAAATGCTGACGTCTCCCTGGCTGTTCTTTGTTAACTGAAATTGTCAGACTGGATGAGACTTGAGGATGTTCTGTCGGCAGTTGTTCGCGTCATTGTTGATTTTGCCAAAACAGAGCTCAAAACAGAAAAAAATTAGTATAACTACTTCTGCCAGATGCCGTGGACAGTAAAAAATTATAGATAAATGAATTGATTGAAAAAAGTTGAAGGACGGCTGCTGAATGTTGCTTTCGTTTTCATGGATTTCTGCCTGTTACACTAGATCGGGCATGTCATAAGGTTCTGTCGACTGGTCAAACTAAAGACATACAAAAGTGCACATGTGTAGCCTAAATCTTATTTCATTATGAAGTCTGTCAATGTCAGGTGTAAATAAAGTAGAACTAGAGTAAGACAATAACAATCCTTCAAGGTTGGTGCTGACTGGGGCCAGAAACTATGTAACACACTGAAGTATGCTCTCAAAAGCTTCTTTTTTACCAAGAAGCTCCATTCTTTCTCCTAGCATCAGATGGTAACCGTGAAAAGTATGAAACAACCTAGCAAATTGTCCAGGGAGTTAAATATCGGCATACAAGAATCTGCCTAGCTGATCTACACTAGCATTTTCTGATTGAATTGAGAAGAAATCGAGAATGTGGTCTACTATTTTCCTATGTTACAACACTAGAGTTGAACAGAAAGAACTTGCACTATCAATTAAGTCTCTGTCAAATCCATGTACATTCAATGTAAAAAATGAAGCTGTTCTTGATGTATTTGCTGAACCAAAGTCCCTCACATGGGGAAAAAATTCCTATGAACTGTATACAATCCATGTAACAAATCTGGCAAAAATTGGTTCTGAAGCTGCCGCGAAGAGGATGGTATTAACAAAAGGTGACTGTACATGAGCTGAGTAAAGAGCTAATCACTCTGTGATGCTACTTCCATGATTTTCTTGACAATGGAAGCGGCCTTCCTCTGAGCCCTCGCAGTTGCCGTACTGCTCGCACTTAGTGCCAAGAGCAGACCACTCGCATCCCCGTTGTTCCTAATTTGCTTTACAGTGTTTGGATTATAAGAACAGATCTTGTCCAGAATAGCCAAACAATTCTCCTTGCATTGTCCGGGTCTGTCTTCCCCTAACACCTTGAGCAAGAGAGGAACAGCATCAAAGTTTATCAACTCGTCAACAGCATCTAGGTCGCGAGACAATAACGCAAGAAGACCCGTCATTTCATCCACACAGATCCGTTTCACTATCCTCTGAAGTATCACACTGGGGGCTCGTGCCTGAGTGGCATTCTTTATGTTCTCAGGAAGATGAAACAGTTTGTACAGAGCAGAAGAGGCGTTGACGATAGCTATGATGTTCCCTTCTCCAATGACATTGATCAGAGGACCGATTGCTCCTGCTTCTCCAATCAAATGCCAATTCGATTTGAGGATCGATAATTCAGACAGAGCTGCGGCAGCAGTACTTCTTGTTCGAGGTGTCCTGGAGTTCAGTGACCCAACGAGGAACGATATGACAAATGGATTGTCCTCCATTAGCTCCTTGTTGCGCTCGATGATTGAGAGATTCAAAACTATGACAGTCAAATCCTCTTCGAGATCAGGACTATCTGCTGCCTTGTTCGGGGAAAGTGGGTTTAGCAACTTTTGCAAGGCCCCCGCAGATTCCCCAAAAAAGGCACGAACTGAGGCTTGTCTGTTGGTCAGATCTCGTAATTCTTTGGCAGCAACTTTCTGGTCATCCAGGGAGGGGGACAATCTGTCAAGGAGTGATTCAAAATAATCTCTGTCGCAGTCACCAGCTATCTTCCCTTCATCTTCCATCAAGTTTGGTAACTCTAATCCTTGCTCCTTGCAACATTTTTCAATTAATCTCCGGACCAAAAGATTTGGAGTAAGTCTAGTGTCGCGAAGGAATTGCAGGGTTAGAGGGCATCTCCTGCGGCCCTCTTTCAACCAGTCCTGAATAGCAAGGCGATCGAATGTCTGGAGAAAGGAAATCAAACAAAGAAAAATGAAACGAGAAGAAACTGTGACTAAGAATCCTAGGGTTGAGGAGAAAAAAGGTCAGATAAAGGCCAAAAAGAACCGGCGATATCACTAATTCCATATGCCAATTAATCAATGCTTCACTTATTTATTCCCTAGAATCAGTGAAATCCTTAACAGTACAAAATACAATACCTTCGCAGAGAAGGTATCTCAATAAAAAAGATTGCTGATTACACGGGTCATAGAGAGGAGGAGATATGCAACTCCAAAGAGAAACCGGCTCTCTCCTGCGATCCTCCTCATCGAGATGGTTCACACGAGAGAGCGAAACCAGACAACTGCCCAGTATTCATTATCGGTATCGAATATGAAAAGAATGCCACTCTAGTCTTACTTATCAACTGCTACAGAGCGAATTGGCAGCCGCATATTCCCGGATTGTCCAAGCAAAGTTTCCTACATTATGTTATTCCCACAAGACAGAACTGATAACGGATGATCATGACAATCCATAATTCTAATGGCTACCCCACGACAGAGCACTCGAACCCTCCTCCATTGAGAACAATGATCCCTGAGCAACTGTAAAACCACTCTAAACATCACTTAAAGCTAAACCCAACTCACAGCCACTAGAGACAGAAGAGCCGAAAAGAAGGAAAGAAGAACAAGCACAAGAAAACGACCAAGAACGAACACAAGGAAACGACTCAAACCTGTCCATTCTCCAAAACAACTGGGTCCACCATCACACCCTTCGAAATGGGACAGAGGAACTCTTCAGGGATTGCCCGCTCGACGCGAGGCCTCTTCTCCAGCGTCTTCCACTTCGAGTCCGCGTAGAGTTGCAGAGCCCTGATAGCTTCGTCGACCGTCTCTAACTCGCACTCGTCTTCTTTAGCGATCATCTCGAAAAGCCTGGACACTTCGCTCTTCAACTCCAGAGGGCTCTTCCTCGAGCCTCCTCCTCCATCCGGGTCCCCTGTTTCCGCCATCCTGCATCAGTCGCTCCGAACCGACGCCCCCCACGCGAAGAACGGAGCAAGAAAATGGATGGAACTCGAGAATGTTGCGGAAACTCAATCTGGGCATGTGAGGAAAGGAGGGAAGAGCCAGGAAAGGATTGAACTTTGTGCTATATGTGATCGGTTTCGAGTCGGTTCCTTTCTGGTAATCTTGCAGTTTCAGTTGAGAATCCGTTTTGACGTGCTCGTGTTGACCGTGACATGGAAATGGAGCATGAGAATCCGTTCTGACGTCACGGGGGGCTGCTTCTTCAAACTGAAATTCCTCTGATTGGATGTTGAGATGCTCTGTCGGTGGTATTTTGCACGTGGATTGCTGATTTCGCCGAAACAGAGGTCGAAACTGAAAATTTGGAAGGATTAGGTACAAACTAGAAAATTATAAAGATTAATTAAAAGTCAAAAAGCAGAGCTCCACGATTACAAAGATTATACAATTGGTGGAGAAAAAGAAATTTTATAATTAGTGGACATAAAGTTCAGTATTCAATTCTTTAAAAGTATGATTAAGGTAATTTCATATATGATTTTCGTATCTAGAAATTGAATTCTAAGAAAATAGTTTGTAAATGTTATATCCTTGTCAAGTTACTCTATAATAATTTATATGATGGAGCATTAAAAAAACCAATACCATGCGAGGGTCTTGTCAATAATCTACATCTCATGATAATCTTTGGATGTTATCAATATAACCCCTCCAAAAATCATTCTGTTGAACATTTGGTATTGCTCTCATGTTTTAATCTTAGAGTTAATCGATTAGCAAACATACATAAGTCATGATTGTAAAAAGTTGTTGATTCAATGTTATTTTATTTGGCATATGGTCGAGGCATAATATGAGAATACCAATTATTATGTTTAAGAAATATTTGTTTAGAAAAATAGATAAACGTAATGACTATTAGGAAAAGAAAGTGAATATTTATAACGATGATGAAATATTGATGTGAACCGCATAAATAATAATTTACAGTTTTATTGATAAAGATACCTAATTTGTTATTCAAAATAAAAGATAAACCTAAAGAAAGGATTGAGTTAGGTTTATCTTTTATTTAGAATTGTGATATAGAATGGATAATTATAGATATGGTCATTCAATTTTGGTTAGATGTCTAATGTAGTTTATGAGATTTTAATTTATTCAATGTGATTCTTGAACTTTTGGTAGATGTTCAATATAGTCCATAAATTATATAAAAACATCCATTGTTATCCTTTCATTAGTTCAAGTTATGGACAACATTGAATGTTAAAAAAAAAATTCACAGAACCAATGCATAATTGGCTAATTTTAGGGACCACATTAAAAATTTAAAGACTACATTGCATATTTGGTCATGTCATTTTTCCAAAATGGAATGAAGAAAACAATGCAAGGAGGGATGTAGTGGGCACATATATCCACCTCAAAACCCTCTCTTCATCTATTTTTATAGAAGATAAAAAGACATCTTCTCTTTGGGTTTTATTTCAACTCCACCGCACTCTGCTGATCGATTAGTGTTGCTATCAATGATAATATCATGCAAGCCTAATTGATAACTCGCCAACTCCGATCATGCGCAACATTCGAGTATGTTGATGATGAAATCATGAGCCTACCCTCTCACGAATATGTTTGTTCTGTTCAAAGTGTTAAAGAGTCATAAGCCATGGATGGAAGATTCGATTGCTAAGGGATGCATTTTTGTCATCAAATGCAATTTGAAGCCACTTCAGTTTTGAATACCATTCATTCTCCACCAATGAGTTTTTTTGAACAACTTGTCCAATGATATAAAAATACAAAGGATTCACCGTACTATCTCCAAGTCCTCACATGCAACCAAGTACAAAACTGCCTACTATCACCCGTTTGATCTATTTGTGAAGAGCACAACTTCAGGCACAAGTCCAACCAGCAAGAACCAATTGGCAGAACATTCCAATGCTTCAGGGCCGACCCGACGGCAGTGGGGGGGAATAATCAGGGTGGAAACTTGTGGTGCTGGTCAGCAAATTACAGCCCTAGAATACCGAATACCGCGGACACCTGATACTCAAGTCCATCCAAGTCTGCAAGATCCGCCAGTAGCTATAGATTTTTGCTTATAAACAATAACATCCAACTCGATTCAAAATGGGTCCACTCGAGTGCACAAAATCAAGTTCCTCTAAAAGTAAGCGATTACAATGAGAATCAAGTCTTATCACACACCTTAAGCAAAATCAAACACATGGAGTGCTCTCACGAAATTGATCTATTTCAGCAAGATGTAAGTAGTCAAGATCTTCTTTGAGAGGATCTACCTACTTTCTAGGGGTTTCCATACTTTTCACCCATATCCTCATCGTAGAAAATCATTTTTTTCTAGAGTATCTGATGGGTACCGTTCAATTGGTCCAAATCTTTAACAAGTTTCTCCCCTTATCCTCAATTCTAGGATCAAATTGAAATCAGAAAAGAAACGAGCCACTTCAACTTCCCTGCATCACCCATCAAAGATACTTAGCAGCTGCACCACATGGCATTTGTGAGTTGTATATAAATTTTCGAGGTAGACGATGACAACAACCTGCAGAAAATCAGCTTATCCCATCCATCAAATTTGAACTTCAATTTATTGAAGACTTTTCTGCATAAACTTCTGCTCCCCAGGAGGATTCAACAGTAGCTGACCACAACTTCATTCAACCCCTCTATAAAATCTGCCGAAAAAGAAAGACTCCAACTCACATTTGCATGACACACACTATTACTTGCATGAACTGAGACATTAATTATCATGGCAAGTTGGTAAAAATCTAATTGAAACAATGATCAAGTTGTTGGAAACGTGAAGAAATTTTCTAATCTATGCAAGTTGGTCAGAAATCAATGAAAGAGTAGTCAAAGTATGACAATCGTTAACATGATCTTTCACCCAAGTTATTATCCAAAAGAAAAGAAAGGATAAATAGAAACCAATGATAGAATATCGAAGAAACAGCAATGACAATTGAGGATACAAAGGAGGATACAGAGGTAGATCTAATTCTTGGAAGCCTGACAACTTCATACTGCAAATTAAATGCACATAAACTAAGTCAAAAAACCAAGAGTTTAAAAATTCAGTCCCAGATCCTACTAGAGGACTTGAATAACATACCTGACAAGGAGTGAACCTCGTAAAATTCCTTAAAAAGGTTATTTTCCGTTGGCCTTTCACTGTTAACCTTATTCTAGCAGCTACTTTATTTACGAGCACTAAAGTCTACTCTTCAGATCAGTCATCGGACTTGGAGGGATCATATCTATCCTCAAAACCATGAAGCGGGAAGTCTGAATTATGTCTTCCATGAGTCTCTTGCTGCCTTCTATCTCTGGAGTCTCGATTCCAGTCATTCCCCCCTACGTCACTTCTAGAAGATGATCTATCCTTGCCTTGGTTGGATCTACCAGCGTATGACCTTTTGATCTCTTGATGTTTTTTTCTAGTCAGCTCTGCATCTTCTCTTTCTATCCTGTGACTAGTATGCTTATGCGGAAGACTTTGAGCGCTCCTTTCTGGACTTCGGGAATAATAGTGTCTATCACGCTTGTACACTCCAGTGCTCTTACGTTGATCTTCATGAGAATACCTTCCTCTAGACTTTCCATGTTCGGAATAAGTATCCTCAATGACATTAGAAGTAGATGTGACTTCATGATTGGTCCTTAATCCTCTCTGACGATAAACAGGGTACCCTTCAGTTTCGTAACACAACTCAAAGGTGCCATTTGCTGGAATTGCATCTGATGAAGGTACTTCATTTGAGTGAACCTCAATAGGAGCACCTTTCTCGAAGCATCCAATACCTCCAGCTTGCTTAATTTCCTCCATATATTCCTCTATTATATTTCTCATCACCTTCAGAGTCGAAGTACAACAAATTCAGCCATTAGTATGGATGTTCTCACAAAAGGGGAAAACTTTTTGGGAGAAAGCAAAAGAGAAAATCCAAAATAAATTTCACAAGCACTAATATCATGGATAACTCTCAGATTCTCAAATATAGCTCCTGTACCATCTGAATACAAATAACTTAAACTTAGCAGAGATTTTGCTCTTCCAACAGATAGCATGCCTACCTCAGAAATATCGCGCTTTGACTTCTTGCCACGATATGACATCCTTCTGCGCTTGTAATCTCTTTCTTCAGCCAATAGCTCCTCTCTGGTCTTTGCCTTGCCCGTTTCCTTAATCATACAAGAACATAATTACAATAAGGAAGGCAGGGGTGGTGAATGAACCAAATTTTTAAAGCTAGGAGCCATTGCACAGCTTTGCCTGTCCTTTATGAAAACAATGGAAATTTACTTTGAATTGCTTATATATACCTGATTAGATGAGCACTGCCGGGGAAGCCCATCGTGGTCTATGATAGGTTTGTAATCAGGACGTTTTTCTCGCTCCTCATTGGCTTTCTTGGTTATATCATCATGCTCAATCATTCTATACATGAAAGAGAAGTCCTCAAAGGATAATCCAAGGAGAATACTAAACAATAAATCAAAAAGTCTGTTAAGCAGAAATGATTGTCACAATACAGACTAAATCATTGACCAACACTAATGACACTGGCACATTTTGGGAGGAAGCATGGCTAATGGAAAGCATAAATATGGAGGAAGACATTTGATAACAAATTCTAATATCTAACTTGCAGGACTTGTGAAAAGAAAGGCCAGGTCATATCATCAAGTTGCCATACTAATGATCAAAGCAACAGAAGTTCTTTTATAAGCACTAAAGCTATCATCACTGAATAACTCACTCCAGAGAGCTAATTTTATGGCACGTCAAGCCTGGTTCTATTTACTATGTCCATTATCTCCATAGGAATTGCCTGCTGAAAGTAAAAGAATATTGAGAGCCTTGATATAAACAGAAAATGAGAGCATCAACGCACCGCTGATATCTAGAAGGCTGTTGAGAATGCCGTAACGCCTTAATTTTTACTTCAAGTAAGAATCTCTCATGCAATGCTGCAACAGCAGCAGCTACCTGGGACACAAAAATCACCTTCTTATTGATGTTTCCAACTGCTGTTCCATCTACTCCATCCACTTCAATATCAAGCTGCTTCTTGATACCGCTGGCATCTCTTTCATGTCTGTTTTCATTTTTATCAGTGGATTCATCCTCCTGCTCCGGATAGTCCAGTAGCAGATGCGGCCCAGCATCCAATAAGCACTTCCTAAGCATGTCAATAGCAAAGAACTTTGCATTCACCTTGCCATACAAAACAGAAAGCCAAGATGCCAACCACATCATAACCTGGATCAAATTGGGACACTTAAACTCACTTGAACTCCCTTTATTCCCTTTCAAATCCCTTGTCTTCAGCAAACTAACACCTTCTCTTACAATCGCCTTCAAACACAGAGTACACAGCACAATAATATGATGCCCCAAGGCCACATCAATAACCACACCACATCGCAGAGAATTAACAATAACCCATCTCCTCAAATCACTCTCTTTAACCAATCCCACCCCCGAAATCACCCTAAGCACATTGTACGAATACCCATTCGGATAGTCATTCCATGCCTCGATTTCTCTCTGAACGCTCCACAACTCTGAGGGCAGAACACCAACACACAAATTCTCAACTTCTTCAATACCCACATCACCATCGGCACCAAAATTACTGCATTCAATCGACAGGACACCAGGCAACGTAAACGTCTTCCTACTATCACTATCCTCAATAGGAAAAGCAACCGCCCCGGGACAATCCTCGTAGAAAAAGTTAGACCCGAAATCGCCGTAACCGTCCAACGCGAGGCATAGCTCGCTGCCGGGACCGCCGACCGCTCCGGCGAAGCGGGGGTTGTCCTCCGAGGGCCCCAAGGTTTTCGGGTAGCTAAGGGATTGTAGGGAGGAATCCAAATCGAGAGGGGCGGGGCAGCGGAGGTAGTGGCCGAAGAGGGATTCGGGGGGCATGCGGTGGTGAGGGTTGAAAGGGCAAGAGACGAGGTCGGAGCCCGCTTGCGGCTTCAGTGGGAGCAGGGCGGAGAGGGAGTCTAGGGTTTGGGCAGAGGCGGCGATGAGGCGGTCGAGGGACGAGAGCGCGGCGGCGAGCGACGGAGGCGGCGGCGGAGGAGGAGGCGCGGGGATCTGGGGAGGTGGGATCTGCTGGGGATGAGGAGGGAAGAAGGCGGCGTTCGGGCTAGGGGGAGGGAAGGGGAGGAAAGGGAGGTTCGGAGGTGGATTCATGGCGTCCTGCAGAGGCGAAGTGTTTGATAAAATTACTGAGAGAAAGAGAGGGTTTTGGCGAAATGGCGGGAGGCCATTTGGGGAGTGAACACGGGCTTAATGGAAAATATGGGTCGGGTTCCATATGGGTTGGGCCGACGTAGGGTGGGTTTGGGAACCACTTTTGAGGAGGAAAGTTTTAGGGAAATGCAAATACTTTTGAGTTAAAGATGTTTTTCAAAATACAACTGTGTTTGGTAAATTGTACTTTGAAAGCCCTTTGTGAAGTACTTTGCGCAAAATGATGTTTGGGAAATTACATTTATAAAGGATTTTTGTGGTAAAAAAAAATTATCAAAAGAAAAATAAAAAAAAAATTGATCGGCAAGGGCAGCGGCCACCGGCGAGAAGTAGGCAGTCCAGCCACCTCCGGTCACCTCCGCGACGAGGACGTGGGTCGCCAGAGGTCGCGGTGACCCACAACCCTCCGCGACCCAGATCTGGGTCGCGGCAAGGTCGAGGGTCGCCGGAGGTCGCGGCGACAGCGCCGCGACCCAGGCAACCTCTGTGACAACCGCGACCCAGGCGGTCGCGACGAGGGAGAGGAGGTCGCCCACCGCGACCCAGGCGACCTCCACGAACCAGATCTGGGTCACGGCCATGTCTTGGGTCGCCGGAGGTCGCGACCTAGAACCCATATTTGGGTCGCGACGAGGTGGCGGAGGTTGCCGGTCGCGGAGGTGGCGGAGGTCGTGCGAGGCGGTTGCCTGGGTTGTGATGCGCGACCTCCGCCGCCTCCACGACCGGCGACCTCCGCCACCTCCGCGAGCCAGGCGCGTGACCTCCACCTCCGCGACCTCCGCGACTCAAGCGCCGACCTCCGCCACCTCACCGCGACCTAGATCTGGGTCGCGCGACTGGTCGGCGCCGGTCGCCGGGGTGCCGCGACCACGCCGGCCTCTCTTGCCTGTCGCCGACCCACCACAACACCTTGCCAGCCTCCCTGACGAAGAAGATGAATAGTGCCGGCCATTCCCATCCCTGAAATGCTGAATATGCCAACATTTCTTGAAGACAAGTTCCATTTGGTATTCCCAAACACCCAATATTTGGGCAAATGGGCTTTGGGCTCTCAAAGGACTTTGAGAAGCAGTTTCCAAACGGACTCGTAGAGGAAGATGGCGGATCGGGAGTCAAATCGAAAGATCCGACCCGATCTGAAAAAACGGGTCGAAATTTTTTGACTTTGGGTTGAACAACATTATATAGACGTGACTTGGGGTCAACATAGGTTTAGGGTATAATCAAAAACCTAAAATTTGAAATAAGTCTCTGCATTTTTCTTATTCCATATATTCGCGCAATCCTACAACTAGGAATGAGCACAATTCTAGGACAAAACCAGGAATTGAAGAATCGGATTGACAAGTCTAGTTCGGTTCCCAATTTTATGGAGGGATAGGTAAGTTCTCGATTCCACTTTGTTCGGTTCTCAATTCCTATAGGAATCGGAATTGGAATCGGAATTGAGAACTGGAATCGGAATCGGACTAGTAACTTGGGAATCGAGAACCCGAACTCTAGAGCAGCCATGCATTTGGTATTGAACTTCCAAAATTGTTGTCCAACGATCTTTCTTTGACATTAAAGATTTCGATGTTTAACTTGATGGGTCTTTTAATTCCCCCCTCTCTTATCTATTGCCCCTATGGATTACATGACTTAATAGATGAGGAAATCTGCTTTCAGTTTTTAGGCATTGCCGTTAATAATCTTATTTACGTGGTTGTTAAACGATCGGGAAGAAGGATGAGAAATCTCACTTTTGAATGAAATCAAGATAGGGTTTATTCTGCAGTATCCTATGCCCATATCTTTGTGCTTAATGTGTTCTCGTAGACCATGAGGCCTGTGGAAGCTGCAATCGCTTCTTTGATGTTGTTATGTTTGAGCAATTGCTCCATCAAGATAGTGATTCAAGAGCAATCCGTGCATTGAAAACTGTAAAATTTTCTTAGTACTGTTCGATAAGTGCATATGAACACTCTTTCTTAGGCAATCGATAATAAAATCCTTGTTTATTTTTATTGTTGTGTTGGTTTTTGTTTTTGCTTAATCAAAAATAGGAAAAAAGAAAAAGAAAAGAATCTGTTAGACCTTAGAACTTGTAACATGGTAGGTTTTAGGTTCTAAAAAATGAGGAACCTGTACCGATGGTAGGTTCCAAGTTCCGTCTAGAACCTAGAACCACTCATCTCTACTTGTGGTATTCCATGGCGTTAATTGATAAGTGTATAATTTGAAACTACTAATCTGACTTTTTCATTTTTGGCATCATCCATAACTAAAACTTTTACTTTATTAATATTTCGTAATTTTAATGTATCTAAATATGAATTGTGATAAGTAAATTGTAGCAAATGTATCAGTAGAGTGTAATCGTTCAATTAAAAGTACGTGTAGAATTTGGATAGACTCTAAAATCTGTGATAGGGTAAATGCTAGCTTCTTAGGCATACAGAGTAGGTTCTAGATTCCAAAAATTAGGAAATTTGTATTAATAAGGTCCAAGTGGAACTTGGACAAAAACCACTCACCCGTGGATGTGACCTCATGCAGATCAATCATTACATGTGGCGAATCATTAAAGAATATCCGATGAGATGCTACTTCTTCCATAAGATGAGATACTACTAGTTTAAGAGGTTGTTAGCGCATGTTAAGGTTGTGGGGTCAAAAGTGTTGGCATATGGGGGAGGTCGCAAACTCTCCACCATCAAATAAGCTTCATAGACCATTCTAGGTTTCCTCACAGTCAACCAATTCCAACTGCTTCCAGTCATTACCTGGTGAGAATCGTCAGAGGAAATCCAATGAGATGCAACTCTTCCACTGCAGTCCACATGCGATGCTGATATTTTAAGAGGTCGTTAGCGTATGTTAAGGTGGTCGTTCAAAAGAGTTAGGAAATGGGGAACATGGCAAACTTTCCACTCTCAAGCATTTTGTAAAATGGATGTTCAGTACCATGATCATTAACTTAGGTGAGTACTTCAAATGAGCTTCATAAACTACTCTTGATTTCCTTACAGTAAACCAACTTCAACTGCTCCGCTCTTTTTGGTACAGCGGTTCGTCTCCTCCTGTCCTAATCTAATATTCGGCCCTTCGGGTTTTGTATTTGTACTTTCAAGCAGATTGAACAGCTTCTCTCGGACTACTCGGCACTTTCCATGTTGTTGACCCTCCAGAGGATTAAAACAGTTTGATTGAACAGTACAAAGTCTCGGGAATTGTTTTCCCACGTCGATCGTTGCTTACAATTCGTTTTTAAGTAGATAAGAGCTCAAGAAATGGGTTTGTCAGGAATTTAAAACGCCCAGACAAGTTCGAAATTTTTTCCTAAGAATGCAACATCGATATTGCCATGAATTGCCTCGAGCAAGACCAGACTCGTTTCTTCGTTTACCAACTAGTCATGCACAACGCTTGCCAGGTGATGGTGTTACCAATCATGATCGTTATACATCCGCCCATAATGCCATGGTACTTGGCTCTAAAGTAAAATCCTTCACCATGGGTTCAGAAGTTGCAGGGCCGATCATTGAATAACTAGGACTCTCCTGGCTTATAATACCCCAGATCTCATTTTGAGAGTTTATTGTCACTTTTACTTTGTTTTTTCAGCATTGGAAAAGGATGAATTTGTTACTTGTCAGTACTAGTATGCTGAAGCATCTTGATCATCAGCGACTCAGTTGGAACGACTGTAAATCAAGTGTGGTAGAGTGACAAAGATCTTTAAAACTATAAACGATCAGATTGCATTGACATATGAAGCAGAAACAGTTAGTCTGTCATTTTCGCGTTCGGCGATTGAGGTGATGTGAGTTAAGGACGAGAAAATCAATTAAGTTTTGTGTATAGCTGTTGGAAAAACTACACTGACTCGAATTTGAATGGACAATGGCCCAACCAGCTTTGTGGAGAAAATTATGAGATGTCGTGAGGTCTGGTATCTATAAATAGGCATCATTTTGCAGCAAGTGTTCGCATCCATTAGAGCACCCGAGAGTAGAACAAAGAAGAAGAGAAAAAAAACAACATGACGATGAGCATTCGAATTTGCACCAGTTTCGCACTCTTGGCTCTGGTGCTGTCTATCGCCGACGCCTATGACCCAAGTCCCCTGCAGGACATCTGTGTGGGAGTCGCAGAACCCCACAACGCTCGTAAGCTTGTCTTCCCTTGCTTGGTAGAACATTTTCGAGTTAATACATTTTGCTCTAGATTTCAGAGTAGTCCTCCTTTAAGACTGACACTCTTAATGGGTGCGCTGGGGAAGCTCGTCAGGCATTACGATCAATTTTTTTGAGCAAGACGTTGAGTTTTCACACCAAAATAGACAATTAACCTAACAAAAAGATAACAATTCTCATTCTTGGTGCGACCTTATTGTATCCTAGGATGTGCCTCAAAGGTATATGTCAACAACAATTTAACAGAAACTCCTCCCTATGCAGTGTTTGTGAATGGACAGTTCTGCAAGAACCCCAGTCTTGCCACAGCAGACGACTTCCTCTTTTCCGGCCTCCAAGTTCCTAGAAGCACGGCCAATCCCGTGGGCTCCACGGTCACCCCAGTGTTCGCGCAGCAGCTACCAGGACTCAACACTCTTGGCATTTCCATGGCTCGTCTCGACTTTGGAATAGGTGGTTTAAATCCTCCGCACACTCACCCTCGTGGCACCGAGATTTTGCTTGTCCTGGAGGGCACCCTCTATGTGGGCTTTGTCACCTCCAACCAACTGAACAATACTTTCTTTGAGAAAGTCCTCCACCCTGGAGATGTTTTTGTTTTCCCCATCGGGATGATTCACTTCCAGCTTAATGTTGGAAAGACCAACGCAGTTGCGATTGCCGGTCTAAGCAGCCAAAACCCAGGAGTCATCACTGTAGCCAATGCATTGTTCAATGCAAAGCCACCTATTTCCCCCGAGGTTCTGGCCAAGGGGTTCCAGGTGGATGAGAAGCTTGTTGAGACACTTCAGAAGAAGTTCTGGTACTACAATTAGCTAGATAAATGCATCTGATGGTGTCCGTCATCTCCGTGTGCTTGATTAAATAAACTACTACTTTAAGTCTTCTGATGAAGTTCCCAGTTCAAGTATGAAGAAATCTTCCTTCTGTCACAACTTGTATTGATGTCAGTATAATAAGACTGTTGTTTTCTGCACCATCTGCTACTTTGAGGTTTTTGTGATGAACCTTTTTCATGAAACCAAGACAGAAAAAGACAGTGAGCTCGACACTAGACTCTACCATGTCAGAGGATTACAGTACTGAATGCTTTACATGCACGAACTGCAAATAACCATCGCCAGTTCTGCTAAGGCCGCATAACTAATTAATAATGAACAATCAGCAAAAATGAAACTTCAGTAGTTTCAGGAATCATGATGCTGCGTTGATTTTATTGGGAATGAAGCCTCAAAGCATTCCTGTTTTATGAGGAACTGTCATTGCGATTTGCTTGCAGCACGTACTAATTTGAGATATTTGATCCACCACTTTGCGTCCCCCTTTTTTTTTCCGAGTTCTGTTGTACATGTTCGTTGGGGTTCTCAAATTCCATTTCCTTTCAATTTTGCTCACCATTGATTATGTCCCTTTGCTATCTACATAATCTATGAACGAAAGAAGGTCTTAGTAAGTGCTAAAGTAACTAATAAAAGAAATGAAAAACAGAAAATTGACAGCTATGATGTAGGTTTCCTCATACGTATATTAGTATGTTTCCTGAAGTCCCCGTGATTGTACTAAAGTCATTAGTGAATCTCCTAATTGATTGGTTAATCTTATAATACTATGTTAGGTAAAAAGATAAGTTGAAACGCGGGTGCTGGTAAGGTTTCTCTATCATTAGTAGCTTCTTAAGCTACTATGAAGTATGGGGATGAAATTGAAAATAAATGACAATCAATTTGCCATCCGTCAAACGAGGTGGAGACCAATACGGTTAAACAATGCATGAAAGTCTCCTGTTATTTTGACTTAACAGAGCCGTGGAAGGTCCGACAGCACAATCAAGTTGCGAATCTAAACTTCCAATTTGGCATTATCGTTAATCCAAAAAGAGATGCAACTTCATTTTTCATTATTGCTGAAATGATCAGAACCAAAATGGTATATCCATAAAATTAATTGTTTGCATGGATGCTGGCCCTTGATAGTAATTAGTAAAGGATGATTATTAAGGTCGTTGGTCAAGTGTCAGGAAATGGGAAAACCTTAAAATTCTCTACTTCAATCAGTTTTCCAAGGTATCAATAACATATGTGACTGCAAGTACTTCAAACAGAAATAGAGAAGAATACTGACAATAGTTTTAATACAATCAGTCAATGCTAACTAATCCAATCTTTTTGGTGCAATCATTCCTCTTCTTCTAGTTGAAGCACATCGACCCTTCTTTCTCAGCCTACTCAGCATATTCCTTGTTGTCAACAGATGCCGTATTAAGGTTCAACCACTCCTGATTTCATTTTATTAATTCGTTCAGTACCTGCTATCAAATAGGCAATTTCAGCTACTAGAGTGAACTCTGAAATTTTAGAAGGCAAAAAGTTCCATGAATGAGACTAGCTTCATTATTGATAACACTGCATAATTCTTATCTTGAAATTGCTAGTTTCACTCAGATGATCCACCATTTCTGTCCTTTTGCATTAGGAACTCCATTTCATCCTGATGCTATAAAGCAAGTATAGCGTCAACACTAAAATGATCCAATTCAAGAGTGCAAAGAGTACAGAGGGGACCGCGCATATGCATTAGATGAAAAAGAGAACGTTGAGCGATTTAAAAGGGACAAAATGTTACTGCTGTAAAAAGGATTCGGTTGCGCTACATCAGCATGTTATCATCACCATGAGAGCAAGAGATAGATATGATGTTTGCATAAGGAAGAGCATATCAATTGAGTTTTATGTGTTGCTGTTGAACAATTGCACTGTCTAGGATATAAAGGGAAACAGTTAACCACCAAATATCTATCATTGTCAGTCTTTTCTGCTTCGTGTTCAGTTGGAGAATGCACGTAGACTCCAAATTCTAACCTTAGCACAACAATAGACGGCCCCATAGTACAAGTCAGTTGGAGACCCGAAACTGATCAGCACAGCTTTGTTGCAAGCCCAGGTCATTGTGATAATAGAAACTTGGTTTCGTAAATGTAATGTCGTCCAACATAACTGTCAGATGATCACAATGCGCATATCCATGAAATGATTGTTTCCAAAGTTAAATAGCGACATTTAGTTATGGACTGGTCAAGTGTCAGGAAATTGGAATTGTCACGCCCCGAACCTTAAGCCCGAACCTTAAGTGCACAACAACCCCTTCTCTTGGTCGATAAAAAGTGACGTCCCAAGACTTGTCGACGATCCTTCATTTTAACCTTTTATTATGCACAAGCAGAAAACGAACCATCTCCCAATCAGCAGGCAATCAAGCAATCAAACATGAATAGAGAGATGAAAAGCAAAAACAATAGCAACTACTCGCGCGCGCGGGGGCGCACACACACACATTTACACTGGATTAACCAACGGAGGATCATTTCCAATTTACAAGTCCCACCGAGGGGCCGATCCATCCTCTAAGTCAGACCAAAAAGAAACTAGGCTAGGTTAATCCAACTATACACCAAAAAGAACCTTAGGGCTCGGTACCACTATCACTCGGATCCATCAGACTCAGACTCCGTCGGGTCGTAGTCGGAAGTGTTCAAGTCGAACACTAGTGGAGCGGGGCCAGGAGTCTCCATTGCACCGTCAGGAGGGTCCAACTCCATGGGATCCCAGTTGGCGTCCTCGGGCCCCTACTAGGCGGCTCGTCAAAACCTCAAAGAGGACCGATTAGCATATCGCCATCTCGGATGAACCACGCCAAGAACCGATGGGGTATCCATTGCCTCGGTCCCTCATCCACCTAGATGGTGAAAAGATACTTTTCGTAAAGATGCGCCTGACCCGGGAAGCGATGATGCATCACAACAGTATCCCAATCCTTAGGGATCCCAAATCTCATTGGCAGAAGCGCCATTCTAAGGACCTGAAAGTGGTTATACAATAACCAGTGAGATCAAATCTCAGCGAGTCCTCCCCCTAACCCTAAATTAGGACACCAACTCCACTCGAATATCTCTGTAGAACCACCCCACAAACAAAACCAACGACCAACGACCAACGACCAACAACCAACAATCAACAATCAACAAATAACAACAGCCAGGGCCAACTAACAATCAAATAGTCGATTCGCATGCAACCTTACCTAGAATGCCATACCCTGCACGTTATATCTTAACACCATACATGTAATGCACATGGCCATTAGATGATGCAGTTCATCAATCACATACGAATCACGTCACAAGCGATCTCACCTGGCCATTGCCACACCCTGCATGTTGTCGATTCGTGCGTGCGTGCCATAAACAATATGATCGGCTCATGCATAATCGAAACCAATGATGTCACGTTTCTCATATGCTCTAGCACCCACACGTGTTCCGATTATTAATGCCCTCCCTAGGGTTACAATTGAACTCCCACCGATGTCTACTAGCATAACGAGGCATCGCCCTCCCCCGTGAGGCGTGGAAACGTTTAGAACCCCCACCTAGACGGCAATCTTGAAGGAGCATGGGCCTAGTCTCTACCGCGACTCCGCATCCGAACCCCCACCGGGCATCCGATAAAATCGAGTATCGTCCCCAAACTCCTACTAGGTGATGATTCAACTTAGTGATCATGCAAGCATACCACCACAACCCACCTTTTTATTTTTTAGCATTAGCCAATGCACACATGCTTGCATATACCAATCTTAGATCATTTTCTCATAAAAGCGGTCCATTTCTAGTGTCTCTCGGACAAATCATATTTTTACCCTTTTGTGGAAACCATACGATTCATGTAGATGTCCATGCATTTACACATTCAATTCACCTCATAGAATCAAAACACATGAAATTAGACAATTTTTCACTCTCAGATAAATAGTGCGCATGAACAGTGCACGTGAACATTATTTGTGAATAGTACCGCATAAATAGTGCACGTGAACAATGCTTGTGAACAGTGCAATATGAACAGTAAAATTTCAGAATTCAATAATTAATAAATTAAATCCAAAAATCATTAAAAATATCAATTAAAGCAAACAAGCACTTAATTAAAGAAAAACATGCTTAACTAAGCACATAAGCATCATTAAACAAAATAAAGCAAGATTAAGCTAAACTAATCTTAACCATCTATCTAATCATTTAACTTAGGGCTAATACAACTTAATTAATCCTAACTAAGCCAACCATAAGCAAGTTTAAGCATTAATCGACGGATTAGGAGCTAAACTCACCTGTTAAATGGGCTGGAGACACGGACGTGGCGGCGACGACGGAGGCTACGCACGGGGACCTCGACCACAGTGATCCAAGGTGGTCCCAAGGCTGAAACAACAACAACAAACTTTGCCTCTCACCGCATTATGAAAAATTGCACTATTGGAGGAGAAAATGAGTTGAACGGACTGGCTGAAGCTCCAGTGATCGACGGCACTTGGGGGTCAAGGGGGGACTTGATGGTGGCTGGGCTAGGCGGAGGCTGGGTCAAAATGGGAGGAAAACAGCTGAAACGGGCGAAACAGTGCAGGCAGGCAAGCGAACTGGCGAGCAGCTACTTCTGGCTAGCCGGCGAGTCAGCCAGCGTCTCTAATCGGCGAACGGCCACCTTGGTCCGTATAGACTAGATGTCCTGAGCACGGTGGTGGGTGGCACGGGCGGTGATTTGCACGGGAAGGCAACAAATAACTCAAGTTTTTGGAGGAAGGTCTGCAAGAGAAGAAGAAGGAAGGGAAGGAAAACAAGGGAGAGAGAGGGCTTCGAATTTCTGAGCTGAAGAGGAGGAGAGAGAGAATGGGAGAGCTGGCTACCTTCCTCATTAAGGCCCTTCAATGCTTGCTTCAATCCCCAATGCAACATGACCTCACATTCTCTCTCTTCCTTTGACTTATTCACATAATATCTAGGGGCAAAATAGTCATTTCCACCTTGCCCGTTTACCAAACTGCCCTTGGGTTGAAAATGAAGGGCATGCCTAAGAAACGGGCTAGGAAATGAATAGGAATGTGCTCGAGAATTGGTTGGACTCAAAATGGCTTAAGGCTAGACAATGGGCTTGGAAGGTAAAATATTGGTTAGGCCCAATGGGCTCACTTGCTTGCCTTGGGCCTACCATGGTGGTTGTCCCACCTTGGGCCTAAGGCCCACACTAGCTTGGCTTAGCCCACGTCCTCATGGGCTCGTTTCCTCGGTCTGTAAATCTTTTTTCCAACTACTCGACTTAATCGGCGCTGTCGACTGTCGAAGCAGCATCATCTAAAAGTTTGTCTCAGACATTCCCGAACATTCTAAGTCCAATATTGGGTTCTCATGCCATGTCAATTTTGCTAGAACGCCATTTTGGTATAGCTCGGACAGATGGCAACTTCAAGGATTCACGCGTAATCGACTCTTGTCAAATCACGTTCAAAACATTTCGACACATAGAAATCCTTCACTACATGAAATTGCGAATGATAGATTATTATTTCAAAGTACACGATTACCGATGATCGACATAGGGTCATTTGCGGGTTCGATTATAGTAAACTGAATCACCCGTCATTCCATTATGTTCTGTCCATGAATCAACTTCTAGTCATCCTTGAAATCGTCCTGCCTATCTACAGGATCGTCCTCATGCAAGTTTCATGGTCAAGTCGTTTTCCCAGGTCAAATTCTTTAGTTGCACGAGTTCTGTCCTCATTAACCTTTCCCCTCAAGGTTAGTATCTCGGGAGTGATCAATTCTAAGTGAGATCAACCAATAATGCATTGACGAAATTCACATTCATTCATCCCTCAGAAAGCTCGAATTTCAGGATGTCACAGAAATGTTATATGACTCCTACTTTATCCAGTATGGCAAGGCATCATTACTACTAGTACTTCAATTAATCATAAAAGACCCAATATTAATTTCCATACAATCAACTAATTCTAACTACTCCAATCTTCTGGTGCAACAACTTATCTTCTTCTACATCATCCACAATATTTTTCTCAAGCTGATTGACAATCTTTCCTCAGTCTCCTTCAGCATATTCTATGATGTCATATTAGGGTTATGGCCAGCCTAATTTTCATCATTTTGAAGTCATTAACTAATGCAGTGGACACTGCCAAATATGCAATCCTGGTTTCCCTTGCACATCCATTGTTACACGTGCTCCACTTACATATGTAGACCAGAATATGAAATTTTAGGAGATTGCACAAATCTCATTTTTAAAAGTAATTGTTACATTGATTGATACTAAACTCCATTTCATGCAAAAACCATATAACAAGTATAGCATTAGGATTGAAATAACCTAATTTGAGTGAGCTAATAGAGGACAACAACATATGCATGAGATGAAAAAGAGATTACTGAGTGTTTATATGACAAAAATTTACCACTAGAAAAAGATCATATAGCACAACAGCCTTGTAGCATAACCGTAAGAAGTGGTAACATGTATTCTTTTGGTTTTAAATATGGAGACAAAAGTGACCGGTTCTTTGAAGAAGAGCAACTAACAAATTATTGCATAGCTGTTGGATTTTCGTACCGTTTGGAATATAGAAAGAAAATGGCTAACCAATCATATGTGTCAAAACTTTCTCTGCTTTCAGTAGAGCTGGCAAAATTGGTCATAAACCCATATTATGACCCATTTTTAGTTAAATGGGTCATATATGGGTAAAGTGAAAGTTAAATATGGGTTAGAAATGGATTAAGTGAAAGTTAAATATGTGTTAGAAATGGGTTAAGTGAAAGTTAAATATGGGTCAAAAATGGGTTTGAAAAAGTAAAACACAAAAAGATCTGACTCTAAATGGGTTATTAGGAAACCCACTTAAAAGTTTAAACCCATTGCTTTATTTAACTTTATAAAAATGTTTTTTCTTTTATAAAAAATCAAATTATAATTATTTTTCATATTTCAATTTTTTTTTCTTCGTTCTTTTTTTTTCTTCCTTCCTTAGCCGGCGGCTGGTAGGATGACAGTTGGCAACAGGCCAGGCGAGGCTTGAGCTTGCCGGCAGGTCGCCGATTTTGATCTGGTGAGACTCGAGCTCATTGGCGTCGGCCGGGGCCTTGGTCTCGCTAGATCGGTGAGATCGAGCCTCGTCCGACATTGGCGAGCTTGAGTCTCGCTAAATCTGGCAAGGCTTGGCCTCGTCGACGATTGGCAAGGCTCGAGCTCGCCGGCATCGCGCGAGGCCTCGGCCTTGCCTGATCGGCAAGCTCGAGCCTCACTCAATGATGGCGAGCTCAAGCCTCGCCCGACGATGACGAGCTCGAGCCTCGCTGGCGTCGCGCGGGGCCTTGGCCTTGCCGAATCGGCGAGATCGAGCCACGCTCGACGCCGGCGAGCTTGATCTCGCCTGTGGCCGATCGTCGGCCGTCGTTGTGGTCGACGGCCAGCCGAAGAAGAAGGAAAAAGAAAAGAGAAAAAAGAAAGAGAAAAATTTAAATTTAAAAATAAAAAATATATTTTTTTAAAAATAAAAAAATAAAAATATATTTTTAAAAAATAAAAATAATTAAAAATTAAATTTTTGATATATATATATTTAAATTTAAATTTAAATTTTTAATTTAATTAGAAGTTTTAATCCAATTAGCATATAGTAGAAGTAGGTTTTCCTAGAATATTAATAGGTTTTAGCAATATGGGTCAAGTACGAGTCGGGTTAGGTATGGGTCACTTGATTTACACTATATGAATATGGGTCAAAACGGGTTAAATGGGTCAAATATGGGTCGACCCATTTTCGACCCGACCCGACCCACCCATTTGCCACCCTTAGCCATCTATAAATATTAAATTCCATTTCCTTAAGATTTTGCTCACCATTGATTATTATTGTCCTTTTCCTATTTACTTAATCTATGAACAAGAGGAGGTTTAAAAGAAATGTAAAAAAAGAAAACGACTGCTATGCTGTAGTTTCCTCGTACATAAATTACCAAGTTTCCTGAAGTCCCCGTGATCGTAATGAAGTTATCAGTGAATGAATCTCCTAATTGATTTGTTAATCTCCTTATATTATGTTAGGCACTAAGATAAGTTAAATCACAGATGCTGGTAAGGTTTCTTCTGCATTAGTAACCGATTAAGCTACTGTAAACCATGGTCATAAAGTTGAAAAAAAAATTAAAAACTATCAATTTGACAAATACGGTTGAACAATGGACGAAAATCTTATGTTAATTTCACTTGACAGAATCACGGAATGCCCGACAGTACAATCGAATTGGAGACTTAAATTACCAATTCGGCATTTTCATTTATCCTAAAATAGATGCAACTTCATTTTGCATTATTGATGGACAATGATCAGAAGGCATCCACCAAATAAATTGTTTGCATGATTCTGGCACTTGAGAGTGATATCTTGTATGGATGATTATTAAGGTTGTTAGTCAAGTGTTAGGAAATGGGAAAACCTTAAAATTCTCTACTTTAATCAAGAGGGGACAAAGTACATCCTAAGTGCCAAAACTTAACATGGAAAGACACTTAAGTGTCAAAAGTTTGGAAAGTGATACTTAGGGTCTGTTCGTTTCGCGGAAAATGAGTCATTTTTGGAAAATATTTTCTCAGTCATTTTCCAAGAAAAATATAATATTTTCTGGTGTTTGGCTAAAACCAGAAATTGTTTCGGAAAATATTTTCCGGTGTTCGATAAGGAAAATATTTTCCGCTCACTAGATTGGCGAGCGCGAACGTCAAGCTCAAGGCTCGCCAGATCGACGAGCGCAAGTTTGAGATCGACGAGTTTGAGATTTACTTGGTTTGACGACTAGCCAAGAAAGAAGAAGATGAGAAAAAAAAAAAAGAAAAATGAAAGAAAAATGAAATTAAAAATAATTTGAATTAATAAAAGAAAAGAAAATTAAAAAATAATTCGAATGAAAAAAGAAAATAAGAAAAAGAAAGGGGAGGAAGAAGTCAGGATTTGTAAAAGTATGAGATAAGAGAGATCGAGTGAGGAAAATGTTTTACACTTTTCAAAAGTGGAAAACATTTTCCCCTACTTTAGAAGACTTTTTTTCTTTGATGGAAAACATTTTCCTCAAGAAATTCATTTTCTATGAAACGAACGCCGAAAAATCCGAAAAATCCGGAAAATGTTTTCTTGGAAATTATTTTTCGCGAAACAAACGGACCCTTAAATACCAAAATCAGAGCAAAACAAATCACTTAAGTACCATTTTGGCCAACATCCGGCCAAATGTCGACGTTGCGATTTTCCGGCGAAGGAAGTGCAAAACGACGCTATTTTTACACGCCGACGTGGTTAAACAATACAAAAACGACATTGTTTTGGTGCTGACGTCATAAAAAAAATAAAATAAAATTTAAAACTAAACTTATTAAAAACCTTTAAAATAAAATAAAAATATTTAAAAAATAAAAATAAAAAAATAAAAAAACATTTTAAAAAATAAAAAAATTTAAAAAATATTTAAAAAAACTAAAAATTTTAAAAAAAATATTAGAAAAACTAAAATTTTTTAAAAAAACTAAACTTATTTAAAACATTTAAAAATAAAATAAAAATATTAAAAAACTAAAATTAAAAAAACTAACATTTTAAAAATAAATATTAAATAAAATAAAAATTTAAAACATTTAAAAATAAAATAAAGATATGAAAAAAACAAATTTTTGAAAAAAAAAAACTAAAAATTGAAATAAAAGTGGGGGGGGGGGGTGGTTGGGGCGGGCCCTTTAGGCGGCGGCGAGCCCCAGCCGCCTGCTTCATAAACTACTCTTAATTTCCTTACAGTCTTCCACCTTCAACTGCTCCGATCTTTTTGGTACAGCGGTTCATCTCCTCCTATCCCAGTCTAGTATGCAGTCCGTTGGGTTTTGTACTTTCAAGCAGATCGAACAGCTTCTCTCTGACTACTCGGCACTTTCCATGTTGCTGACCCTCAGAGGATTAAAAGAGTTTGATTGAACAGTACAAAGTCTCGGGAATTGTTTTCCCACGTCGATCGTTGCTTACAATTCGTTTTTAAGTAGATAAGAGCTCAAGAAATGGGTCTGTCAGGAATTTAAAACGCCCAAACAAGTTCGAAATTTTTTCCTAAGAATGCAACATCGATATTGCCATGAATTGCCTCGAGCAAGACCAGACTCGTTTCTTCGTTTACCAACTAGTCATGCACAACGCTTGCCAGGTGATGGTGTTACCAATCATGATCGTTATACATCCGTCCCATAATGCCATGGTACTTGGCTGTAAAGTAAAATCCTTCACCATGGGTTCGGAAGTTTCAGGGCCGATCATCGAATAACTAGGACTCTCATGGCTTATAATACCCCAGATCTCATTTTGAGAGTTTATTGTCACTTTTACTTTGTTTTTTCAGCATTGGAAAAGGATGAATTTGTTACTTGTCAGTACTAGTATGCTGAAGCATCTTGATCATCAGCGACTCAGTTGGAACGACTGTAAATCAAGTGTGGTAGAGTGACAAAGATCTTTAAAACTATAAACGATCAGATTGCATTGACATATGAAGCAGAAACAGTTAGTCTGTCATTTTCGCGTTCGGCGATTGAGGTGATGTGAGTTAAGGACGAGAAAATCAATTAAGTTTTGTGTATAGCTGTTGGAAAAACTACACTGACTCGAATTTGAATGGACAATGGCCCAACCAGCTTTGTGGAGAAAATTATGAGATGTCGTGAGGTCTGGTATCTATAAATAGGCATCATTTTGCAGCAAGTGTTCGCATCCATTAGAGCACCCGAGAGTAGGAAAAAGAAGAAGAGAAAAAAAACAACATGACGATGAGCATTCGAATTTGCACCAGTTTCGCACTCTTGGCTCTGGTGCTGTCTATCGCCGACGCCTATGACCCAAGTCCCCTGCAGGACATCTGTGTGGGAGTCGCAGAACCCAACAACGCTCGTAAGCTTGTCTTCCCTTGCTTGGTAGAACATTTTCGAGTTAATACATTTTGCTCTAGATTTCAGAGTAGTCCTCCTTTAAGACTGACACTCTTAATGGGTGCGCTGGGGAAGCTCGTCAGGCATTACGATCAATTTTTTTGAGCAAGACGTTGAGTTTTCACACCAAAATAGACAATTAACCTAACAAAAAGATAACAATTCTCATTCTTGGTGCGACCTTATTGTATCCTAGGATGTGCCTCAAAGGTATATGTCAACAACAATTTGACAGAAACTCCTCCCTATGCAGTGTTTGTGAATGGACAGTTCTGCAAGAACCCCAGTCTTGCCACAGCAGACGACTTCCTCTTTTCCGGCCTCCAAGTTCCTAGAAGCACGGCCAATCCCGTGGGCTCCACGGTCACCCCAGTGTTCGCGCAGCAGCTACCAGGACTCAACACTCTTGGCATTTCCATGGCTCGTCTCGACTTTGGAATAGGTGGTTTAAATCCTCCGCACACTCACCCTCGTGGCACCGAGATTTTGCTTGTCCTGGAGGGCACCCTCTATGTGGGCTTTGTCACCTCCAACCAACTGAACAATACTTTCTTTGAGAAAGTCCTCCACCCTGGAGATGTTTTTGTTTTCCCCATCGGGATGATTCACTTCCAGCTTAATGTTGGAAAGACCAACGCAGTTGCGATTGCCGGTCTAAGCAGCCAAAACCCAGGAGTCATCACTGTAGCCAATGCATTGTTCAATGCAAAGCCACCTATTTCCCCCGAGGTTCTGGCCAAGGGGTTCCAGGTGGATGAGAAGCTTGTTGAGACACTTCAGAAGAAGTTCTGGTACTACAATTAGCTAGATAAATGCATCTGATGGTGTCCGTCATCTCCGTGTGCTTGATTAAATAAACTACTACTTTAAGTCTTCTGATGAAGTTCCCAGTTCAAGTATGAAGAAATCTTCCTTCTGTCACAACTTGTATTGATGTCAGTATAATAAGACTGTTGTTTTCTGCACCATCTGCTACTTTGAGGTTTTTGTGATGAACCTTTTTCATGAAACCAAGACAGAAAAAGACAGTGAGCTCGACACTAGACTCTACCATGTCAGAGGATTACAGTACTGAATGCTTTACATGCACGAACTGCAAATAACCATCGCCAGTTCTGCTAAGGCCGCATAACTAATTAATAATGAACAATCAGCAAAAATGAAACTTCAGTAGTTTCAGGAATCATGATGCTGCGTTGATTTTATTGGGAATGAAGCCTCAAAGCATTCCTGTTTTATGAGGAACTGTCATTGCGATTTGCTTGCAGCACGTACTAATTTGAGATATTTGATCCACCACTTTGCGTCCCCCTTTTTTTTTCCGAGTTCTGTTGTACATGTTCGTTGGGGTTCTCAAATTCCATTTCCTTTCAATTTTGCTCACCATTGATTATGTCCCTTTGCTATCTACATAATCTATGAACGAAAGAAGGTCTTAGTAAGTGCTAAAGTAACTAATAAAAGAAATGAAAAACAGAAAATTGACAGCTATGATGTAGGTTTCCTCATACGTATATTAGTATGTTTCCTGAAGTCCCCGTGATTGTACTAAAGTCATTAGTGAATCTCCTAATTGATTGGTTAATCTTATAATACTATGTTAGGTAAAAAGATAAGTTGAAACGCGGGTGCTGGTAAGGTTTCTCTATCATTAGTAGCTTCTTAAGCTACTATGAAGTATGGGGATGAAATTGAAAATAAATGACAATCAATTTGCCATCCGTCAAACGAGGTGGAGACCAATACGGTTAAACAATGCATGAAAGTCTCCTGTTATTTTGACTTAACAGAGCCGTGGAAGGTCCGACAGCACAATCAAGTTGCGAATCTAAACTTCCAATTTGGCATTATCGTTAATCCAAAAAGAGATGCAACTTCATTTTTCATTATTGCTGAAATGATCAGAACCAAAATGGTATATCCATAAAATTAATTGTTTGCATGGATGCTGGCCCTTGATAGTAATTAGTAAAGGATGATTATTAAGGTCGTTGGTCAAGTGTCAGGAAATGGGAAAACCTTAAAATTCTCTACTTCAATCAGTTTTCCAAGGTATCAATAACATATGTGACTGCAAGTACTTCAAACAGAAATAGAGAAGAATACTGACAATAGTTTTAATACAATCAGTCAATGCTAACTAATCCAATCTTTTTGGTGCAATCATTCCTCTTCTTCTAGTTGAAGCACATCGACCCTTCTTTCTCAGCCTACTCAGCATATTCCTTGTTGTCAACAGATGCCGTATTAAGGTTCAACCACTCCTGATTTCATTTTATTAATTCGTTCAGTACCTGCTATCAAATAGGCAATTTCAGCTACTAGAGTGAACTCTGAAATTTTAGAAGGCAAAAAGTTCCATGAATGAGACTAGCTTCATTATTGATAACACTGCATAATTCTTATCTTGAAATTGCTAGTTTCACTCAGATGATCCACCATTTCTGTCCTTTTGCATTAGGAACTCCATTTCATCCTGATGCTATAAAGCAAGTATAGCGTCAACACTAAAATGATCCAATTCAAGAGTGCAAAGAGTACAGAGGGGACCGCGCATATGCATTAGATGAAAAAGAGAACGTTGAGCGATTTAAAAGGGACAAAATGTTACTGCTGTAAAAAGGATTCGGTTGCGCTACATCAGCATGTTATCATCACCATGAGAGCAAGAGATAGATATGATGTTTGCATAAGGAAGAGCATATCAATTGAGTTTTATGTGTTGCTGTTGAACAATTGCACTGTCTAGGATATAAAGGGAAACAGTTAACCACCAAATATCTATCATTGTCAGTCTTTTCTGCTTCGTGTTCAGTTGGAGAATGCACGTAGACTCCAAATTCTAACCTTAGCACAACAATAGACGGCCCCATAGTACAAGTCAGTTGGAGACCCGAAACTGATCAGCACAGCTTTGTTGCAAGCCCAGGTCATTGTGATAATAGAAACTTGGTTTCGTAAATGTAATGTCGTCCAACATAACTGTCAGATGATCACAATGCGCATATCCATGAAATGATTGTTTCTAAAGTTAAATAGCGACATTTAGTTATGGACTGGTCAAGTGTCAGGAAATTGGAATTGTCACGCCCCGAACCTTAAGCCCGAACCTTAAGTGCACAACAACCCCTTCTCTTGGTCGATAAAAAGTGACGTCCCAAGACTTGTCGACGATCCTTCATTTTAACCTTTTATTATGCACAAGCAGAAAACGAACCATCTCCCAATCAGCAGGCAATCAAGCAATCAAACATAAATAGAGAGATGAAAAGCAAAAACAATAGCAACTACTCGCATATATATATAGACACACACACACACACACACATTTACACTGGATTAACCAACGGAGGATCATTTCCGATTTACAAGTCCCACCGAGGGGCCGATCCATCCTCTAAGTCAGACCAAAAAGAAACTACGCTAGGTTAATCCAACTATACACCAAAAAGAACCTTAGGGCTCGGTACCACTATCACTCGGATCCATCGGACTCAGACTCCATCGGGTCGTAGTCGGAAGTGTTCAGGTCGAACACTAGTGGAGCGAGGCCAGGAGTCTCCACTGCACTGTCAGGAAGGTCCAACTCCATGGGATCCTAGTCGGCGTCCTCGGGGCCCCTACCAGGCGGCTCGTCAAAACCTCAAAGAGGACTGATCAACATATTGCCATCTCGGATGAACCACGCCAAGAACCGATGGAGTATCCATTGCCTCGGTCCCTCATCCACCTAGATGGTGAAAAGATACTTTTCGTAAAGATGCGCCTGACCCAGGAAGCGATGGTGCGTCACAACAGTATCCCAATCCTTAGGGATCCCAAATCTCATTGGCGGAAGCGCCATTCTAAGGACCTGAAAGTGGTTATACAATAATCAGTGAGATAAAATCTTAGCGAGTCCTCCCCCTAACCCTAAATTAGGACACCAACTCCACTCGGGTATCTCTGTAGAACCACCCCACAAACAAAACCAACGACCAACGACCAACAACCAACAATCAACAATCAACAAATAACAACAGCCAGGGCCAACCAACAATCAAATAGTCGGTTCGCATGCAACCTTACCTGGAATGCCATACCCTGCACATTATATCTCAACACCATACATGCAATGCACATGGCCATTAGATGATCCAGTTCATCAATCACATATGAATCACGTCACAAGCGATCTCACCTGGCCATTGCCACACCTTGCACGTTGTCGATTTGTGCGTGCATGCCATAAACAATAAGATCGGCTCATGCATAATCGAAACCAATGATGTCACGTTTCTCATACGCTCTGGCACCCACACGTGTTCTGATTATTAATGCCCTCCCCAGGGTTACAATTGAACACCCACCGATGTCTACTGGCATAACGAGGCATCGCCCTCCCCCGTGAGGCGCGGAAACGTCTAGAACCCCCACCTAGACGGCAATCTTGAAGGAGCATGGGCCCAATCTCTACCGCAACTCCACATCCGAACCCCCATCGGGCATCCGATAAAATCGAGTATCATCGCCAAACTCCTGCTAGGTGACGATTCAACTTAGTGATCATGCAAGCATACCACCACAATCCACCTTTTTATTTTTTAGCATTAGCCAATGCACACATGCTTGCATATACCAATCTTAGATCATTTTCTCATAAAAGTAGTTCATTTCCAGTGTCTCTCGGACAAATCATATTTTTCCCCTTTTGTGGAAACCATACAATTCATTCAGATGTCCATGCATTTACACATTCAATTCACCTCATAGAATCAAAACACATGAAATTAGACAATTTTTCACTCTCAGATGAATAGTGCGCATGAACAGTGCACGTGAACGTTATTTATGAATAGTACCGCATGAATAGTGCACGTGAACAATACTTGTGAACAGTGCAATATGAACAGTAAAATTTCAGAATTCAATAATTAATAAATTAAATCCAAAAATCATTAAAAATATCAATTAAAGCAAACAAGCACTTAATTAAAGCAAAACATGCTTAACTAAGCACATAAGCATCATTAAGCAAATATAAAGCAAGATTAAGTTAAACTAATCTTAACCATTTAACTTAGGGCTAATACAACTTAATTAACCCTAACTAAGCCAACCATAAGCAAGTTTAAGCACTAATCGACGGATTAGGAGCTAAACTCACCTGTTAAACGGGCTTGAGACACGGACGTGGCGGTGACGACGGAGGCTACATATGGGGACCTCGACCACAGCGATCCAAGGTGGTCCCAAGGTTGAAACAACAGCAACAAACTTTGCCTCTCTCCGCATTATGAAAAATTGCACTACTGGAGGAGAAAATGAGTTGAACGGACTAGCCGAAGCTCCAGTGATCGGCGACACCTGGGGGTCAAGGGGGGACTTGATGGTGGCTGGGCTGGGCGGAGGCTGGGTCAGAATGGGAGGAAAACGGCTGAAACGGGCGAAACAGTGCAGGCAGGCAGGCGGACTGGCAAGCAGCTACTTTTGGCTAGCCGGCGAGTCAGCCAGCGGCTCTGATCGGCGAACGGCCGCCTTGGTCCGTATAGACTAGATGTCTTGAGCACGGTGGTGGGTGGCACGAGCGGTGATTTGCACGGGAAGGCAACAAATAACTCAAGTTTTTGGAGGAAGATCTGCAGGAGAAGAAGAAGGAAGGGAAGGAAAACAAGGGAGAGAGAGGGCTTCGAATTTCTGAGCTGAAGAGGAGGAGAGAGAGTAATGGGAGAGCTGGCTACCTTCCTCATTAAGGCCCTTCAATGCTTGCTTCAATCCCCAATGCAACATGACCTCACATTCTCTCTCTTCCTTTGACTTATTCACATAATATCTAGGGGCAAAATAGTCATTTCCACCTTGCTCGTTTACCAAACTGCCCTTGGGTTGAAAATGAAGGGCAGGCTTAAGAAACGGGCTAGGAAATGAATAGGAATGGGCTCGAGAATTGGTTGGACTCAAAATGGCTCAAGGCTAGACAATGGGCTTGGAAGGTAAAATGGTTGGTTAGGCCCAATGGGCTCACTTGCTTGCCTTGGGCCTACCATAGTGGTTGTCCCACCTTGGGCCTAAGGCCCACACTAGCTTGGCTTGGCCCACGTCCTCATGGGCTCGTTTCCTTGGTCCGTAAATCCTTTTTCCAACTACTCGACTTAACTGGCGCTGTCGACTGTTGAAGCAGCATCATCTAAAAGTTTGTCCCAGACATTCCCGAACATTCTAGTCCAATCTTGGGTTCTCATGCCATGTCAATTTTGCTAGAATGCCATTTTGGTATAGCTCGGACAGATAGGCAACTTCAAGGATTCACGCGTAATCGACTCTTGTCAAATCACGTTCAAAACATTTCGACACATAGACATCCTTCACTACATGAAACTGCGAATGATAGATTCTTATTTCAAAGTACACGATTACCGATGATCAACATATGGTCATTTGCGGGTTCGATTATAGTAAACTGAATCACCCGTCATTCCATTATGTTCTGTCCATGAATCGACTTCTAGTCATCCTTGAAATCGGCCTGCCTATCTACAAGATCGTCCTTATGCAAGTTTCATGGTCAAGTCGTTTTCCCAGGTCAAATTTTTTAGTCGCACGAGTTCTGTCCTCATTAACCTTTCCCCTCAAGGTTAGTATCTCGGGAGTGATCAATTCTGAGTGAGATCAACCAATAATGCATTGATGAAATTCACATTCATTCATCCCTCAGAAAGCTCGAACTTAAGGATGTTACAGAAATGTTATATGACTCCTACTTTATTCAGTATGGCAAGGCATTAGTACTACTAGTACTTCAATTAATCATAAAAGACCCAATATTAATTTCCGTACAATCAACTAATTCTAACTTCCAATCTTCTGGTGCAACAACTTATCTTCTTCTACATCATCCACAATATTTTTCTCAAGCTGATTGACAATCTTTCCTCAGTCTCCTTCAGCATATTCTATGATGTCATATTAGGGTTATGGCCAGCCTAATTTTCATCATTTTGAAGTCATTAACTAATGCAGTGGACACTGCCAAATATGCAATCCTGGTTTCCCTTGCACATCCATTGTTACACGTGCTCCGCTTACATATGTAGACCAGAATATGAAATTTTAGGAGATTGCACAAATCTCATTTTTAAAAGTAACCTAATTTGAGTGAGCTAATAGAGGACAACAACGTATGCAAGAGATGAAAAAGAGATTACTGAGTGTTTATATGACAAAAATTTACCACTAGGAAAAGATCATATAGCACAACAGCCTTGTAGCATAACCGTAAGAAGTGGTAACATGTATTCTTTTGGTTTTAAATATGGAGACAAAAGTGACCGGTTCTTTGAAGAAGAGCAACTAACAGATTATTGCGTAGCTGTTGGATTTTCGTACTGTTTGGAATATAGATAGAAAATGGCTAACCAATCATACGTGTCAAAACTTTCTCTGCTTTCAGTAGAGTTGGCAAAATTGGTCATTATGACCCATTTTTAGTTAAATGGGTCATATATGGGTAAAGTGAAAGTTAAATATGGGTTAGAAATGGATTAAGTGAAAGTTAAATATGTGTCAGAAATGGGTTAAGTGAAAGTTAAATATGGGTCAAAAATGGGTTTGAAAAAGTAAAACACAAAAAGAAATGAGTCTAAATGGGTTATTAGGAAACCCACTTTAAAGTTTAAACCCATTGCTTTATTTAACTTTATAAAAATGTTTTTTCTTTTATAAAAAATTGAAATTATAATTATTTTTCATATTTCAATTTTTTTTTTCTTTGTTCTTTTTTTTTTTCTTCCGTCCTTAGCCGGCGGCTGGTAGGGTAACGGTTGGCAACAGGCCAGGCCAGGCTTGAGCTCGCCGGCAGGTCGCCGATGATTGGCGAGGCTCGAGCCTCACCGGATCTGGTGAGATTCGAGCTCATCGGCGTTGGACGGGGCCTTGGTCTCTCTAGATCGGTGAGATCGAGCCTCGTCCGACATTGGCGAGCTTAAGTCTCGCTACATCCGACAAGGCTTGGCCTCGTCGACAACTGGCAAGGCTCGAGCTTGCCGGCATTGGGCAGGGCCTCGGCCTTGCCAGATTGGTGAGCTCGAGCCTCACTCGATGATGGCGAGCTCGAGCCTCGCCTGACGATGACGAGCTTGAGCCTCGTTGGCGTCGGGCGGGGCCTTGGCCTTGCCCGATCAGCGAGATCGAGCCACGCCCGACGCCGGCGAGCTTGATCTCGCCTGTGGCCGATCGTCGGCCGTCGTTGTGGTCGATGGCCAGCCGAAGAAGAAGGAAAAAGAAAAGAGAAAAAAGAAAAGAGAAAAAAGAAAAATTTAAAAAGAAAAATTATATTTTAAAAAAATAAAAAATAAAAATTATATTTTAAATTTTTTTAATTTTTTTTTTAAATTTTAATTTAATTAGAAGTTTTAATCCAATTAGCATATAGTAGAAGTAGGTTTTCCTAGAATATTAATTGGTTTTAGCAATATGGGTCGGGTACGAGTCGGGTCAAGTATGAGTCACTTGATTTACACTACATGAATATGGGTCAAAACGAGTTAAATATGTCAAATATGGGTCGACCCATTTTCGACCCGACTCGACCCACCCATTTGCCACCCTTAGCCATCTATAAATATTAAATTCCATTTCCTTAAGATTTTGCTCACCATTGATTATTATTGTCCTTTTCCTATTTACTTAATCTATGAACAAGAGGAGGTTTAAAAGAAATGTTAAAAAAGAAAACGACTGCTATGCTGTAGTTTCGTCGTACATAAATTACCAAGTTTCCTGAAGTCCCCGTGATCGTAATGAAGTTATCAGTGAATGAATCTCCTAATTGATTTGTTAATCTCCTTATATTATGTTAGGCACTAAGATAAGTTAAATCACAGATGCTGGTAAGGTTTCTTCTGCATTAGTAACCGATTAAGCTACTGTAAACCATGGTCATAAAGTTGAAAAAAAAATTAAAAACTATCAATTTGACAAATACGGTTGAACAATGGACGAAAATCTTATGTTAATTTTGTTAGATGTATGCCCTAAAGCTGTTATGTAATAGTTACATATTAGGGATTTCATTTGTACATATAAAGATTATGTTCCTTTTATTTTTAAGGAATTGATTAATTAATTATTTGTTCATTTAATTAATTAATTAATTAATTCCTTTTAATAACCAATAGAAATTATATATATATATATATATAAAGCTTCATGCATGTGCACGAAGCACATGCATGAAACTTGGATGGTCAGCAACCGCTGACCATTTATCCACGAATTCGTGCATGAACGGTCAGCAGTTGCTGACCATCATGCACGAAGTAGTGCATGAGCAACCGCTCATGCACGATTGTTCGTGCATGAACAACCGCTCATGCACGATTGTTCGTGCATGAGTGGGGACGATCAGCAACGGTTGCTGATCGTCCATCGATCAGCAACGGTTGCTGATCGGTTTATAACTTTAAAAAAAAAAGAGTTGTTTTTTTTTAATGCGACACTTCAAAGGGTTGAAAGACAGAGAAAAGAGAGCAAAGTGTGTGTGTGTGTTCTTGTGTCTTTGAGACGCAAGAAAGAAGAACATTATCTCGTTCGGGCCGTGACTATTATACATCAAGGATACGACGGTTTGTTTCCACGTGATTGCTAGTACAATCGAAGTGGTGAATATCCAAAATTCTTTCTTCCGTTCGACGTTCGTTGTTGGTGTGTCTGAGCTAGAGGTCCGACACTTGTGGGACTCGAACTGTAGAACATCCGAACCGACTTGTTCAAAGCGCGCTTCGAGAGGTAATTTGTCTAACTCTCTTTTTACATTCAGATTTTGATTAAAACGCACGAACGACGCCTAAGGAGAATCATGTGTAAAATATATCTTTGTTTCCGCTGCGTTTATTTTGTTAATTTTTCTTATACATGATTCATGAAAATACCAACAGTGGTATCAGAGCCAACCTTAGGCGTTTTTTCGTGCGTTTAATTGATTTATAGTTCAAATATATTTTTGCGTTCTAATGGCCAATTTATTTTTTAAGAGAATTGGTTCTCTTGCTCTTATGTGGCCTATAGAAGTTGATTAATTTATGTGATAAATTTAATCAGCCAAGCAAAAATTAGAACTAAATCAATTTTGAATCAAAATCCGTAACTTGTTATACTTTGTATTTATATTCTGCAAATGATATGTAGAATTTTATGTATGCTTTCCAGAGCTTTAAATTTTGAAATTATGGCTCGTAAGGAAGGGTGGTGATCATGGAAAAATCCCCAATTGTTGTATGGATGAATGTATGATGATTACAGGTATTCATTTTTGGGATTGTAATTATTAAATGGAGGCTGCGTCCTTCCTTTTATTTTATTTTAATTTTTCATGATATGTAATTATAGTATAGTTTAGTATTTCAATTGTTGATGTAAATACTACAAAAGAGGAGGAGCCATTGGAGGAGCCATTAAACCGGTGAGCTCTCTGGGCCCGGTCTTTGAAGAGTTCAAAGATTGAAGAAAAAGTGAAGAGCAGGTCCATATTATTAAAACATTAAAATGGCTAAATGGGTCTCTTTGGCTCGAGACCCATTGAACCATAATTCCATGATCACCACATAGGATAGATATTATGTGATATCTATTTATTTATTGTGTTTATGATATTGTGCATGTTAAACCGGTTAATGTGCAAAGTGAGACCGTTAATAACGACCCAAATCTCCTTACAAAGAATATTAAGTTGAAACGGGTTTCGGACTCGTGGCCTTCCATTGTCGTGGTTTGATTCAATATTATTGTGGTTAACTGACCGGCTATGGATACATAGGGGTTAATTACCATTTATAATATTGGACCACTCCATTATACATATGATGTTGTGGGGTTGGAGCCAAATGATTTCTAATAACTGTTAGGTGAGGAAATCGTTTGTGTTTTCAATACTTGCATGAGACGATGGGCTAGACTTAACTATGATCATGATGCCAATAACTGTTAGGTGAGGCTTTCATGATCTAGAGGCCGAAGTTATGATTGGGACTCGCATATGATGCGTTGAACAAGTTGGTTCACTCACTTAGTTCATAGAACACCAATAACTGCTAGGTGAGGTGGACTTTGGACTAGTGGGACTCCAATCCACACTAGTAATCTTTACCCAACAAAGATTACCGTTTCCCATCTTAAGGAGTATGGGATTCGAATATAAATTTAGTGGGAGGATCTATTTCATTTAAAGGCCAAAATGAAATAGTTATTTTGAAAGATACAACGGCTAACAATTTATTTTCTGCAACAGATATATTATTACTCTGAAAATGGTGACTACAAACCCACTCGCTTCTATACTTGACAAGAATTGTTTGACTGGACCCAATTTCACTGACTGGGTGAGGAATTTGAGAATTGTTCTCAATTCAGAAAAAATTGGGTATGTGCTTGATGAAATGATGCCAACCTCCTTTCCTGAGGGTGGGACCCAAGAGGAGCGTGTCACTTATGATAAGTGGCGTGACGATGACTTAAAAGTTAGGTCATATATGCTTGCTTCTATGAATAATGAATTGCAGAAGAAGTATGAATCTATGGAAGATGCTAGGTCGATCATTTTGCACTTAAAGGAATACTTTGATGAGAATGGTCGAACCTCTAGATATGAGATATCTAAGGCATTGTACCATATGAGGATGGCTGAAGGATCATCAGTTAATGATCATGCTTTGAAAATGATTTGGCACATTGAAGAATTGGCTAGGCTAAATCTCGTTATGGACAACGAGTTAGCTGTGGATTTGATCCTCCAATCTTTACCCGATTCCTTCTCTGGTTTTGTCCAAAACTTCCACATGCATAAGATGGATAAAACTCTCGCTGAGTTACATAGTATGCTGGTAGTTTATGAGAAGGAAATGCACAACACGAGACCAAATGTAGTGGCTATGGCTAAGGCTTCTTCTTCAAAGGGTAAGACTGTTTTAAAGAAGAATAAATGGAAGAGGCCTGCCAAACCTGTTGTGCAACCAAAACCCAAGATTGATAAAGGGAAATGTCATTACTGTGGTGTCAAAGGGCACTGGAGGAGGAACTGTAGGAAGTACCTCGCGAGCTTGAAGGTCAAGCCCAAGGACCAACCTTATGAAGGTATGGTGTCTATGCTTATTGAAACTAATCTTATGGTTAGTGTTGAATCCAGCTCATGGGTTCTAGATTCTGCTGCAACTTCACATATTTGTATGTCTTTGCAGAATCTGGAAATAAGCAGGATGCTAAGGCGAAATGAGATTGTCCTGACGTTTGCCAATGGAGCAAGAGTTGCTGCATTAGCTATAGGGATTTTTCGTTTATGTTTGCCTTCTGGACATGTATTGGTTTTAAAGAACTGTTTGCATTATAAGAATGCTGTTAGGAACATCATCTCTATACCTCGTTTGGGTAAAGGGAATTATGAATTTTCTTTCGCTAATGATGTATGTTCTATTTATCATAATAGAACATGTGTTGGTTCTAGCTTATTAACCAACAATCTTTATACCATTACAATGTCCGGTAATGTGATTACCAATGTCAATAAGCAAAATACAATTGATATAAATGCCATAACTAATAAACGCCCTAGAGACGGTCCAAATAAAAAGTATGTTTGGCATCTCCGATTAGGTCATATTGGAGAAGACAGAATTAACAAGTTGAGTAATGATGGGTACATTGATCCATCAAATTTTGAGTCATACTCGACTTGTGAGGCATGTCTTCTAGGAAAAATGACCAAAGTGCCTTTTGTAGGACAAAGTGCGCGAGCTGCTGACATATTAGAATTAATACATACAGATGTATGTGGACCAATTAATGAAACTGCTAGAGGTGGTTACAATTACTTCATTACCTTTACCGATGATCAGTCACGGTATGGTTATTTATACCTCATGAAGTATAAATCTGAATCCTTTGAAAAGTTCAAGGAATTCAAGGCTGAAGTTGAGAAACAAACAGGAAAATGTATTAAGGCTCTTCGATCGGATCGAGGAGGTGAATACCTTAGTACTGAATTCCTGGACTATCTTAAAGAGAATGGCATTTTATCACAATGGACACCTCCTGGAACTCCAGAACATAATGGTGTATCTGAACGAAAAAATCGTACTTTATTAGATATGGTGCGATCTATGATGAGTTACACCGATTTGCCAATATCCCTTTGGGGATATGCCCTTGAGACAGCTGTATATATACTGAATAGAGTGCCGTCCAAATCTGTTCCAACTACGCCCTATGAGATATGGCATAGTAGGAAACCTAGTCTTAATCATATTAAGATTTGGGGTTGTCCAGCTTTCGTGAAAAAGTTGAAAATGGATAAATTGGAGGCAAGATCTGAACAAGGTCGCTTCATTGGATATCCAAAGGAAACTCTTGGATATTACTTCTATTTTCATTCAGACCAAAGAATTTTGGTAAGCAAGCACACTTCTTTTCTGGAGAATCAGTTCATCCAAGAAGGTGGTGCTGGGCGGAAAATAGTCTTACAAGAAGAAAATAATGAAGTACCAAACAACCGAGTTCAGATACCAATCTCTGATTCAGTGGGAGCTTCTGATACACAACCTCTTAGGAAAAGCGCGAGAATGTCTCGCCCACCTGCTCGTTATAGACACTCAGTTGATCATATTGAACCAATATTCATTGTGAATGATAGTGATCAACCTGGTGATCCTAAAACCTATGAGGAGGCGATGTTGGACATCGATTCTGGTAAATGGCTAGAAGCCATGAAATCCGAAATGGATTCAATGTATTCCAATGAAGTTTGGACCTTAATTGACCTGCCTGATGGTATTGTACCAATTGGCTGTAAATGGATCTTCAAGAGGAAGATGAATGCTGAAGGTCAAATTGGAACTTACAAAGCACGGCTGGTGGCGAAAGGATATCGTCAGAAAGAAGGAATTGATTATGACGAAACTTTCTCACCTGTGGCCATGCTAAAATCCATTCGGATTATGTTGGCTATAGCTGCACACCTGGATTATGAGATATTCCAGATGGATGTCAAAACGGCTTTTCTAAATGGTTTTCTCGATGAGGACATCTATATGGAACAGCCACAGGGTTTTGAATCCAGTAAAAAAACGAAAGGTGTGTAAGCTTAAGAGATCCATTTATGGACTCAAACAAGCCTCCAGAAGTTGGAACATCCGTTTTGATGAGGTAGTCAAATCGTTTGGCTTCATAAAAAATCCAGATGAACCTTGTGTATACAAGAAGATCAGTGGGAGTGCAATTGCATTTCTAGTTTTGTATGTCGATGATATACTTTTGATTGGAAATGATGTACCAATGATATCATCGATAAAAATATTCTTGTCACAGAAATTCTCCATGAAAGATTTAGGAGAGGCAACCTATATTTTAGGTATCAAGATCTATAGAGATAGATCAAGACGATTGATTGGCCTCTCACAATCTACGTACATAGACAAAGTGTTAACACGGTTTAACATGCAATGTTCCAAGAGAGGATTATTGCCTTTTAGGCAAGGGATCCGTCTTTCTAAGGAGATGTGTCCCCACACTCCTAAAGAAAGAGAGCGGATGGCGAAGATACCATATGCATCCGCTATTGGAAGCATAATGTATGCTATGCTATGTACTAGACCTGATATTGCGCATGCTGTAAGTATTACTAGCAGATATCAGTCTGATCCAGGAGAAGAGCACTGGATAGCAGTCAAGAATATTCTTAAGTACTTGCGAAGGACTAAAGATTTATTCTTGATATATGGAGAAGGAGAATTTGAAGTTGTAGCTTATACTGATTCCGATTTTCAGTCGGATCCGAATGATTATAAGTCTACGTCTGGTTTTGTCTTCACATTCAATGGTGGTGCAGTTAGTTGGAAAAGTTCCAAACAAAGTATAACTGCCGATTCCACCACTGAGGCAGAGTATGTAGCTGCTTCTGAAGCAGCAAAGGAAGCCGCTTGGATGAAGAAGTTTATTTCTGAACTTGGAGTCGTTCCTTCAATTGAGCAACCGATCACATTGTTTTGTGACAACAATGGGGCGATAGCTCAAGCTAAGGAACCAAGGTCTCACCAGAAGTCCAAGCACATTGAGAGACGCTTCCATCTCATCAGAGAAATTGTTGGGAGAGGTGATATCGCCTTGCAGAAAATTGCCTCAGCAGAAAACGTGGCAGATCCCTTCACTAAGGCCTTACCTCAGTCTTCTTTTGAAAGACATATTGACAAAATGGGTTTGAGGTACCAAACAAGTTGGCTTTAGTGCAAGTGAGAAATTGTTAGATGTATGCCCTAAAGCTGCTATGTAATAGTTACATATTAGGGATTTCAGTTGTACTTTCATTATTATTATTTAATTAGTGGCAATGACGTATTCATTCATTTGTCCAATTATTTTATATTGATGAATGATTCCATAAGATCAATTGCAACTAGACCTATTCTTGAGACGTCAAGAATATATGTGATGGGTTCATAGTTAGACCGAATCTTTAAATTGTTCCCGGTCGATGGATTATTGAGTGGATATTAATAATCCCGTTGAGACCGGTGTGTTCTTAACTTCGCCATTAAGTATTGGATACTTAAGGGAATGATAAGTCATATGTCATTGGGTATTATGATGCCTGAGTTAGAACACAGGTGTTTGTATTAGACAAATTCACTGAACGTGACACATATAGAACGATTAGTGACATGGAAGCTTTTAGCGTGGTCAATGTCTAATTGTTCATGCTTTGGTCTTGTGTAAATAATCCTTAGACCTGAGGCACAGTGTTAACTTGTGTATTGAACAACTATGGTTCAGGGGTGCACATTATGCCGGGTCGTTGATCCGTCTTTATACCTGATGGTCATAATTTGTTCATATATGAAGTTACACGTGTGCGCAATATGGAATCTGTCTCCTTGTTATATGCAAGGTATGATAATGATGTCCTATGCGATCTAATTGTGACACTACATTGAAATCCTCGGCCGGGGTTGTAATTGAGAATAAATTGTTTATGTCTCAAATAAAATGCATGTCAATTAGATTTGTGCATATGATCGAATTAATGACTTGACTGATATTCCATGGTCTTTGTTTGATCGGGACATAGTAAGACAGAGGGATTGAATTACACTGTAGCCAAAACTGACAGGTTCATTATGTTCTTAAAGTATTCACACTATCTGGGTAGCCATGACATATTGCTAGATGTCAATCGTGGCTTGTAAGACCCAAAGATTAATCGGGACAATTAATTCTTTTGGAAGTACTAATGTGTTAGTACAAGTCTTACTACCAGCTTAGTGATGAACCTAGCGATGTCACACACCATAAACAATTAGGATGACGTGGAACAAGAGAGAAATATTATTGCAAATGTGTTTGCAATTACTGCAATCGAATTGAGTCGATTTGAAATTAAATTAAATGAGATTTAATTTAATTTGTATTATAGTCACGAGCCTACTTGCATATGATGCACACGCATGCCCAAAGTGGATATATGTTAACATACCAAACAAGTTGGCTTTAGTGCAAGTGGGAGATTGTTAGATGTATGCCCTAAAGCTGTTATGTAATAGTTACATATTAGGGATTTCATTTGTACATATAAAGATTATGTTCCTTTTATTTTTTAAGGAATTGATTAATTAATTATTTGTTCATTTAATTAATTAATTAATTCCTTTTAATAACCAATAGAAATTATATATATATAAAGCTTCATGCATGTGCACGAAGCACATGCATGAAACTTGGATGGTCAGCAACCGCTGACCATTTATCCACGAATTCGTGCATGAACGGTCAGCAGTTGCTGACCATCATGCACGAAGTAGTGCATGAGCAACCGCTCATGCACGATTGTTCGTGCATGAACAACCGCTCATGCACGATTGTTCGTGCATGAGTGGGGACGATCAGCAATGCTGATCGGTTTATAACTTTAAAAAAAAAGAGTTGTTTTTTTTAATGCGACACTTCAAAGGGTTGAAAGACAGAGAAAAGAGAGCAAAGTGTGTGTGTGTGTTCTTGTGTCTTTGAGACGCAAGAAAGAAGAACATTATCTCGTTCGGGCCGTGACTATTATACATCAAGGATACGACGGTTTGTTTCCACGTGATTGCTAGTACAATCGAAGTGGTGAATATCCAAAATTCTTTCTTCCGTTCGACGTTCGTTGTTGGTGTGTCTGAGCTAGAGGTCCGACACTTGTGGGACTCGAACTGTAGAACATCCGAACCGACTTGTTCAAAGCGCGCTTCGAGAGGTAATTTGTCTAACTCTCTTTTTACATTCAGATTTTGATTAAAACGCACGAACGACACCTAAGGAGAATCATGTGTAAAATATATCTTTGTTTCCGCTGCGTTTATTTTGTTAATTTTTCTTATACATGATTCATGAAAACACCAACAAATTTCACTTGACAGAATCACGGAATGCCCGACAGTACAATCGAATTGGAGACTTAAATTACCAATTCGGCATTTTCATTTATCCTAAAATAGATGCAACTTCATTTTGCATTATTGATGGACAATGATCAGAAGGGTATATCCACCAAATAAATTGTTTGCATGATTCTGGCACTTGAGAGTGATATCTTGTATGGATGATTATTAAGGTTGTTAGTCAAGTGTTAGGAAATGGGAAAACCTTAAAATTCTCTACTTTAATCAAGAGAGGGGACAAAGTACATCCTAAGTGCCAAAACTTAACATGAAATATACTTAAGTGCCAAAAGTTTGGAAAGTGATATTTAGTGTCTGTTCGTTTTGTAGAAAATGAACCATTTTTGGAAAATATTTTCTCATAAGTTTTTTTCCAATATTTTACAAGAAAATGACAATATTTTCTAGTGTTCGGCTAAAATATGAAAATTTTTCGGAAAATATTTTCCAGTGTTTGATAAGGAAAATATTTTCCGCTCACCAGATTGGCGAGAGTGAGCGTCAAGCTTGAGGCTCGCCAGATCGACGAGCGCAAGTTTGAGATCGACGAGTTTGAGATTCACTTGGTTTGATGACTAGCCAAGAAAGAAGAAGATGGGAAAAAAAAAGAAAAAAAGAAAAATGAAATTAAAAATAATTTGAATTAAAAAAAGAAAAAGAAAATTAAAAAATAATTTGAATGAAAAAGAAAATAAGAAAAAGAAATGGGAGGAGGAAGTCAGGATTTGTAAAAGTATGAGCTAAGAGAGATCGAGTGAGGAAAATGTTTTACACTTTTCAAAAATGGAAAACATTTTCCCCTAGTTTAGAAGACTTTTTTTCTTTGATGGAAAACATTTTCCTCAAGGAATTCATTTTTTATGAAACGAATGCCGAAAAATTCGGAAAACATTTTCCTGTAAATTATTTTTCGCGAAACAAACGAACCCTTAAATACCAAAATCAGATCAAAATGGATCACTTAAGTACCACATTGGCCAACATTCGGCCAAAATGTCGACGTTACGATTTTCCGGTGAAGGAAGTGCAAAACTACGCTATCTTACACGATGACATGGTTAAACAATACAAAAACGACGTTGTTTTAGTGCTGACGTTGTAAAAAAATTAATAAAATTAAATTTAAAACTAAACTTATTTAAAACCTTTAAAAATAAAATAAAAATATTAAAAAAATAAAAATAAAAAAATAATTTTTTTTTTAAAAATAAAATAATAAAAAAACTATTTAAAAAAACTAAAAATTTTAAAAAATATTAGAAAAACTAATTTTTTTTAAAAAAAACTAAACTTATTTAAAACATTTAAAAATAAAATAAAAATATGAAAAAACTAAAATTAAAAAAACTAACATTTTAAAAATAAATATTAAATAAAATAAAAATTTAAAACATTTAAAAATAAAATAAAGATATGAAAAAAACTAATTTTTTGAAAAAAAACTAAATATTGAAATAAAAAATGGGGGGGGGGGGTCGGCGGCCGGGGCGGGCCCTTTAGGCGGCGGCGAGCCCCAGCCGCCTGCTTCATAAACTTCTCTTAATTTCCTTACAGTCTTCCAACTTCAACTGCTCCGATCTTTTTGGTACAACGGTTCATCTCCTCCTATCCCAGTCTAGTATGCAGTCCGTTGGGTTTTGTACTTTCAAGCAGATCGAACAGCTTCTCTCGGACTACTCGGCACTTTCCATGTTGCTGACCCTCCAGAGGATTAAAAGAGTTTGATTGAACAGTACAAAGTCTCGGGAATTGTTTTCCCACGTCGATCGTTGCTTACAATTCGTTTTTAAGTAGATAAGAGCTCAAGAAATGGGTCTGTCAGGAATTTAAAACGCCCGAACAAGTTCGAAATTTTTTCCTAAGAATGCAACATCGATATTGCCATGAATTGCCTCGAGCAAGACCAGACTCGTTTCTTCGTTTACCAACTAGTCATGCACAACGCTTGCCAGGTGATGGTGTTACCAATCATGATCGTTATACATCCGCCCATAATGCCATGGTACTTGGCTCTAAAGTAAAATCCTTCACCATGGGTTCAGAAGTTGCAGGGCCGATCATTGAATAACTAGGACTCTCCTGGCTTATAATACCCCAGATCTCATTTTGAGAGTTTATTGTCACTTTTACTTTGTTTTTTCAGCATTGGAAAAGGATGAATTTGTTACTTGTCAGTACTAGTATGCTGAAGCATCTTGATCATCAGCAACTCGGTTGGAACGACCGCAAATCAAGTGTGGTAGAGTGACAAAGATCTTTAAAACTATAAAAGTGTTATAAAATACATGAATCAATGAAATACATGAATGAATATTCATTATATTCATCTTATCTAATGTACTTATTATGGTACATTTGTATCATACATTCTAAGTACATCTCCCTATACAATGAACGTTCATCTCCTTTATCCAGTACATGTATCATTCGATACATTGATATTAATGTTAAGTACATTCTTGTTCTCCTATAAATAGGAGTTTAGTTTTGATGTACAATCACAACTATCACAACATCCATTAGAATAAACAGTCACACCCTCTTCTCTGGCTTTCTCTACTATCTCTGGTGTCCCATTTTCTCTACTCAATCTCTCTATTCTTTCTATTATTTATTCACCACGCAATATTTTACAACACGTTATCAGCACGAAGATCTACCGTGAGTAAGTAATTTTTGCAAGGTGGGTATTCATTTTATTAATCATCTTATACTTCATCTTCTATCAATTCTTTTTTATTTTTATTTTCCTTGGCCTGAAGCCAAATTTCAAATATAAAAGTATCCTTTTGCTCCTGAAGTAGCGGTGGATATTTAGAAATCCTTCTAATTAATTTAAGGATTTACTTTTGCAAGGATTATGGCAAATATTGAAAAGCCCAAATTCCACATCCTTGAAGTGAGTGGAAAGAATTATCTATCCTGGTGCCTTGACATGGAAATGCATCTCCAAGGGCAAGGTCTCGCTAATACAATCATGGAGGATGGAACCTCAAATGAAAAGGATAAAGCAAATGCGCTGATATTTATCCGCCGTCATTTGCATGAGAGCCTGCAGACTCAATATTTATCCGTGCGAGACCCTCATATCTTGTGGAGGAGGTTGAAGGATAGGTATGATCATACCAAAACTGTTATCCTCCCTCAAGCACAATATGATTGGCAAAATCTCAGACTGCAAGATTTTAAATCAGTGTCTGACTATAATTCTGCTTTATTTGATATCGTTTCTCGGCTTGAGTTATGCGGTATCAAACTTGCTGATGCAGAATTGTTAGAGAAAACTTTCTCCACCTTCCATGCTTCAAATATTGTATTGCAACAGCAATACCGGCAGCGTCAGTTTGCCACATACTCTGAATTAATTTCTGTGCTTCTTACTGCCGAGCAAACTAATGAATTGCTGCTAAAAAATCATGATCTTAGACCTGCTGGCTCAAAAGCATTGCCTGAAGCACATGCTATATTTGAGAAAAATACTGGCCATTCTAAGGGCTATAAGCGCAGGCAAGAATATAATCCTAGAAGGGACGGCAAGAAATTTAACCGCCCTAGGAAATCAAACTTTGGCCTGAATCATGGCAAAGAAAAGAAGCCAAAGAAGGTGATTAATGAAAGTCTTTGTCATCGCTGTGGCATGACTGGGCACTGGTCACGTACCTGTCGTACGCCAAAACATTTTGTTGACCTATACCAGGCATCTTTAAAGAATACGGGCAAGCGTGGTGAATCTCATGCCATTGAAATCAATCCTACTGCCATAACCACTGTTGAGGCCAACAATATCTCCGTTGGTGGGACTCCTCTTGCTCCTGAAGCAGCAAATGCATCATTGGATGTCTCTGATTTCTTTGAGGACCTCTGATTACTTTGATAATCAGATTGGTGGTTTATGTTGTTTTACTTTAAATGTATTACTTTTTATTGTTCTTTATGAAATGCTTATAAGCCTTATATAATATTTCTTTTTTGAAATTTTTCGACTATATAACTAATATGCAACTTTTATGATACTTGACACCTGAAGTTGTCAATATAAATGCAAATGGAAAATACCGAGAAAAAGGAAGATGTTTGTTTGCTTGATAGTGCAACAACACATACTATATTTCGTAGTAGACATTTTTTCTCGAGTATGACATTGCGGAAGGCACAAATCCATACAATATCAGGTCCTGTTCAGATTATTGATGGTTTTGGGAATGCCACAATTATTTTGCCAAATGGCACAATCCTCCATATTGAGAATGCGTTTCTAAGCATTAAATCAAAGAGGAATCTGCTCAGTTTCAAAGATGTACGCCGTAATGAGTACCATATTGAGACTATTTATGAGCAATATAAGGAATACATTGGTATTTCCTCTTATAAGATGGGCCTGAAGACCATCCATGAGAAGCTAGAAGCTTCTTCTATGGGTTTGTATTGTGTCATGATTAAGGCTATTGAAACCTACGCCAACACATCCTGGAGATTGGTAAGCCCTGATCAGTTTGGACTGTGGCATGATCGCCTTGGTTATCCTGGCGCTTCAATGATGCGTAGGATAATTCAAAATACAAAAGGGCACCCTTTAAAAGATATAAAGGTATTGTTGTCCAAAGATTATAATTGTGAGGCTTGCTCACAAGGAAAGCTCATTATCAAACCTTCCATGACAAAGGTTAATCTTGAATCTCCTTTATTCTTGCAAAGAATTCAGGGTGATATTTGTGGACCAATACAACCACCAAGTGGACCATTTCGATATTTTATGGTATTAGTGGACGCATCCTGTAGATGGTCCCATGTTTGCCTATTATCCACGCGCAATGTCGCATTTGCACGTTTGCTTGCGCAGATTATAAAGCTCCGGGCACAATTCCCTGATTATCCAATTAAGAGCATAAGGATGGATAATGCTGGTGAATTTACATCAAAGAGTTTTGATACATATTGTGCTTCACTTGGAATCGAGGTTGAGCACTCGGTTGCATATGTTCATACTCAAAATGGATTGGCAGAATCCTTGATTAAATGTATCCAAATCATTGCCCGCACTCTATTATTGAGAACGAATCTCAACGATACAGCATGGGGTCATGCAGTTTTGCATGCGGCAGCTCTAATAAGATTACGCCCCACTGCTAATCTTTTACAATCTCCCCTTCAAATGGTCCTTGGTTATGAACCAGATGTTTCACATCTACGCACATTTGGTTGTGCAGTGCAGGTGCCTGTAGCACCGCCAAAAAGGACGAAAATGGGTCCCCAACGTCGTTTGGGTATTTATGTTGGGTTTAATTCACCGTCTATCATTAGGTTTGCAGATTGTCATTTTGATGAGACTAGGTTTCCATCAATTGGGATATCTACAACTTCCATGACTGCAAAACAAAAACCAGTTAAGGTTTTCTCCTGGAATGAGAAAAATTTATCTCAATTAGATCCAAGGACTCTTGAATGTGAAAACGAGGTGCAGCGCATAATCCATTTATAGGCTATGGCCAATAGACTTCCTGATGCATTTCATGATGCTACTAAGGTAACGAAGTCTCATATTCCAGCTGCAAATGCTCCAGCTAGGATAGCTGTTCCCGAAGAACAAGCTAAAATGGATTAAAATCCCCCGCACTTGAAGTGTGGTAGACTGATAGGATCAAAAGATACTGCTCCTCAAAAACGAAGGGGAAAGAATCAGGAATCCGCTCCAGAAGAGCCTAGCGTTGTGCTTGCTCCTAAAGAGCTTATTGCCCCTGAAGAGGCGCAAACCCATGAAAGGAACATCAATCCCGGGAATACTGAGAATTCCATTACATATTATAATGAAATTTGGGATCGAAATGAAATCATCATTGATGATGCTTTTGCATTCTCAGTTGCCCATAAAATTATGGATGATGATTGTGAGCCGCAATCTATTATTGAATGTCGTCAAAGGCAAGATTGGCCTAAGTGGGAAGAAGCAATTAAGGCTGAATTAGCTTCCCTAACTAAACGAGAGGTTTTTGGACCTGTAACTCGTATCCCCGATAATGTAAAGCCCGTTGGATATAAATGGGTATTTATCCGAAAACGAAATGAGAAAAACGAGGTTGTCAGGTATAAAGCCCGACTCGTTGCCCAAGGATTCTCCCAGAGACTTGGGATTGATTATAATGAGACATATTCACCTGTGATGGATATGATTACATTTCGTTTTCTCATTAGCCTAGCAATCTTTGAAAGATTGGAAATGCGTCTTATGGACGTTGTGATGGCATATTTATATGGCTCATTAGATTCTGATATTTATATGAAAATTCCCGAGGGATTCAAAATGCCTGAAGCATGCACTCCCCGCAATTTATTCTCAATAAAATTGCAAAGATCCTTGTACGGGTTAAAGCAATCCGGTCGCATGTGGTATCAACGCCTAAGTGAGTACCTAATTAAGGAAAGGTACAAGAATGATCCTATCTGCCCATGCGTGTTTATTAAGAAATCAGAAACCGGATTTGCTATTGTAGCAGTTTATGTCGACGATATAAATTTAATTGGAACTCCAGAAGAGTTAGCTGAAACTGCTGAATATTTGAAAAGGGAGTTTGAAGTTAAAGATTTGGGTAAAACCAAACTTTGTCTTGGTCTAGAGCTTGAGCATAAAGCAAATGGAATAATCGTCCATCAATCAGCATACGTTGAAAGATTGCTTAAACGCTTCAACGTGGACAAAGCTCACCCATTGAACACCCCTATGGTTGTAAGGTCTCTAGATCCCCAAAAGGACCAATTTCGTCCTAGAGAATCAAATGAAGATATACTTGGTCCTGAAATACCATATCTTAATGCAATTGGGGCTTTGATGTACTTGGCACAATGTACGAGACCAGATATCGCTTTTGCGGTAAATTTATTGGCACGATTTAGTTCTGAGCCAACTCGGAGACATTGGAATGGAATTAAACATATTTTCCGTTATCTCCGAGGAACCATAGATTTAGGATTATATTATTCCAAAGATTCCACTAACTCTGGTTTAGTTGGATATGCTGATGCTGGATATAGATCCGATCCACATAAGGCTCGCTCTCAAACCGGGTATTTATTTTGTTATAACGGCACCGCTATTTCTTGGCGTTCTACTAAGCAATCGCTAGTAGCTACATCTTCTAACCACTCTGAGATTATTGCTTTATATGAAGCCGGAAGAGAGTGTGTTTGGTTAAGATCTGTTATAACGGATATTCATAATTCTTGTTGTTTAATACCGGTTACAAATTCTCCTACTATAATTTATGAAGATAATGCTGCTTGTGTTGCACAAGTCAGGGGAGGATATATCAAAGGTGATAGGACCAAGCATATCTCGCCGAAGTTTTTCTATACTCATGAACTCCAAGAAAGTCGACAAATTGATGTTAAACAGATTCGATCCATAAATAATCTTGCAGATCTTTTTACCAAATCATTGCCAACATCAACTTTTGAGAAATTAGTATATGGCATTGGTATGCGGCGAGTTCATAAGATGCAAGATTGATTAGCCCCAGAAGTGGCTATATGGCTCAATTGAGGGGGAGATATTATGAACTATGCATTACAACATTGATATGCGGCGAGTTCACAAGATGCAAAATTGATCAGCCCCAGCAGTGGCTATATATACATTGCACTCTTTTTTTCTTTTTGTCCGGTTTTTTCCCACAGGGTTTTTCCGGCTAAAAGTTTTTAACGAGGCAATTAATGCATCCATAAAAGGGAGAGATCATAACATTTGTGCTCTGCACTCTTTTTCCCTTTTGTCCGGTTTTTGTCCCACTGGGTTTTTCCGACTTAAGGTTTTTAATGAGGCAGTATCATTTGATGCACAATCATAATGAATACAATGAATATTCAAGGGGGAGTGTTATAAAATACACGAATCAATGAAATACATGAATGAATATTCATTATATTCATCTTATCTAATGTACTTATTATGGTACATTTGTATCATACATTCTAAGTACATCTCCCTATACAATGAACGTTCATCTCCTTTATCCAGTACATGTATCATTCGATACATTGATATTAATGTTAAGTACATTCTTGTTCTCCTATAAATAGGAGTTTAGTTTTGATGTACAATCACAACTATCACAACATCCATCAGAATAAACAGTCACACCCTCTTCTCTGGCTTTCTCTACTATCTCTGGTGTCCCATTTTCTCTACTCAATCTCTCTATTCTTTCTATTATTTATTCGCCACGCAATATTTTACAACAAAAAGATCAGATTGCATTGACAAATGAAGCAAAAACTGTTGGTCTGTCATTTTCGCATTCGGAGATTGAGGTGATGTGAGTTAAGGTCGAGAAAATTAATTGAGTTTTGTGTATAGCTGTTGCAAAAACTGCACTGACTCGAATTTGAATGGACAATGGCCTAATCAATGTTTCTGTGCTTTGTGGAGAAAATTATGAGATGTGCACGAGGTCTGGCATCTATAAATAGGCATCATTTTGCAGCAAGTGTTCGCATCCATTAGAGCACCCGAGAGTAGAAAAAAGAAGAAGAGAAAAAAAACACAACATGACGATGAGCATTCGACTTTCCACCAGTTTCGCACTCTTGGCTCTGGTGCTGTCTATCGCCGACGCCTATGACCCAAGTCCCCTGCAGGACATCTGTGTGGGAGTCTCAGAACCCCACAATGCTTGTAAGTTTGTCTTCCCCTTGCTTGGCAGAACAGTCCGAGTTAATACATTTTGCTTTAGATTTCAGAGTAGTCCACCTTTAAGACTGACACTCTTAATGGGTGCGCTGGGGAAGCTCGTTAGGCATTACGATCAATTTTTTTGAACCAGACGTTGAGTTTTCACACCAATCAAGACAATTAACCTAACAAAAAGATAATATTTCTCATTCTTGGTGCGACCTTATTGTATCCTAGGATGTGCCTCAAAGGTATATGTCAACAACAATTTAACAGAAACTCCTCCCGATGCAGTGTTTGTGAATGGAAAGTTCTGCAAGAACCCCAGTCTTGCCACAGCAGACGACTTCCTCTTTTCCGGCCTCCAAGTTCCTAGAAGCACGGCCAATCCCGTGGGCTCCACGGTCACCCCAGTGTTTGCGGACCAGCTACCAGGACTCAACACTCTCGGCATTTCCATGGTTCGTATCGACTTTGGAATAGGCGGTTTAAATCCTCCGCACACTCACCCTCGTGGCACCGAGATTTTGCTCGTCCTGGAGGGCACCCTCTATGTAGGCTTTGTCACATCCAACCAACTGAACAATACTTTCTTTGAGAAAGTCCTCCACCCTGGAGATGTTTTTGTTTTCCCCATCGGGATGATTCACTTCCAGCTCAATATTGGAAAGACCAACGCAGTCGCGATTGCCGGTCTAAGCAGCCAAAACCCAGGAGTCATCACTGTAGCCAATGCATTGTTCAATGCAAAGCCACCTATTTCCCCCGAGGTTCTGGCCAAGGGGTTCCAGGTGGATGAGAAGCTTGTTGAGACACTTCAGAAGAAGTTCTGGTACTACAATTAGCTAGAGAAATGCATCTGATGGTGTCCGTCATCTCCGTGTGCTTGATTAAACAAACTACTGCTTTAAGTCTTCTGATGAAGTTCCCAGTTGAAGTATGAAGAAATCTTCCTTCTGTCACAACTTGTTTTGATGTCAGTATAATAAGACTGTTGTTTTCTGCACCATCTACTACTTTGAGGTTTTTGTGACGAACCTATTTCATGAAACCAAGACAGAAAAAGACAGTGAGCTCGACACTAGACTCTACCATGTCAGAGGATTACAGTACTGAATGCTTTACATGCACGAACTGCAAATAACCATCGCCAGTTCTGCTAAGGCCGCATAACTAATTAATAATGAACAATCAGCAAAAATGAAACTTCAGTAGTTTCAGGAATCATGATGCTGCGTTGATTTTATTGGGAATGAAGCCTCAAAGCATTCCTGTTTTATGAGGAACTGTCATTGCGATTTGCTTGCAGCATGTACTAGTTTCAGATATTTGATCCACCACTTTGTGTGTCTTTCTTTTTTTTCTTCCGAGTTCTGTTGTACATGTTAGATGGGGTTCTCAAATTGCATTTCCTTTCAATTTTGCTCGCCATTGATAATGTCCTTTTGCTACTTACATAATCTATGAACGAGGGGAAGTCTTAGTAAGTGATAAAGTAATTAATAAAAGAAATGAAAAACAGAAACTGACAGCTGTGATGTAGGTTTCCTCATACGTACATTAGCAAGTTTCTTGAAGTCCCCGTGATTGTACTAAAGTCATTAGTGAATCTCCTAATTAATTGGTTAATCTTATCATATTATGTTAGGTAAAAAGATAAGTTAAGACACGGATGCTGGTAAGGTTTCTCTATCATTAGTAGCTCCTTATGGAATGGTTTCTCTATCATTAGTAGCCCCTTAAGCTACTGTAAAGTATGGTTATGAAATTGAGAAAGAATGACAATCAATTGCCATCCATCAAACGAGGTGGAGACCAATACGGTTAAACAATGCATGAAAATCTCCTGTTATTTTGACTAAACAGAACCGTGGAAGGTCCGACAGCACAAGCGAGTTGCGAATCTAAACTTCCAATTGGGCATTATTGTTAATCCAAAAAGAGATGCAACTTCATTTTTCATTATTGCTGAAATGATCAGAACCATAATGGTATATCCATAGAATAAATTGTTTGCATGGATGCTGGCCCTTGATAGCAATTAGTAATGGATGATTATTAAGGTCGTTGGTCAAGTGTCAGGAAATGGGAAAACCTTAAAATTCTCTATTTCAATCAGTTTTCCAAGGTATCAATAACATATGTGACTGCGAGTACTTCAAACAGAAATAGAGAAGAATACTAACAATAGTTTTAAAGTTGTTCGCAAGGCCAACTTGATCCTCTTCCCCAGGGATCCCAGATGAGGGAACCCTAAGAGAGCCGCCGGCTCCAAGATTTCGTATGAAAGATATTCAGTCCATCCGAATCGAATCACACTTTTACCACTAAACTATACCCGCTACAATGGGAATATCCCATATATGTAGGCGGGAACAGAGGAAGGGGGCAATTGTCACTGCTTATGGACCCGAACCTGGTTACTTCACCGTCCAGAAACGAAAGAGGACTTCCATCTCCAAGTTGAACTCAGATGTAGCTCGCCTCGGTTATTCACATTTCATTTGATGGTCAGAGGCGAATAATCCATATTTGTAGCAATGAAATACTATTGTTCCTCCTCAAGTGAGAAATGATTGATTACAAATATCTATGATCTGTCTTTTTAGGAATTCCATGTACAAATACAAGCGGTCCTTAACTACTTATGCGCTGATGAGCACATTGAACTATCCATGTGACTGAGAGCCCTCACAGCCCATAACCCTAGCCCATTCCCATTTTGGGCGGAACATATCTATATTTTCATTTTAGTTAACATAATATAACTAACTAAAAAAAGAAAAAGAAAATTCCCCACTGCTGCCTCCCGTAGGAGTCCCCTACCTCCTTTATCACTGAGCGGTCATTTACAATCAGCCGATGCTAACTAATCCAATCTTTTTGATGCAATCATTCCTCTTCTTCTAGTTGAAGCACATCAAACATTCTTTCTCAACCTACTCAGCATATTCTTTGTTGTCAACAGATGCCATATTAAGGTTCAACTACTCCTGATTTCATTTTATTAATTCCTTCAGTACCTGCTATCAAATAGGCAATTTCAGCTCCTAGAGTGAACTCTGAAATTTTAGAAGGCAAAAAGTTCCATGAATGAGACTTGCTTCATTATTGATAACACTGCATAATTCTTATCTTGAAAATCCTTGTTTCACTCAGATGATCCACTATTTCTGTCCTTTTTTTTTTTATCAGGAACTCCATTTCGTGCTGATGCTATAAAGCAAGTATAGCGTCAGCACTAAAATGACCCAATTCAAGAGTGCAAAGAGTACAGAGGGGACCACACATATGCATTAGATGAAAAAGAGAACGTTGAGCGATATAAAAGGGACAAAATGTTACTTTTGGAAAAAGGATTCGGTTGCGCTACATCAGCATGTTATAATCGGCATGAGAGCAAGAGATAGATATGATATTTGCATAAGGAAGAGCAAATCAATTGATTTTTATGTGTAGCTGTTGAACAATTGCACCATCTAGAATATAAAGGGAAACAGCTAACCACCAGATTTCTATCATTGTCAGTCTTTTCTGCTTCGTGTTCAGTTGGAGAACGCACATAGACTCCAAATTCTATCTTAGCACAACAATAGATGGCCCCATAGTACAGGTAAGTTGGAGACCCAAAACTGATCAGTACAGCTTTGTTGCAAATCCTGGTCATTGTGATAATAGAAACTTGATTTCGTAAATGCAACGTCGTCCAACATTACTGTCAGATGATCACAATGCGTATATCCATGAAATGAATTTTTTCCAAAGTTAAATAATGACATTTAGTTATGGACTGGTCATGTGTCGGGAAATTGAAAATGTTATATGATTCCTACTTTATCCGGTAATACAAGGCATCAGTACTCCTAATCTCCTAGTACTCCAATTAATCATAAAAGACCCAATACTGATTTCACAATCAACCAATTCTAAGTGCTCTGGTCTTCTGGTGCAACAATCCATCTTCTTCTACATCATGCACAATATTTTTCTCAAGCTGATTGATATTTTTTCCTCAGTCTACTTCAGCATATTCTATGATACCATATTAGGGTTCTGGCCAGTCTAATTTTCATCATTTTGAAGTCATTAACTAATGCAGTGGACGCTGCCAAATATGCAATCCTGGTTTCCCTTGCAAATCCATTGTTATACATGTGCTCCACTTACATATGTAGACCAGAATCTTAAATTTTAGGAGATTGCACAAATCTCATTTTTCAAAGTAATTGTTACATTGGCTGAAACTGAACTCCATTTCATGCAAAAACCATATAACAAGTATAGCATCAGGATTGAAATAACCTAATTTGAGTGAGCTAATAGAGGACAACAACGTATGATTAAGATGAAAAAGAGATTACTGAGTGTCTATATGACAGAAATTTACCACTTGAAAAAGATCATATAGCACTACAACAGCCCTGTAGCATAACCGTAAGAAGTGGTAACATGTATTCTTTTGGTTTTAAATATGGAGACAAAAGTGACCAGTTCTTTGAAGAAGAGCAACTAACAGATTATTTCGTAGCTGTTGGATTTTCGTACTGTTTGGAATATAGAAAGAAAATGGCTAACCAATCATACGTGTCAAAACTTTCTCTGCTTTGAGGTACGCCATCTAATAAATATTAAATTCCATTTCCTTAAGATTTTGCCCACCACTGATTATTGTCCTTTTCCTATTTACTTAATCTATGAATAAGAGGAGGTTTAAAAGAAATGTAAAAAAAGAAAACGACTGCTATGCTGTAGTTTCCTCATACATAAATTACCAAGTTTCCTGAAGTCCCCGTGATCGTAATGAAGTTATCAGTGAATGAATCTCCTAATTGATGTGTTAATCTCCTTATATTATGTTAGGTACTAAGATAAGTTAAATCACAGATGCTGGTAAGGTTTCTTCTGTATTAGTAACTGATTAAGCTACTGTAAACCATGGTCATAAAGGTGAAAAAAAAAATAAAAACTATCAATTTGTCATCCATCAAATGAGTTAGAGACGAATACGGTTGAACAATGGACGAAAATCTTATGTTAATTTCACTTGACAGAATCCCGGAATGCCCGACCGTACAAGCGAATTGGAGACTTAAATTACCAATTCGGCATTTTCATTTATCCTAAAATAGATGCAACTTCATTTTGCATTATTGCTGGACAATGATAAGGATCAGAAGGGTATATCCACCAAATAAATTGTTTGCATGATTCTAGCACTTGATACTGATATCTCGTATGGATGATTATTAAGGTTGTTAGTCAAGTGTTAGGAAATGGGCAAACGTTAAAATTCTCTACTTTAATCAATTTTCCATGTTACCAACACTATATATGACTAGGGTCCTCCGCTAGCGTCATCCTGGGTTTACCTCGCCGGTTATCGACTGTATGGGGATTCCTGGATCATTAAAATAAAAATAAAAAACCTATATATGACCAAACCACCAAAAAGGTATCCGTACTGGAAGTACTTTAAATAGAAAAAGACAAAAAAGCTACACACTAGTTTAAGTACAATCAACCAATTCTAACCACTGCAATCTTTTTGGTGTAACCACTCCTCTTCTCCTAGTTGAAGCTAATTGATTGTTCTCTCTCAGTCTACTCAGCATATTCCTTTGTTGTCAACAGATGCAACATTAAGGTTCTACCGGTCCTGATGTCATCATTATCAGTCTACTCAGCATATTTCATCTTTTACGTGGCCTATAACTGGCCTCCGATAAATTAGTGGGTCTCATCAAACAGGAAGAAATTTTTTTCATAATTACCTGAGTCAAACTAAGTTAAAATTAGTAAAATTTGAGAGAGCCCGAACCAAGTATGAGTGTCATTTCACAAGAGAAATCATTCGTGCTTTTTTAATAGGCTTAATATTCTTAAAAACTCCAAATTAATATACTTATGATAAATTTATTCAAAACTATTTCTTTGAGCACGAAAAATGTCAAACTAAAACACTTATGATAAATTTATCTCAAATAATCACAAAAAATCTTATACTTATATATTTATGATAAATTTATTTCAAACTAATTTGTTCGATCGTTAAAAACCAATGTTACATTTGTGACAAATGCACCTTTCGTTAAATTTGATTAATACAAAACAAAATCATAAAAAAAAAAACGCAAACCGGTACACTAGTCAATTGTTATGTGTCATCCAATTTAGTAATTTGACAGTAAAATTTAACAGAGATTAATAGAGGATATATTTATAATAAATGTATCAGTTTATGGTAAATTTGTAAATGTATCAATTTGGAATTTTTAATAGTAAAAAATATTAGTTTAGGGTAAATTTGCTATAGATGTATCGGTTTGGGTTTTCTAAGGTCCTTTATATTAACTCATCTTGAGGAATTGTGTTTAATGTTTCCCCTCAAGAGGATCACGACAATTTATAGCACTACTCGACAAGCATTGTCGTCTTTTGACAATTCTTCATTGCATGCTCCCTGGCCGTAGCAACAACCGTGTTGAGTGTAGTAATTGTAACCGTTATGTGATGTATGAAGGAATAGATCGTCCATGACAATCCACAAGTCGTTGCAATATGGGTCGGTCTCACTGCTGAGTGTCCTTGCACTGCATATTTTGTACACCAAGCTATCATTATAACCACTTGACATCATTGCAAGAACAAAGTAACCAAACGACAAGGAGCAGTTTCACAATATGCTGAGATAATGTATTCATGGTTGGCCACTCTACGCCTTTCCTTTCCTCCTTAATGGTTCTTTGAGGTTCAAGTAGTCGTGTGTATAACGCTGAACTTCAGAACGTCAAAGGCCAAATTTTTTAAATTTTTCTGGGAGAGCGCCGTCAGATAATTCCCAACTTTCGATCAGTACATAGGTGCAAAGGCTCTTAGGAAGTTCGTTGACTTACTCCTATTATAATTTTCAGCATTAAAGAATGAATAACTAAAGTCTCGTGTAAACCGAAGCGTCATAAATGATTTGCAACAAGCCCGGTCAATCACAATGTAGAGATGTGGGGACTTGTATTTTTAATTTTCACAATCAAAAGCTGTAATGTTTTCAACTTGCATGACATCGATTATTCCCATATTCCAAAATTAATAATCTTGTCACAAATAAAGAATTGCGTTTGTCAGTTATAACAATTTAATTTTTTTAAAAATAATTAGTTTCACACCGCACTTCAAATTCAAGGCTGTATCATTTCACTACGATTTTCTCGAACCATAACAAAATGCTATGCCTTGACCATGCACTCTTTGCAACGCCCACTAGAATTAAATTTTAGAAAAGCGCATTAAGGACGATCAGAGTGCCCATCCCTCAAGCATTTCTTTTGAATTCTATCACATTTGGCGAGGGAGTGCAGGAGACTGCAATGACCCGATACCACGAGGGGATAGTGAATCCCATAGCGGCTCCTATGATGACACCTCTAGCAGTGACATAAGTATCCCACGGTCGATACTTACTCTAGAATGCATAAATAATAAACCTCGGTCGTACCAGGAGGACAGATATGTGGTAATGTGTTGATGATATGTGGCCCTCTATCTTCACTTTTCTCCTTAATTTCTTTGTTCCCTTCATTTGAGATTAAAGGGAAATGCCTATATATAGAAGAGGTTCTCCTTAAAGGTGCAAAGGAAGATCGGCAATCCATATGATATGTAAGATGATGACTCTGGTGAATAGGGTGAGCATGGTTCGGGTTGATCCGGGCCACCCCCTAACCCTAGGACCAACTCGTACAGTGTCGGTCCTCAATTTTTAGGACCAAGGACCGATCCTATTAAGCCTGGGACCAAGGACTGGACCGACCCAACGGGTTCGGTCCGGTTTCAGGGTCAACCTGGGACCGATCGATAATTTTTTTTGCCTTATTTTTTTATACTCCCTAAAAAAGCAAACCTACAAATTCAAATTACACATCCATCGACAATGTGGCATTGGACAACTAAACTATAAATACAAATACATATTTAGCAAATTTAAAATGACACAATAATAGAAATTTTGTACCTGCTAACCACTCGTCGAGATATGGGACAAGATTGAAAGTTCTTGTAATCATCTATCTTTAATATTCATAACACCATATGCAAAAGCGTTTTCCTGCATTTGATCATGTAGAGTCCACTCAACCAAAAAATGAGCTTTACACCACTTAACTAGCATTTGATCATGTAGAGTCCACTCAACCCAAAAATAAGCTTCACACCACTTGACTAACAAATCACTGTAGCAACTGTAGTACTACTTTATTCTTCAAAAACTTCTACCATTCGACACAAATTGAAAAGTAAAGTGCAGCTGAAATACATTAATAAAATACAATTAAACCATAAAAAGTTCAAAATACTTAATATAAACCATGAATATATAACTTCACATCTTGTTAATTCACTTGAACTTCTAAACACTTGAAAACAAAACAAACGACACATAATTAATACTCAACAAAAGTTTTAAATTGAAATTACTATTAGTGCTATTGATAGAACATCTCAATATAATATAATATAATATAATATAATATACATTTTACTTAGGTTTGAATATATAAAAGAATTATAAATAATATAATATAATATAATATAATATACAGGGTTGGTCCAGGGTTGGACTGATCCAAAACTCTTAGGACCAATGATCAACTCGTACAGTGTTGATCCTGGAATTTTAGGACCAAGGATCGACCCAGTCCCCTTGAGAATCGGACCAAGACCGGCAGGGTTGGACCGGTCCAGGGTCGGTCCAAGGTCGACCCTAGACCGCTGCTCACCCTTACTGGTGAACGTCATCTTTTTAAAACTATGTTTTGTTTAACTCTGCTAATTCAACTTGTACATAACGTGGAATGGACATCCCCGTTTTCACTCATAAGTATCCCATGCACATCATGCAAGACAGATTTTGTGACGTCATCCCTTACCATAATTGTTTCTTGTCATCCTTGTATTAGAGAAGAAGCATTCGTCTGTTGTTCCTAATATTCCACAATTAAGATTATCGCTGCAAATAAAGATTTGAATTTGTCTATTATAACAGTTTGGTTTTTTTAAAATAATTAGTCACACACTACACTTCAAATTTGAAGAAGTATTAATTTACTACGATTTTTCGAACAATGAACAATTGCCTTGACCCTTTCTGACGGCCCATTAAAAATTGGAAATTAAAAAGAGAGCATTAAGGACGATTAGTATGCCCATCCCTAAAGTATTTCTTTTGAATTCTATCACATTTGGCGAGGAAGTACAAGATACATATACCTGTGTAGAGGGGGAGTGATTCCTACAATAAGAGGGCTCAAGCAAAGTGTGGCTCCTAGCAAATTTTCAAAATGACGAAAGAGGTAAGAATAAGGAGGTTCGGCCATCGTGGTTGAGCTCGATGAAGTGTTGGATGCAAATTACGTAACCCCAAGATCTCCATAACCAAAACAAGAACATGTATAATTGAGTAGAAAGATTAACGCACCTGTTTTAGGATCTATTGTTCTTTAAAGCGGAAGCAGAAAAATGATTTCCCACATATCAAGGAGATCCACGCATCAAGTCCTTCTCCTCTATTGCCCTCCGTATCACTAGCTCAATGAGGCGGCCACCCTCACGTTTAGCGTTAGGTAAACGCCCCTTAGGTGAGGATACATGTGAGAATTAGGGTTAGAGGAGAGACTTGAGCACTATTTATAGAGTTTCCAATTAGGCCCCCTCATTACAGGCCAGGCTCAACTCGGCCCACACTGGCCAGCTTCATATTAGACTAATTAAGAAACCTTCTATCTCACCTTAGACCAACCATGTTTTATAGTAACCGTAAAAACAGTAAATTATAATATCATTTAATATAGTCCACATTAAGAAAACTCTTACATTCTCCCACTTGGACTATATTAATTGAAAACGTACTGTATGTGCGCACATTGGTCTAGAGATAATTCTTAATAGTCAATCCTATCCCATAAAGTCTCAAACAACGAATCATGGCGGTAATTGCATGTATACACACAGAGTCTTCCATGGTCACGAATGTTCTCAACTCTATTGATATGGATTTAATATGGTAGTGTGTCAAATGGACAACATCTCTCATAGAGAGATCTTATTTGTCAGTCACCATTCTCTTACCTTAAGTGTCACAAAAACTTGTGCCACTAGAGAATGTCCTTATGGTTCCATGAACCCACATATGTCTTGTCCTTACAGTTAACCTTTCTTTATGTATAACAAGACATATGGACAATGCTAATAACTGGATGCCCCTAGCTTTCACTCAAGGTTTATACAGTAGCTTGAGACTTTATCAATATGTATTCAACATAATAACAACACATTCAAAAATACTTTATTGAATGCGAAAGTTGATACATATCAAACCGTTACAAAATGTAACGAACACAGATGAAACCTTTATCAGAATAAAGCCAAAATAGCTCCCACTAAATAACAACATCTCATGATGCTCCTAGGCCCATGCTAATGACATGTCACTTAAAATACACATGGGCGTAGACCTTTAGTTAGTGGATCTACAACCATATCATCTGTGGAAATATGTTATATTAAAACGTCACATTTCTATATCGTTTGCTTTTGGTCAAAAATTTTGACCACCATATATTTAGACCCCTTGAGACCTCTAGAGTAAATAAATAATACTACAAATTTATTATCTCAATACAACCGCATGAGTCTATCCATAAAGTTAAAACGATCAACTCCTTCATGAGGTTCTGGAGCCTAAAGCCCAAGCAACGGCCTAAAAGAATATTACTAACACTACTTTCATAGTAGAAGATGACATAGAACTTTATTTAGTGCACTTCATACTAACATAAATATGTAATCTGTTATTGATCTCATGTCATCATAACAGCTAGCAAAGTTTACATCTAAATACCTTACTAACTGCAAGAATTGAACATATCCACATATTTACATATAATCTCTTGTCATCTTTAAGTACCTTAAAACTTTCTTGGTAGCAACGCAATGATCATATCTTGAATTTGATTAATGTCTGCCTAGAAGTCTCATTACAAAGATGATATTTAGTCTAGTGCAAATTCGAGCATACATTATACTTTTAAGTGCACTGACACAAAGTACACCATTTAATTAGATTTTCTCAATATCTAAATAAAGACAATGTGATAGATTCAATCCATCACCCTTAACAACAGGAGCAATTCCTGGCTTGCAATGATGTATATTGAATATTTCCAAAAACGATCAGAAAACGTCATTCGAAAAAATCTAATATAATATGACAAAAACAATCCTTACGGACCTTAGTACAAAAGATATAAGATGTCTCAAGGTCATAACTTGTAAGCAAAATATCATGTACATAGAGTATGAGAAAAAATAAATTTCCTCCTACTGACCTTGCAGTATATTGAATTATTTTGTTCCAAATTGAACAAAATAACAACACTATGAAACTTTAATAATATTGTTTGAAAACTTGCTTAAGACCATGAATTAAGACTTTTCAGTCTACACACAAGTTTACTTGAATCTGCTGCAAAATTCTCCAGTTGCACTTATATAGATTTTGTATCTCTTTGACGTAACTCTATATAAAAATAAACTATCAATGCCACATTCACTCTGAAAGAATCTATAAAGAAATAATTATTTCTTTACTAACTATCCACCCCTCTTTCAGAGTGAAAATATTATTATCTTTTTATGGCATCTAATCACATACTTAATTAAGAACAAGAAACGACAATTATATAAGTTGCTAAAATAACCATGTAATGGATATTGTAATCATGCTCTCATAAATAGACTACATAGTTTGATGGTATAACTTATCGTCTTTCCCTAACAAATCTCCTTAATAAAGTTGCAACCACTTCATTCTGCACTTAAGAGGTTTAAGAAATTTCATTATAAACTATATCAAGAATAGTACCTTAAACCTTAACAAGTTTAGTTTATGGTATAGGAGATTCCATAATTATTAGTATAGGTAAAGACAAAAACACAGTAACCCCAATTATAATATTATCTTTAATAGTATGAGAGCAGCTATCCTCTACAATTACATCGATCTTAAGAAACTTTAGAGTATGTGATTCCATAATTCTTGTACCTTCTTTAGGGTCATAAGATCAATACCCATTTAACAATCTAAATAAGAAACAAAATAATTCCGAGTTAATCTGAATTGCAACACACTTAAAATTGGATTAGATAATCTCACTTCTGCATGACACCCCTAAATTTAATATGATTCAAGTAATCTATGCCCAGTCTATAACTCAAAAGAAGTTTATGAAACAACTTTGATAAGGACACCTTTTGTATGTGAAAAGAGTTGCTTTCAAAATATCAACCCATAGAAGACCGGATAAATTAGTCTTACTCATCATACTCATCACCATGTTCATTATGATGCTTCATGCCTTTTAGCCAAATCTTTTTGTTAGGATTTTCGGGCATACTAATTAAATTACTACCCCAGAATTTACCAAGTATTTAACAAATGACCCTTTAAGCAATTCAGTATTGTCATACTTGCCAAAATACTTACCGCTACTATTAGGCCTAACAACATTCAAGACTAATTTTAACCAATTTATTCTTTATCCCGACCATTTTCCTTAAATAGAAAACTTTTGGAAACAACCTTTTAACCATATACAAGATGTATATGTCATTAGGACTTAAATACAATCTTTGCAGATATGTCCTAATTTCAATAGCAGACAAGACATAATTTCAAGCAACTAAGGCTTCCATCATCTTATAGCAGTGCAGTCCGCGGGCAAACCTCTTTTCAAGTGTTTCTAAATGGAACACTTCATGGACAGTAAGCAAATTCAATTGCTCTTTTCTCAAGCAACAAATCATATGTCCACAACTTAAAATTTGAAACAGTAAAAATCTCAATAATAGTGGAGTTATTAATTACATAAAAGGTGATTGAAAAACAAGCAATGTATATAATTAGCATCATGTGAGCATTGTGTAACTTGACTCACAAGTACACATCTAGAAAGTTACATGCAAAATCACATAATCACCTTTGGGCAGAATACATGACAAGCAGTTGTACACTCCCCACATGATAGCGGTTATGAGAATATATTCCAATCTCCGTGAATTCATCACCTTTGGGCATATGAACCACTAGGATCAGTCACTCATCCACCACATCATCATGTATCCCTTCATGAACTAATACATAATCACCGCCTTTGGGAGTATGACTACACATTAGACCAGGAGACATCACAATCATTATACGAGACCGAAATTTCTCAAACCCAATTAAGTGTGCCACTTTGGCGGTCACATCTCAATTGAATTATTGAAAATCTCTCATATCAGGGATATAAGCTTTTACATCTCACATAAACCATACATATGTGATTTTAACTTTAGTGACAGGGGTAGTAAATCACTAAAATCACATATCATGCTAATTACATTGCTTTATAAAAATAAACTTTATTGTATGGAAAACTGGACCTGGAAAAAAATTCTGGCCTTAAGAACTGATTTTCGGCAATTCTTTGCATGGAAAACTGGGAATGGTCGTTCGGTTTCTGCTTGGTTTGATAATTGGCTCCCCGAGGGACCTCTTCATCTACTGCTTTCAGAATCGGTTATGGACTCTTCCCCTCTTGCTCGGAATGCTGCCGTTGCGGACCTCTTCTCCCCTTTGGGGTATTCGGTTCGCATGATGTTGGATTCTAGGGGCATCTCTCTCCGGGAGGCAACTTCAGGGGCGGATAGATTATATTGGTCACCTCATCCCTCGGGTTTGTTCTCGGTTTCCTCTGCTTGGGATTGTATTAGATCAAAAAGGACTCGGGTTCCTTGGTATCCCCTCATTTGGAATATGGACATTGCTCCAAGATTTCAATTTATTCTATGGCTTATCACCAAAAAGCGGTTGCCTACCCAGCAGCTTCTTCTCTCATTTGGTAGAATTGACTCTGCGTTGTGTGTGTTTTGCAATGGAATCCCTGACTCCATTGACCACCTCTTTTTTGGTTGCCACATTTCGGCCTCTCTTGCCTTTTTTTGGGCCACAAGGTGTAACATTCCGTGGCGTTCCAGGACCTGGGACGACATTCTCTCTTGGGCTACTAAATTTCTATCTGGTAATGACTTTTACCATCGCATGGCTCGATTTTCCTTCGGTGCTCTATGCTATTTGATCTGGAAAAAAAAGGAATGACTGCATTTTTAGAGGTGTCCCGGTTGTGCCTTCTGCTCTTAAGAACCATCTTATCAAGCTTGTGAAGGATAAAGCGTTAACCTTCTTCAATATTATGGATTCTCCGCGGAACATGCGTCTTCAAAGGAATTGGGACCTTCATCCCTCCATCTTTGTGGCTCCTCCTGATTCGCTGTAGGCTGGTGGTGTTGCCCTAGGATGCTCGTGCTAGCTCCCTTTTGCGCAATTGTCCCTTTTCTTCCTTCTTGGATTGGAGGGTCGGTTGGTCTGGTTGTTTCTTTAGTGTTTGTTTTTGCTTTTCGTTTTTTCTCTGTTGTCTTGTGAGATTGGTCTCTCCAGCCCTGCGTGGCCTTTTCTTTCTTCGCTGTTTTCTTCGCTTCTGTTTTGCATGTTGTTTAGGCTCTTGCTTGCTTTGGCTGCCTCAGCGGTTTCTCTTGCTTCCGGCACCCTTCCTCTCTTGTAGACATTTGTCTTATGGAGGGCAAGTTTTGTGGTGCCGGTTCTTTTGTAATTAGTGGTTCAAAGCTCAATACATCTTTACCTTTACCAAAAAAAAAAAAAAACTTTATTGTAAAATATTGATGAACAACACTCATAAAGTTCATGTTATAACATACCAGTAACCTAACACCTGTATTTCCAAAATCACAGAAAAATACAAGAAAAATACGCAAAAAATACACTAAAAAGCACGTATTTAGGGTTTTGTATGCATTTTCACATCCATAAAATCATCAAAAAATCAATATAAATATACCATGACGTAGGAAATCACCATACGAGTCCAACGCTACCAGCCACGTGCGAAACGGAGCATCCACGCGCCTGCACGCGCCGCCTGAGTGCGCGGCGTGTGGAGCCCACGCGCGATCGTCAAAGGGCAAGTCAAACCGGTCCGACCGGCGGCGGTCCGACCGGTTCCCGGTCCGACCTTCTGGTCCAGCCGCTCGGTCCGACTGGTTGACCGGGTCAGGTCGGGTCAACGGGTCGGGTCGGTCGCCGTCCGGGTCGGGTCGGGTCGGTCGCCATCCGGGTCGGGTCGGGTCGGGTCGGGTCCATCGCTGACGTTAGCGTGACGTCAGCGGGTTGGGTCCCATTGCTGACGTCAGTGGGTTGGGTCCCATTGCTGACGTTAGTGGGTCGGCGCAATCGGATTGAATCCGAATCCGAGTCCAGGTCGCTGACATCAGCACCCGCGTGTGCCGCACGTGCGTCTAGCGCCCCGCGCATGGGAGCGCGTGAGGGTGCGTGGGCGCGCGTCTTCAACGCCTGGTGGCGCATGGGGGCGCATGGGGCCTCCCCCGGCGACGCGCCACCCACGGTTTTGCTCGCCTCGTTGATCCCAGTCCGAATATGTGATTCAATTTTATTTTTACTGTTTTTGACAGTCTCGAAAATCACAAAATTAGGGTAAAATACTATGCGTTCGTGTTCTAGGGTTATGGAGGCTCTGATACCACATGTTGGATGCAAATTACGTAACCCCAAGATCTCCATAACCAGAATAAGAACATTTATAATTGAGTAGAAAGATTAACGCACCTGTTTTAGGATCCATCGTTCTTTAAAGCGGAAGAAGAAAAAGGATTTTCCACATATCAAGGGGATCCACGCATCAAGTCCTTCTCCTCTATTGCCCTCCGTATCACTGGCTCAATGAGGCGGCCACCCTCATGTTTAGCATTAGGTAAACGCCCCTTAGGTGAGGATACATGTGAGAATTAGGGTTAGAGGAGAGACTTGAGCACTATTTATAGAGTTTCCAGCTAGGCCCCCTCATTACAGGCCAGGCTCAACTCAGCCCACACTAGCTAGCCCCATATGAGACTAATTAAGAAACCTTCTATCTCACCTTAGACGAACCCTTACGGTAACCATAAAAATAGTAAATTACAATATCATTTAATATAGTCCACATTAAGAAAACTCTTACATGAAGCTCAAGCAACTATGGCCAAGCTCCAAGAAAATCTAGTGGTTATCACAATGAGCTCAATGAAATTCAAGTGGCCATGGCTGTGCTTGACCAAGCTCGAGCGACCATGAGAGAACTCAATGAAGCTCAAGCTGCTTCAGCCACTAGCTTAATGAAGTTGGATTGGCCTTGGCTACGAGCTCGAAGAAGCTCCAGCTGCCATTGCGGTAAGCTCTAAATCTCTCTCTCTCTCTCTCTCTCTCTCTCTCTCTCTCTCTCTCTCTCTCTCTCTCTCTCTCTCTCTCTCTCTAAGTTTCTATGGCTGATGTGGCAGTCACATAAATTTTTTACGAATTATAAATGAATGAGTGCATTTCGACTTCCGATTTAACAATTCAATCATCTATGTCAGCCAATTTCTTTTGATAACAAAAAGAGTATGACCAAAGAATTAATGGTGTCACATTTAAAAAAAAAGGTTAATAATATGGAAAACCCTAAACTGGTACATCTGTAACAAATTTATCATAAACTAATTTTTTGATCATCAAAACTCCCATACTAGTACACTAATGACAAATTTACCATCAATTAGTTTTTGTTTTATTTTACAGTAAAATTATTGAGTTAAAGGATATGTGACCGTTTTTTTTTAGCACGATATGTGATAGTTTGATGAGTTTTTTAGTTTAAGGTTTTACTCTTCGTTTATCACATGTGTATCAATCTGTAATTTTTGTGTGTGGAATTTAACGAAAATTAATAGAGGATAAATTTGTCATAAATGTACTAATTTGGGGTAAATTTGTCATAAGTATACCGGTTTAAGCTTTTTTATAATTAAGTCAAAGGTAAATTTATTATAAGTGTATTAGTTTATGGCTTTTCGTAATATTACCCATTTTTTTTTTAAAAAAAAAGAGTACATGACAATTTTGAAAAGGAAAAAAAATGTAAACAAATGGTCTTGATTGTTTGGGGGGAAAGGTAGAGGGAACAATTGTACAATTTGTTTTAGTTTCAAGATAAAGTTTTGTGCTCAAGCATGAAGACTAGTTTCCTCAGGTGCCTGTGATGTACGGATTTCACAAAAATAAGAATTTGATGTTTACTAACCCCTCTATTTGAATTTGTAATTTTTGTGATTAAATTCATTTCCTAAAAATTTGCCACAGACAGTGAGCTTGGCACTTGCCTTGAGAATGTTTTAAGACACATATTAAGAGATTTTATAAAATCATTGTCGACTACTCTAAAAGTTTAAGCTGTTAAATAAATGTGTGATTTATTATATAAATATACTATCACTTCTCATCAAGCTTAGTCTTTTTGCCTAGTACTAAATATGAAGATATTTCATTTAGCAAGCAAATATGGGACTTGAAAAATTCCTAATTCAAGACCTCTCTCTTGCTCTAATATTTTGTGGGATTACCGTTTTAGCAATCTTACATATCTCTCAGGATTATGCATATATCTCATTTGATTGTGCATATTCCTGATTGATTATATTTGACAATATATTTATTTATTACCATAAATATTCATCTAATAAAGCCTATAAGTAGACTAATGTATTCTTCTTCAACATAGATTGAAACAAACAGGTTTGCTCCAGTGGCTACCCTTCCAACTTGGAAGGAGGAGGTGAGGGGTTCGAATCCCCACATTCTCAGGAGGGTTGGGGGTGGGGACGCTATAATTTCAAGAGTGGGTTTCGACTCCTACGCCCTGCAAGAAGGCAGGGCAAAAGTCTGAGAGTGCCTTAGAATAGGAATAGAGTAGGACTGACCAAAAAAAAAAAAAACATAGATTGAAACACACGTGAAATTCCATATTTCTCCTCTTCGAATTATTATTCTCTACTCACGTGATAGGAGGAGAGAGAAGAGAGAAGGGAAACAAATTTAACTTGGAAGCTATGTTTTAATACCATAAAAACATCAAACTTATACATATGAGTTATATTTAGCCAAAACTTATTTTTATGTAATGAAAATTAGCACCACATTCACCCCAAATTGGTATATCCATGCCACATTTACTCAAGCTTGTCGTAAATCTGGGATATTAATGGGTAAATGTGGCGCATATGTACTAGTTTGGAGTGAATGTAGTATGGGTGTATTGGTTTAGGATGACATATATACTAATTTGTAATTTTTTCTGACACAAAAGTTATATGTAGCATGGGTACACTAGCCCATGAGTTTTTCTAACACAAAAATTATATATGGCAAGGTGTATCAGTTAAGAGTTTTTGGTGGTATTAAGTCTAAAAAAAATTAAGCCTGAATGTTCAGTATCATTAAACTGTCTTCAAGTGGAAATGGACTACTTTATCCTAGACCAGTTCAATCAAACTGAAATTCCTTTTCGCAAGCAAGAAGGCAATTAGACTACTTGCTAGGTGCTTCTTGCATATGATACCCGGTCAACTTCTTCAAACGAGAAATGTATCGTCCGATAGATTTTCTATTAACGTGTCTCTTCCTTACGGTATTACTCCCATTAGGCTATTTAAATTTATGGCACAACACCAGAAAACAACTTAGCTATGCACGATAACACCAATGGCAAGAGACATTTCTTCTAATCTCGTGGATAACAAAATCATGGCGCACTTTAGGCACTTGTAAAAGCATGGGTTTTAGTATTAATCGACGAGACAACACAGTGGTGTAGGATATGTCGTTAAGGTCTAGTATCTTGAAGGATTATATACTCAATTGTCATAGAGTGGTGACTTTCGTATCTGATTCTACAATCCTAAAGTTGGATTTGAGCACAGAACTCTGAGATTATTCCTTGTCGATATGGTCCTGAGCGGTGCTCAGGAACTTGCCGCAATCGTCCGGTAATAATGTTCGTTGCAGGCAGCATTGCCGTGGTAATTGTTAGGAGCACATTCGACCAAATTGCAAGCACAAAGTAGCCTTTAGCCCTATGATAACGAGATTGACAATATGTGGTGATGTGTTCATGATGTATGGCTCTCTATCTTTGCTATCCTCCTCAATTTTTTTTTGGCTCCCTTCATTTGATGTACAAGTGAAATGTCTTTATAGAAAAGACGTTCTTCTTTTGGGTTTCTCCACCAACTTTTTGTTGAGAGCTAGGTGCAAAGGTTCTCTTGGGCTTTTAGAAAGTCAATTTAGTTGATGTTATTGAGTTGGATTTTCAGCATTAGAGAATGAACTATTAAAAAACTTGTGCAGATCGTAGCTTCAAAAACTTACGATTATAGTCAAAAACAAAGAATCGAATTTGTCTGTCACAACAATTTTAAATTTTAAAATAATTAGTTAAACACTACACTTCAAGTTCAATGCGAAACTACGATTTTCTCGAACTATCAACAAATGTCTTGACTGGGCACCCTTTGTAATGGTCCATCATTAACTAGGGGTGAGCATGGTTCGGGTTGGGCCGGTTCACGCCCTAACTCTAGGACCAACCCGCATAGTGCTAGTCTTCAATTTTTGGAACTGAGGACCGACCCTATTGAGCTTGGGACTGAGGACTGGACCGACCCAATGGGTTTGGTCCGGTTCCAAGGTCAACTCGGGGCCAACCGATAATTTTTTATTTCATTTTCTATACTTCTTAAAAAAACGATTGAGGACCGAACTGATCCAATGGGTTCGGTCCGATTTCAAGGTCAACCTAGGACCAACCAATAATTTTTTATTTCATTTTTTGTACTCCTTGAAAGGGCAACCGGGGATCATACCGACCCAATGGGTTTGATGATGAGGGAGGTCAGCTAAGAAAGGCAAGCGATGATGGTCAAGTGGGGTGAGTGTCGAACAGAATGAGTATCGAATGTCGAGCGGGAGCAACAAGCCAAGCGAGCATCGAGCAGCGAGCAGTACGAGTGACCCAAAGCGAGCGAGGTGAGTGTCGAGTGGCGAGCGGAGAAATTATTTCTTTCGATTTTCGAAAATTGAAGACTAAGAGGATAAATAAGATAGAAGAGAACGAATGAGCATCGAATGTCGAGCGAGAGCAACAAGCCAAGCGAGCATCGAGCAGTGAGCGGCACAAGTGACCCAAAGCGAGTGAGGCGAGTGTTGAGTGGCGAGCAGAGAAATTCTTTCTTTCGATTTTGGAAAATTGAAGACTAAGAGGACAAACAAGATAGAAGAGAACGAATACTAGAGGATGATGTCATAAGGTGCCTTTTTGGACGCCGTGAAGACTCCTTACAAAAAGATTTTCCTCATTCATAAATTATGATTATTGATGCCGTAAAAGACATTAAAAACCTAAGTTATTAAAGAATACTATAAAATTATTTGAACTCATCACTAAAGAGCTATTTAATGTTGTTGACGCTGTTTATTTTAAGGTTTTTTCTATATAAAATTTATATATATATATATAGTCAGGGTTGGTCCGGGTTAGACCGACCCGGAACTCTCAGGACCGAGGACCGACCCGCATAATGCTAGTCCAGGAATTCCAAGACCAAGGACCAACCCAATCTCCCTGGGAACCAGACCAGGATCGGCAGGGTTGGGCCGGTCTAGGGTTGACCCTGGACCCGATGCTCACCCCTATCATCAACCCTTATATCACTTGCTATCCTCAACAGAGAACTCTTCTTAAATCAAATCACATCAAATCTGATTCCAACAAACCAAACGCGGCAATTGATACATACATACATACATACATGTATGTGTATGCATAACAAATACAAGTAAAAGAGAGGGTGAGAGCAAGTAACTTATGCAAAGAGACTCGCTATCATTCAAGTTATTACGATTTAGATTGCTTTATTCTTATGGATAGTAGCGTTATTGAAATGCATACATTGTAGATAGGGTGTAATTTCACGCTGGGCCTCAAACTTGATCATCGGTAAATGGATAATCTTCAAATCTCATTCCAGAGTCTTGAAGCTGGACTTGGGCTCCACGGCTTGAGCCACAATCTTCATCGAGGGTGTTATGAGCTTTCGTCAGGCAACCTTGACAATCGTCTTTGACAATGCTCCATTGCATGCTCCATGGCCGTAGTAGGAATCGTGTTGACTGTAGTAATTGTAACCGTTATTTGATGTTTGCTCTTCTAGATCAACCAAAACAATCCTTAGGTGGTTGTAATATGGGTGATCTCACTGCTGTATGTCCTGTGGCTGCATACTTCGTGCACCAATTAATCATTAAAATCGCACTCACCAACATTACAAGAACAAAGCAACAAAAAATAAAGGAAAAGTTTCACAATAGTTTGGGATGATGTATTCATGGTTGGGCACTCTACTTATCATTAACCTTCAGTGGTTGTGTGTACACAAGAGAAACTTCCCCTCGTAGGTTTCTTCACCAACTTTTCCTTGCTCAAAAGGGCAAAAGCCTTGAGAACGCCAAAACAAATTATTTATTATGATCTTTTCCTCTCGTTTAAAATTCTTTCCCTGCATCAATCTACAAAAACAATGTTAAAGGCTGGACGAATTGGTCGACAACATCTCTTTTTATGTTTTCATCTGATCAGACCTCGTAGTTATCGATAATAAAATCCTTGTTTATTTTTATTATTGTGTTTGTTTTTGTTTTGCTTAACTAAAAATGCAAAAAAAAAAAAAAATCTGTTAGACTCTGGAACTTATAATATGGTAAGTTTTAGGTTCCAAAAAACAAGAACCTATACCCAATGGTAGGTTCCAAGTTCCGTCTAGAACCTAGAACCACTCATCTCTACCTACGATATTCCATGGCGTTCAATAATAAGTGTGTAATATGAAACTACAAATCCGATCTTTCATTTCTAGCATTAACCATAACTAAAAATTTTACTTTGTTAATATTTTGTAATTTTTATGTATCTAAATATGAATTGTGATAAGTGGATTGTAGCAAATGTATTAGTAGATGTGATAATTTACTGTAATCGTTCAATTAAAAGTACATATAGAATTTGGATAGACTCTAAAAGCTCTGACATGATAAGTTATAGGTTCTTAGGCATGCAAGGTGGGTTCAAGTTTTCAAAAATTAGGAACCGTATCGACAAGTAAGTTCTAGGTGGAACCTGGACAAAAACCACTCACTCGTAGACGTGACTGCAGAAAATTATGCACATAAATAACTAATCAATTAGGAAGAATCGAATCCATATATGACTATAAAACATCGAGATCAATAAGCACAACGGAGTTAAAGCGTACATGTTTGAGCCATTGCTTTACTTGAAGAAAAATAGATCAACCTAATAATCAAAGATCTATCGAAATGCCAGATCTTCCTCTCTATGACTTATTTCGATATGCAGCTTTCAATGGGACTAAAGCAACTGATAGGTATAACCTACCTTTTTATAGGCTAGAGAGGGGACCTAGCAAACCTTAATCAATAGTATGTCAACTGGGCCATTCCCATTACGGGCTTCAGTTAAATACAATTACCTACACTTTGCTACTCAACTAGGCCCGTTATTAATAGATGTCAATACCCATTTCAATAAGATCACTGTAGGGTTTATCAAATATTGGAATATCCATTAACCCGATTATTTAAAATAGAAAATTAATTAATTAATGTAAGAACATATTATAGAAAAATTTCCAACATTCTCCCATTTGGGCTACATTAATTAACTTATTTTATTTTGAAAAAGATTTTATTTTGAAAATGACACTATCGGGTTAATGACTAAAAATTTTGTTTTATGTGGTCACAACTTAAAAAAAAAATAATATTCCAATAACAACATTTCAAAACCAATCCAATCCTATATAACCTCAGTATAGGACTATGGGGATCAATGTACTAAGAAAATACCACTACACAAGACCTTCCATAATCACATATAATAAGCATTATATTTTCATTGATCATGGGTCTAGTAGTGTAGTAGTGCCAACATGTGATAAAAATATACATGATTTCTTATCGATCTTCAATGCAATTTCTCAACAACATGAAACTGCATTAACGCAATTTCTAAATAACATGAAATTGCACAACTATGTCACAATCCAACATCAGATCTCATAATCAGTGACATCCATATACTATTTTATACTTCCATTTCTCAGTCAACAGGAGAAATGATAATAATAGAATCAATAATAACAATCATTGAAAATAAATGCTTTAATAGGCATCATAAAAACATTATCAGTCTGCATATAACTATAATATCCAAAAATACAAATTATATAACTCCCACTAACAAAAGAAATCAAAAGAATCTAAAACACCAATATTTTTTACATGTTCTTTAAACAAAATGGGTTGTAAGCCTTTTGTTAGAGAATTAGCCAACATGGACTCGGTTTTGATATTTTCAATCACAATGTCTCACTTTTTGACAAAGTCTTCAATAGTATAATATTTGATCTCCATGTGTTTGGACGCATTGTTGATCTTGTCATGCTTGGAATAAAACACAGTTGCAGTATTGTGACAGTAGATCACCATAGGTCTAGCAATAGAGTTCACACTCGCAATTCTAAGATCAAATTTCTAACCCAAACTGCATGAATTGACGTGCCATAGCATACTACAAACTCAGCATACATTGTAGAGTTCGTAATCAATGTTTGTTTTGTGCTCTTCCAAGAAATAGCACATTTAGCCATCATTAAAATATACCCAGAAGTTGATTTTCTATCATCTGAACAACTAGCAAAATCAGCATATGAATATCCAATCACCTTTAGGTCCTCAACTCTGCTATACACGAGCATGAAGTCTTTTGTTCGTTTAGATATCTCATCACCTTTTTAGCTGCAACCCAATGTTCACGACCTAGATTCGACAGATATCTTTTAAGAGTATTCACAGCAAAAGCAATATCAAGTCTAATACATAATTGTGCATACATAAGACTATCAACTGCACTAGTATATGGAACATTCTTCATGACTTCTTTTTCAACATGATTATTGGGGCATTGTTCTATACTCAATTTATCTCCTTTCAAAACAGGAGCTTCACCTGACTTGCAGGTCTGCATATTGAATCTTTTCAAAACATGATCTATATAACTTTTCTAAGATAACCCCAGAATCTTCTTAGATTTGTCACGATAAATCTCAATGCCTAGAACAAAAGAGGCTTCCCCAAGATCTTTCATATCAAACTTTGTAAATAGAAATTTTTTTGTGTCATTCAATAGATCAACATCATTGCTAGCAAGTAAAATATCATTTACATAAAATACTAAGAAAATATATTTACTCCCACTTACTTTCATGTAGATGCATTGATCAAACTTGTTTTCTTCAAAACCAAACGATCTCATAACTTTGTGAAATTTCAAGTACCACTGACGTGATGCTTGTTTGAGACCATAGATGGACCTTTGAAGTTTGCACACCATATGCTATTTTCCAACTTCTTTAAACCCTTTAGGTTGCTGCATATATACTTATTCATCCAGATCTCCATTTAGAAAAACTGTATTGACATCCATTTGGTGAAGCTCAAAGTCAAAATGAGCCACCAATGTCATGATTATCAGAAAAGAGTCTTTAGTAGATACTAGAAAAAAGACTTCAGTATAATTAATTCATTCTCTTTGTGTGTACCCCTTTGCGACTAACCTTGCCTTGAATATCTCTATGTTGCCTTTATTGTCTTTCTTAGTTTTGAACACCCATTTGTAGTCGATTGGTTTATGCCCATCAGGTAAATCAACAAGTTTCCATACTTGATTACTTGATATGGAAATCATCTCATCCTTCATCGCTCTTAACCATTTATCTGCCTGATCACTATTGAGTGCTTCTTTGAAATTCGTCGGATCAACTATATTTCCAATGTCAAAATCAGCTTCTCCAAGATAGACATGATAATCATTTAGAGACGTTGGTCTTCTTTGTCGCTGTGATCTTCGTACAGGCATTTTTGGAGCCGCGTCATTCGTCTGGGGAATTTCATTTGTGGTAGGAGGATCTACCGACATATTTCCAGTATCTACTTCTTGCTGAATTAGATAAACATAACAACAACTGAAGAAATCATCAATGAACGTGATGAAGTACGTATTTCCACACAAGGTGGTTGAGTATGGCCCACTAATGTCAGTATGAATTATCTCCAATAGATTTTGACTGCGAATAACGCCTTTCTTCTTGATTTTAGTTAATTTTCTTCTCACACAATCAATACAAGTCTCAGTATCATTTGGGTCAAGAGGAGGAAGAATATCAGCCTTGATAAGTTGTTTTACTCTTTCTTTAGAGATATGCCCTAATCGCTTATGCCATAGCAATGAAGATCTTTCTTTGATTAAAAATCTTTTAGCAATATTATTCTTGACATTGAAAGAGCAATATGATCTATCGGGAGATAAGGATAATCGATATAATCCATCAAACAAAACACAATTCCCAATAATTATGGAATCATAACTCAGATATACTATTTTATTCGCAAAATAAAGACAATATCTAGCTTTGTCAAGCGAAGAAAGAGATACTAAGGGCGCGTTTGGTAACATTTTTGTTTAAAAATTGTTCTAGGAAATAGAAATAGAAAAAAGTGTTTCTGTTCCAGGGAACAATTTTTGAACAAAAAAATGCGTTTGGTAACTGTATAAAATTTCTGTTTCTGAAATAGAAAAAGAATAGAAACACGTTTGGTAATTGTAGAAAATTTCTGTTTCTGGAATAGAAAAAGAATAGAAACACGTTTGGTAACTGCACAAAATTTCTGTTCCAATTTTTTTTCAAGTGTTTTTTTTTTAAAAATAAAATGTAAACTTGATATTGAATTATCATTCTCATGAAATGCTCATCAATTTAATTATGTTCATAGTAAGTGAAAACAATCATTATAAACATGATCATATTTGCTTACTTGGAAGAAATTTTTTTAACTTTGTACCAAAATTTTCCCAATTGTTTTTTTTTAATAAAGTGTAAACTTGGTTTTGAATTCTCATTATCATAAAATGCTTATCAATTTAATTATAAGTGCATACTTTGAAGAAAATTTTATAAATAAACTTTGTACCAAATTTTTGTCACGTGCCTTTTTTTAAAATAAAGTGTAAACTTGGTATTACATTATCACTTTAATGAAATGCTTATCAATTTAATTTTGTTCATGGTGGGTGAAGACAAACATTCTGAACATAGTCATGTGCATACTTGGAACAAAATTTCGTAAGTAAAATTTGTACAATAAGAGCTAGCTAAAAGAAGAATATCTTATAGATCTCTACATAGACCTTTTCATACATAACATCACAATAATGAAGTAATATAGTTCATTGTTCAACTTCATCACATTGAATTTGATAAGTGAGTACTTAAAAACAAAATTACAAAATTCGAAAACACAAAGTCATGAAATCTCAGGCATATTATGATCCCTCGCCATTTTATTTGCAATCCTTGTCCTAAGCATGTTTATTCCAGGTGCATCATGCAATGTATCATCTGCAACCTCCACTTCTGTAGGTCCACATGGATACTCCAGATCTCCATATAGGGAAAATTTTCCATCCATCGCATCTTGATCACAAATGTAATTATGGAGAGCACAACAAACAATTACAATAAGTACTTGCTTCCGAATTGTAAATGGAGGCATCTGTCTCAAAATGGTGAAGCGATTCTTTAATGCCCCAAATGACCTCTCAATTACATTTCTTAGTGAAGAGTGCTTCTTGTTGAACAATTCTCTTGCTGTCCTTGGTCGTCCCCCATTCCCTCTATACTCGCTTAGATGATACCGATCGCCTCTAAATGGAGTTAAAAATCCTGGAAGTGCTGCATAACCCGAATCTACCACGTAATATTTCCCTGTAACATGATATATATGAATTTGTTGTGATATTCAACCATAATATATAATCATAAAATTGTCTTCATAAACAAAGTAAATAAGGTGGTGGTCGGGGAAATTGCAGTTGAGGATTTTCGAGTGCTGCTGAAAGTACTCGACAATCGTTGGCAGATCATTCCCATCCAGCATACACGAAAGTAAATTTCATATCAAAAGAGCAAATACACAGCACATTCTGGGTTGTTCTCCCACTCCTACCTCTAAATGGAATCTGCTGAGACACAGGGACGGTAGCATCTATATGGGTGCCATCCATAGCACCTACGCAGCCCTGCCAATATATTAACACTCTAATATCATATAAGATTATCAACTACATGTATTTGACGTTATAAAATCAATATAAAAATTATACCTTGAAGTAGCGTTTATGACTATGATCAATACGAATTTCTTGTGGAATGACGTCAAAGGACGGTGGTTTGATTATCTCATTTGAAAGTTTGATCATTGCTTTCAACACTTTGTTGAAATACTTGCTGATTGTTTCTCCTGAATGTTGGAATCTCTCACATAAATCTCTATTTGAGTTATTGTGAGTAACCACACTTAAGAATATCCCAACTTGTTCATCTATTTGAACATATCGACTATCTTTCAACCAACCCCTTACCCTCATTAAGTCACATAAATTCAGAAAAACATGTCTCTCCATCCTAAATGCTTCATATATCCTATCTGAATGTCCATGAACAATCTCCCTTATCCATTCTACTCCTGATAATTGACTGTCTCTAATAGGTTCTCTCGTATCCAGGGACGTGTCCATCGCAGCTAAGCAGAACCACGCTACCAATACGTTAATATCATCATCCAAGAGTTGTTCAACTGGTTGTACCTGCTCATTAGACATACTATTTGATCCCCCTTCCATAGTACCTATACAATCACAAAAATGACCAAAACATCAATATAGATTTGAAAACACATCCCAATAACATTCAATAACATAAGTCATAAAATATCAATAAGATATGCCATTACATATAAGTACAAGAGTCTCAACACTAATCATATTTGAATAAACTAAAGATTAATAGATAATATAAGTTATACAGTCTAGGGCAACTCCATGTAATTCATAATATATTTCCAAACATCTACTAAAGGAATTGAAAAAGTCCAATCCTCCTTTCAGGTGTGGATATAATGAAAGCCTCCCTCCATTGAGAACTGCCGCATGCTCGTTCCACAGCTTTATTGTAAACATCTTGCTCTATCTCAGGCATACTCAATAGAATCTGGACCACAACAGATATGGAGAAAGGGTGTACAGGTGGTTGTGTAGTCCCTAAGCTCGCAGAGCCACCACCAAATTGACTTGATGACCTAACTTTTAGAAAATCTTGTATGGCTTGGCAAGTTTCAGCAATATCAGATTGGTTACTCTTTCTTCTCCTTCGCTTACTATTTGGAGTTCTATCCAATTTGTGCTTTCCATGAACTGAAGTTCCAGCATCGTCTGTTGTAAAGAGTCTGTCATCACTGTGGTATCCAATGAAATCATTTGCATTGCTACCATCATAGTCACCACCTGCATTGACACCATCTGTATCGCCACCACTATTGCCACCACCTACATTGTCATCACCATTGTCATCATCATCCGACACATTCACATCTTGAGCACTTCCTATGGCGTGATCCCCAGTAGCATATGTACCACCAAAAACAATGCAGAGCTCAGGATACTGAGGAAATCTATTCTTCCTGAATCTTGCCCACTCGACATTATCCTACAATTTTCGCAATAATGACATTTCAACAATATAACCATACATTTTAAAATCGACATCTGTAATGATATCAAAATGACCACATCATAAATACCTTGATGTGAGATTCCCATATACTTGGATCGTCGACAACAACTCTTTTGTTCACATTATCCCAACCAAATCCGGACTAAGAAATGAGTTTGTGAAAACTGTCATACTGTTTTTTCAGTTTGTTAACCTTGTTCCTCACCTGTACCATGGTAAATTGGAATCCTGTCTGTCTACTGAGTTCATATAGTACATTCCTCCACCCCGCTTTGTTGAAAGTGGAAGAGGTGCGGTTTCCCTTTTTTACCTCATCCACCAATAAACCAATAAGTATATTGGTTATAGGCTCCGTCCACTTTGCATTGAATGAGTGTCTCTCAGATGCCATTGAATCTTCGACCGGTTGAGCATCATATGAGTTATGAATTAAATCAATAACATAATACCATAAGAACTACACGTCATACACAGAATCAACATGGTAACCTATATGGATTCGTATACCCTATCTTATTTTGTGCAACGGTCCAACTAAATTATAAGATCTCTAAGATTAAGACAATGAAAAAAGAAGCCGAAAGGCCAACCTTAGCGTGCGGATAACTATTTCCAAAGTCAGCAAATTGTGATTTATGTGGCAGGGACTGGCAAATTCCGAACAGAGCAAGGGAAAAAAAATATGTCTTCGTGGATTGGCACCGGCAAGGCGGAACTTTGGATGGATCCACCGAAGTTCTCAAAGCATTAGCGTCGATAATGGATCCACCAACACCAGCATTGTTCACTTGGGAAGGAGACAACTAATTGAGATAGAGTGAGAAACAAGGAAAAGAGAAGCAAACCGTCACCGAAATGAGTGCAAATATGCAAGAGGCTTCCACAATACAGGATAAGTTTTAATTCCACATTGCAACAAAAACCAATTGATCGAGATGGACATTATCATTGCCAAAAATCACTGTACCAAGCCTATTTTGGCAACCAAAAAAAAATACTTGGTAGTCATCAAACAATACTCTCTCTATTTAATGTGTCATTCATACAATCATGTTACCTTATGTTTGATCAACAGGATTGACACTAATACAGGAATTAACAGTATTAGGATGCATCCACCTATGCATCAATCTCTCCTAGTTGCAACACAATCCAAAGATCTTCAATAAGTTCAATAATCAATATCATTAGGCGCTCGCTGCTCGAGCATGAGCAGCGAGCAGAGAAGCAAGCGAGCAGACGCTCACTGCTTTGCTCGCTGGCTGCTGCTCACGCTCAAGCGAGTAGATGCTCGCAGCTCGTTTGAGCATGAGCTCCAGCGAGCGAGCAGAGCGGGGCTCGCTACTTTGCTCGCTCGAGCAGATAAGCAAGTGAGTAGACGCTCGCCGTTGCTCACGCTCAAGCGAGCAGAGAAGCAAGCGAGCAGATGCTCGTTGCTCTACTCGCTCGAGCGTGAGCAGCAGCGAGCGAGCAGAGCAGGGCTCGCTGCTCTGCTCACTCGAGCAGAGAAGCAAGCGAGCAGATGCTCGTTGCTCTGCTTGCTCGAGCATGAGCAGCAGCGAGTGAGCAGACGCTCGCTACTGCGCACGCTAGGGCGAGCAGACGCTCGCTGCTCTGCTTGCTCGAGCGTGAGCAGCAACGAGTGAGCAGATGCTCGTAGCTCGCTCGAGCAGAGAAGCAAGCGAGTAGACGCTCGCTACTGCTCACGCTCGAGCGAGTAGACGCTTGCTACTCTACTCGTTCACAGCTCGAGCAGGGCCTGTTGCTCTACTCGCTTGAGCAGAGAAGCAAGCGAGCAGACGCTCGCTGCTACTCACGCTCGAGCGAGCTGTGAGCGAGCAAAGCAGCGACCGTCTGCTCGCTCGAGCAGAGAAGCAAGTGAGCAGACGCTCGTTGCTTGCAGCAAAATTGCAGAGCAAGGCTCGCTTCCAGAAAAAAAAAATCTGATCTAGGGCACCGTTGCTCGCCAGATATGGCTGAGCGTGCTCGTCCAAATCTCGAGCGAGTAGCTCGCCCAGATCTGCGAGACTCGCTCGAGCAAAGCATCTCACAGATCTTGGCAAGCGCTGGCTCGAGCGAGCCCTCACGCTCGAGCTCCGAGCAGCCATCGCCTAGATCTACGGGGGCCTCGTCAATCAGTGAAGGAGGAGCAGTGAGCAGGTTGACCTGGTGAAGGAGCAACGGCTGTCAACGCCGGAGAGGATGACGCTGGAGAAGCCGGATGGTCTCGAGACAGAGGCGGCTGTCGGCGTTGGAGAGTGGGAGGCGCCGGAGAAGATGACCGTAGAGAAGATGCAGGAGGAGAGGCGGTGTTCGAAGGGCTGAGCAAGAAATAGAAAAGAAACACGATCGCAAGAATAAGAAACAAAATTGTGTTCCTTTTTTGTTCTTCAAATGTGTTTCAGAAATAAGAAACAATTTTTTTTTGTTTCTTATTTCTGTTCCACATTTGTTTCTAGGAACAAAAAAACAAAAAAGGAACAAAAATGCACCCAAATGCGTTTTTGTTCCTTTTTTGTTCCCAGGAACAAAAAAACAGAAAAAAAGTGTTTAGAAACAGAAAAAAGAAATAAAAACAAACGCAGCCTAAGTATCTCCTAAAACTAGGAACATAAAAGACATTGTTTAGGATAAGTTGAAAACCATAATCTAAATTCAAAACGACTGTCCTTATGTGCTCCACATCGTTTCCAACATCATTTCCAACTTTAAGCTTTGACTCCCTCAGACTTGGATTCCTTAGATTTGCGAGACCCTGTAAGGTAGTAGTCACATGAATAGTAGCACCAGAATCAAGCCACCAAGAATCCAAAGGAACATCAACCAGATTTGATTCAAAACAAACCAACAACTCACCTTGGTGACTTTCTTTTCTTGCTTTTAGTCAAGCTTGGAACTTGTAACAATTGTCTCTCTTGTGACCTTGCTTCTTGTAGTGAAAACACTTAAAATCCTTATCTCCATTTCTCCCATAGTTCCCATTTTTCTTGAAGTCTTGTCATTTCTTTGGACCATGAGCATTTGACCCTTTAGGCTTCCATTTGCCTCTAGATGAACTCAACTTGGCATTAGCAGTTAAGTGGGCGGACTCATACTTTTCCTTTTTTAACTTCTCTTCCTGCGTCACACACTTAGTAATCAAGGAATTAACGCTCCATGTCTCATTCTGAGCACTATAAGCAATCTTAATATGGCTAAATTTAGCTGGCAAAACATTTAAGGTGTGATGCACGATATAATTTTCAGAAAGAACAATTTCATGGGCCTTAAGTTTGGACTGAATGTGGACCATCTTCAGTATAAATTTTCTAACACCCATAGCAACATCATACCTCATGTTCGTTAACTCACTTAGCAAGTTCCCAACTTCAGCCTTATCTAAGATTCTATATCTTTCTCCCACTGCTTCAAGGAATTGTTTGGCATTCGTATCTTCTAGCAAACCACTAATGAGATGCTCATCAATGGATCTCTTCATAGCAATGAGGCTTAGTTGGTTAGATTTTTCCCATCTAGCATAATGAGCCTTTTAATCTGCAGTACTTTGATCATTGGGCCTGGTAGGTTCATCCTCACGTAGAGCCAAGTTCATATCAACGATACCCATTGTAAACTCTATATCTTGCTTCCATCTCTTGAAGTTTGATCTAGTTAACATTTCAACTGTGGCATTGTTATTATTTACAGCAAAGGTAACTGTTTGTCACACATAATGCAATAAGATCAATTATGGGCAATAAGCAATTCAACAAAAATAATTAATACATTATAAACTCTCATTTGGACAGAAAATAATGTACCATTATTTTTCACAGCATTAAGTTTGTAAAGTAACAACAAGGAGAATTACATATAATTGTCAAGAATCCATCCCCTTTGGGCAAACAAATCCTTTAAATTATACATCTCTATAATATCAATATAGAGGGAAATTACATATAATTTTCAAAACATTTATCCCCTTTGGGCAGATAAATATTTTTCAATTATACATCTCCATCTTTTAAATTTGGGAATTAATCTTCATGCTATTTTCCAAATTAATATACACAATAACCCCTTTTGGGTGAGTAATGTATATACTAATTTTTATCAATAGGGAACTCCAAAAATTTATGCCCAAAATTCATCAAACAATATGAACACAACATGTGTTTCTAAAAATCATATTGCATTTTTTCAAACAACAAATTTTGCCACAATTTTTTTTTAATTTTTAACTTTTTTTAATTTTAATATTTCGGACCCCACCCGCGGGCCCTGACCCGCGCCCGGCCCATAGACTCGCAGGAGCCCATGCGGGCCGCTTGGAACAGGTGGGCCACAAATTAAAATGGCCCACTAATTTAAAACAAAAAAAAAAGGCTAAACCCATTTATTTTGGTTCTGGGCTCACGCCGCCCATGAACCCTTTTTATATTGTTTAAATGGGCGTGAGCCCAATTTGAAGGCCCAGCCCGGCTGGAGGTCAACCTCCAGCCGGGTCCCGAATTTGCTGCAAACCGGGTTGTGCGACCCGGTTTCGACCCGAAGCTCTAAAAACACAAATTAACTAGATTTTTGATGAAATGTATGCATGACTCTTGCATATAACATTAATATAATTAACTATATTGAATTAAACGAAGAACAAAACGAGTAATTCGTCCACATACAAGCATCAAAGTTTCGGATCTAAACCTCCCATGGCCGAATTTTGGATTTCTTAAATTTAAGCCCTAAAAACTTACTTTAATACAACAAAAGGATGAATATATATATATAACAATACCCATGTAACAATTTACAACGAACATCAATCAATTGCAAGTAATTTGAAAATTCTAGAACTTTTTCACGTATAAACCCTAGAATTTCAAATTTCAAATTCTCTCTCAATTCTCAATGAAATTATACAAATTATATATGGTTGGAAAGATCTCGACATGTAGAACAAAAGCCCTATGGTTTCAGGATCAATTGAGCAAAAAATCCACACGAAACAAAAATAACGTCCATATTCGGCTCAAAAGGAAAAGAATTTCGAATTTGTTCAAATTTTTTTTTTTTTTGGGGTTCTACAATCATATATGTTGCTCTGATATGTAGAAAATTATGCATATAAACAACTAATCAATCAAGAAGAATTGGTTTGATATATAACTGTAAAACACTGAGATCAATAAGCATAATAGAGTTAAAGCATACCTATTTGAGCCATTGCTTCACTTGAAGAAAAATATATCAACCTGATAATTAGAGATCTATCGGAATGCCAGAGCTTATCTATTTCATTATAGTAGCTTTTAATGGGACTAAATCAACCGATATGTATAACTACCCTTTTATAGGCTAGAGAGAAGACTTAGCAAACCCTAATCAACAACGTGTCAATTAGACCATTCCCATTACGGGTTTCAGTTAAACACAATTGTCAATACTTTGCTGCTCAACTAGGCTCATTATTAATAGATGTCAATACCCAATTCAATAAGATCACGGTAGGATTTATTAAATATTGGAATATTCATCAACCCGATTATTTAAAATTAAAAATTAATTAATTAATGTGAGCCCATATTATAGAAAAATTTCCAACAGTGACCTCATGCAGATTAATCATTACATGTGGAGAATCGTCAAAGAATATCCGATGAGACGCTACTTTTTCCATTACATGAGATACTAATAGTTTAAGAGGTTGTTAGCACATGTTAGGTTGTCTGGTCAAAAGTGTTAGGACATGGGGGAGGTGGCAAACTCTCCACTATCAAATAAGCTTCATAGACCATTCTAGGTTTCCTCATAGTCAACCAATTCCAACAGCTTCCAGTCATTACCTGGCAAGAATCGTCAGACGAAATCCAATGAGATGCAACTCTTCCACTGCAGTCCACATGCGATGCTGATATTTTAATAGGTTGTTAGCGTATGTTAAGGTGATCGGTCAAAAGAGTTAGGAAATGGGAAACATGGAAAATTTTCCACTCTCAAGCATTCTGTAAAATGGATGTTCAGTACCATGATGATTAACTTAAGGAAGTACTTCAAATGAGCTTCATAAACTACTCTTAATTTCCTTACAGTCTTCCAACTTCAACTGCTCCGATCTTTTTGGTACAGCGGTTCATCTCCTCCTGTCCCAGTCTAGTATGCAGTCCTTTGGGTTTTGTACTTTCAAGCAGATCGAACAGCTTCTCTCGGACTACTCGGCACTTTCCATGTTGCTGACCCTCCAGAGGATTAAAAGAGTTTGATTGAACAGTACAAAGTCTCGGGAATTGTTTTCCCACGTCGATCGTTGCTTACAATTCGTTTTTAAGTAGATAAGAGCTCAAGAAATGGGTTTGTCAGGAATGTAAAACGCCCGAACAAGTTCGAAATTTTTTCCTAAGAATGCAACATCGATATTGCCATGAATTGCCTCGAGCAAGACCAGACTCGTTTCTTCGTTTACCAACTAGTCATGCACAACGCTTGCCAGGTGATGGTGTTACCAATCATGATCGTTATACATCCGTCCCATAATGCCATGGTACTTGGCTGTAAAGTAAAATCCTTCACCATGGGTTCGGAAGTTTCAGGGCCGATCATCGAATAACTAGGACTCTCGTGGCTTATAATACCCCAGATCTCATCTTGAGAGTTTATTGTCACTTTTACTTTTTTTTCAGCATTGGACAAGGATGAATTTGTTACTTGTCAGTACTAGCATGCTGAAGCATCTTGATCATCAGCGACTCGGTTGGAACGACTGCAAATCAAGTGTGGTAGAGTGACTAAATCTATAAAAGATCAGATTGCATTGACAAATGAAGCAAAAACTGTTGGTCTGTCATTTTCGCATTCGGAGATTGAGGTGATGTGAGTTAAGGACGAGAAAATTAGTTGAGTTTTGTGTATAGCTGTTGGAAAAACTGCACTGACTCGAATTTGAATGGACAATGGCCTAATCAATGTTTCTGTGCTTTGTGGAGAAAATTATGAGATGTGCACGAGGTCTGGCATCTATAAATAGGCATCATTTTGCAGCAAGTGTTCGCATCCATTAGAGCACCCGAGAGTAGAAAAAAGAAGAAGATAAAAAAAACACAACATGACGATGAGCATTCGACTTTCCGCCAGTTTCGCACTCTTGGCTCTGGTGCTGTCTATCGCCGACGCCTATGACCCAAGTCCCCTGCAGGACATCTGTGTGGGAGTCGCAGAACCCCACAATGCTTGTAAGCTTGTCTTCCCCTTGCTTGGCAGAACAGTCCGAGTTAATACATTTTTCTTTAGATTTCAGAGTAGTCCTCCTTTAAGACTGACACTCTTAATGGGTGCACTGGGGAAGCTCGTTAGGCATTACGATCAATTTTTTTGAACCAGACGTTGAGTTTTCACACCAATCAAGACAATTAACCTAACAAAAAGATAATATTTCTCATTCTTGGTGCGACCTTATTGTATCCTAGGATGTGCCTCAAAAGTATATGTCAACAACAATTTAACAGAAACTCCTCCCTATGCAGTGTTTGTGAATGGAAAGTTCTGCAAGAACCCCAGTCTTGCCACAGCAGACGACTTCCTCTTTTCCGGCCTCCAAGTTCCTAGAAGCACGGCCAATCCTGTGGGCTCCACGGTCACCCCAGTGTTTTCGGACCAGCTACCAGGACTCAACACTCTCGGCATTTCCATGGTTCGTATCGACTTTGGAATAGGTGGTTTAAATCCTCCGCACACTCATCCTCGTGGCACCGAGATTTTGCTTGTATTGGAGGGCACCCTCTATGTAGGCTTTGTCACATCCAACCAACTGAACAATACTTTCTTTGAGAAAGTCCTCCACCCTGGAGATGTTTTTGTTTTCCCCATTGGGATGATTCACTTCCAGCTCAATATTGGAAAGACCAATGCAGTCGCGATTTCCGGTCTAAGCAGCCAAAACCCAGGAGTCATCACTGTAGCCAATGCATTGTTCAACGCAAAGCCACCTATTTCCCCTGAGGTTCTGGCCAAGGGGTTCCAAGTGGATGAGAAGCTTGTTGAGACACTTCAGAAAAAGTTCTGGTACTACAATTAGCCAGAGAAATGCATCTGATGGTGTCTGTCATCACTGTGTACTTGATTAAACAAACTGCTACTTTTTAAGTCTTCTTATGAAGTTCCCAGTTCAAGTATGAAGAAAGCTTCCTTCTGTCACAACTTGTATTGATGTCAGTATAATAAGACTGTTGTTTTCCGCAACATCTACTACTCTATGTGACATCCCATCCCAAATTTTCAGTTCTGTTTTCGATTAAATTAATCGGGCCTTTCATCGATGCGCCTATAAAGCTATTCTCAGAACTAATCACTCCTGAGATAACTAGACTATCTGGGGAAGTCACTAAGAGATTTTAATGCAATATACTATAAAATTCGACTATGAATCGACTACTCGACCGTGCTCATCTACAGAGATCATTTCGGCATAGTAAAGATCGATTAGAAATCATAGATAGGTCGGTTCGACTGAGATGTGTGGTTAAACGTAGGTGATTCCACTAAATTGAAAAATTATCGTCGATCAGCACTATATTGATTTTTCTATCGTTTTGGTACTATATGTCCGTATTTGAAACTTCGAGATTTTCACGACAATCGAGAGTCTCCAATGTGTCGAAGAGGTTCATTGTAGCTCGAAGAAAATTGACCATGGGTCATTTGCACTAAAAATTTCTAAACGCTACTCGGTAACCTAGGTCACGCTAAAATCGCGCCAGATTGAAATTAACCGCGAATTTGATTCCGATTTCAAAAATTGAAAGTTTTGTCATGTCACGAGTCATTTTAAGAACGTCGACTCAGTCTTCGAAGATTTTTCTGCAAACCGAGTTTTTGGCTGAAAAAGTCGACATAGGGCATTTTTCGACCGAGAAATTCAAATGACTGTTTTTTATCACAAAACTGGGATGCAAGTGGGTCCTAATGGCGAGGAAAAATACCAATTTGATCAAGGACTCGACGGTTGAATTTGTAGAAGCCAAATTGAGTTGATTCAAAGAGGAATTGAAGTCCAATTTGAGGGAAAATCTTGTGAAATTCACATGCCCCTTTGCCCACAAAAATTTGGCCATTTCAAGGGCTTCTAGAAGGAGTGTTGTGGCTGGAATTTGGTTGTGAAAGACAGCAAGCCTTGGTGGGACCACACCAAGGGGCCAAAGAGGAGAGAGGAGACCAAAGTGGTCCCCCCCTTAGCAGCCGGTTTCCCCCTCCTTTCCCTTGCCCTCATCTGTCGACCCCTCCTCCATTGCAGCTCTTGGAAGTCTTCAACAAACCCAGAAAACCAGACAGACTAGCCCCCTCTCCTGTCGACATTGCTCGCCACCCGCTGGAGCCACCTGTCGTCGCGCGTCTGCGCTCGTTCGCAAGCCCCGCGCGAGCTGCACCCTTTTACGCCATCCTAGCTGCGTCGTTTAGTCCTGCTCACCGTCCAACAAGCTGCCTAAGCCGTGTGGAGGTCACTGTAGTCGCTGTGAAGCGCCGCCACAGCCCGCCTGGACCCGCGACCAGCCCTGCTGCCCATTCCAACCTCAACCAGCCACTGGAGCAGCTTCGGCAACCACCGAATAGAACCGAACCGAGTGGGTCTCCAAGCCGCTATTTGGCCCATTTTTTAGGCTTTCCCGACCCTGCTTGGCGGTCCCGCTTTGGAGTTTGTTGTCCCACTCCGCTTCCCCGTCGTTTTGATCCGAGCGGATCACTAAACAAGTGAGTTTAACTCACTAATCCCTACTTAGTAAGTTAATGACGTTTAAGGATTGATTAGTTTAGACTAAGTATGGATTATGTGGATAGTTAGAATAGATTAGTGAATTAGTTAATCGATATTGCATGATAGGTGGTTAGAGTAGTGTAATTAGAGCCTAGACAAACTCTAGTATTTAATTAGAGTGGTTCGGAAATTTTCCGGGCCTATCTCAGCTTTTAATTAGGCTTTTTCGGCCTAAGTTGCTATTTTTGATATTTAATAATTAATTTCCGTAATTATTTAATTAATTATTTAATTTCCAGAAATTAGACCGAGATAGCTAGTGATCAGAATTTTGTGCTGATTGCAATGATGTGATTTGTTTATTTAATTGACTGTTATTTTGTGCTAATTGGATGTGAATTGTGATTTTGGGAAATTATTCCAAAAATAATTCATTTCAATAATTAATTAGAAAATCACCGGGCGTCGGTTTACAGCACCATAAATGGATTTGTGAACCGTTGAAATTAGTGGGATGTTCAAAAGTGAAATTTTTTATATTTTGGCTAAGGTCGACTGTGTACCCACACACAGGTATTTTTATCGGGTATTTTGGTTGCTCAATAGACGTGATGATACCATTAGCACGAGGTTTTCTCAATTTAATTCTTAGGTTGTCATGTTAGATACCTTCTTTCTCTCTTTTTATTATTATTTAAGGTTCATATCAATTAATTAAGGTAAGGTTAATTTTTTTAATTCTAGTGAAGTTCTTACAATAATGTACTTAGAGTTTTAACCGGTTGAATTTGTGACCTAGAATGCTCCCGCAATTTAAAGAATGACAAAATCTCTAGATCTGAAGTCTGAAAAATGTAATGTCCACGATTCATAAGCATAGAAAGAACTCTATCGAGAAAATTAAAGCGGGATAACAAAATTGCAACATTGTTTATCGAAAGTGAAATTTTGCCGATATTGGGGAATTTGACCCTAGAGAAAAAATTTCTTTGAAAATAACAGATTTGGTGAAATTCAGGTGCCAACAAATGAATAGAAATCTTTCTTTTAAAACCATATTTATAAGGTAAATGCTTGCTAAGAAGCCGAAAAGTCTTTTCCTCTCCTCTTTTCATTGTCTTCTTCAACCTTCAACCATGGAGAGGGTTTGAGCTAGTCTCACCCTCCCCTCCATCCGTTTTGATTTTATTTGAGTTCTTTTGTCTTTTTTTGTACTTTTTCTCTTTTTTCTCTCCCAATCTAGATTTGGGAGTTGTGCTCTCCTGATTTAGTTCTAAATTTGAGAGTTTGAATTTTCCAAATCTAGTTATAGATTTAGGAGTTCTTCTCTCCTGATTTAAATATGGGAGTTTAATAATGTTTTTAGGGATTTGACACCCTCGTGCTCCGTCCGTGTACAAGTCCTTTGTCTCTAGTTTCATTGATAGAAAATTTGCTCTTCCAGAGGTTAGATCTGTGTTTGTTCAACCTATTTTGGTTGTCTCCATACAACGATAGTGTAGAGAAAGCCGAACTTAGGCATCATTGCCAATTGGTAATGCCATAGTTACTGGAGAATGAATTTTCGGTGTGTACTCATCACTGACGATGATATGAGATCCAGTGATTGGCTGCTAATTATTTTTCTTGATAGATTTGTTCTTTTGGAACGAGTGTGTGCTTAGCCTTACGATCCTCCTTGTTTTCTAGATTTGGCTTTATTTTGTAGTGGTTTGGCCTTTGCTCTACTTCGATTTGCTTTACCATGAAAGTTAATGTACTTATTGTATATCTTTTCGAGCCATGAATATAATTTTTTCCGACCAAAAAAAAAAGTTAATGCTTCCTAAGTAAAGAATTATGTTAATTTTAGTTGGTGTTTATGGATCTTAACTCACTATTTATTATGATAGGGATTTTATAAATTTCGAACCTAACGATAAAAAAAAGTTAAGTTACACAATTGTTTGTATTATTTTAGCTTTGTCCCTAAGAAAGAACTTTAGCACTTTTATTAATCTAAGTAGGTACTTTCAAGTTTCTGTCCCGCCATTCTATGTATCTTTCTGTTTTTTCACATTTTGATTACGATATAGTCTTTATATCATTCCAATTTAGTCATATGTCTTTAAAAAGACCTGAATTTTGAAAAATTAGTATTCAGGTAACATGTAAATGATCATGCTCAATGTTAATAGATTGCTTGCGCCATCGTATGTGTCATTGAAAAAAAATGATTTCATTTACTGTGGATCCTTGTGCAAAGTTTGTTGATTCACAACGCTTTAACAACATAATGATTTGACACAAAAGTGTGAATAATCGGCTTGAGCTTCACTTATTCAAATCTCTCTCTCTACATGCGATAGAGGTGACCAGCACGGCAACAGTATCCATCGACATTCGACCGCCATGGTGGTCACTTGAAGCAGGGGTAGAGATGTCGACAACGGCTCAAAATAGAGTTTTTTTAATTTTCCCAAGTATATATTTTAGTTTATTCAAGTACAATCATATCGTCTACCAGGCTTTTTATAGTATTTCTCCATATCAGCCCCCATATCAGATCAAATACTTAGATCACATCACACCAAATCCAGTTCCCCTTTAAATACTGACAAACCAAATGCCGCATTTGATAGATGAACTTATAAATACAGGTAAAAGGGAAAATCAAAGCATATAACTTATTTAAATAGTAGCTTATACATATAACAGGGGACTCGCCCATCATTCAACTTATTGCAATTCGGATTACTTAGTTTTATGGATGGTAGCTTATTTGAATGGATACATAGTGGAAAGAGTTTGATCTCGCACCGGGCTTCAAACTTGATCATTCCTGAAATGGATAATCTTCGACTCTCATTCTACAGGCTCCAAGTTGGACTTGAGCTCCAATGCTTGTGCCGCACAATGCATAAATAGAGTCTCGAGCTTCGGCCAGGCAAGTGGTGCAGTCATCTGCCCCCATAGCTTCGTCGCAGTCTGCATGGCCATAGCAAGAACCATGTTGGTAGTAGTAATTGTTACCTTGGCTTGACGTAACTTCCGTTAATTGGTATATGACAGCATATTTATCTTTGGCGTAGGGGTCCTGCTCGGAAGGGTACGTCCTCGCACTGCATATTTTGTACTTCAGTCTAATATCAGGAGTTTGACACTTGACAACATTGCACGAGCAAAGTAACCAAAATAGAAGCAGCAGTTTCACAATATGTTGTGAGAAGGTATGCATGGTTTGGCACTCTCTAACACCTTCACTTTCCTGCTTGATTTTTCTTGAAGTGATTGTGTTATATAAGAGAAACTTCACATAGGTTTCTCCACCTACTCGTCCTTACTCAAGGGTGAAAAGCCTAGAGAACGTCAAAACAAATTATTCATTAAAATATTTTTTCTCTAATTAAATTAATCTCTCTAGATTGGACGTTCGAATATCCATTTTCCTGGAGCAAATTTCGAGATCAATATTAAAGGCAGGACGAATTTGTTGACATCATCTCTTACAACTACTAATTAATCTTGTAAATAAAGTGGGATGAACGTGTCTATTTTTCATTCGTAAGTACTTAGATAGACATTATGCAAGACATATTTTATGACGTCCTCCCTTAGCATGATCGTTTCTTGTTATCCTTGTATTAGAGAAGAAGCATCCATTAGTTATTCCCATACTAAAAATATTAAATAATCACTGCAAACCAAAAGTTCAATTTGTTTGTTACAACAAATTAAGCTTTTAAAATAATTGGCCGCATACCTGTTGTGACGATATCATTTGCATGAGGTTAGCTCGATTTAATTGTTAGGTTATCATGTTTAGATACTTTGCTTTTCTTCTTTTTATATTGTTTAAGGTTCAGATCAATTTAATTGAGGTAAGGTTAACTTTATAAATCTAGTTAAATTCTTCCACAAATGTACCCGGAGTTTTAACCGGTTGCCTATAGTCCTCCATTGAAAATTGTCCGGGAATGCTCCGACAATTTCGAGAATGATGGAATCACCCCAGAGAGGGGGCGCCCACGGGACCCTTGAGCCTTGGTGGGCCGGGCTTGGACCGCCTTAGTGGGCTGCGGGGCTTTCGTCCGTTTTTCCTATTGATGTCACTACGCAATAGGGAGTAGCTTGTTTAGCATCGCGCTTAAGCCTTAAACTTGAGTAGCTTGTTTTGCGCAGCTTCACAGCAAGAATGAAAATGAAAAGCACATAAAGATCTTTCTAAATCATGCCTCTTTTTTTTTTTTTTGGTAAGGAAATCATGCCTCTGTTTGGTCTCTGGTAATGCCAAACTTTGTGTTTGTACTTTCGCTGAAGGATGCAACTGGTAAACCAAACTGCCACATGACAATTACAAGAGGGTGGACGCCAAAAGGAATCACGAGTTCTAGGAAAACTCCCAAAGTGTCCAGTCAGAAAACCCATTTATGTATGTCCACGAAGTCCAGCAATAGGGAGTTTGAGGCACAAGGTCCTTTTAGTCAGTTACAATAAGAAGAATTTTTTATTGGGAACCAATTATCAAAACGTTCACGATCAGTTACAATAAGAAGAATTTTTTATTGGGAACCAATTATCAATCTCAGCAATCATGTATGGAGAATACAGGGGTAGTTCGACATCTTGGAGTTCAATGCGTCAACCTAATTGTTGTCATACCAAAACTGCGCCTGAAGGTAGTCAACAACCTTCTTATCCACTTGGAAGGCCTTGGTGAGAACATCAGCCGAAATGGGTGCCTTTGATCCAAACACTGAATTAGCAATGGTAATCACTCCTGGGTTCTGGCTGCTCAGAGCAGCAAAGGCCAGCGCAGGGGTTTTTCCAATGTTCAGCTGGAAGTGGATGAGACCGATTGGGAACACAAACACATCCCCTTTGTACAAGACTTTGGTGAAGAAGGTGTTGTTTAATTGGTTGGATGTGACGAAGCCGACAAGCAGTGTGCCCTCAGCGACAACCAGAATCTCAGTCCCACGAGGGTGAGTGTGGGGAGGATTCAGGCCACCTGGAGCGAAGTCAATACGAGCCATGGAAATGCCCAAAGTGTTGAGTCCTGGAAGTTGGTCGACGAAAGCAGGTGTGACTTTCGATCCGAGCGGGTTCACAGTATTCCCAGGATATCTGAACCCCTTAAAGAGGAAATCATCTGCTGTAACTTGTTTTGGGTCCTTGCAAAACTTTCCGTTCACAAATACTGCATAAGAAACAGAAAATTCATGTTATTAGGCTTATCTAAGCAGAAACTCCCTTCGCATAAATACTCGTAGCATCATTAAACAAAAAGAAGGATACGAATAACGCTTGAGTAGAGCTCCAACCTTTTGGGTCATTGATGGCCACACAGAAGTCCTGGAGAGGACTCGGGTCATAGGCAAAAGTGGTGGCAGTTGCTAGAGCCAAGATGAGAAGGCTAATTGGAAGAAACTTCATTGCGGTTGCAGACAGGAGAGTTACAGGCTTGGATATCTTCTTCTTTTCTTTGCTTGAGATAGGAGTGAGATGTCCAGCATGGACACTTGATTCCTTTTTATAAATGAAAGTAGTGCTGACCTGGTATAATGTTTGTATGATAAGGAACGCCTGACAGGTACCAAGTCTTCGGTGTGCTGGTTAATTTCTTACTCCAGAAAAGAATTGTTCCTCAGGTGCTACGTCGAAGCACCCATCACTTTGACCTGTCCTCTTTTCCGTTAATCTGATACGGAAGTGGTCTTCTCCGATGAAATTTTCGTCTTTTTATTTCTGCTTTACTGTTTCGTATGCCCGGTGCAGATTCACGTTCAAAGAGGTATAATTCACGGTTTGACTTGTGTTTCCAACTCCGTTGGGGTGATGCCAACGTGGTCGAAAGCTATGCTGCACGAGCTTATACGATTCATCCATTCCGACCGCTGTCACAAAGGAGGACTAGCTTTTACCAAGAATTATGATTGGCAAAACTCTTCAGTATTCAAACTATCATAGATAAGATTCTCCTAGAACTTTACTCAAGATAATTTAAAAAGTAAAAAGCGAATCACAATGTCAAGTTAAGAAACTATGGAAACAGAGACTTGTTACAACGAAATTGAGCTCTTCTAGCTTAGTTTCTAAGGAGCAGGTGCCTTTTCACGCTTAGAAAACGTTTGAGTCGTGAAATTCTTCATACTTTCTGTAGTTTTATTTAACAAAGAAAAGAAAAATTTGATTGTTGCTCAAGTTTCAGTATTTAAAAGGTGTTGAACAGAGATATGGGCTGTAAGTCACCATAATCGAACCATCTCAGCAATCTCTCCCACTTTAATTTTTTAACCGAGTCTTGCCTTTGTGGACCTCCTTCAGAAGCTAAACTATGGTGCTTCTATTTATCATTGTTCGCCTCGAAACCCCAAAAAAGAAGCAAGTCCATATTCATGGATTTTTGCAGAAAAAAGGAATGCTTGGTTTCTAAGTAAATCCCATGTACTTTGGTGCTAATTCGTACATTATTAATCATTACTAAGGGGGACACATCAGCAACTTGAAAGTCTTCACGCAACAGATGCGGAACATTTCTCCTCAAACAATCTCGATGGCCACCTCAATCTTCTTCTGATTGACCGTGACAATAAAATATGCAAACCAGAAGAGTAACGGTCACAATCACAAACAAATCAAAATGATGCGGAGGGAAGGATAAAAATAAATCCGTTCTCCGAATGGTTCAGCGTTTGAGAAGTTCTGGAATGGACCATTGACTGGAGCACCAGAGATACCGTTTTAAGAAATGAACCACAGTGTGAGCACTCTCGACATCTCTTCCCCTTCTGCTTTACAGGGGCCATGAGTAAATTTCTTATTCCAGTGATGAATCGTTCTGCAACTGCTTTGACAAAACTCAAATCAGATTGAATTTCCTCCGTTCCAGCTGAGAGATGCATGAATCTGATATGGTAGCGATCTCCAGGATTGACTCAGCAGTGGGATTGAGGGCCGACCGTTTCTTCAGAAGGAGCAACATATCCTGAAAAGATCAAATAATTCATTTACTAGGTGTTTCAAATACATCTTCACCACTAAAAGACTTGCCTAGTTGGTGATTTGCTTCCTGTTCTTCAGTATATCATGCCATGTGCTTCCTGTTCTTCAAATAGTTCACACTATTTGGTCACCTGCTGCGTACTTGTGTCATGATAACAAGAGCAAAAGGAGCAAACATCTTAATATCAGAGAGGTAAAAGGCCTACCAGCCGAAAGTATGATCTGAAAACTAATAAGTATTCAAACTTCTGAACAAGAAGAAAACTCTAGATTGTTAGTAATAAAAATTTGATATGTGGAAGGTAAGGGCTTGTTTGGCAATGTCCCGGCTTTTTTGTTTTTGTAATTTTTTTTTCTCATAATAAAAAAAGAATAGAAATTCATTTAATAACGTCAATTGATTTTTATATTTCTTGAAATAGAAAAGTGATAAGGGAATGGATTTGCAATAGAAATAAGAAGTAGAAAAAAGTAGTTTCTTGTTCGCAGGAATAATTTCCAGAAACAAGTTATTTATTCTTTTTTTACTTTCTTTTCATTTTCCTTGTCGCCCTTCACCCTCGACCACTGCCCCCTGTTGTCCGGCCACCACTAGCCATCCGCCGCTGCCCGCCACTCGCCGCCGCCGCCGGCTGCCAACCGCTGTTGGCAGCGGTGGCAGTCAGTAGGCGGGCGGTGGCGGCAAGGAAGAATAAGAAAAGAAAAAAATATATATATCTTAAAAAATTAAAAGAAATTATAGGTTATAAAAAAAAAAAAAAATTGTGGATCGTACCATATATATTCCAATTCTTTTTTCACTCGGAGAATAAAAATTTAGTGTAGTTACAACACGCGTTCTTTTACTCATAAATTGTTCACGGAAATAAAAAGAAAAAAAATTATTTTTGAAAAGAAATTGTTTTCCAGAACAAAAGCGTTACCAAATGGACCTAAGAAACCGCGGACGTAAGACTCGCTATTACTGACTTAAAAGTCTCCTAAACTTATTTTTGGGGAGCAGCTGCGCATTGGAATATCATACAGCGTAAAATTAATCAAATAAATTTGTGCTTCTAGCAATCTTATTACGGAAAGATATAAGGCAGCGGGACTGTCTTTTCAACTTTCGTCTCTTAAAACGGTTAGCACAAAATCAATGATGACAATTATGATTGGAAAGTTGCCTTCATCGTCTACCCATCTTTAGCAACTCTCCCACTTCTCTGAGAAAATCTATAGAGGAGGTTCGAGGTTAGAAACAATAGAGGGACATTTGGTAATTTCAAGGGAGTCAGCTAAAATTCTTTGGTGTTGATAAAGCGTTTTTGAATTATAACCTTCCGAACCTTCGTTTTTCCAACAGAATTAGGTGACATAATTAATATCCACCAGCCCAACATGGAAAGAATCACACCCTTGATCCTCAAGTAAGCGATGTCATATAAGTTCTAGAAGCCATTGGAATTTGGAATAAGATATTGCTTACCAGTTCTAACTTTCGTAAAACCTTTCTGCTCATACGGTTGTAGAGCAGTCGCAGCTTTGGACCACAGCATCTTATTTCTGACCTCCCATGAACTTGTGTTCCCAAAGGTACTTAATGAATCAAGTTCTGTGCAACAGAAGAGTGAATCACTGCTATGTAGATTGCTACTAAGTTCAGTGTTTGGGATGTTAAATCAGACGAATGTCCCCTAATTATTACTGATAGGTAATATCTGCAGCCCAAAAATTTCCATGGTGAAGATGAGTGTGAAAAGAGTTTATCCTACTCTAGAAAGGGTCAATTCAATCCACTTTGGACGCATGAAACCGTGTTCAGAAAACAGTCCTTGTTTAATCGTTGTGCTCCAAATTGATGCTGAAGAGCTGAAGAAGTGAAGGAGGAATAGTGCAAGGTTGTAAAAGTTATGAATGAGCACTTCCATTGCTGATAATATGCATTTTTTAAGCTGAAGATGAGAAAATGAAATTGACTGCCACGCGGTCATAGTGGTTATGGAACGGTTCATTGTTTGGAATTAAGAAAGGGGAAATAAAGATAGAAACGTTGAAAACTTGGTCGTCTGCAGGGAAACTTGTTGCATAAATTGTTTACCAGGTCAAGCACTGTCATCTATAAATATAGACCATGTTATCATGCAAGGCACCTCACTCCTCCCTCGAGCAATAATACTCTGAGCTAGGAAATAGAACCTGAGATCAGCCCCAACTCCCGCCCACGATGAAGTCCTTTCCAGTTAGCCTTCTCATTTTGGCTTTGGCAACTGCAACTGCCTTCGCTTATGACCCAAGTCCTCTTCAGGACATATGTGTGGCCATCAACGACCCGAAATCTGCAGGTTAAACCTCTATTCTAGTGTTATTGACATACTATTTTCTTCTGGTCAATGATGCTATAAAAAGAACATGCAAAAAGGTTTTGTTTTGGTAGCACGACGACATTGTTTTTATCGCTCATAACTAGTACAATAGTCATCGCATATTGAGTGATGCATATTAAGATGAGTTCTGTTTTCTCATGCAGTGTTTGTGAACGGGGAGTTTTGCAAGGACCCTAAGCAAGCCAATGCAGATGACTTCACCTTTATGGGGTTCAGAAATCCTGGGAATACTGCAAACCCACTTGGATCGAAAGTCACACCTGCAACCGTCAACGAGTTTCCAGGACTCAATACTTTGGGCATATCCATGGCTCGCATTGACTTCGCTCCTGGAGGTTTAAACCCTCCCCACACTCACCCTCGTGGCACTGAGGTCTTGGTCGTCATCGAGGGCACGCTCCTTGTCGGCTTCGTCACATCCAACCAATTGAACAACACTCTCTTCACCAAAGTCTTGTACAAAGGCGATGTGTTTGTTTTCCCAATTGGACTCATTCACTTCCAGTTGAATACTGGAAAGACCCCCGCACTGGCCTTTGCCGGTTTGAGCAGCCAAAATCCAGGAGTCATTACCATTGCTAACTCCGTCTTTGGAGCAAAGCCACCCATTTCTGCTGATGTTCTCACCAAGGCCTTCCAAGTGGACAAGAAAACTGTTGACTACCTCCAGGCACAGTTTTGGTACGACAACAACTAAATGGAATGGATGACCAGAAAAAACACCAACAGAGCATCTGAGCCATTTAACTTACGCAAGCATTCCTAGTTTCCATGAGAGTCTTCCATGAATAAAAACACTACTTTATGTCAGTGGTCAATGGGTATTTTTACCTCTTGTATGAGTAATTGATCAGTAAAGTATTATTTACTAAGAATCTCCTGTTTCTTGATCCCTGTTTTGACGAAAGTTTCTCATATGGACCGGAGCCAAATGCCAAGCAAAGTCATAATAGAAACAAAACACAGATTTCGATCAGATGCATATAAGTCCAGTGAAAACAATTGCAACGACTTTGGGCACTCGGATCAGCCTCAAAATGATCATTGAAGTGTTGCTTGTCAAATTATCGAGCACAAAAGGTTATCGCACGCTTTCCATTGCGGGACCTGAACTCCCGTATTGATCAGACATCCATCAAGAACGATCCATCCATATTCCGTCGGTGTCAAATTTTCATGCTCTGATTTTGTGATACTGCGGCACAAGTAAGTCCCAATCCACACTCAGCATGTCGTGAAGATCAATGCTTCGTGCTGCCAAGTTGCTAACTTTGTTCCTATTGCCTGCATGTATCGTCGTTCTTGTAGAAAACATGCTGTACTTTCACAGTTCGACATCTGCTACCAATTCGGTGGGAACTCTTACTATTCTTGTATTTCACCGCCTGCTGAATTTCTGACGAATTTCGAAATGATGACTACTATCAATAAAAAGCCCAATCTGAAAAACCATTCACTAAGAAATCGTGCCATATGCAAAGAATACTCTCTAAAATAACTCTAGATAAAGTAGTTGATTAAAAGAAGGATATCAAAAGTTGGAATTTTTTTCTTTTTAAAAAAAGTGGGAGACTAAGACTTTTATTATAACCAATTGAAGTCCCCTACAATCCTCCTTGTTTTCTAGATTTGACTTTATTTTGTAGTGTTTTGGCCTTTGCTCTACTTCGATTTGATTTACCATGAAAGTTAATGTACTTCTTTTATATCTTTTCGAGCCATGAATATCATTTTTTCCGACCAAAAACAAGGGTAATGCTTCCTAAGTAAAGAATTAATTAATTTTAGTTGGTGTTAATGGATCTTAATTCACTATTTATTATGTTAGGCGTTTTATAAATTTCGAACTTACGATAAAAAAGTTTAACTTAGATAATTGTTTGTATTATTTTAGCTTTGTCCCTAAGGAAGAACTTTAGCACTTTTATTAATGTAAGTAGGTACTTTCAAGTTTCTGTCCCGCCATTCTATGTATCTTTCTGTTTTTTCACATTTTGATTACGATATATTCTTTATATCATTCCAATTTTGTCACACCCCGATCCTCGAGCACGTGTCCATCCCTCGGTGGTCGATCAAAATTGCGACTTCCCAGGACAAGTCGTCAACCATTTTTCTTTTTTATATTGCTCATGCGGAAGCAAAACAATAACCCTTGACAACAAACAGCATGGGATAGGAAAGCAGTGCAACATTTCACAAAAGCAGACTTTTAGAAACAACGGGGTTTAGATACAAAACGAGTCTGGTCAAAAGCCTACAAAAAAATCAACTCTCAAAAGAAACTGTCCTACAACATACTAGTATGACACATACGCCGATCCTTCAGACTCCACCTCCACATACTCCGGGGCTTCGGTCCTCCACAACCACCATCTAAGGACCTGAAAAGATAAGCCCACGACAGGGTGCGACATTGTCTCAGCAAGTTCACCCCCTAAACCCCTATTAGGAGGGTAATACGCTTAGAGGCGTCCTAATCACACAATCATACAATCGTAGAAACTTACCTTGTCTCAGATCCTCCCAACAAGTCAGTACAATTCATATAATCATTCAATTATTTCAATTCAATTCAATCAAATTGAGTCATCGATCAATCGATCCGATCAACTCCATACCAACAAGACCATCTCTAAACTCTATCGATTCGAACACTGTTCACCTAAGCTGAAACAGATGGTCTATCTCACCGAAGCTATAAATATATCCATAAATCATTGCTCACCAAAACTTATGTCTATATTGCTCACTGAAGCTACTAGATAATATTTGCTTGCTGAAGTTGCTAAAGTAATATTGCTCATCGACACTGCTAGATAATATTTGATCGCCGAAGCTGCTAAAGTATTATTGCTCGCCGAAGCTACTATAGATCTATATTGGTGTTAATGCTCCCGAAGCTAATATCTATAGTGCTCACCAAAGCTGAACTACAATAAATTACTCCTGGCCAAGGATCTTGTGCTTTGCACATTAACTCCTCAAATGAAATACTCAACTTGCCTAATTTCATCGTGTTACAATAACAAAAACAGATATATATTTTTCTCCATCTCTTATCTGAAGAGAATATGTGTTCAGCAAATCCCTTAATAATGTTTTGAAGATGAAAAAATAATCAAAGGATACTATTTTTTGTATTTGAATATGTAGATTAACTTCTATATACACAAGCCAATATGTAAATGGTATCGTAATGGGGACGTCTTAAAGCATAAAAAGAACCCGCTTCCATAGAAGTAGAACAAGCTATTGAATAAGAAATGTGTAAATTTATAATGACTTTTGTCAAAGTATGAACAAGTTGTAGCGATGTTTAACTGAAGTATAGTCATCATTCTGATTAAAGCGCCTTTTCTTTAAATCCTTTTCGGCAATCAATGTTGCATGTAGGATTACAAATCTGGTGACGTTATCTTTTAACCCTATGTTTTGTTTACTAATTAATATTGTAAATAAAAAGGGATGAATATCTTTGTTTTCACACGCAAGTACTCACGTATACATCATGCAAGACAAATTTGCGTGACGTCCTCCCTTGCCATAATTGTTTCTCGTTGTCCTCGTATTAGAGAAGAAGATCCATTAGCTATTCCCATACTAAAAAATTAGATAATTGCTGCAAACAAAGAATTCAATTTGTCTATATAAGCTTTTAAAGCGATTGGCCGCACATTAGACGTGACGATATCATTTGCATGAGGTTTTCTCGATTAAATTGTTAGGTTATCATGTTAAGATACTTTGCTTTTCTTCTTTTTATATTGTTTAAGGTTCAGATCAATTTAATTGAGGTAAGGTTAACTTTATAAAGAGGAATCACGAGTTCTAGGAAAACTCCCAAAGCGTTCAGACAGAAGACCCATTTATGTATGTCCACGAAGTACAGCAATAGGGAGTTTGAGGCACAAGGTCCTTTTAGTCAGTTCATTGTGTGGGTAATTTGCACTGATATTAGCTTGTGTCATGGGAGTCAAACTTATGCCTTTTCAATGCAACTGTTAATTGTTGAGATGTCAGTCTTATCTTCATGCGCATGTTAATACATGTCATTGCACTAGTATATTCACAGCACACTTCAGCAGCTAGCCGCATGGTGCATGTAAGGGCTAGGAGCCAATGAGAGAGAGAGAGAGAGAGAGAGAGAGAGAGAGAGAGAGAGAGTCTTCAAGAGAATGATCATTTATCACTCAGTTCTTTATTGGGAAGAAATTTTTAATGGAAGCTACAATGTATGGAGAATATAGGGTAATTTCTGTCTTTCAGGTGTATCCATTTAGTTGTTGTCATACCAAAACTGCGCTTGAAGGTAGTCAACAACCTTCTTATCCACTTGGAAGGCCTTGGTGAGAACATCAGCCGAAATGGGTGCCTTTGATCCGAACACGGCATTAGCAATGGTAATCAGTCCTGGGTTCTGGCTGCTCAGAGCAGCAAAGGCCAATGCAGGGGTCTTTCCAATGTTCAGCTGGAAGTGGATGAGACCAATTGGGAACACAAACACATCCCCTTTGTACAACACTTTGGTGAAGAAGGTGTTGTTTAATTGGTTGGACGTGACGAAGCCGACAAGCAGTGTGCCCTCAGTGACAACCAGAATCTCAGTCCCACGAGGGTGAGTGTGGGGAGGATTCAGGCCACCTGGAGCGAAGTCAATACGAGCCATGGAAATGCCCAAAGTGTTGAGTCCTGCACATTGGTCTACGAAAGCAGGTGTGACTTTTGATCCGAGCGGGTTCGCAGTGTTACCAGCATATCTAAACCCCTTAAAGAGGAAATCATCTGCTGTAACTTGTTTTGGGTCCTTGCAAAACTTTCCGTTCACAAATACTGCATAAGAAACAGAAAATTCATGTTATTAGGCTTATCTAAGCAGAAACTCCCTTCGCATAAACACTCGTAGCATCATTAAACAAAAAGAAAGATACGAATAATGCTTCAGTAGAGCTCCAACCTTTTGGGTCATTGATGGCCACACAGAAGTCCTGGAGAGGACTCGGGTCATAGGCAAAAGCGGTGGCAGTTGCTAGAGCCAAGATGAGAAGGCTAATTGGAAGAAACTTCATTGTGGTGGACAGGGTAGTCTCTGGTCAGGGCTTTGATATCAACCTCTTCTTTTGTTTGCTTGAGATGAGAATACATGTTTTGCATGGAGACATGACCCTTTTTATAGATGATGGTGGTGTTGACCCTGTATTTGATTTTCCGTGATAAGCAACTCTTCCCAGATCTATAACTATACCAAGTCTCCTATGTGGTAGTTAATTTCTTATTCGAAGATATGAATTATTCCACAACTGCTCCAACAGAATGCCCCTTTCTTTGACCCATCCTCTTTCCCTGGTAGGAAAAGGCATGATATCTCATATGGAAGTGGACTTCTTCAATAATATGTAAATCTTCGGTTTTCTTTACTGTTTTGATGTCCTACACGTATTCAAGTTCAGCTGGACTTCCTCAATAATATGTAAATCTTCGGTTTTCTTTACTGTTTTGATGTCCTACGCGTATTCAAGTTCAGCTGGATGGAGAGAGGGCCAATTATTCTCTTAATTGCTTCGTATGACCAAATCAATCTGCTAATTGAAAATGATGGAAGAACAATTTTTTCGCTTGCAACTCCATCCCTTACCATGAAAACACTTACCGAGTTGCCGATTTGATTCCTATAGATATTGTGTTTACTTTGTTATACAAAGTATGCAAGGTTTTCACACCATCTAGTTGATGCGTACTTCCGTGAAAAGATTTATAATCAGAATCTCTTTGATCACAATCATTGGATTGGAGAGGTAAAATGCATGGTTTGACTCATTTTCAAATTTGTTGCCGCGAACGTGTTGTAACCCTATATTTCACAAACTCATATGATTCATCCATCTCTACATGCTAAATTTTACACCTTATTATAAGGACCACGGGCTTCCACCAAAAGTACAACCCGACAAACTCTTCACTATTCAAACTACTATCGACAAAAATTTCCAAGAAGGTTACCAAGGATATCATCAAGTACATAATTTTTCGATGGTCGTCCTAAAGATGGATTTTTCGAAAACATCCAACAAATGAGGCTAATCCATGGAGATCATGTGAAAAATAAATTGTTCGCTTTATTTCGTTTGATAGCCTAGAGTACAGAGATTCGCCCTCCAATATAATCACAGCAATCAAACAGGGGTAATGAGAATGTAAAACGACGAAAAGTAAAGTGGGAATGCTTCATCGAATGACTAATTCTCAATAAGACCGGGTTTAGAAACATGAGGTGGTTGAAGTTAGAGAATGGTTCACCAATCACACGGAAGAATAAACAATTGTTATAAACTTAGCACTGTTCCTTGCTTCAGCTGCTTCCTGCAGGCCTGTTGACTGGGACTAAGTCAAATGACTAACTACTATAAATAGATGAGCCGCGTTTCACAACAATCCTCAACAGAACAGAATTTCCGAGACAGACTAATCGACGCTCGGAAAACATTCCATGATGAAGTTCCTTCTAACATTTGTCCTCTTGGCTTTGGCATCATCTCATGCCTTTGCCTCCGACCCAAGTCCTCTTCAGGACTTCTGTGTAGCCATCAACGACAGCAACTCGGCGGTGCTTGTGAATGGAAAGTTCTGCAAGGATCCAAAGCTTGCCGTAGCAGATGATTTCTCCTTCACAAAGTTCAGATATCCTGGGAACACATGGAATCCGCTCGGATCCAAAGTAACGACTGCCTTTGTCGACCAATTCCCAGGACTCAACACTCTTGGCATCGCCATGGCCCGCCTTGACTTTGCTCCGTATGGTCTAAACCCTCCCCACATCCATCCTCGTGGCACCGAGATGCTAGTGGTAGTGGAGGGTACGCTCTACGTCGGTTTTGTCACATCCAACCAATTGAACAATACTCTCTTCACCAAAGTCTTGACCAAAGGAGATGTTTTCGTGTTTCCACAAGGCTTCATTCATTTCCAGCTGAATATTGGACAAGCTAATGCACTGGCCTTTGCTTTCTTGAGCAGCCAGAATCCGGGTCTCATAACCATAGCAAATTCAGTCTTTGGATCGAAGCCACTGATCAATGTTGATGTCCTTACAAAGGCTTTCCAAGTGGACAACAAACTGATCAATTATTTGCAAGCACAGAACTGGTTTGACAACCATTAGGCAGATGTTCACGAGAGTAATTGTGTTTGTTCATTACATTACAAAGAAGAATTCTTTCGAATAACATGCTGACTTTTGGGTACTAGTACAATTGTTTGTTATTCGATTTATGATAAGATTTCTCTCTCACTCCCGTAAATATTTAGAGGGCTCTGATAAAAACTGATTCAAGGTCTCTTGCCATGTTGCTCGCTCCAGGCCTCTGTCTTTCCAAACGAGACATATTACTTGATCACTCCAGACCAATCTCAAATATCAGCTTGTGAATAATTTTGCCTTCATAGCATTGTTTAAGTCACGCAATTTCATGATTCTGATATAGAGTTGCGTCTTATGCAATTTTCTTCCTCACTTTGTGTGACATCCTAAATTTTCAACCATGTCCCGATTAAATGAAATGGGCATTTTGACGCGCCTATGGCCATTTTTCTCAAAGCTGATCAATCACGAGATAACTATTCTATCTGGAAAAGCCGTTAATGGATAAAAATGTGACAAACTTGAGGATTCGATCAGAAATCGACTGCTCGACCATGCTAATTGGCAAAGGTCAATACGGCACCATTATAATCGATTATAGACCAGGGATAGGTCGATTCGATGGAATGGCGTAATTAAATTATGAGTGATTCCACTTGATTGTAAAATTCGCGTCGAACGACATTAAGCTAATTTTCTGTAGATTTTGTATCCGGTACCCGTAATTGAAACCTTGAGATTTTTACAATAACCGAGAGTCGTCAACGAGTCGGAGATACACAAACGTGGATTGAAATTATCGACCATGGGTTAAACGCGTTAAAATTCCTAAAAGCTACCCGGTAGGTTGGGTCGTGCTAAAATCGTGTCCGGTCAATTTTAACCACGAAATTGAACTCGGTTTTGGGAATCGAAAGTTTGGGCCTGTCACGATTTATTTTTAGGACATTGTCTCATCCTTTGGAGAAATTTCAGGAACCCGGAATTTTGGCGGAAAAATCAAAATTTGGCAAAATTAAATCAAGAAATTCGGATGGGCAAAATTGAGGGACTTTTTAGCATTAAAAATGAATTAGTTTGTGAGGGAAATTGTGGAAATTGTAGGGGCAGCCTCCTCAACAATTTTGGCCATCAAATTGGAGTTAATTGGGGAGAATTGAGAAGAAATTAGATGGAATTCATATGCTGCTGAAGGGTAGGTCTTTTGGCATCCAAAAAGGCTTATTTTGGATGAGGAAATGGTGGAAAATCACCATTGGAAGACCCCTTGACATTTGAGGGCAGAAGGCTTTTGTGTCCTAACACTCAAGTGGAAGATATTTCAAGAGGAATGTGATTGGCTCATGCATGGACTTGCATGGCCCTTGTCCCCCTCTCTTCTCCCTCATTCCCCTTATGCGACAAGCAGCCCCAATAGAACCCCTGCAGCTTCTTCTTCTTCTTGCTTCTTCCTCAAACCTCCATTCTCTTCCATAGTTGAAGTTGCAAGCATCTAGGACCAAGCCAACACAGCCAGCAGCATTGCCCGCTCGCCTACTCGCATCCAGGCCAACCGCCTGCAAGCATGATCCCTCGCGACCAACCTGTCCACGAGCCAAAGCCAGCCCCTGCTCGATCGCCGTCTAGCCCAGTCGCGGCCTTCTCCCGTCCGAATTCCGGCCCAACTTGCCACCGTTGGTCCACTAGCCATCTACCATCAGTCCACCTCACCATCGCAGCCGTCCAGCCCCCAAGCCGAGCCTAATCCAGCTCAATCCTAAACCGAATCTCAGCCTTTGGGTTGAGCCGTGTTAAGCTGTTTTCAACCTCTTCCGGACCTCCTTTGGAGCCACCATAGACATGGCATTTCACCGCTATCGCCACCATTGCCGTGAACCCGTTTGCTCACTAATCCAATGAGTTAGCATTCTAATATTTGATTATGGAGCTAATTACACTTAGGGGGATTAGTTAGGCCTAATTAGGATTAATGTTAATTTAGTTAGAGTAACTATTTAGTTGGTTAATTAGTTAGAGGAACTAGGTTGGTTAGATTAGTTTAGTTAGGGGTTAGTTAGGTTATGTAGTTAGTTTAATTAGATTAAATTAGTTAGCTTTGTTAGATTAATTTAATTAGTTCACTTAGGTTGGTTTGATTAGCTTATGTAGATTAATTAAGTGGGTATAATTTAAATAATTTGTAATTTATTTAATTAATTGCAAATTAGCATAAATTATACCGAGATAGCCGGTTATTAGAATTTTAGGCTGATCGTCGTGGATGTGTTGATTTGTGAAATTAATTGCTAAATTATGCAATTGTGTGCTTGGTGATGATTTTTAATTATTATTGCAAAAATATGATTTTATGGTATTTAATTAGAAAAATACCGAGTATTGGATTTTGACGCCAAAAATATTTTAGGTACTATATAAAATCATGGAATTTTGAAATGAGAGTATATCACGTTTTATGGTTTGACTTGATCGTATGACCATGCACAATTATTTTACTGAGTATTTTTAATACGAAGAAAATATGCCAAGTCCATTATTTGAAATGGAAGTATTTGAGTGCAAAGCACGATGTTCTTGGCCGAATATGGATGTGCGTGTGATCGCTATCGGAACCCGTCACTCGATGAAAGTCGGGGAGGCGATGCCTGATTAAGTTTAGATGCCCATGACAACGGATGCCGATCACAGTGGAGGTTGGGCCGATGTTCCTTCGGGAATGTCGTCTGGCGTTGCCGTGCCCGACGAAGCGGGACGACATCCGGTTATGTCGGATGACTGCTGACTATTGACTTGGCCGTGGCCGTTGCGTCGTAAATAATTGGGACACACTTGAGTGATTGAAATAGCCACGCTTGATTATGGGATGAAATTGTGTGGCACGGAATGGGACGTGTCATAACAATTTGGCCTTATAATCGGGATCCCTGTGATTGATTGTTATATGAAAATGAGGTGTTCCAATTATTGAATGCATTGACTATATGCATATGATGTATGAGATGTACTAACGTGCAGGGAGGTGCAGAGGCGAGGTAAGTCCTATATGGTGCATGTTTAAGCTGCCTCTAGGTGAATTCTCGTCCTAATCGGGGTTTAGGGTGTAGATTCACTGAGATTTATCTCACCCCGTCGTGGTTTAAAATTTTACAGGTCCTTAGATGGAAGTTCGACACGTTCGTTTTGGGTGGCCACGAGAGGCGGAGACCAAGCGTACCCTTCTCCTCATCCACAGACCCCTTGGACCCGTGAGCTCATAGTGATCACCATTTGGGTTGATGAGGGTCTACCTCAGTTGGTACCTCATCACTTCAAAGCATGGTTCCGTCACCGGCCTAACGGGGTTCAGGAGGGCCCTTTGGACGGTTTTGACAGACCTGCCGTCGATACCGAGTATGAGGAGGTACTCGACCCCGTTGTGGATGCCGATATTTTGGAAAATATCGCAGCAAACCAAAGGCCCGAGGTTGAAGGGCCCGGAGTAGAGGTAGCCGATCTTTTAGACATCGACATCCCAGAGATGGTGTCTTAGTAGACCCGAATCCCAAGTAGGTAGGGTCCGAGATAGGATTAGCTTGGTAGCTTCTTTTAGGTTTAGACTCATGTATATAAACCTGATGTGTTTATAAAGTGTGACTTGTGTTAATTGGCCATCCTGCTTTTTCTATCCCTGTGTTGATTGTTGTCTGGAGATTGTTTAATTCGCTTCCGCATGTGCATAAAATGAATGGGTCGGTGACTCGTCCTAAGAACGTCGCAATTCTATTGACCATTGAGGGATGTTCGTGCGCTCCAGGTTTGGGGCGTGATACTTTGGGTTTTGTTTATTTTCCGTAAGGATTAAGAGTTTGTTTAAGACTGACCTTGGAATAGGGCCACCAAACATTACTTATCTCTTTATTCCATTCATGCCCATAAAATGTTACAATGACCATGAGTGGTATATCTTGAGGATCTTCATTTATTTATCCAAATAATTCCAATGCAGTAAAGAAATGTTTCACATTGTCCATAAATAGCAGTTTCCCTATTTCACTCGACTTCAACGCAAGAAGAGATGACATGCGCGCAGAGTTCCTTCGAGAGGCAGAGAGAGTCTATATAGGATGCCTCTGCAAGGCCACTGATAATGCTCAAAACTGGTGTTTGTACTAGGGAGTCGAGATGCTAAAAAGAACAATGAGTTAACCAGTGTCATGAAATTAAATATATGCTTGTTCCCTGTAACATTTAAATGCTAAGGAATAGTGTTATTAAAGTTTTTCTGATGTAATATTATAGCTTGGCCAAACTTCATAGTTTTATTTTACGTGTTATTGCACGGGTATATTCAGCAAAATCACTCGCGCAGCTTGCCAAGGTTTGCATGTGGTAACGGTCAGGCAGAACATGGAAACCTTTTGAAGCCAACATTGCATGGGGGGCCGGGCGTGTGTGAGAGAGAGAGAGAGATTCTTATGAAGAATGATCATTTATGACTCAAAACGTTCACGATCAGTTACAATAAGAAGAATTCTTTTATCGGGAACCAATTATCAATCTCAGCAATCATGTATGGAGAATACAGGGGTAGTTCGACATCTTGGAGTTCAATGCGTCAACCTAATTGTTGTCATACCAAAACTGCGCCTGAAGGTAGTCAACAACCTTCTTATCCACTTGGAAGGCCTTGGTGAGAACATCAGCCGAAATGGGTGCCTTTGATCCGAACACGGCATTAGCAATGGTAATCAGTCCTGGGTTCTGGCTGCTCAGAGCAGCAAAGGCCAATGCAGGGGTCTTTCCAATGTTCAGCTGGAAGTGGATGAGACCAATTGGGAACACAAACACATCCCCTTTGTACAACACTTTGGTGAAGAAGGTGTTGTTTAATTGGTTGGACGTGACGAAGCCGACAAGCAGTGTGCCCTCAGTGACAACCAGAATCTCAGTCCCACGAGGGTGAGTGTGGGGAGGATTCAGGCCACCTGGAGCGAAGTCAATACGAGCCATGGAAATGCCCAAAGTGTTGAGTCCTGCAAATTGGTCTACGAAAGCAGGTGTGACTTTTGATCCAAGCGGGTTCGCAGTGTTACCAGCATATCTAAACCCCTTAAAGAGGAAATCATCTGCTGTAACTTGTTTTGGGTCCTTGCAAAACTTTCCGTTCACAAATACTGCATAAGAAACAGACAATTCATGTTATTAGGCTTATCTAAGCAGAAATTCCCTTCGCATAAATAGTCGCAGCATCATTAAACAAAAAGAAAGATACGAATAACGCTTGAGTAGAGCTCCAACCTTTTGGGTCATTGATGGCCACACAGAAGTCCTGGAGAGGACTCGGGTCATAGGCAAAAGCGGTGGCAGTTGCTAGAGCCAAGATGAGAAGGCTAATTGGAAGAAACTTCATTGTGGTGGACAGGGTAGTCTCTGGTCAGGGCTTTGATATCTACCTCTTCTTTTGTTTGCTTGAGATGAGAGTACATGTTTTGAATGGAGACATGACCCCTTTTTATAGATGATGGTGGTGTTGACCCTGTATTTGATTTTCCGTGATAAGTAACGCTTCCCAGATCTATAACTATACCAAGTCTCCTATGTGGTAGTTAATTTCTTATTCCAAGATATGAATTATTCCACAACTGCTCCAACAGAATGCCCCTTTCTTTGACCCATCCTCTTTCCCTGATAAGAAAAGGCATGATATCTCATATGGAAGTGGACTTCTTCAATAATATGTAAATCTTCGGTTTTCTTTACTGTTTTGATGTCCTACGCGTATTCAAGTTCAGCTGGATGGAGCGAGGGCCAATTATTCTCTTAATTGCTTCGTATGACCAAATCAATCTGCTAATTGAAAATGATGGAAGAACAATGTTTTCGCTTGCATCTCCATCCCTTACCATGAAAACACTTACCAAGTTGCCGATTTAATTCCTATAGATATTGTGTTTACTTTCTTATACAAAGTATGCAAGGTTTTCACACCATCTAGTTGATGCGTACTTCCATGATAAGATTTATAATCAGAATCTCTTTGATCACAATCATTGGATTGGAGAGGTAAAATGCATGGTTTGACTCATTTTCAAATTTGTTGCGGTGAACGTGTTGTAAACCTATATTTCACAAACTCATATGATTCATCCATCTCTACATGCTAAATTTTACACCTTATTATAAGGACAACTGGCTTCCACCAAAAGTACAACCCGACAAACTCTTCACTATTCAAACTACTATCGATACAAATCCCCAAGAAGGTTACCAAGGATATCATCAAGTACATAATTTTTCGATGGTCGTCCTAAAGATGGATTTTTCGAAAACATCCAACAAATGAGGCTAATCCATGGAGATCATGTGAAAAATAAATTGTTTGCTTTATTTCGTTTGATGGCCTAGAGTACAGAGACTCTCCCTCCAATATAATCATAGCAATCAAACAGGGGTAATGAGAATGTAAAATTTAAAATCTGAGAATGTAAAAAGACGAAAAGTAAAGTGGGAATGCTTCATCGAATGACTAATTCTCAATTAGAACGGGTTTAGAAACAAGAGGGGGTTGAAGTTGTAGAATGATTCACCAATCACACGGAAGAATAAACAATTGTTATAGACTTAGCACTGTTCCTTGCTTCAGCTGCTTCCTGCAGGCCTGTTGACTGGGACTAAGTCAAATGACTAACTACTATAAATAGATGAGCCGCGTTTCACGACAATCCTCAACAGAACAGAATTTCCGAGACAGACTAATCGAAGCTCGGAAAACATTCCACGATGAAGTTCCTTCTAACATTTGTCCTCCTGGCTTTGGCATCATCTCATGCCTTTGCCTCCGACCCAAGTCCTCTTCAGGACTTCTGTGTAGCCATCAACGACAGCAACTCGGCGGTGCTTGTGAATGGAAAGTTCTGCAAGGATCCAAAGCTTGCCGTAGCAGATGATTTCTCCTTCACAAAGTTCAGATATCCTGGGAACACATGGAATCCGCTCGGATCCAAAGTAACGACTGCCTTTGTCGACCAATTCCCAGGACTCAACACTCTTGGCATCGCCATGGCCCGCCTTGACTTTGCTCCGTACGGTCTAAACCCTCCCCACATCCATCCTCGTGGCACCGAGATGCTAGTGGTCGTGGAGGGTACGCTCTACGTCGGTTTTGTCACATCCAACCAATTGAACAATACTCTCTTCACCAAAGTCTTGACCAAAGGAGATGTTTTCGTGTTTCCACAAGGCCTCATTCATTTCCAGCTGAATATTGGACAAGCTAATGCACTGGCCTTTGCTTTCTTGAGCAGCCAGAATCCGGGTCTCATAACCATAGCAAATTCAGTCTTTGGATCGAAGCCACTGATCAATGTTGATGTCCTTACAAAGGCTTTCCAAGTGGACAACAAACTGATCACTTATTTGCAAGAACAGAACTGGTTTGACAACCATTAGGCAGATGTTCACGAGTAATTGTGTTTGTTCATTACATTACAAATAAGAATTCTTTCCATTAACATGCTGACTTTTGGGTACTAGTACATTTGTTTGTTATTCGATTTATGATAAGATTTCTCTCTCACTCTCGTAAATATTTAGAGGGCTCAGATAAAAACTAATTCAAGGTCTCTTTCCATGTTGCTCGCTCCAGGTCTCTGTCTTTCCAAATGAGACATATTACTTGATCACTCCAAACCAATCTCAAATATCAGCTTGTGAATAATTTTGCCTTCATAGCATTGTTTAAGTCACACAATTTCATGATTCTGATATAGAGCTGCGTCTTATGCAATTTTCTTCCTCACTTTGTGGGACATCCTGAATTTTCTGTCATGCCCCGATCGTCGGGCACGCGCCCATTCCTGACCTTGGTCGATTAATAACGTGCGAAATATCCTAGGACTATGTATCGCCGACCCTTTCAATTTATTATGCCCATGCGGAAGTAGTTAAGAATCCCCAGATAATAAAGCAATGAGATAGAAAATGAGGACATATTTTTCATATTGAAATTCACAACCACACTTTTATTAATAGCACAACACATAGTATATTTACAATACTATTTACAGCATATAGGTCTCGCACCTATCTACACTAAGACATCGTCTACAAAAAGCAATGGGATCTCAATCCACATCCGGGTTGTACTCAAGATCCCTCTCTGGATCACATTCTTCATCCAAGATCTTTCTTCTTCTCAGGTTCCTCCTCCTCAGCTCCTCCTTAGTGTCCTGAAATGGTTATTCAATAACCAATGAGACCACGTCTCAGGGAGTTCTACCCTCTAAGACTGAATTAGTAAGCCAATACACTATGGGCTGCCTAAACATGTACAGGTCAGAGGACTTACCTTGACCTCAAATTCCACCTGCAAATTAGTACAATTCATAATAGGCACCCAACTACTCAGAACAAATCGAACTAGTCGATGACATGTCACAGAGCACGCGTGCATTCTCTAAGGCATTAATTTACCAAAGTGATGCATCAAATCACCAAGCTCACGTGTCTCTCCCAAGATGCCTCACTTAATTCCCAGGGCCCACGTGCATTTTCTAAGGCACTAGTTCACCAAAGTGATGCATCAATTCACCGAGCCCACGTGCCCTTTTTACGATGCCTGGGGCCACGTGCATTCTCTAAGGTACTCGTTCACCAAAGTGATGCATCAAATCATCTAGCCCACGTGCCCTTTTAAATGCCACACTGATTCACCACTCCACCATCAATACTAAACATTGGTACCCAATCATTTCCCATCACATAATTGAAATCAACCAATTAGGAACATGTCCTAAAATTCACAATTTAAAACAATTTCATATAAATTGAAGCTCAATTAAATAAACGGACTGCACCACGACAATCAACACGAAATTCTGGTCACTGACCATCCCAGTTGAATTTCCGGAAAAAAATAATTAATTTCGAAAAATAAATAAATAAATATTAAAAATCCAATTTAGGCCCATAATGCCTGATTGGAAGCCGAGACAAGCCCGGAAAATTACCGAGACTCATTCAATAAATAACATGACATGTCTACTTGCTAATGTCTATTTCTAACCACTTAACATGCATAATTAACTCTCTAATTTAATTTATCTAAATTAATCTAACCACCTAATTACATTTAATTAAATCTAATCAACCCTAAGTATATTTAGCAGACTAAGATAGCATTAGTGAGTAAAACTCGCTTGATAAAAGAAGGACCGAAACACTGTGACGGCGGCCGAAATCAGACTTTCGATGACACCGACGGACTTGGATTGGGCCAAGAAACCTTGCAAGCCCGCGGAAATTCAGGGTTTGGGCCTACTGAAATTCTGGGCTGATTACACATGGGCTTCAAATCGTGGGTTGAATTGCCAAACTCTTGGGCTGAAGATGGGCTTCAATTTGCTAGACTTGATGGGCTTGAAGATGGGCCTCATTTGCGGCCCAAATAGGCTGAGCAAACTGTAGCTGGAAGCTGAGCTGTTTGGTGGCCCAGAGGAGCTGTTTCGCACGAGGTGGACCACAACTTGAAGACCGATGGACCGAATGTCACTGAGTTGGGCCGCTCCGCTGGATGACACGCGGCTGAAGATAACACATGAGAGCAGCTACTGGCGAAGATGTTCGTTGAGATGGGGTGGCCTTGCGGACGTGCGTGGAGATGGAGGGCTTCACCGCTTGTTGACTTCCGATCGATGAATTGAAGACATGCGGCAGCGGCTTGGTCAATCTTCGAAGTCTTCAATTGATGGTTCTTGACTGGCGAGCTCCAAGACATGGACGTGTGGCTTCGCTCGGTGCTGCTTTGCCGACCCTTGGACCGAAATTGAAGACGCGTGGATGATGGAGCAGCTTCGGTTGCTGGATCTGCGCGGGCGAAGACACGGGTTTCTCCTTGGTTGAATCGATGGTCTTCCGTGGGCGTTGGAGTTGACGGCAAGTGGCTTCTATGGCCTTGAAGATTGACCGGAGCTGAGAGCGTGGAGTGGCAGACAGCAACACGTGAAGGAATGGGAGGGAAGCTTGGTGGATTGCTGGGCGGCGGTCTTCGAAGCAAAAGGTTGAAAGAACTGCAGAGATGGGTGGGAAGGAAAAAAAAAAAAAATGAAGAAGCAGAGAAGGTGATCATTTCTCCTTGGGCGTGCAAAAGTGAGGCCAAAAGGAGGAGGCAGCGTGCGGAGGAAGTTTGGTGAGGGCCCAAAGATAGCAAAATCAGTCCATTCCCTTTAATGCTTGGTTCCCCCAAAGCCCACACACAAATATCTAGAGTCCCCCCTTACTTTCTTGCATTAATAATCACCAAATTATCCAAAATGAAGTCCCAAATTTCTGCCCCCTTTTCGAAATTCACCCAAATTAATTCAATTTTCTTACTCAATTTCCCAAAATTGAGGTCCAATTTCGTCGAAGGAAAATCCCGTACCAATCTCTTCTAGTCCCCAACACCCAAAGGCTCAGCTTAGAAGTCGAAATTTCCTTTAATTTGGCTTATTCGAATTTACGTTGATTTTCCGCGGCGTCCGAACCAATTTTCCGTAAAAATCTCGGAATCTTCGAAAAATCTTCTGAGACCGAGTCGACACTCTTAGAATTTATTGTGACATGGCCGAAACTTCAATTTCTGAAATTAGACTCAAATTGACGGTTAATTTCTATTCAACGCATTTGTAGCGTAACCTAGCCTACCGGGTAACTTTTGGATATTTTTTTAAGTACAATTGACTCATAGCCGATTTTCTTCGAGCCACTATCAACCCACTTGACTCATTGACGACTCTCGATTGTCGTGAAAATCCCGAGGATCCAAATATGAACACAGGGTACCAAAACAATAAGAAAATCAGTCTAGTGCTGATCGACACAAATTTTCTAATTTAGTGGTGTCACCAACGATTAGCCACTGTCGATCCAGTCTATCTCTGATTTCAAATCGGTTTTTAACTGTGCCGAGATGGCCTCTAAAAATGGACACGGTCGAGAAGCCGATTCCTGGTCAAATTCTCAAGTCTATTGCCTTAAAATTCTTAATAATTTCCCCAGATAGTCTAGTTATCTCAAGAATGATCAGTTTTGAGAATAGCTCTATAGATACATCAATGAAACGCTCGATTCAATCAGAAGAAAACAAATTTGAAAATTTGGGATGTCATATTTTCAACCCTATCCCAATTAAATGAAATGGGCATTTTGACGCGCCTATGGTCCTTTTTCTCAGCTGATCAATCACGAGACAACTATTTTATCTGGTGAAGTCGTTAATGGATAAAAATGTGACAAACTTGAGAATTCGATCAGAAATCGACTGCTCGACCATGCTAATTGACAAAGGTCAATACGGCACCATTATAATCGATTATAGACCAGGGATAAGTCGATTCGATGGAATGACGTAATTAAATTCTGGGTGATTCCACTTGATTGCAAAATTTGCATCGAATGGCATTAACCCAATTTTCATTATAAGTGTTTTTATTTCTAACTTAAAAGATCTATGGGTAGTATGTTGCCTACAGGGTTGGTTGAAGGTCAAAGCAACACCAGACCTCCATACTTTGATGGAAAAAGACTACAGCATATGGAAAAACAAAATGAAAGCATTCCTAAAATCTAAAGATCCCTTGGAATGGGAAGTAGTAGAAAAATGAATCATTCCTATTGCTGCATCTGTATCAGAGAGAGGAAAAGAAGTTGCTGCTCCTATCGAGATGACTCAAGAAGAAATAACCAAGAGACAAGTTCTTGATGTTAAAGATATTTATTCTTTATATTGTGCTTTATCTCCCACTGAGTATAACATAATATCCTCTTGTGATACAGCAAAAGAAGTCTGGGATAGGTTGCACATTACCTATAAAGGAACTGATCGAGTGAAAAAAACAAGAATCAATATTCTTTTGGGACAATATGAAGTTTTCAAGATGAGATCAGGATAATCAATAATTGATATGTTTAGCCGTTTTACTGAAATTGTGAATAGTTTAGAATATGAGGGACATCTAATCTCAGGACAAATGAAGGTCAACAAACTGCTACGTGGACTTTCCAAGGATTGAAATTATATAAAGACTTCAATAAGGGAAACACAAATGATTGCACCACTTTCTGTAGACGAATTGATTGGAACACTTCAGTCTTACGAAGTGGAGCACACCAATGACGAACAAGATTCAAAAGGTAAGAAGTCTATTGCTTTAAAGTCTAACAACTATTCTGATGCTACAGACTCCGAAGAAGATATAGATGATGAAGAACTGACACTCATGATAAAGAGGTTCAAAAAGCTGAACAGAATTGGAAGAAAATTCAATTGGAAGAAACAAAGCTCTCAAAGATTTCAGAATAAATCAATTGAGGAAGATGATTCCAACAAATAAGTGACTTGCTTCGAATGCAAGAAAAAGAGACACATCAGACCCAAGTGTCCTTTATTAAAGAAAAGGAAAGGAAAGGCTGACAAACACAGAAAGGCACTCAAAGCAGAAACATGGAGTGATACTGAATGTGAAGAAAGTGATGATGATTATGCTAACATCTGTTTAATGACAAAATCTGATTTAAACTCAGACCTTGAGATAGATACAAACTCAGACAGTGAGCTTGAGGTAAGTAATCTAAAAATTCCTGTCAAAGTCTCAAAATATATTGATGAACTATGTCTTAGTCTCAAAACCTCTCTTAAGAGGATCTCCGAATTAAAAATGGAGAATTATATATTGAAGCAACAGGAAAAATCTTGGAAGGAAAAATTTGAAAATTTAGATAAAGACTTTACTATTTTAAAAGTAAACTCATACTCTCTTTCAAAAGAAAATACATATTTAAAAAGTGATATTTCAAATATATCAAAAAGGTTTTCAAATGGTTCTGAAAAGTTGGATAAGATTCTTTCAATACAAAGACCTTACTTTGACAAATTAGGTCTTGGTATGTCTTCTGAAACTATTCCACTAATTGATTTTCTAAAGGTGAAGGAAAGAATCAAACAAAGACCTACAAAAACTATTTATAAAAATCATTTTCAGAAAGTTTTTGTAAAACCTGTTGACCGAAATGTTCTTAAATGTTAAGCTCATAACATTTTGAGAAAGAATACCCTTTGGTTTGGAGACCTGTTAAAAGGGATTGGGCAAAGACTGTTGATTGCTCTAACTCAACCAGACCCAAGATGAAGTGGGTACCAAAGAAAGCTTGAATTTTTTCTCTTAATTGCAGGTCACTATCAAAAGAAAGATCAAATGGTATTTGGATAGTGGCTACTCAAAACATATGACAAAAGATTCAAGTTGCTTTATAAAACTTGTCCAAATAGATGGAGGGAAAGTTTCTTTTGGTGGTAACAACAAATGAATGATTATTGGCTGCGGTACAGTAAAAATTGGAAGTCTATCAATCAATAATGTCTCCTTGGTGGAAGGATTGAATTACAACCTACTCAGTATAAAGACTTCTCTCAATCTTTTACTGGACATAGACATGGGAATATCTATATTCTGGATGTAAATCAAGAAAGATCACAATGCTTAATATTAGTACAAGATGAAGCTAATCTATGGCATCGAAAGCTTGGCCATATCAACATGAAGCAAATTGCCAAAATCTCTTCCAAGAAGCTTGTTTGAGGATTACTTATTCTCAATTACCAAAAGTCTGACTTATGCACACCATGCGTACTGGGAAAACAGGTTAGAAATTCCTTTAAACCAATAAATCAAGTTTCCACTAATCATGTATTGCAACTCCTGCATATGAATCCTTTTGGACCCACGAGAACTCAAAGCATTGGTGGAAAAATGTTTTGCCTACTAATAGTGGATGATTATTCACGATTTACTTGGGTTTACTTTCTTGCAAGTAGGTCTGAGAATTTTTCTCATTTTTCAAAATTTGCTAAGAAAGTGCAGAATGAAAAAGGCTATACTATTTTAAATATTCGTACAGACCATGGAGGTGAGTTTGAAAATTAAGATTTTACTAAATTTTGTGATGAATCTGGTTTTCAGCATAAATTCTCCTCTCCATACACCAGAAAATAATGGGGTTGTGAAAAGGGAGAATAGATCTTTACAAGAAATGGCAATGACTCTTCAAATTGAAAGTAATATTTCTTCACATTTTTGGGCTGAAGCTATTTGTACTGCTTGTTATATTATTAACAGAGTATTTTTAAGGCCAATTCTTGAGAAACAAATTTGTGAATTTTTTAAAGAAAAGAAACCAATTGTTTCATATTTTCAATTATTTGGTTGTAAATGCTTTATCTTGAAAAATGTAAATGATTTAGTTGGTAAGTTTGAAGAAAAATCGAATGAAGGATTCTTTCTTGGGTACTCAACTTCAAGCAAAGCCTACATAATATTCAACAAGAAGACTCAGACTGTGGAAGAATCAATGAACGTCAAATTTCAAGACTCTCCACAAACTCAAGCGATTCAGACTGAAGAATCAGAACTTGCTCTAGACTCCACAAGATCTACCTCCCTTGAAACAGTTCAAATTCCAGAAGTAGAACAACAAGTTGTTGATGAAGGATCAACTAAAGAAAAAGATCAACAACCTATCAGATTGAGCACTAACCGGAAGCACAAGTCTAGTCATCTTGAAGAACTCATTATTGGAGACGTTAATAAGCGAATTCACACGAGATCCAAAAGGTGAGAAGAATCTAATGCTGTGGCACTTATTTCTGAAGTTGAACCAAAAAATATAGAAGAAGCCTTAGCTGAAGAAAGCTGGATTGAAGCAATGCAAGAAGAACTCAGACAATTCAGCATCAATGATGTTTGGGAACTAACTCCTAAACCAAAAGGTAAGTCTATTATTGGAACTAAATGGGTTTTCAGGAACAAAGTCAATGAAAAAGGAAAAGTGACAAGAAACAAAGCAAGACTCATGGCTAAAGGATATACGTAAGAAGAATGGATAAACTATGACGAGACTTACGCTCTTGTAGCAATGTTAGAAGCAATTAGATTATTATTTGCTTTTGCATGCTATAAGAATTTCAGGTTATTCTAAATGGATGTTAAAAGCGCATTCCTGAATGGATTTATTCAAGAAGAAGTCTATGTGGAACAACCTCCTGGATTTGAAGATCTAAAGAAACCAGACTCAGTGTTCAGACGGAAAAATGCTTTATATGGATTAAAACAAGCTCCTCGAGCTTGGTATGAAAGGTTGAGTAACTTTTTAATTCAAAATGGTTTCATTAAAGGAAAAGTAGATACTACCTTATTTGTTAAAAGGGAAGGTAAAAGTTTTTTACTTGTTCAAATATATGTTGATGATATTATATTTGGATCATCTAATGAGCTTTTGTGCAAAAAAATTTCTAAGTCTATGCAGGATGAATTCGAGATGAGTATGATGGGTGAACTATCATTCTTTCTTGGTTTACAAATGAAACAATCGAAAGAATGAATCTTTATTCATCAAGAGAAATATGCAAAAGAATTTGTTTCGGACTGGAGAATTGCAAAAAGACTGACATACCAATGTCAAATTCTTTGAAGCTAGACAAAGATGAAGGAGGAAAGAAAGTCGACCAAAAGCTATACAGGAGTATCATTGGTTCATTTATTTATATTACTGCATCAAGACCTGCCATATTGTTTATTGTTTGCCTTTGTGCTAGGTTTCAATCATATCCTAAAGAATCTCATCTAAGTGCTGCAAAACATATCATTAAATATATTGCAACTACTGCTAAGCTTGGTCTATGGTATCCCAAGGAAGGAGACTTTACTCTTCTTGGATATTCAAATGCAGATCTTGCAGGTTGCAGAGTTCATAAAAAGAGCACATTCGGCACTTGTCAATTGCTTGGTAACAGGGCAGTATCTTGGTTTTCATGGAAGCAAAGTACCGTCACTCTATCAACAGCTAAAGCAGAATATGTAGCTATTGGAAGCTGTTGTTCTCAAATACTTTGGATAAAACAACAACTATGAGACTTTGGTATCGAAGACTCATGCACCGAGATCAAATGCGACAACACTAGTGCAATCAATCTCACAAAGAACCCAATTCTTCATTCAAGAGCAAAGCATATAGAGATTCAACATTATTTTATTAGAGATCATGTTCAAAATGGAGAAGTCTTGATACAGTTTATCGACTCAAAGAATCAACTGGCAGACATATTCACAAAGCCGCTTGAGAAAAGTTCATTTGAGTCTATTCGTTCAAGACTCAACATTTTATCTTTTGAAGACTGATGAAGCTCAAACTCAGAAACTAGATCTGAAAAGAATCAGACTGAAAAGTTCAGACTCAGAAGACCAAAGGTTAAAACTGTAAGTTATTTTAATACTTTTAATCATTTAACTTGACATCTTGAAAAGGTAAGGCCGCTTGTTAATCTCTAATTGATATTAAAAAGACAGTTATCTTATTGATTTCGATAAAGATAACTGATAAATATATGTACAGGACTAACTCGTTTTCTGTGGATGCAGATCCATTATTATCTTTATCCTAACTTCTTATGAGATATCTTTGTTAGCTTAAATGTTGTATTGCAGGGCGAAATTATCCAAATCTGAAGGAAAGTTTTGTCACCATAAAAAATGGGGAGATTGTTAGAGAAATCTTCTTAAGGTGTTTTGAAGTCGACAAAAAATTTCCATCAGTCTAGTCTAAAGACTTGTAGAGTCTCTTGACAAAGTCTGAAGTCCTCCAGACTCAAGTTTCAAAGTCTACTCTCATGGACAGTTTCTAGACCGACAAAGTTAAAGTTCTATTCTGATAGATTCAAGAATGGTTTTGATTTGTATGGTTAAGGAATATCTCACGACTGTAATTAACACTTCAAGATCTTTTATTCATATTCAAATAATCTAGATTCTCTAGATCCGCGAATTATACTTGGAAGGTTCTACTTATGGAAACCGAGATCCTGATTGTATGGGCGAACAAGATTGATGGGCTATCGACATTTTCCTTGAAGAGCTCAAGATCTCTCTAATTGATTCTGTCCAATGGGTCGATTGGAATAATTTCTTTGGAAGGTGCCAACGGTATTGAAAGCATGAAAAAGTATTTAAGGGAGATGCTCAAGTTGTTTAAGGATGCTCCGATAGAAAATTTTCAAAGTCTGAAACTCTCTGTTCTTTTGCGATCTTATTCTTCAAGCTATACTTGTAATCAAAAGAGAGACTGAATTTTGGTGAGACCTTGAGGAAGTGTAGTAGAGTCTCTACACTGTGGAATTAAGGACGTGAGACTGTAAATTCTCTTTTTGATTCTTAGTGAAATCCAGCCAGTGGGCTGTCCGTGCGTGAGAGTGGACGTAGGCCTGGTCTAAGCTGAACCACTATAAACTTGGAGTCTTGATTCTCTATCCCTAATCCTTTTACTTTACATTGCATTTTCATACATCTACTATTGTTTTCAATCTCTTAGTCTATCATTCATTAAAAAATCTATCTATTTTGTTACAATTTATAAAAATCATCTTGATCACCTATTCACCCCCCTCTAGGTGCTCGTACTAGTTCTATCAATATGAAAATGAGGTGTTCCAATTATCGAATGCATTGACTATATGCATATGATATATGAGATGTACTAACGGGCAGGGAGGTGCTAAGGTGAGGTAAGTCCTATATGGTGCATGTTTAAACTGCCTCTAGGTGAATCCTCGTCCTAATCGGGGTTTAGGGTGTAGATTCACTGAGATTTATCTTACCCAGTCGTGGTTTAAAATTTTACAGGTCCTTAGATGGAAGTTTGACACGTTCGTTTTGGGTGGCTACGAGAGGCGAAGACCAAGCGTACCCTTCTCCCCATCCACGGACCCCTTGGACCCATCAGCTCGTAGTGATCACCATTTGGGTCGATGAGAGTCTACCTCAGTTGGTACCTCATCACTTCAAAGCGTGGTTCCGTCACCGGCCTAACGGGGTTCGGGAGGGCCCTTTGGACGGTTTTGACAGACCTGCCGTCGATACCGAGTATGAGGAGGTACTCGACCCCGCTGTGGATGCCGATATTTTGGAAAATATCGCAGCGGACCAAAGGCCCGAGGCTGAAGGGCCCGGAGTAGAGGTAGCTGATCTTTTAGACATCAACATCCCAGATGGTGTCGTATTATACCCGGATCCCAAGTAGGTAGGGTCCGGGATAGGATTAGCTTTGTAGCTTCTTTTAGGTTTAGACTCATGTATATAAACCTGATGTGTTTATAAAATGTGACTTGTGTTAATTGGCCATCCTGCTTTTTCTATCCCTGTGTTGATTGTTGTTTGGAGATTGTTTAATTCGCTTCCGCATGTGCATAAAATGAATGGCTCGGCGACTCATCTTGAGAACGTCGCAATTCTATCGACCATTGAGGGATGTTCGTGTGCTCTAGGTTCGGGGCGTGACACTTTGGGTTTGTTTATTTTCTGTTAAGGATTAAGAGTTTGTTTAAGAGTGACCTTGGAATAGGGCCACCAAACATTAATTATCTCTTTATTCCATTCATGCCCATAAAATGTTACAATGACCATGAGTGGTATATCTTGAGGATCTTCATTTATTTATCCAAATAATTCCAATGCAGTAAAGAAATGTTTCACATTGTCCATAAATAGCAGTTTCCCTATTTCACTCGACTTCAACGCAAGAAGAGATGACATGCACGCATAGTTCCTTCGAGAGGCAGAGAGAGTCTATATAGGATGCCTTTGCAAGGCCACTGATAAGGCTCAAAACTGTTGTTTGTACTAGGGAGTCGAGATGCTAAAAAGAACAATGAGTTAACCAGTGTCATGAAATTAAATGTATGATTGTTCCCTGTAACATTTAAATGATAAGGAATAGTGTTATTAGAGTTTTTCTGATGTAATATTATAGCTTGGCCAAACTTCATAGTTTTATTTTACGTGTTATTGCACGGGTATATTCTGCAAAATCACTCGCGCAGCTTGCCAAGGTTTGCATGAGGTAACGGTCAGGCAGAGCATGGAAACCTTTTGAAAACAACATTGCATGGTGGGCCGGGCGCGTGCGAGAGAGAGAGAGAGATTCTTATGAAGAATGATCATTTATGACTCAAAACGTTCACGATCAGTTACAATAAGAAGAATTCTTTTATTGGGAACCAATTATCAATCTCAGCAATCATGTATGGAGAATACAGGGGTAGTTCGACATCTTGGAGTTCAATGCGTCAACCTAGTTGTTGTCATACCAAAACTGCGCCTGAAGGTAGTCAACAACCTTCTTATCCACTTGGAAGGCCTTGGTGAGAACATCAGCCGAAATGGGTGGCTTTGATCCGAACACGGCATTAGCAATGGTAATCAGTCCTGGGTTCTGGCTGCTCAGAGCAGCAAAGGCCAATGCAGGGGTCTTTCCAATGTTCAGCTGGAAGTGGATGAGACCAATCGGGAACACAAACACATCCCCTTTGTACAACACTTTGGTGAAGAAGGTGTTGTTTAATTGGTTGGACGTGACGAAGCCGACAAGCAAAGTGCCCTCAGTGACAACCAGAATCTCAGTCCCACGAGGGTGAGTGTGGGGAGGATTCAGGCCACCTGGAGCGAAGTCAATACGAGCCATGGAAATGCCCAAAGTGTTGAGTCCTGCAAATTGGTCTACGAAAGCAGGTGTGACTTTTGATCCAAGTGGGTTCGCAGTGTTGCCAGCATATCTAAACCCCTTAAAGAGGAAATCATCTGCTGTAACTTGTTTTGGGTCCTTGCAAAACTTTCCGTTCACAAATACTGCACAAGAAACAGAAAATTCATGTTATTAGGCTTATCTAAGCAGAAACTCCTTTCGCATAAATACTCGCAGCATCATTAAACAAAAAGATAGATACGAATAATGCTTGAGTAGAGCTCCAACCTTTTGGGTCATTGATGGCCACACAGAAGTCCTGGAGAGGACTCGGGTCATATGCAAAAGTGGTGGCAGTTGCTAGAGCCAAGATGACAAAGCTAATTGGGAGAAACTTCATTGTGGTGGACAGGGTAGTCTCTGGTCAGGGCTTTGATATCTACCTCTTCTTTTGTTTGCTTGAGATGAGAGTACATGTTTTGCATGGAGACATGACCCCTTTTTATAGATGATGGTGGTGTTGACCCTGTATTTGATTTTCCGTGATAAGCAGCTCTTCCCAGATCTATAACTATACCAAGTCTCCTATGTGGTAGTTAATTTCTTATTCCAAGATACGAATTAATCCACAACTGCTCCAACAGAATGCCCCTTTCTTCGACCCATCCTCTTTCCCTGGTAAGAAAAGGCATGATATCTCATATGGAAGTGGACTTCTTCAATAATATGTAAATCTTCGGTTTTCTTTACTGTTTTGATGTCCTACACGTATTCAAGTTCAGCCGGACTTCCTCAATAATATGTACATCTTCGGTTTTCTTTACTGTTTTGATGTCCTACGCGTATTCAAGTTCAGCTGGATGGAGAGAGGGTCAATTATTCTCTTAATTGCTTCGTATGACCAAATCAATCTGCTAATTGAAAATGATGGAAGAACAATGTTTTCGCTTGCATCTCCATCCCTTACCATGAAAACACTTACCAAGTTGCCGATTTGATTCCTATAGATATTGTGTTTACTTTGTTATACAAAGTATGCAAGGTTTTCACACCATCTAGTTGATGCGTACTTCCGTGACAAGATTTATAATCAGAATCTCTTTGATCACAATCATTGGATTGGAGAGGTAAAATGCATGGTTTGACTAATTTTCGAATTTGTTGCCGTGAACGGGTTGTAAACCTATATTTCACAAACTCATATGATTCATCCATCTCTACATGCTAAATTTTAAACCTTATTATAAGGACCACGGGCTTCCACCAAAAATACAACCCGAAAAACTCTTCACTATTCAAACTACTATCGATAAAAATTTCCAAGAAGGTTACCAAGGATATCATCAAGTACATAATTTTTCGATGGTCGTCCTAAAGATGGATTTTTCGAAAACATCCAACAAATGAGGATAATCCATGGAGATCATGTGAAAAATAAATTGTTCGCTTTATTTCGTTTGATAGCCTAGAGTACAGAGACTCTCCCTCCAATATAATCACAGCAATCAAACAGGGGTAATGAGAATGTAAAATTTAAAATCTGAGAATGTAAAAAGACGAAAAGTAAAGTGGGAATGCTTCATCGAATGACTAATTCTCAATAAGACCGGGTTTAGAAACAAGAGGCGGTTGAAGTTAGAGAATTGTTCACCAATCACGCGGAAGAATAAACAATTGTTATAGACCTAGCACTGTTCCTTGCTTCAGCTGCTTCCTGCAGGCCTGTTGACTGGGACTAAGTCAAATGACTAACTACTATAAATAGATGAGCCGCGTTTCACGACAATCCTCAACAGAACAGAATTTCCGAGACAGACTAATCGAAGCTCGGAAAACATTCCACGATGAAGTTCCTTCTAACATTTGTCCTCTTGGCTTTGGTATCATCTCATGCCTTTGCCTCCGACCCAAGTCCTCTTCAGGACTTCTGTGTAGCCATCAACGACAGCAACTCGGCGGTGCTTGTGAATGGAAAGTTCTGCAAGGATCCAAAGCTTGCCGTAGCAGATGATTTCTCCTTCACAAAGTTCAGATATCCTGGGAACACATCGAATCCGCTCGGATCCAAAGTAACGACTGCCTTTGTCGACCAATTCCCAGGACTCAACACTCTTGGCATCGCCATGGCCCGCCTTGACTTTGCTCCGTACGGTCTAAACCCTCCCCACATCCATCCTCGTGGCACTGAGATGCTAGTGGTCGTGGAGGGTACACTCTACGTCGGTTTTGTCACATCCAACCAATTGAACAATACTCTCTTCACCAAAGTCTTGACCAAAGGAGATGTTTTCGTGTTTCCACAAGGCCTCATTCATTACCAGCTGAATATTGGACAAGCTAATGCACTGGCCTTTGCTTTCTTGAGCAGCCAGAATCCGGGTCTCATAACCATAGCAAATTCAGTCTTTGGATCGAAGCCACTGATCAATGTCGATGTCCTTACAAAGGCTTTCCAAGTGGACAACAAACTGATCAATTATTTGCAAGCACAGAATTGGTTTGACAACCATTAGGCAGATGTTCACAAGAGTAATTGTGTTTGTTCATTATATTACAAAGAAGAATTCTTTCCAATAGCATCCTGAACTTTGGGTACTAGTACAATTGTATGTTATCTGATATTTGATAAGGTTCCACTGTTTGTTATCTCTATCTCTCTCGTACATCTTTCGAGGGTTGTAATGAAAAATTAATTCAAGGTCTCTTTCCATCTTGCTCGCTCCAGGTCTCTGACTAACTTTCCAAACGGGATATGTCACTTGATCACTGCATACTAATCTCAAGTATCAGCGTGTGAATAATTTTGCTTTGATAGTATTGTTTAACTCAAGTAAATTCATCATTCTGATATAGAAGTACACCTTATGTAATTTTCTGCCTTACTTTGTTTTGTTAATTTTCTACATGGATTAAGAGTTTGTATAAGACTGACTTTGCAATGGGCCACCAAACATTAATCCTATCCAATGTCAATAAATAGTGGTTTGCCTGTTTCACTCCACTTTTTCAGCGCAAGAAGAGATGACTCGCGCTTGGAGTTCCTTCAAGAGGATGGCTCTGCTTGGCCTCTATATAAAGCTCAAAACTGGTGTTTGTGCTTTGAGAGTCAATGTGACATCCTGGATTTTTAGTCATGTTTTCAATTGAATAAACCGGGCCTTTTATCGACGCGCCTATAGTGCTATTCACAGAGCCGATCACGCGTGAGATAACTAGACTATTTGGAGAAGTCATTAAGAGATTTTAATGCAATGGACTTGAGAATTTGACTAGAAATCGACTGTTCGACCATGCTAGTCTGTAAGGATCATTATGGCATTATCAAAACCGATTAGAGATTAGGGATAGGTCGATTCGACTGAGATGTGTGATCAAAGTATGGGTGATTCCACCTGATTGCAAAATTCTTGTCGATATGCACTAGACCGATTTTCTGTTGTTTTGGGTACCCTATGCCTGTAATTGAAAACTTGTGATTTTAACGACCACCGAGAGTTGCCGATGTGTCGAAATAGTATATTGTGGCTCAAAGAAAATCAACCACGGGTCAATTGCACTAAAAATTCCTGAAAGCTACCCGGTAGCCTAGGTCACGCTAAAATCACGTCGGATGAAAATTAACCGTGAATTTGAGTCCGATTTCAGAAATTGAAAGTTCTGTCATGTCACAATTAATTCTAGGAATGTCGACTCAGTCTCAAAAGAATTTTCGAAGATTCCGGGATTTTTACGAAAAATCGATTCGAACGATTAAGAAAACGAACGGAAATTCGGACTGGCCGAATTGAGGGGAGTTTTGACTTCCAAACTGAGCTACTTGGCAAAAATGGAATTGTAGAAATTATGTTGGGTTTTTCTACATCAAAATTTGGACATCAATTGGGAAATTTGATAAAGAAATGGAAGCCAAAAATTGAAGAAATTCGTATGCTAATATGAGGGCTGCAATTTTGGCATCATATTGGTTATTTGTGGGATTAAAGTGTTGAGAAAGTAATTAGGACATTAGGGATATGTGTGTGGGCTTTGGCGGAACCAAGCATTCAATGGAATGGATTGCTTTTGTTAGACTTTGGGCCCCCTCTCAAACTTCTCACACACACGCCCCCTTCTTCCTCATTCGACCAACTCCATCTCCTTTAGTTTCTGTTTTTGCTTTCATTTTCTCTTCCTTCGATCCACCAATGACTCCGCCTCCATCAATTTCCTCTCCGTCGTGCGTCTTCCCCACGACCGAAGCCCAAGCTGCCGTGCATCCTTCACCTCACCAGCACACTCCTTCAATCAACACCCCCACCGAAATCCTCTCCATGTACTTTGGTGCTAATTCGTACATTATTAATCATTACTAACGGAGATATATCAGCAACTTGAAAGTCTTCACGCAACAGATGCGGAACATTTCTCCTCAAACAATCTCGATGGCCACCTCAATCTTCTTCTGATTGACCGTGACAATAAAATATGCAAACCAGAAGAGCAACGGTCACAATCACGAACAAATCAAAATGGGATGATGCTGCCACGTATATTTTATTGGTGCAGGCGGAGAATAGAGAGAGCAGGAGGAGTTGAGTTCAAAACATGATGCGGAGGGAAGGATAGAAGTAAATCTGTTCTCTGAATGGTTCAGCGTTTGAGAAGTTCTGGCATGGACCATTGACTGGAGCACCAGAGATACCGTTTTAAGAAATCAACCACAGTGTGAGCACTCTCGACATCTCTTCCCCTTCTGCTTTACAGGAGCCATGAGTAAATTTCTTATTCCAGTGATGAATCATTCTGCAACTGCTTTGACAAAACTCCAATCATATTGAATTTCCTCCTGATGGATTTAATTATATGGGCCTAAGTTGGCCCGGCCACGATGGGCCTAAAGACCCGGCCCACGGGAATAAAGCCCGTGAAAGGAGGTACATATAAAAGGGATGAGAGAGAGGGAGTACACAACCATTGGAATCATAAGAACGTTAATTCTCTCCCTCTCCTCTCAAGACGAAGAACAAAGGCAAAATGCAACTTCTTCTTCCCTTCACGGTAATTTGTCGTCATCGGATCGAACATGGCTGAATTCTCTTCCTCTTTACGGCATCGGTGTCTAATCTGTGGCTAACAATGTACGCTTGAATCCGTGGTGTGCTTTACGATCGGTGATACGCGACTTTAGGCCCATCGTGGCCGGGCCAACTTAGGCCCATATAATTAAATCCATCACCTCCGTTACAGCTGAGAGATGCATGAATCTTATATGGTAGCGATCTCCAGGATTGACTCAGCAGTGGGATTGAGGCCGGACCGTTTCTTCAGAAGGAGCAACATATCCTGAAAAGATCAAATAATTCATTTACTAGGTGTTTCAAATACATCTTCACCACTAAAAGACTTGCCTAGTTGGTGATTTGCTTCCTGTTCTTCAGTATATCATGCCACTGTTTTACATGTGAAAGACTTGCCTAGTTTGTGATTTGCTTCATGTTCTTCAGTATATCATGCCATTGTTACATAAAGCACCCAGATGTTCACATTATTTGGTCACCTCCTGTGTACTTGAGTCATGATAACAAGAGCAAAAGGAGCAAGCATCTTTGTAACGACTCGGGTCCCATTGTGTAATATTGTCCGCTTTGGACACTGAATCCTTACGGCTTTAAAAGACGTTACACAGATTAGAGGGGTCCAAGCCATTATAAACTAGCCCAACACTCTCCCAAAGTGATGTGGGATAGGAGAAATACTCTTAGCCTCGCCTGCGTACAGCCGAGGCGATCTTAGTCTATCCCTCCATACTGCCCCGGGTCTGGGTCGTCACAATCTTAATATCAGAGAGGTAAAAGGCCTACCAGCCCAAAGTATGATCTGAAAACTAATGAGTATTCAAACTTCTGAACGTAGATATTTTTCCCCAGGAAGAAAAAGATTGTTAGTAATAAAAATTTGATATGTGGAAAGTAAGGGCTTCTTTGGCAATGTCCTGCTTTTTTGTTTTTGTAACTTTTTTTTTCTCATAATAAAAAAAGAATAGAAATTCATTTAATAACGTCAAATAATTTTTATATTTCTTGAAATAGAAAAGTGATCAAGGAATGGATTTGCAATAGAAATAAGAAGTTCGCATGAATAATTTCCAGAAATAAGTTATTTATTCTTTTTTTACTTTCTTTTCATCTTCCTTGTCGCCCTTCACTCTCGACCATTGCCCCCTGTTGTCCGGCCACCACCAGCCATCCGTCGCTGCCCGCCACTCGCCGCCGCCGCTGCCTGCCAACCGCTGTTGGTAATGGCGGTGGTCAGTAGGCAGGCAGTGGCGGCATGGAAGAATAAGAAAAGAAACAAAAATATCTTAAAAATTAAAAGAAATTATAGGTTATAAAAAAAAAAATTGTGTATCGTACCATATACATTCCAATTCTTTTTTCACTCAGAGAATAAAAATTTAGTGTAGTTACAAAACGCGTTCTTTTACTTAGAAATTGTTTAGGGAAATAAAAAGAAAAAAAATTATTTTTAAAAAGAAATTGTTTTCCAGAACAAAAGCATTACCAAATGGACCTAAGAAACTGCAGACGTAAGACTCGCTATTACTGACTTAAAAGTCTCCTAAACTTATTTTTGAGGAGCAGCTGCGCATTGGAATATCATACAGCGTAAAATTAATCAAATAAATTTGTGCTTCTAGCAATCTTATTACTGAAAGATATAAGGCAGCGGGACTATCTTTTCAACTTTCGTCTCTTAAAACGGTTAGCACAAAATCTATCATGACAATTATGATTGGAAAGTTGCCTTCATCGTCTACCCATCTTTAACAACTCTCCCACTTCTCTGAGAAAATCTATAGAGGAGCTTCGAGGTTAGAAACAATAGAGGGACATTTGGTAATTTCAAGGGAATCAGCTAAAATTCTTTGGTGTTGATAGCAAAAACCTCTTTTGAATTATAACTTCCGAACCTTCCTTTTTCCAACAGAATTAGGTGACTTAATTAATATCCACCAGGTCAACATGGAAAGAATCACACCCTTGATCCTCAAGTAAGCGATGTCATATAAGTTCTAGAAGCCATTGGAATTTGGAATAAGATATTGCTTACCAGTTCTAACTTTCGTAAAACCTTCCTGCTCATACGGTTGTAGAGCAGTCGCAGCTTTGCACAACAGCATCTTATTTCTGACCTCCCATGAACTTGTGCTCCCAAAGGTAATGAATCAAGTTTTGTGCAACAGAAGAGTGAATCACTGCTATGTGGATTGCTACTAAGTTCAGTGTTTGGGATGTTAAATCAGACGAAGTCCCCTAATTATTACTGATAGGAAATATCTGCAGCCCAAAAATTTCCATGGTGAAGATGAGTGTGAAAAGAGTTTATCCTACTCTAGAAAGGGTCAATTCAATCCACTTTGGACGCATGAAACTGTGTTCAGAAAACAGTCCTTGTTTAATCATGATGCTCCAAATTGATGCTGAAGAGCTGAAGAAGTGAAGGAGGAATAATGCAAGGTTGTAAAAGTTAAGAATGAGCACTTCCATAGCTGATAATATGCATTGTTTAAGCTGGAGATGAGAAAATCGAATTGACCGCCACCCGGTCACAGTGGTTATGGAACGGTTCATTGTTTGGAATTAAGAAAGGGGAAATAAAGATAGAAACATTGAAAACTTGGTCGTCTGCAGGGAAACTTGTTGCATAAATTGTTTACCAGGTCAAGCACTGTCATGTATAAATAGAGACCATGTTATCATGCAAGGCACCTCACTCCTCCCTCGAGCAATCATACTCTGAGCTAGGAAATAGAACCTGAGATCAGCCCCAACTCCCGCCCACGATGAAGTCCTTTCCAATTAGCCTTCTCATTTTGGCTTTGGCAACTGCAACTGCCTTTGCTTATGACCCAAGTCCTCTTCAGGACATATGCGTGGCCATCAACGACCCGAAGTCTGCAGGTTAAACCTCTATTCTAGTGTTATTGACATACTGTTTTCTTCTGGTCAATGATGCTAAAAACAGAACATGCAAAAAGGTTTTGTTTTGGTAGCATGACGACATTTTTATCGCTCATAACTAGTACAATAGTCATCGCATATTGAGTGATGCATATTAAGATGAGTTCTGTTTTCTCATGCAGTGTTTGTGAACGGGGAGTTTTGCAAGGACCCTAAGCAAGCCAATGCAGATGACTTCACCTTTATGGGGTTCAGAAATCCTGGAAATACTGCAAACCCACTTGGATCGAAAGTCACACCTGCAACCGTCATCGAGTTTCCAGGACTCAATACTTTGGGCATATCCATGGCTCGCATTGACTTCGCTCCTGGAGGTTTAAACCCTCCCCACACTCACCCTCGTGGCACTGAGGTCTTGGTCGTCATCGAGGGCACACTCCTTGTCGGCTTTGTCACATCCAACCAATTGAACAACACTCTCTTCACCAAAGTCTTGTACAAAGGTGATGTGTTTGTTTTCCCAATTGGACTCATTCACTTCCAGTTGAATATTGGAAAGACCCCTGCACTGGCCTTTGCCGGTTTGAGCAGCCAAAATCCAGGAGTCATTACCATTGCTAACTCCGTCTTTGGAGCAAAGCCACCCATTTCTGCTGATGTTCTCACCAAGGCCTTCCAAGTGGACAAGAAAACTGTTGACTACCTCCAGGCACAGTTTTGGTACGACAACAACTAAATGGAATGGATGACCAGAAAAACACCAACAGAGCATCTGAGCCATTTAACTTACGCAAGCATTCCTAGTTTCCATGAGAGACTTCCAAGAATAAAAACACTACTTTATGTCAGTGGTCAATGGGTATTTTTACCTCTTGTATGAGTAATTGATCAGTAAAGTATTATTTACTAAGAATCTCCTGTTTCTTGATCCCTGTTTTGACGAAAGTTTCTCATATGGACCGGAGCCAAATGCCAAGCAAATTCATAATAGAAACAAAACACAGATTTCGATCAGATGCATATAAGTTCAGTGAAAACAATTGCAACGACTTTGGGCACTCGGATCAGCCTCAAAATGATCATTGAAGTGTTGCTTGTCAAATTATCGAGCACAAAAGGTTATCGCACGCTTTCCATTGCGGGACCTGAACTCCCGTATTGATCAGACATCCATCAAGAACGATCCATCCATATTCTGTCGGTGTCAAATTTTCATGCTCTGATTTTGTGATACTGCGGCACAGTAAGTCCCAATCCACACTCAGCATGTCATGAAGATCAATGCTTCGTGCTGCCAAGTTGCTGACTTTGTTCTTATTGCCTGCATGTATCGTCGTTATTGTAGAAAACATGCTGTACTTTCTGTTAGAATATTTAAATAATAAACCACACATTCATTTAACAACTTAGCTTAAGCTTTTAGAACAGTTGGTAGTGTTCCCACAAAATCTAACACTTTCACAGTTTGACATCTGCTACCAATTTGGTGGGAACTCTTACTATTTTTGTATTTCACCGCCGGCTGAATTTCTGACGATTTTCAAAATGATGACTACTATCAATAAAAATTCCAATCTGAAAAACCATTCACTAAGAAATCGTGCCATATGCAAATAATACTCTCTAAAGTAACTCTAGATTAGCAATGAGCGCAAAACTCTAAAAATTCGTTCCAATTGAACCGTAACTTGAAACTGATATTTGTAAGATCTCAGGACTCCACAACACCATAATTATCATTTCCACATAATTTGCACAACTAAACGACTCCTGAATCAACACAGTAACTCAAAATTATTGTAGACCTGAATTTATGTCCTAACTCCAAAATTTCCCCTGATTAAATGAACAAAGGATTACAATCCTAGGGTGCTACAAAACAAAGGCAAACTTGAGTCATCGTAGCCTCCCGTGCGTGCATGCAAAAGCCCCATTTCTTCTTCTTTCTCTGGTTCGTGACAAGAGGGAGAAGAGAAGGAAACATTTTCAGATTTATCTGGACTGAAGGTGGAATGGGCTGAGATCTTGTGCCTTTTCTTTTCTTTTGCAAGCCCAAGTATTACATATTATGCATAAGCAAAATAAACGTTGTATTGAGAGCATTTTTAATGCTCGGTGGATGAAAACACCCACCTAATAACCCAATTGAAAAGCACATTCTAGAGGTTGATAAGACCGTGCCAATAAAATATGTAAACCCCAAGACTAATGGCCACAATCACAACAAATCAAAATTGGATGATGCTGCCACATGGTTTTATCGGTGCAGAGGGGAGAAAAGAGAGTGCATGAGTTGTTAGATAATGATCCTGAGAGAAGGATAAAGACGAACTGTTCTCTGAATGGATCAGTGTTTGAGAAGGTCAACAATAGACCTTTGACAACAGCAACAGAGATATGGTTTAGGAAATCAACCCCTGGGTGAGCGCTTTCAACAACTCTTTCCCTTATTTCTCCAATTGACTAGTCTGCTTCGCTGGGGCCGTAAGTAGATATCTAAATCCGGTGATGTGTCGTTCCGTTGCTGCTTCGACGAAACCGCGTCAGGTTAAATTTCCTCTGTTCCAGCTAAGAAATGCATGAATCTAAGGTGAGAATGATATTCACAGATAACGTCAGCGTCTTTCTTTTTGACCTCTGTACTTCACTGTTGCAGCCGTCCAGGGTCGACTCAGCAGCGGAATTGTGCGGACCATTTCCTCAGAAAAAGTATCAGATCCTTAAAAAGTTGAATAATTCATTTACGAGAAAATGCAGGAATAGGCGTTCCTAATACGCCTTCACCATGAAAGGACTTGCCTAGTTGGTGATTTACTTCCGATTTTTCACTGTATCATGCAGGACGTTCACACCATAAAGTCACTTGCTGTGCATTTGCGTTGGGATAATATTGACAAGGATAAGCAGAGCAAGCATCTTAATATCAGAGAGGTAAAAGGCCTATTCCAGCCAAAAGTAGGATCTAGAAAACTAATGAGTATTCAAACTTCCGTATGTGGATAATAATCCCCAAGAAGAAAACACGAGATTACTAGTTATTGAAAATTCAATGTGAGGAAGGTAAGAAACCGGGGAACAAAGACTCACTATGGCTGAATTGAAGTCTTCTGATCTTATTCTTGGGGAGCAGATGCCCACTGAATTATTACATAGCGTCAAATTAATAAACAAAATTGCGCTTCTAGCAATTTTATTAGCAAAAGATCACAAGTGTCGTAACTTTTATATAGTGTTCACTTAAGTATCATAACTTTTTTTTGCTCATTTAAATGCTATAACTTATATACAGTACTCATTTGAACATTATAAATTTCAATCGATCAATTTAATACTATAACTTTCATAAATATGCATCACAAGTGTCATGCCACGTTGACTTTTCAACACTTGGAAAAGCTTCAACCCAAAAAAAAAAAAAAAAAATTGGATAAGAGTTTTTAAAATTTTTGACACTCAATTGAAAGCTATGCCAATTAGGGAAACGTTTTAGAAATTATGCACCCAAGTGGTCAAAAAAAAAAGTTGGGGTATTCAAGTAAGCGTCATACGAAAATTTTGACATTTATAATGTCCTTATTTCCAATTTCAATACTTAAAGATATAAGGTAATCAGACTATCTTTTGAATTTTCTATCTCCATATAATCTATCATGACAATTACGTTTAGAAGGTTGCCTTCATCTAGCCACCCTTAACAACTCTCCCACTTCTCTGAGAAAATCTGCGGAGGAGCTTCGAGATTTGAAACAATAAAGGGACATTGGGTAATTTCAAAGGAATTAACTAAAATTCTTTGTGGTTGATAGCAAAGCCTCTTTTGAATTATAACCTTCCTAAGCTTCACTTTTCAACCGAATTAGGTGACTTATTTAATATCCACCAGCTCAACACGGAAACGGTCACACCCTTGATCCTCAATTTGGCAATGTCCCATGAGTTCTAGAAGCAACTGGAATAAGACATTGCTTACAAGTTCTAACCTTTATAACATTTCTGCTCATTAGGTTACAGAGCAGCAGCTCTGGACAACGGCATCTTATTTCTGACCTCCCATGAACCATAGGCAAAGTTGCACATAACCATCAGTTAATGGACAAGGCACTAATTGTACTAAATGTTCATTACATCAGTGATGAGCTTGCATTGTGTATCCAAAGGTACATAATGTATCAAGTTTTGTGCGACGGAAGAGTGAATCACTGCTATGTGTATTGTAACTAAGTTCAGTGTTTGGAATGTTAAATCAGATGAAATCCTCTAATTATTGCTGATAGGGAATATCGGCAGCCTCAAAATTTTCATGGTGAAGATATGTGTGAAAAGGGCTTTTCCTACTCCAGAGAGGGTCAATTCAATCCACTTCAGACGCATGAAACTGTGATCAGAGAACAGTCCTTGTTTGATCATGCTGCTCCAAATTGATGCCTAAAGAGCTGAAGCGGTGAAGGAGGAATAATGCAAGGTTGTAAAAGTTACGAATGAGCACTTCCATAGCTGGTAATATGCATTTTTTAAGTGGATATGAATAAATCAAATTGACTGCCGCACGATAGTGGTTATGGAACAGTCCATTCTTTTGAATTAAGAAGGGGAAATAAAGATACAAACATTGAAGACATGGTAGTCTGCGGCGAAACTTGTTGCATAAATTGTTTACCAGGTCAAGCACTGTCATCTATAAATAGAGACCATGTTAGCATGCAAGGCATCTCACTCCTTCCTTGAGCAATAATACCCTGAGCTAGGAAATAGAACCTGAGATCAAAGCCCTAACTCCTGCCCACGATGAAGTTCCTTCCAATTAGCCTTCTCGTTTTGGCTTTGGTGGCTGCAACTGCCTTTGCTTATGACCCAAGTCCTCTTCAGGACATATGCGTGGCCATCAACGACCCGAAGTCTGCAGGTTGAACCTCTATCCTAGTGTTATTGACATACTGTTTTCTTCTGATCCATGAGGCTATAGACAGAACATGCTAAAAGGATTTGTTTTGGTAGCATGACAACATGGTTATCTATCATAACTTGTGTAATAGTCATCGCATTGAGTGATGCATTTTAAGATGAGTTCTGTCTTCTTATGCAGTGTTTGTGAACGGGGAGTTTTGCAAGGACCCTAAGCTAGCCACCGCAGATGACTTTGTCTTTACGACGTTCAGGAAACCTGGGAATACTGCAAACCCACTTGGATCAAAAGTCACACCTGCTACCGTCATGGAGTTTCCAGGACTCAATACTTTGGGCATATCCATGGCTCGCATTGACTTCGCTCCTGGGGGTCTAAACCCTCCCCACATTCACCCCCGTGGCACTGAGGTTCTGGTCGTCGTCGAGGGCACACTCCTGGTCGGCTTCGTCACATCCAACCAATTGAACAACACTCTCTTCACCAAAGTCTTGTACAAGGGTGATGTGTTTGTTTTCCCCATAGGGCTCATTCACTTCCAGTTGAATACTGGGAAGACCCCTGCACTGGCCTTCGCTGCTTTGAGCAGCCAAAACCCAGGAGTCATCACCATTGCTAACTCTGTCTTCGGAGCGAAGCCACCCATTTCTGTTGATGTTCTGACCAAGGCCTTCCAAGTGGACAAGAAAACTGTCGACTACCTCCAAGCACAGTTTTGGTACAACAACAACTAAATGGAACAGATGACTCAAGAAATGCCAACAGAGCATTTGAGCCATAGTACTTATGAAATCATTGCTATTTTCCATGAGAGATTGCTAAGAATAAATGAATAATTTATCTCAATGTTTATAGTGTTGTTATATGCCTTGTTGTATGAATCATTGAGTAATAAAGATCGTTTACTAAGAATCTCTTTCAACCCCCTCCCCCTCCCTCCCTCCCTCCCTCCCTCCCTCCCTCACTGTTTTGAGGATAATTTCTCATTCGAAAGGAGCCAAATCCCAAGCAAAGTCATTCCTCACATTTCATTACGGGGCGAGGATCCATAAAATTTCCATTGGTGTCACCTTTTTCATGCTCTAATTTGGTGGAAGCATTGGAAAGGAAGTCCCAGTCCACACACCGCTTGTCATCAGGATCATTGCTTTGTGTTGCCTTGTTGTCTACTTGTTTCCTACTAATCACGATGTATCGTCATTTTGTAGAAAGATCATCTGCATATATGTGAAAACGGTCCTGTTGAAATTACGTGGGAGCTCTTACGATTCATGTGTTCCACTCCATGCTGAATTTCAGGTCATTTTTGAAACCATGACTAGTCTCGACCAAAAGCCCGATTTGGAAAACCATTCACTGTGCCACATAGCCAAAGAATACTCCCTAAAATAACTCAAGATAAAGTAGTTGATTAAAAGCAGAATATGGAAATCTAAAAGACAAAAGAAGTGGGAGACAAAGACTCACTATAACCAAATTGAAGTCCCCTACAATATTTTATATGGATCAGGTGTTCGGAAAAGAATAGCGAGCACATTAAGTCATAGAACTTTCCGTTCTTCGCAAGTAGAGAAGGACAATCATCTAATAAACTTTCAGTACCGAAAACGGATTGGATGTGAAGCTCACTGCAGATATGCAAATTAAGTAGTCGCTATCATCTACACATCTTCAACAACTCTCCCATTTCTCCATGTTATATTAAGAAGTGTAAACTGCGTTTAAACCTCCCTCCTCCTCTTGCAATTTCCTATAAGCGAGTCCTCGTTAGCAGAAGTAAAAAAATAACCTCTTTTTTTTTCTTTTTTCTTTTTTCCGAGTATAGGTTTTTTTTTTCTTTTCAATCATCGTCCGCAATACATATTCGTTTTGGTTGGCTTCTGATTGGTGCTGCGGTTTTTACATCCTTGCAATGGATAAAAAACAGCTAAAAAATGGAAGTACATGATTGAATCGTAATGCAATGCATACACCTGGCAAAGCGATGAAGTTCCTGCCTATTTCCCTTTTAGAAACGCTTCATGTGATCCAATTTACTTCATCAAGAGGACTGGCTGACGTGTCGTATGCCGGAAAAGTCAAACAAAAAATACAAAAATTTGCAAACTCCCAAGGTCTGGTTGTTGTGACTTACATCATATGAGGAAGGTGAAGCACAATCCAAAAATTGAAACCATTGATTTTCAAAGTACTTTTTTAGGAACCAAACGCCAATGGACCTATGGCGTATTCAAAGCTTTTTCAAGTGAAAAACTAGTAAGCGCTTTTGTTAATCAAACCAAAGCATAACAGTGTCAAGCAGGATGAACTGGATATCGAATTGTGTTTTTCAAATCGAAATGCCATATCTCTATTCAATTTGACTAGGTTTACTGTTCTGCTTGATTCCTTGATCTATTCCCAGCATAGTTCTCTCACTTGTACATTAATCAATGCATGCTTGCTAGATAATCCTTGCTCCAATGACTTTTGAACTTTCAACAAAAACATAAAAACCAAAGTAAAGATCATGTTAATCCTGAAGTTCGCCCGTCTCAACAAGTCCATTCCAGAAACTACGGGACCATCTAGAAATCCATTTAACAGAATAGGAGATAACCTTATTAACAAAGCCTAGCTATGTGAAACAACCTTAAGAAATGCTTTAGTCCAGGATGAGATATGTTTTTGGTCCAACATATAAAAGTGCATTGCAAGCAAGCATATGTTCTAAATATTCTTTTTAGTTTCTTCCAAATAACAGAGTGGATCAAATTTTCTAATTTAACGAGGAGAAATCAGCAACCCTAAACTATTTCTTTCGCAAATGTAAAAGCAAATGCTCGGGAGACACGGAGATTGACCCCTTCAACAACATTTGCAGAGACACTATTGTATCAGTCTTTACACAAACAAGTTGAGCTTGAAAAGGCGTCAGATATCAATTATATAAGACAAACAAGGGGGGACTCAATTACTTGGCTCAGTTTTAGGCCCCTAGATTACGTCAAATCACGCTCATTGGTACATGAATGGTCGTGATAAAGACCCATCACGCGAACATTCCTTGTCAAGACTTGGCCTCCATTGATTTAGTCCCGGGTCGTCGCGTCACTTCATGAAAGTTGCTGTTCATTTCTTTTTCCTTGGAATATAAAATCAAAGTAATGGACACGTGGTTGTAGTTGTTGTGGAATGATCCGTCCATTGCGTCTAAAACCAAACTTGCATAATATCCGAAGATTTTCAATGTTGCCTATCACGCAGAAAGCGCTGTACTTGGTCAACAATTTTCATTTATATATAGAGCACTTGTCGCCATGCCTCGTCAGGTAGATTACCTGGAGAGAGCCTAAAGTCTTTCTACTAATTTATTTAACAGGACTCACCTTTAACAAAAAGTTAAGCCAACAAATTTAGTATCAACCAAATAAATCACTTGCTCTTCACCATGTTGTGCATCCAACGAAAAACCAAAATCACTAATACTCTTAATTGTAACCCTTAAAAAATTAGCTTGTTAGTACTTTATGTGGGACATTTATTATAGTTAATCATTTTTTTTTTGTCAGTTCTACTCTAACATTCACTCTCAGACTTTTGCCCTACCTCCTTGCAGGGCGTGGGAGTCGAAACCCACTCTTGAAATGAAATTTTCCCCACCCCAATCCCCCTTAAAAATGTGGGGATTTAAACCTCCAACCTCCCCCTTCCAAGATGAAAGAATGGCCACTGGGGCGAACCCCCCGTGGTTATAGTTAATCCTTTAAATGTCATTGTTTGAGCGATCTAATTCATTGACAATTTTATTATGCAGCGTAGTCTCCAACGTAAAATATGGGCTGTAAGTCACCATAATCTAACCATCTCAGCAACCTCTCCCACTTTAATTTTTTAACCGGGTCTTGCATATGTGGCCTCCTTCAGAAGCTAAACTATTGTGCTTCTATTTATCATCGTTCGCCTCGAAACCCCAAAAAAGAAGAAAGTCCATACTCATGAATTTTTGCAGAAAAAAAGAATGCTTGGTTTCTAAGTACATCCCATGTACTTTGGTGCTAATTCGTACGTTATTAATCATTACTAACGGGGATATATCAGCGACTTGAAAGTCTTCATGCTGCAGATGCGGAACATTTCTCCTCAAACAATCTCGATGGCCACCTCAATCTTCTTCTGATTGACCGTGACAATAAAATATGCAAACCAGGAGAGTAATGGTCACAATCACAAAAAAATCAAAATGTGTGATGCTGCCACGTATGTTTTATTGGTGCAGGCGGAGAATAGAGAGTGCAGGAGTAGTTGAGTGCGGACCGTTTCTTCAAAAAGAGCAACATATCCTGAAAAAATCAAATAATTCATTTACTAGGTGTTCCAAATACATCTTTGCCACTAAACTAAAAGACTTGCCTAGTTGGTTATTTGCTTCCTGTTCTTCAGTATATCATGCCATTGTTACATAAAGCACCCAGGATGTTGTTTTTGAAAGAACAGAGAAGGAGTTGATAGCAAAAGCTATGTGTCTTGTTCAGAAAACTGATAAATGTTCAAAATACATATTAGAACTTAACCATAAACTCACGTTGCCCACTAACAGCTTGCTTGGTCCACAAAACCAGCAACAAACTAAGAGAAGAGCTAAAAAAACGTGCAGCTAACTGCTCCTACAAGATAAAATTGACCAAGTAAAACAACAATTAACCAACTCCTAGAAAACATGACATCAACAAACTGACTAAACAAAAGAAATAAAAATAAAAATAAAAAATAGAACGTGCAGTCTTGATACATCAACACTCTCCTCCTGGATCAAGTACCGCACACTCCTAGCTTTGCCCTGAGAAGTTCAAATTGACCAACATGAAATGACTTCGTGAATATATCTACAATCTGGTTTTCTGAATAGCAGTACACCAGTTTCACCTCTTCAACCTTTTGCACTCCTTTCAAGAAGTAAAACTTGACCTTAAAATGCTTTGTTTTTCCATGAAATACTGGATTTTGTGAAATGGCTAGAGTAGCTTGATTATCCACAAACACTTCTATGTCTTCTTTTTGCTGCATATGCAGATCATCCATCAGCTTCTTCAACCATAATGCTTGATTCACAACTGCAATAGCTGCAATGAACTCAGCTTCTGCAGTTGATTGAGCCACTATTTCATGCTTCTTTGAACACTAGGAAAAACATGCCGACCCAAATGTAAAGCAATAACCTGTAGTGCTCCTCATATCATCCATTGATCCTGCCCAATCACTATCAGAATACCCCTGCAACTTAAACTCCTGAACTCTACAAAACTTAATCCCATATGAAAGAGTACCTTTTAAGTGCCTCAACACCCTCTTTGCAACTACCATATGCAACTCACTTGCACAATTGAGAAATCTAGATAAGACACTTACAGGAAACATGATGTCTGGCCTAGTTACAGTGAGATACATAAGACAGCCAATCAAACTTCTATAAACTCTTTCATTTGTAAGTTTCGATCCATCATTCTTTTGGAGCTTTTCCTTATGACCCATTGGAGTACTCATACTCTTGCACTTCTCCATGTTAAATCTCCTTAGGATCTCCTCCAAATACTTCTTCTGACAGATAAAAACTTCATTCTAAGTCTGCCTAACCTCCATTCCTTGAAAATATGACATCTCACCAAGATCTGTCAATTCGAACATCTTCATCATCTCTTGCTTAAATGCAGTAATTTGAGCACTATTACTCCCTGTCACTAGCATATCATCCACAAAAAGAGACACCACCACTAAGTCAGATACTAACTTTTTGACATATAGAGTGGATTCACTAAGGCTTTTCTTGAAACCTAGGCTTAGCAAGTGCTCATCCATCTTACTATACCTTGCTCTGGGAGCTTGCCTCAAGCCATAGAGAGCCTTTCTCAACAAATAAACTTTCTCCTCCTGGCCTGGTGTGACAAAGCCTTTTGGCTGCTCAACATAAATCTCCTCCTACAACACTCCATTAAAAAATGTAGATTTCACATCTAACTGATATACCTTCCATCCTTGTTGAGCTGCCAAAGCAAGAATCATTCTAATTGTATCAAGTCTTGCCACGGGAGCAAAGGTTTCTGAGAAATCAACTCCCCAAACATGTGCATATCCCTTCACCAGGTCTTATGCTTATTCACTAAGCCATCAGGATTAAATTTGGTCCTGAAAACCCAGTTTACTCCAATCACCTTCCTGTCTTCAGGCCTCTCCACTAGCTCCCATGTCTGGTTCTTTTCTATCATAGCCAACTCTTCCTTCATTGCATTCATCCACCTCTAATCGCTTTTAGCTTCCTCATGATCTGTAGGTTCCAAAACAGCCACACTGCACCTTTGATATATATCAGTCAAAGATCTGGTACCTCTAACTGGAACATCATCCACCAGCTCGTCAGGTTCCAATGAGACCTCTTTGTGCTTGCTTTGTGGCTCATTTGTCCAATCACATTTCTCATCTTCCAGGAACTGAACATCCCTACTAGTGATCACCTTCCCTGTCTGTGGTTGATAGATCCTGTAAGCTTTTGACACTAAACTGTAGCCAACAAGATCCTAGCTTCAGCTTTTTCTCCCAACTTGTCTCTCTTGACCTGTGGAATATGAGAAAAACACAAACAGCCAAACACCTTCAAATTTCTTAGAATTGGCTTGACATCAAACCAAGCTTCAAAGGGTGTCTTCATCTCCAATACCCTCGTAGGTAGTCTATTCAGCAGAAAAATTGATGTGTTTGTTGCTTCTGCCCAAAACTCTTTTGGTAGATTCTTCTCATACAACAGACACCTAGTTATCTCCATAATGGTTCTGTTCTTCCTCTCACTAACTCCATTTTGTTGTGGAGAGTAAGGAGCAGTAAGTTGCTGCTCAATTCTAGCCTCTTCACAGAAAGAGTTAAACCTCTATGAAGTGTATTATGTTCCATTATCAGATCTAATGACCTAAATCTTGCAGCCACTTTGGTTCTCAACCCATTTCTTAAACTTCAGAAATACCTCAGCAACTTCTGACTTTTGCTTCATAAAGTAAATCCAGCACATTCTAGTATAATCATCAATGAAAATAATGAAATACTTGCTGCCATTTAATGAATGAGTCACTTGTGGACCACATAGATCTGTATGAAGGGAAGTCTTGTCTGTTTGCCCAACAAACAAGCTTTGCACCCTGTGATCTGCTCCTCCAGGCTTGGTAACCCAGTTGCCATTTCATTCCTCTGCATGAATAGCACGCTTTGTGATGAAAGTGCCCCAACCTCTTGTGCCATATTTCTAAATCATTAGCCTGACACTTAAATGTCATTTGCTCATTCTCAAGAGGATTCAAAGAAAAACTCTTCTATTGCATCTTTATCTTGAACAGCTCCTGATTGTTGGAGTCAAAGATCAAACACTTCTCATCTTCAAATATCACCTTAAATCCCTTTTCTACCAACTGCCCCACACTCAGCAAATTCTGATCAATTTTAGGCACATACATACATCAGAAACCAGCTTAGTTCCAATACAACTCTCCTTTGCTACAGTCCATTTACCTTTCACTTCTAAGTACTCCCCATTCCCAATCCTCACTCTTGACTTCAACGACTTGTCAAGGTTTATAAACAGCTTTTCATCACTTGTCATGTGGTATGTGCAACCACTATCAACAAGCCAGCTGTCACATGGAGTACTAGAGGAGAAACAAGAGGCAACAAATAGTTGATCTACCTCTTGCTGGACTGCAGCATGTACCTCACCCTGCTGCTGATCTTTCTTCTCTTTGCAGAATTTCTCAATGTGTCCAAGCTTATGACACTTTTTGCACTTTACATCTGGCCTTTTCCAACACCTAAAGTGTGGATGATTCTTTTTTCCATAGTGCTGACATGAGGAATATCTTCCCCAATTGTTCTTGGAGTTTCCCGCAGTGTTCTCTCCTGCAACAGCTTCTGAACCACTACTGCCATTTCCTTTCTTCTCTTTCCACTTCTTGACTTTTCCTCCTACATTCTGCTGTTCTTTGGCCAGCAAAGCTCCTTCTGTACTTCCTTCTAACCTCATTAACCTCCTATGCTCTTGTACTTGCAGAGCACTTAGCAGTTCTGCCAACTTGATTTGAGACAAATCCTTAGTATTCTCCAAAGAGGCAATGGTTGCCTCAAACCTTTCGGGCAAGGAGACAAAAATCTTCTGCACTAGCCTATTATCAGAGATGTCAGTGCCTAGAACTCTTGCTTGATTTGCAATGCTTATCAAATTATCAAAATACTCCTTAATTGTCTCAGATTCCTTCATCTGCAATCTCTCGAATTCTGTGATCAGGTTTAGGCCCTTCATGCTTCTGATCCTCTCATCTCCTTGGTACTCAGCTTTGAGGAAGTCCCAAATAGCATTGGCTGATTCACAAGCCATAGTTCTGCTGAAAATGGCAGGTAAGACAGTAGCATATAAACAAGACTTTGTCTTTGCCTTCCTTGTTGTCCTCTCCCTGTGAAACTTGATTTGATTGACGGTTGGATTGTTAGGAAGGGAAGCAACTCCATAATCTTGTTCCACAGCTTCCCAAAAATCACAACCCTCTAGATAGGCTCGCATTCACATTGCCCAGGCTTGATAATTTTCTCCATCAAACGCTGGTGGAGCCATTGCTGAAAAATCACTCGATCCTGCCTCCATCTTGCTTTTAACTTCTATGGATGCAGACACACCTCTCAATCAATCTCACAAGTCACTCACAGCCCCTTAAAATCAAGAAGGCTCTGATACCAATGTTGTTTTTGAAAGAACAGAGAAGGAGTTGACAGCAAAAGCTATGTGTCTTGTTCAGAAAACTGATAAATGTTCAAAATACATACTAGAACTTAACCATAAACCCACGTTGCTCAATAACAGCTTGCTTGGTCCACAAAACCAGCAACAAACTAAGAGAACATCTAAAAAATGTGCAGTTAACTGCTTCTACAAGATAAGATTGACCAAGTAAAACAACAATTAACCAACTCCTAGAAAACAAGACATCAACAAACTGACTAAACAAAAGAAAAAAAAAAACAGAATGTGTAGTATTGATACATCAACAGATGTTCACACTATTTGGTCACCTCTTGTGTACTTGTGTCATGATGACAAGAACAAATGGAGCAAGCATCTTAATATCAGAGAGGTAAAAGGCCTACCAGCCGATAGTATAATATGAAAACTAATGAGTATTCAAACTTTTGTATGTAGATATTACTCCCCAGGAAGAAAACTCAAGATTGTTAGTAATAAAAATTTGATATGTGGAAGGTAAGGGCCTGTTTGGCAATGTCCCTACTCTTTTGTTTTTCCAATTTTTCGTTCCCCAAAAAAAAAAATTCATTTGATAACGTCAACTAATTTTTATATTTTTTGAAATAGAAAAGTAATCGAGAAATAGATTTGTAATAGAAATAAGAACTAGAAAAAAGTATTTTATTGTTTGCGAGAATAATTTCTAGAAATAAGTTATTTCCTTTTCTTTTTTTTTTTCTTCTTTCTTGTCACCCCCTCGCCCTCAGCCACTGCCCCCTGTTGTCCGACCAACACCAGCTGGCCGCCGCCACCCATCACCCGCCACCCACTGCCCGCTATTGGCGGTAGCAATGGCAAGGAAGAATAAAAAAAGAAAAAAAGAAAAAAAAAATCTTTAAAAATTATTAAAAGAAATTATACGTTACCAAAAAAAAAAATTGTGGATCGTACCAAACACATTCCTACTCTTTTTTTACTATGAGAATGGAAATTTTGTATAGTTACCAAATGTGTTCTTTTATTTAGAAATTATTTTAGAGAATATAATTAGAAAAAAGTTATTTTTGAAGAAATTATTTTCCGGAACAAAAGTGTTACCAAACGGACCTAAGAAACCACGGCAAGAAGACTCGCTATTACTAACTTAAAAGTCTCCTAAACTTATTTTTGGCGAGCAGCTGCGCATTTGAATATCATATAGCGTAAAATTAATGAAATAAATTTGTGCTTCTAGCAATCTCTTTACTCAAAGACATAAAGCAGCGAGACTGTCTTTTCAACTTTCGTCTCTTAAAATGGTTAGTACAAAATCTGTCATGACAATTACGATTGGAAAGTTGCCTTCATCATCTACCCATCTTTAACAACTCTCCCACTTCTCTGAGAAAATCTGTAGAGGAGCTTCGAGGTTAGAAACAATAGAGGGACCTTTGGTAAATTCAAGGAATTAGCTAAAATTCTTTAGTGTTGATAGCAAAAGCCTCTTTTGAATTATAATCTTCCGAAGCTTCGTTTTTCCAACAGAATTAGGTGACTTAATTAATATCCACCAGCTCAACATGGAAACAATCACAGCCTTGATCCTCAAGTAAGCGATGTCATGTAAGTTCTAGAAGCCATAATTTGGAATAAGATATTGCTTACAAGTTCTAACTTTCGTAAAACTTTTCTGCTCATAAGGTTGTAAAGCAGTCGCAGCTTTGGACAACAGCATCTTATTTCTGACCTCCCATGAACTTGTGTTCCCAAAGGTACTTAATGAATCAAGTTTTGTGCAACAGGAGAGTGAATCACTGCTATGTGGATTACTACTAAGTTCAGTGTTTGGGATGTTAAATCAGACGAAGTCCCCTAATTATTACTGATAGGAAATATCTGCAGCCCAAATTTCCATGATGAAGATGAGTGTGAAAAGAGTTTTTCCTACTCTAAAAAGGGTCAATTCAACCCACATTGGACGCATGAAACTGTGTTCAGAAAACAGTCCTTGTTTAATCGTTGTGCTCCAAATTGATGCTGAAGAGCTGAAGAAGTGAAGGAGGAATAATGCAAGGTCGTAAAAGTGATGAATGAGCACTTCCATAGCTGATAATATGCATTTTTTAAGCTGGAGATGAGAAAATGAAATTGACTGCCACGCGGTCATAGTGGTTATGGAACGGTTCATTGTTTGGAATTAAGAAACGGGAAATAAAGATAGAAACGTTGAAAACTTGGTCGTCTGCAGGGAAACTTGTTGCATAAATTGTTTACCAGGTCAAGCACTGTCATCTATAAATATAGACCATGTTATCATGCAAGGCACCTCACTCCTCCCTCGAGCAATCATACTCTGAGCTAGGAAATAGGACCTGAGATCAGCCCCAACTCCCGCCCACAATGAAGTCCTTTCCAGTTAGCCTTCTCATTTTGGCTTTGGCAACTGCAACTGCCTTCGCTTATGACCCAAGTCCTCTTCAGGACATATGTGTGGCCATCAACGACCCGAAGTCTGCAGGTTAAACCTCTATTCTAGTGTTATTGACATACTATTTTCTTCTGGTCAATGATGCTATAAAAAGAACATGCAAAAAGGTTTTGTTTTGGTAGCACGACGACATTGTTTTTATCGCTCATAACTAGTACAATAGTCATCGCATATTGAGTGATGCATATTAAGATGAGTTCTGTTTTCTCATGCAGTGTTTGTGAACGGGGAGTTTTGCAAGGACCCTAAGCAAGCCAATGCAGATGACTTCACCTTTATGGGGTTCAGAAATCCTGGGAATACTGCAAACCCACTTGGATCGAAAGTCACACCTGCAACCGTCAACGAGTTTCCAGGACTCAATACTTTGGGCATATCCATGGCTCGCATTGACTTCGCTCCTGGAGGTTTAAACCCTCCCCACACTCACCCTCGTGGCACTGAGGTCTTGGTCGTCATCGAGGGCACGCTCCTTGTCGGCTTCGTCACATCCAACCAATTGAACAACACTCTCTTCACCAAAGTCTTGTACAAAGGCGATGTGTTTGTTTTCCCAATTGGACTCATTCACTTCCAGTTGAATACTGGAAAGACCCCTGCACTGGCCTTTGCCGGTTTGAGCAGCCAAAATCCAGGAGTCATTACCATTGCTAACTCCGTCTTTGGAGCAAAGCCACCCATTTCTGCTGATGTTCTCACCAAGGCCTTCCAAGTGGACAAGAAAATTGTTGACTACCTCCAGGCACAGTTTTGGTACGACAACAACTAAATGGAATGGATGACCAGCAAAACACCAGCAGGGCATCTGAGCCATTTAGCTTACGCAAGCATTCCTAGTTTCCATGAGAGATTTCCAAGAGTAAAAACACTACTTTATGTCAATGGTCATTGGGTATTTTTACCTCTTGTACGAATAATTGATCAGTAAAGTATTATTTACTAAGAATTTCCTGTTTCTTGATCCCTGATTTGACGAAAGTTTCTCATATGGACGGGAGCCAAATGCCAATCAAAGTCATAATAGAAACAAAACACAGATTTCGATCAGATGCATATAAGTTCAGTGAAAACAATTGCAACGACTTTGGGCACTCGGATCAGCCTCAAAATGATCATTGAAGTGTTGCTTGTCAAATTATCGAGCACAAAAGGTTATTGCACGCTTTCCATTGCGGGACCTGAACTCCCGTATTGATCAGACATCCATCAGGAACGATCCATCCATATTCCACTGGTGTCAAATTTTCATGCTCTGATTTTGTAATACTGCGGCACGGTAAGTCCCAATCCACACTCAGCATGTCATGAAGGTGGAGTGGGCTGAGATCTGGGGCCTTTCTTTTTCTTTTGCAAGCCCAAGTATTACATATCAATGCAATTCAAAGCAAAATAAACGTTGTATTGAGAGCGTTTTGTTAATGCTCGGGTGATGTGAACAAATACCTAATAACCCAATTCAAACAGCACATTCTAGAGGTTGATAAGACCGTGCCAATAAAATATGTAAACCGCAAGACGAATGGTCACAATCACAACAAATCAAAATTGGCTTATGCTGCCACATGGTTTTATCGGTGCAGAGGGGAGAAAAGAGAGTGCATGAGTAGTTAGATAATGATCCTGAGAGAAGGATTTAGACGAACTGTTCTCTGAATGGATCAGTGTTTGAGAAGGTCAACAATGGACCTTTGACAACAGCAACAGAGATATGGTTTAGGAAATCAATCCCTGGGTGAGCGCTTTCAACAACTCTTTCCCTTATTTCTCCAATTGACTAGTCTGCTTCGCTGGGGCCGTAAGTAGATCTCTAAATCCGGTGATGTGTCGTTCCGTTGCTGCTTCGACGAAACCCCGATCAGGTTAAAGTTCCTCTGCTCCAGCTAAGAAATGCATGATCTAAGGTGAGAATGATATTCACAGATAACGTCAGCGTCTTTCTTTTTGACCTCTGTACTTCACTGTTGCAGCCGTCCAGGGTCGACTCAGCAGCGGGATTGTGCGGACCATTTCCTCAGAAAAAGTATCAGATCCTTAAAAAGTTGAATAATTCATTTATGAGAAAATGCAGGAATAGGCGTTCCTAATACGCCTTCACCATGAAAGGACTTGCCTAGTTGGTGATTTGCTTCCGATTTTTCACTGTATCATGCAGGACGTTCACACCATAAAGTCACTTGCTGTGCATTTGCGTTGTGATAATATTGACAAGGATAAGCAGAGCAAGCATCTTAATATCAGAGGGGTAAAAGGCCTATTCCAGCCAAAAGTAGGATCTAGAAAACTAATGAGTATTTAAACTTCCGTATGTGGATAATACTCCCCAAGAAGAAAACTCGAGATTACTAGTTATTGAAAATTCGATGTGCCGAAGGTAAGAAACCGGGGAACAAAGACTCACTATGGTTGAATTGAAGTCTTCTAATCTTATTTTTGGGGAGCAGATGCCCACTGAATTATTACATATCCTCAAATTAATAAACAAAAATTGTGCTCTAGCAATTTTATTAGGAAAAGAACACAAGTGTCATAACTTTTATATAGTGTTCAATTAAGTATCATAACTTTTTTTCGCTCATTTAAATGCTATAACTTATATACAGTACTCACTTGAACACTATAACTTCCAATCGATCACTTTAATACTATAACTTTCATAAATATGCATCACAAGTGTCATGCCATGCCATGTTGGATAAGCGTTTTTAAAAGTTATGACACTCAATTGAAAGCTATGACAATTAAGGAAACGTTATAGAAATTATGTGCCCAAGTGATCAGAAAAAAAGTCGAGGTATTCAAGTAAGCGTCATAAAAAATTATCACATTTATAATGTCCATATTTCCAATTTCAATAGTCAAAGATGTAAGGTACTCATACTGTCTTTTGAATTTTCTATCTCTTAAAATGGTTAGCGTAAAATCTATCATGACAATTACGATTTGAAACTTGCCTGCATCTAGCCACCTTTAACAAGTCTCCCACTTCTCTGAGAAAATCTGCAGAGGAGCTTCGAGATTAGAAACGATAAAGGGACTTTTGGTAATTTCAAGTGAATTAGCTAAAATTCTTTGTGGTTGATAGCAAAGCCTCTTTTGAATTATAACCTTCCTAAGGTTCATTTTTCAACCGAATTAGGTGACTTATTTAATATCCACCAGCTCAACATTGAAACGGTCACACCCTTGATCCTCAAGTTGGCAATGTCCCATGAGTTCTAGAAGCCATTGGAATAAGACATTGCTTACAAGTTCTAACCTTTAAAACCTTTCTGCTCATTAGGTTACAGAGCAGAAGCAGCTTTGGACAACAGCATCTTACTTCTGACCTCCCATGAACCATAGGCAAAGTTGCACATAACCATCAGTTAATGGACAAGGCACTAATTGTACTAAATGTTCATAACATCAGTGATGAGCTTGCTTTGTGTATCCAAAGGTACATAATGCATCAAGTTTTGTGCGACAGAAGAGTGAATCACTGCTATGTGTACTGTAACTAAGTTCAGTGTATGGCATGTTAAATCAGATGAAATCCTGTAATTATTACTGATAGAAAATATCAGTGGCCTCAAATTTTCATGGTGAAGATATGTGTGAAAAGAGCTTTTCCTACTCCAGAGAGGGTCAATTCAATCCACTTCAGATGCATGAAACTGTGGTCAGAGAACAGTCCTTGTTCAAAATCATGCTGCTCCGAATCGATGCCTGAAGAGCTGAAGCGGTGAAGGAGGAATAATGCAAGGTTGTAAAAGTTACGAATGAGCACTTCCATAGCTGATAATATGCATTGTTTAAGTGGATATGAGTAAATCAAATTGACTGCCACACCAACATAGTGGTTATGGAATAGTCCATTCTTTTGAATTAAGAAGGGGAAATAAAGATGCAAACATTGAAGACATGGTAGTCTGCGCCGAAACTTCTTGCATAAATTGTTTACCAGGTCAAGCACTGTCATCTATAAATAGAGACCATGTTACAATGCAAGGCACCTCACTCCTCCCTTGAGCAATAATACACTGAGCTAGGAAATAGAACCTGAGATCAAAGCCCTAACTCCCGCCCACAATGAAGTTCCTTCCAATTAGCCTTCTCATTTTGGCTTTGGTGACTGCAACTGCCTTTGCTTATGACCCAAGCCCTCTTCAGGACATATGCGTGGCCATCAACGACCCGAAGTCTGCAGGTTGAACTTCTATTTTAGTGTTAATGACATACTGTTTTCTTGTGATCCATGATGCTATAGACAGAACATGCAAAAAGGATTTGTTTTGGTAGCATGACAACATGGTTGTCTATTATAACTTGTCCAATAGTCATCACATTGAGTGATGCATATTAAGATGAGTTCTATCTTCTTATGCAGTGTTTGTGAACGGGCAGTTTTGCAAGGACCCTAAGCTAGCCACTGCAGATGACTTTGTCTTTACGAAGTTCAGAAAACCTGGGAATACTGCAAACCCACTTGGATCAAAAGTCACACCTGCTACTGTCATGGAGTTTCCAGGACTCAATACTTTGGGCATATCCATGGCTCGCATTGACTTCGCTCCTGGCGGTCTAAACCCTCCCCACATTCACCCCCGTGGCACTGAGGTTCTGGTCGTAGTTGAGGGCACACTCCTGGTTGGCTTCGTCACATCCAACCAATTGAACAACACTCTCTTCACCAAAGTCTTGTACAAAGGTGATGTGTTTGTTTTCCCCATAGGGCTTATTCACTTCCAGTTGAATACTGGGAAGACCCCTGCACTGGCCTTTGCTGCTTTGAGCAGCCAAAATCCAGGAGTCATCACCATTGCTAACTCTGTCTTCGGGGCGAAGCCACCCATTTCTGTTGATGTTCTCACCAAGGCCTTCCAAGTGGACAAGAAAACTATCGAATACCTCCAAGAACAGTTTTGGTACGACAACAACTAAATGGAGGAGATGAGTCAAGAAATGCCAACAGAGTATTTTTTGCCATAGTACTTATGAAATCATTGCTATTCTCCATGAGAAATTGCTAAGATTAAATGAATAATTTTTCTCAATGTTTATAGGGTTGTTATATGCCTTGTTGTATCAATCATTGAGCAATAAAGATCATTTACTAAGAAAGGAGCCAAATCACAAGGAAAGTCATTCCTCACATTTTATTACGGGGCGAGGATCCATAAAAATTCCATTGGTGTCACCTTTTTCTTGCTCTAATTTGGTGGAAGCACGGGAAAGGAAGTCCCAATCCACACACCGCTTGTCATCAGGATCATTGCTTTGTGCTGCCTAGTTGTCTACTTGTTTCCTACTAACTATTGGAAATCAATCCAAAGAAAGCACTATGTTTGTTGTAATCAGAACATCAATGTATAGAAGACGATAATAGCTATATAATATCATTCTTTTTATGTAAACTTACAAATCTTGGAGAAGAATAAAATAAGATATCACTGGAAAAATAACATAAAATTGGAGGTGAGGTACAGATATCCGAATCTCCTTAAGGCGATTAGTTACTGCCAATGGTGCTCCGCAGATTCACGAACTATGCCTCCCAAGATACAACAACTCGAACCTGTTTGGATTAGCACTATACAAACAAGATTCGGTTGAACCGTTCAATTGAACCAATACACTAGAAAACAAAAGAGTAGAAATGTATATCAAAGTTCTTTTGGAGTTGAGTCGGAAAAACCAAAAACTCTTATGAAGCTCTCTGCTCCTATCTATTTATAGAGCTTTTTAGTTAATGTATTGAAGAGATACATGAATTAAATAGACACATGTATCCACGAGATTCATGAATCAAGAGATACGTGAATCCAAGAGATTCATAAATCAAAAGACACGTGAAAAAAAAAATTCAAGAGATTCGTGAACTCAATAAATATATTAACTAAAAGATACATGAATCTAGGAAATTCATAAATTCAATAGATACGTGAACAGAAAAGCTTAGGAAATTCATAAATCCAAAAGAAATGCGTGAATAGAATAGACGTATCTTAATTTATTGGCTTTTGTTGATCTATTAACCATAATTATAACCATAATTATAACAATCCCCCACATTAATGGATCAACAAAACATTTTTTACTCGAAGGAATCTAAGTATGCCTGTTGAAATACACCGCATCAAGATAGGTAGCTTTCGTTTTGAACCTTCTTTAATGAAAGCCTATCGGACTTACTTAACTAGTCGATGGACTATGCCTTGAATTATCAGTTGTTTGTGTAAGCCTGGACAATAAACCTCACACAGAGTATTTCCAATTCAAGATTGGTTCTCAGTTGTATTCGTTCTTTCGGCCCTAAACCTCTCGGGATTCATGCGTGCTTTAGAAAATCTAGCCTTTAAAGATTTTCATAGAGTCAGCCAGCTCCACGCATATAGGTGCATTCCTTTTAAAGATATCCTACCATATCTCACTTGGAATGCTTGGATGTTACATTCTAAGTTATAGGAATCATTAAATGCATAGCATACCCTTAATAACGTTGTAGGAAAGCATTGTTGCATCATAGGAATAGGAGACAATGCTTACACTAGAGTTTCCAGAATTTGCGTTGTCCTATTGAACCTAGACCATGGGATCTCCAATCGCATAGGTTAGGTTTCCACCCTGAAATCTCTTTATTGGGTTAAGGCTCTTAAACCCATTCCCCTTGATGCGCAGTTTATTTAGTCTTTTGACAAACCTTTTGTTAGCGAATCCGCAATATTTTCCTTTAACTTTACAAAGTCTAAAGAAATGATTAAATTTGAGAGCTATTGCCTTACGGTATTGTGTCTACGACGAATGTGTCTAGACTTACCATTATAAATCACATTATGCACCCCCACACTTTTAGAAAATTTTAGGATGGCAACTTTCCATTCCATAACTCGTATAGAGTTTTACTTGGACTTTTGTGAGATATTTTATTAAGAATAAAATTTACAGTTAAAACTGCCTCCCCCCACAAGTTTTGAGGTAAACCTGAACTCAAAAGCACGGCGTTAGCCATCTCCTTTAGTGTCATGTTCAATCGTTCAGCAACTCCTTTTTGTTGTGGAGTATAAAGTATAGTCGTTTGGAGAATTATTCCAAAACTAGCACAAAACTATTTGAAATTAATTGAACTATATTCTCCTCCTCTATCAGACCTAAGCACTTTGATTCATTTATCAAGTTGGTTTTTAACTTCATTTTTATACTTGACAAACATGCTCATAGTCTCATATTTGCTAGTTAGTAAATAAACATAGCAACATCTAGTACAATCATCCACAAATGTGATGAAGTACTTCTTTCCACCTCTACTTTCTACAAACTTTAAATCACATAGATCACTATGGATTAATTGTAGAGGTTCACTTGTTCTTTCAATGGATTTGAAAGGTTTCTTGGCAAACTTGGCCTCAACACAAGTCTCACACTTGTAACAGGCATCCAACTCAAAACTTGTAACAGGCATCCAACTCAAATCTTGGAACTAACCCCAAGTTTGTTATTCTCTTCCTTGTATCATAGTTTACATGCCCTAATCTACCATGCCATAGATAATGAGACAATAGTGTAAACTGAAGACTTTTCTTTATAATAGTCTTTGGGTA